>OZ020497.1:35290490-35981961 GCA_963971365.1 Lasioglossum villosulum | reverse complement strand
GTGATCGTGGAGCAATTGATCTCTATAAATATCACCGTCTCCGTTCGGATAAAGAGCATTATGGTAGACGCGCGCCATCACGGTTCTTTCCACCACAACTCTGGCCAGTGCCAATTGATTCTCACTTGCACCTAGGAACATTACGTAACATTGCATTACTTTATTGCGATGTACCATGCTCTGTGAACCATATTTGACACGTGCTGCCACTTACACTGCCATATCGGATCGTTGTCCATCTTTTGCGTGAACCTCTCCCAAAAAATTATCGACCAAATCCTGGTTTTTCATCTGCTAGTGTAAGCTTTTTGAATTCATCACAAAAACGCGAGAGCAGTGACTCTCGCTTCTCCAAAAACACCCTTACGCAAACGGACACGAGATGATTGTTGACAGCATCGCGATCACACTTTACCCTGATGCACAACCTATATGCAATCGAAAAATCAAAATATGAATGCAAAGAATAACGATATGCAAAGCTTGTTCAAGGTATCATCGTTTGTTTGCTCTTTTTAAAATACGATACACTATGTACACTATACCTGTCCAGATGAGCTACGGTAGAGAGTAAACCTTGACGACATCGTATCAAATAGGCAATGTAAGGTGATCGTTTCTGGTACTCTTCGCGCAAGGATTTAAATAGTTTTCTACACCCGTCGTCGTTGAATAATCGTACGCAGCGCAACGTTTCATGTAAATGAGCAATCAACGCTCTATCTTGTAAATTAATAGCTTCAGCCAGCTGTAATTGTAGAAAAGCAACCAACTCGTTTTCTTTCCGCGACCAGGCGTTTCGCTGGAACCAAATGTATTGTTTAATTTGATCGAATTAAAATATTGGAGAATAAAAGGATTGTACAGAGTAGAACAAGGTACCTCGTTTGTGGCAGTCCAGGGAATATGTTGAAGATCCGCTGTACTAAGTACCATGCGTAATTTTCTCTTTGCATCGGCAAACGCATACGATAGTTCCACATTATTCGGATCTATGAGCAACCTTTCGTCCTCGGTGGTTTCCTTGGTTCGCGACTGATTACTTTCAATCGATGCAGTGTCGCTCGCCACGCTCGGTTTCCTCCTGTATTTCGCCAAAATATCGTCCGTGCTATCTAGAAAGAGTTGCGCAAATATACAGTGGGTGAACAAAGTGTTCGTACACTTTTAAAAATGGAATAACTTTTTTATAATTTTACCAAACGATCTGATTTTTTATAATTAATTAGAAGCATTGGTTTATGAAATGATATGCAAAATAGGTTTTCCAAAAAATTATGATTTACAAGGTTGCATGCAAAAATAAAAATACATTTTTTTAAATTTTGTTATTAGGACCCTTAATGAAAATTAAAAATTTATGTTTTGTAGATCTATGATAGTTACACACATGCTGAAAATTTCAACGAAAATTCAACTCTGTGGATTTTAAGCAGAAACTGATAAAAAATCGTGTAAAACTATTATTCTAATTTAAAAGATATACGAACACTTTGTACACCCTCTGTATAAATAAGTTCGACAATTGTTTTCTCTTTTTTTCTCTCTCGCTCGTTCTCTATTCGAAAGAAAGAAGACTACTATAGTTACCGATGGGCACGTTACACGTCGACGTCATGTCCTCCGACATTATTCTTCGTAATCGATGCCGACCTACGTCGACACCGTCACCGCCAGCTTCTCGGTCATAACATCTGCTCATAGTGTCTTCGGTGCCACGGAGCGTTTTACCTCGACGATTCCTCAGAGACATTTTCAATTTACCGAAGAAACTTCTTTTGTTCTTTTGATCGTCGTCCAGCAACTCTTTGTCCCCGCGTTCCGCGGTCATATCGAAACTGATACTTTTTGGAATCGCACCGCTGGACATGATAGGTTTCGGAGAGTCACCGGTACCAGCGGTATCGCTAATCATCTCGCAGTTCCCGTTCACCAGCGTTCCTCCCGTTGACAACGGTAACGCCGAATTTGTGGTTTTTGAACGGGATTCAGAGCTAGAACTGCTACTGTTGGACGTCAAACTGCCCGTACTCAGCCCAACTACGTTCTCCGAGCCGGATTTTTCGTTAACGGTGGTGCTACCGTTGCCACCATCACTACCATCGACAACGTTGCTTCCTAGTTCCTAAACAACCGCAAGGGAAACAAAGAAATATGTAGTCAGCGACCTCCATTAATCGTAGGACACAATTGTTGATACATTGATTGCAACAAAGAATTAACAGACCTCTGATTTCACGTCGGTGTTGCGCGTCTTGTCCATACTTGACAAATTAGGTGGCGATATATGATTAGCTAGTAACAACGCCGGCGTAACAGCTGCCATTCCTCTGTGATTGTGAGTCGTATTTGTTTGCCGTTCCATCCGATTCTTTCCATCGTCGATATTAAGTTTGTCTATCAAATGAACCAATCGGTCCTCGCGCAACGATTTATCGACATAATCCGACGTAACGTTACCGATGTTGTTGGCGTTCTTGTCGACATATTCTACCGTGTTTGTTTGATATTCGGTTCTGATTATATCGTTCCGTCCGGTCACATTCCCCGAAGACACCGAGGGTGACGTCGTCATGGTTTCGAAACAGGCGATCGTTGACACACACTCGCTCGACGTTGTACTATGTTCTAAATACGAGAAAAAAGAAAATAACAATATAAACTTTACCAACGCAATTATTGCAAAGATTCTTACGAGGAATTGGTTGTGACAATGTGTCCTCGGTAGCCTCTGCTTCGCTGCGTGCCTCAACTTCAATTTCGGACCTCGCGGTGTCGTCGGATCTACGAACAAAGCTGACAACGTACACGCGTATACGCAACAGTATGTTACGATGCATATGTATCACGTTATACACGTAGTATAAAGTATTAAGTATACGTGTGTAAAATATAGAGAATTTCTATGAACGTTTCAGTGGTTGTAAGGAAAAACGCCGCAAGTCACAATTTCAAAAAATTTGAGTTTATACACTAATTGAGCTAGAGTATATAGGATTTACGTATATACCACAAAAAAGTCATGAAAACAAATTCGAAAGGCTCAGAAAATAATGCAATTTAACCAATGTCCTATGTCAAAGAGTTAGTAATCAAAAGTTTAAACGACGATGCGCCGTTCTTCCTTACAATTACAGGTTTCATGTTAGTTCCAAATTTGTCTGCAATAGTTGAAAAAGTACCTCGCGACACTAGCAGTATCGTCGGTATCAACTTCGGTCAGTCTCTCCGAGTCGCTGGCCAACACATCGGTACTCCATGCTTCAGATGCCGTTTCGCTGACGTCCAACACTGCCTGCGGAATTGATTCCGATGTCGCCGGTAAAATGGGGACGTTGTGTTCACTCGACGGAGGATACACTAGCTTCTCTTGTTGTTCGACCATCTCGCTGTCCGAAGCTAGGACATCCGTCGACCACGTGTCTGACACCATCGAGACAGTCTCATCCCCTGGAGATACGTACAAAAACATTGGACGGTGGAATTTAGCTTACTTGTCCTCGTTCGTCGAGGAAATTACCTTCGATCAGCTTCTTTATTTCAAATTTGCAAAACTTGTCGTCTATTTCGGACCGGCTTTGTTTTGTTGGTATATTTGGTGCAGGTAAATCTAACTGTCGAGCCTCACCGGTTGCTCTTCCTTCGTCTCCTTCGGTGATTTGAGACGACGGCGTATCACGACCTGGACACATGCGATCACACACATACACATACACATAGATATATATTTATATGTATATGAAAGCGAAAGCGTGACGTGTTTTGTTTCCTGCAGAGAATTCATACAGACTCACCTGATATGTTCGGTGTCGCACGCCCTGAAACACTGGCTGACACCATATCCGACAAATTATCGTTTTGATCCTCTGTTTCTAATTCGAGGGAAGAAGCGACGCTATGATTCGAGGCAGCCTCTGACACAGCCTCCAAATTGTCCGAGGTATTCCCAATAAACCCTTCGAACAAAACTAACAGTATTTCACGTTAATACGAGTATCCATTAGCTATCTATACTTATATTATGATAATATCTATGCATATTATAATAAACAAGTTCAATAATTTATCGTTACATTGACATTTGTCAATCCTTTAGACTTTAGACTGTCACGTAAAGGATACAACATGCGAATACCTTCGTCGTGGGATAATGAAAACCGTGTCTTCTTTTCTTGTGTTTCAATACGTTCGACGCTACAACTGTCCCGCGTGTTATGCACGTTTCTCATGGCATCCGAAAGGTTCAGAGATACCGATCCATTTTCCATATTATTTTCAAGTTCTGTGCATAGCACCTACATCGTCAAAAAGAAAACGCACAATAATATTAGAATAAGCAAAGTTTCCTTTCGACCGATTCTTTCCAAAATACTTCAAAGATTTCCAGATACATACTTTCTGCTCGCTGAGAAGTCCCACGAATTCTCCCGTGTTCGGTCCAAACGGAATTACTAGAACATCCTGGGAACTTTTGTCGACCGATTCTTCTTCGGGGGTTGATACACCGTTCACCTCGTCTCCCCCATCATTGGTCGCGTTAGACGAATAAGACGACGACGACGACGATACTCTTACTCCTTTTCCTACAACAAACAAGAAAACATAATTCTTCAGAGTTCTCGTACTTTTGTTCTCTCATCTCCACTCTTTTATATCATCGATGATCGAATAGACAACACTAATTCCAAGTCTGTTTCGTTAACTTCGGCCTTGCTACTAGGCCAGCCGCGACAGCGGTTTTTCGTGTATATGACAATTGCCTAATTAGCTCTAGTTACTGGCAAAGCAAAGGGTACATAAAAATCCAACGACTACAATCAAAAGTGACGCAATTATACGTAAATAATTACCTTTTCCTAGAAAACCTCCGCGTCTGTTGGCAGTTTCTGCGCACGTATTATTATTCAGTTTATTGTTGATTAACGAACCCGGTGGTAACTGAGAGAGCATGTCAACCAACTGTTTCGCATTGAACGTACTGGACTGTGCATCGGTTTCTGCTGCAGCACATGCAGTGTCTGCACCTACGGTTTGTAGAAACGTGATCAGCGCGTTCAACTCTGCTTCCGTGAACAGAGCAGCAGAACGGGAAGGTCCTCTCAGCTTGTTACTATCGATAATATTAGGTTCATTTTCCAGTTCTTCCATCGCGCTGTCCACCATCGTGTCTATTATCGAGGAGACAGAATCCTTGTCAAATTTTCGGTAAAGATCGAACGTCTTGCTGTCCACAGTTTGATACTTCATCAAAGAGAGCATTTGCAGAATTTGTCCAACCTGCATAAGGTTGAATCTTGCAACATAACTGATGGGAGCATCCGTAATGCCATATGGTTCTGGATTTACTATTGCCGGACATATGAAATAAGTAAAGACCAAGTCAGTACACATGGCATGCACTTCTTTTGCATCAATGCTCCCAGTCTTTCCCAAAAGGCCTGCCATCTGTCTGACCAACCAACACACGCTGCTTGGAAAACAGTGCATATTCTCCCGTATACCGACTATAAATCTTTGCGTTATACGAAACAAAGAATTGATTGTCCATAATCTGTGACGTTGCAATTTAGTTTCATATTCAGGAGTACCCTCCTTCCCAAACTTTTTCAATCTTTCTGGAGGAAATCTTATAGGCGCTTTGTCTGGGTCGATGTCAAGAAACATTTCATCTTCCATTAGTAACTGTACAATAGGATTGTGTAAAGCAGCAGTCAAAAAGAACTTTGCTGAAAAGACGCTCTCATGGAAAACCGAATAGAACCTAGAAAACACGCAAGTGCCGTGTCTGAGTAACCTTCGAGGATTATCCGATGGTACAATCTGTAGCAACATCAGATGTCTTAGCAACTTTAATACTAAAATTTTATCCTCTGGCAGTAAGCAGCTACCGTATAAACCTGCCGCTAACGACTGCACAATATTTTGCACAGAGTCTGGTAGTAATTTTTCTCCTTCCACTAAACACGAAGCAAGAAGTTTCGGAGACTTTCTAAGTGCTCCTAAGAATTCTCCATAAGATAAGCAAGCTTGGTAACGTAGATATTTATACGCATCCACAAAATGCGAATTTTCCAATGTATTTGCTCTCTGACAGCAAGACGCCGGTGTACAATCCGGCCTGGACATTATCAGTCGATTCAGATTCACTCTTTGCTGTGCCGTGATCCATGCTTGCTGAGCCAAATTCGATGAGGCGTACAACACCTAAACACATAAACAAGCCTCACAGTTTTGTACACGTCACAATATTTATCACCTATCGTAGTTCAATTTTTATCTTTCGCCATTTGATATACGTACCTTCTCGTTGAGTATTTGTAAATTTTGTTGTTCCGAACTGACAAACAATCGTTCTTGCCGCAAATGACTGGCTAATTCGATCATATCCCACTGTAACGTTCCCAAGGATTCTATACTGTTTGCAGACGACATTACTTAGCATACCTGAAACGACAAATAACCCACCATTGAATAATCGAGGTTGCTTGATTTTAATTCTCTTAAAGTTCGTTAAATTGCTCAGAACTACGAAATCTTTCAACGATATTGCTCAACTAACAAGAAAGTTGCACATTACGACCGAACTAAACAAAATCAGCACACCTGTATCAATTAAAACGCGATATGTCTTTCTATCTCCTTGTGTAATTAGAATTTATAGGAAATGGTTGGAAAACACGCTTAAACAGAGCAGATCGAACGTCGCAAAGTACAAAAGAGGAATTACATAGAACAGATTTTATCAAAACTCTTCACTTCTCCAAAATTAAACACTGTTTCGTGCACCAGACAAATGTACTTCAATGATTTTTGATTAAACGTTTCTCGTGGAATCACAGTTCTTTATTGTCGTCCTTTTTATCTTGGAACAACACTCCCACCGACGCACGATCATTTTCTGTTTTAGGTTAGAATTTTCTTCGATAAATGGCTGTACCTGTACTTTAAATCGAAAAGCAAATATCGATACACGATACACAAGTACTTACTAGTACTTACATACTACTTAGATACATATGTATGTATATATGTGATTACGTTCTTCGATCTTTCGAATGTCTCGATGTTCAAAGAAAGAAACGAGACTACATAAATACCTACTCGATCGAAAGTCGAAAATATCGATTCTTGCATTCTTGATGTACAAAGCAATTTCAATCCTTATTGTTTGAATGATGAAGATGTCAAGTTTTATTTGAATCATAGACATATGTACACGTATTACTATTGTTTAACATAATTAACGTTCTTCCACTTGTGTACGGAAATCGTGAATATTGATTAATCACAGTCGAGCGTAAAGCGTTATTTAGAACTGTCGATTAAAACATAGAGGAGTAGGAAAGAAACTGATAAGAAGATATCGGTGTGTTGAACACTGTGTTCAAGTGGTACTCGTACAATGAAAAATCTGTCGAACTGTACCTAGGAAAAAGAGGAAACGGAAAGAAAATGACAAACATTCTTCTTGAAATGAACAAATACAACTCCGAATGTTGGGAAACTATCTTTGCAGAAGCATGCGGTGCTGTAGTTTATATAGACTGTTATGCGACAGAATGCTTACATTGGTTTGCAGCTGGCAAGGGTTATATAGCTTTAAAAAATGCTGGTGCAATCGCAGTTCACGAGCTCGGCATGTATCACTTTCGAGTCTGTATATTCATTTCTACTTTCGCATCAATTTTGAGAAACAACAAAGAAAATTAGAATTCTCAATGTTAATATTCATTCTTTTTAGTATCCAGAGGTGAAAGATGCCACGAAAGCTGTTATCGTATCAACTGCTAGCGATCCAGCATTTTATCATCGAACAATCAAGATGATTCTAACAAAAAATGCATTCACAAGTTGCACAATATATTGCAGCGTTCCTTGTTGCACTACTAATTATCCTGGAAGTAATTCTGTGCAAAATAAACTGAATTATGTCAAATTAAAAAAAGACATTGAACCATGGATGAGCTCAAAGAATTTATTACAAGTTTGTTTACATATTATCTACACTTAATTTCTAATCTGAGACTGCAGAATTTATGTGTATTTGCATTTTGATAGACTGTCTATCTGTAGATTTACAAGTACATTTCCAATAGTTTTGATCATAACATGCATAATACAAAAAGTGAAGAAACTTCATTGAAGTTTTGCATTTTAGTCTATCGTACGCATAAAATCTACAGTCTTTGTTAGTTGTTAATTAACATGATTTGTTTGCAGATCTACGATGCCTTTAATATTTTGTTTTAAGTATTATAAATTCATTTGTAGGATCCTTCTGTTCACATCGTCCATGTACCTCTTCTAATTGCTCCTTTAAACGACCACCTGTTCGTGACACCTCCATTTGGAGATTTAATGCCGCCTTTAGACTCAAATATTACAGAAGATATATCCACTGAAATATGCTTCATAGCAAATTCGTTTTACAAATTATTCAATAGTATAAATGTCAGATTAGATGTATATTCTGTTGGAAAATTAAGCGATCTCTTTGCAGAACATTTGGAAAACTGCTTTGCGAGTAGCACTCATCAAAATGTAAGTAAGAAAACGACGATTTAGTAAAGAATAAGACCATTGTTAATCATCTTTATTTTTGCAGTATTCGTCTGGAGTCGAGGTGACAGGGCTGTCCCTTATTTTAATAGACAGAACATTAGATTTCTGTACTCCGACTAGCAATAATATGGAATCATTCCTTACCAAAATACTAGGAGCACTTCCACGTTTGTCACAGCACAACAACGACGTTGCAATTAATACATCTTCTGCATTCGGAATGGTAGAGGTAGCACATGATACAATGTATTTGCATATTTTACAACGAACTAGATTTCATTCGACAATGTCAATCTTATCATTATATTCTTTCATACGAATATTAAGGGAACTTTACAAGCGTACAAAGTACCAGGATGTTTGGCAAGTATAGACAAAACTATGATGGATCGCTTCATCTTGGAAAGTGAAAAGAAATTGTTAACCACAGCATATCAGACACTAAATAGTATAACTTCCACGAAGGACAGCTCCAAATTAAGAACGCCGGTAAGAATTTCTGGCCACAGCTTAGAAAAAGCTATTGGCAAAATTCAAGGTACAAACAACATTGATTCCATTATGATGTACACGGAGAAAATGCAGGTGATTTTTTGAATTTACTTTAAGATACGTAGTACTTTTATCGATTGCTTTCTATCAGCAGAATCTTTCTTGATGTAGAGTATTATGGCGATAGTGGAAGCATCAACGTCGCAGAGAACCAGTCAATTCGAATTACTTACCAGCCTAGAGAAACTGGCATTACAAAATCTTTCTGTGAGCCGAGAGTCTTCTAGTATACTCGCGCAAGTATAATCAGTAATAGTATTTTACTCACGCTTTTGCAATGATTAGAAGTTATCGTACAAAAGTCAATCCATTAATAATTTTTTAGTTGAGCAACATTGTACGAACACGAACTCATAGAGGACTCAACATTGAAAATTTGTTGGCGTTATTAATACACGTTTACGCGTTAACGGGAACACAAATTCGATTTTCTACGCAACAAGAACAACAATTGGAGGAATCGATTGCAGACGCAATTTTCGAAGATTTCGAAAATAATCCATCAACTAATAAAACGTCCGCTTCTCAACGATCTTTACTATTGTTGGGTATACATTGCACGGTACATTATTCGAATACTATTGTATAAACGGCAAATAATTGATTTCAGTTATTTTTATATAAGGAGCAAACGATGCGGCTGCTGCGCGAGAAACATCGTACAAGCTAGCAGCACGTATCATTCATACCCTTCAATTAATCGCGCAACAACGTTCATCGTTACAAGATTACAGGTAGATCTTCGAATACGATATAGGATGATGTTCTATCATTTGAAATTCTATCAAATATCTACTACTTGCAGATTTCTCATGACAAAGTCGACTTCGCAAGAAACGTTTCGATACGTTAGTATTTTGGAACAGATAGCTACAGATATACTATCAACGGATACGTCTCGAGAATTGCGGGACCTACGTCAACGATCGCCGTCTTTAATTTCAGCTGGTTTCAAGCAAGTATCCTTAACGATCTCCAATGTTGTGTAACACCAATGTTAACATAAGATATTTGAACGTAACATGTTTCTCGTATATTGTAGCTTACTGTTGAGGGGTAAAGCAAAGCGTCATCCCCGCGACAATTCACATATTTTATTATATATTATTGGAGGGTTCACCGCGGAGGAGGCGAAATTAATACAAGAAATTACTTCAAATCACAGTCAAAATGAAACGCCTCGTGTAACGTTGGCAGGGTCCAGACTGTTAAATCCATTAGATATAGTGGATAAAATATTGTTTTATTGATGGCGCCGATCTAATCGGTATCTGTAAATATAACGGAAATTAACCTTTCCCTGGGTCAATTTCCCCATTTAACACCAGTCGCCGAAACGCGGTAACGCATTGTTTCAATGACTTTTTCTGTTTCCAATATACAAGAAAGATTTTGCAAATCGTTTGTTTTGCGTAAATGTATCCTATACGCTATAGCATTAGTCAAGGAGTTGATCGTAGATTTATTGTCTTTGCAATTAATGATGCTTTCATAAGGTTTCGTATATATTGTTGCCACATTAAATCGATTTGTATGCGATCTGATAGACTTCAGCAACTTATTGATGTAGGAATCAAAGGTGGTTACTGTATTTTCACGCTCCTGCCAATAATATGCTGTTATACTATCGATCGCTAGAAGGGCAGTTTCAGCATTACTAAGAAACAGATCGTCCAATGTGCGCAGCGTTAGTAGAAATTGTTCGCTATGGTAACAATTGATCACATGCAGATTGGGTAGAGAATTCCGAACAACATTTATCTTTTCGGAATCGATGTCGATCGAATTTAATGTAATCTGTGTAGCATAAGCAACGTTCACGATATCGGTCATTACGTCGATCAAATCGGAAATTTGAAAATGATGATCTGTATTGATTAGAACAGCCGAAGCGTTGCAACCTTTGATGCGGACGGTCCCATGATAATCTGGTAAAATGCATTTTGCAAGTAGTTGAGAAAGAAGAAGAGTTTTTCCAGTTGAATGTTCGCCATTTATTTCTATAACGTCTGTACTTCGAAGTCCTTCGGAAAACAAAGTGTCGTCCAGATTTTGCAGGCTCGGCTTACTGTTCAATCTTGCGAACAATTCCGCACCGGATTCTACTTGCGACCGCATAGACTTATATTATCCTTTACTCTTTACCGGTGTTGCTGGATAAAATACGTCTTCGTTCATAATATGTCTGGTGGACATTGTAGCTTTGACCAATAACAAAATGAGAACCAATCAGTCCAACGTTTCTTTCCGATCTAGTTTATATAGTCTACGACTTGAAATTTTTGTATTTATATAGGAATAAATAATTCATCATTTTTCTTTGGAGTACGACACTTTATTCAAACTCGTTAGACTGTTATATAGAGATCGCGCGAAGGGAGGATTACATATATATCACATAATATGCAAGCAAAGGACAACAACGTTCAACTTTCTTTTATTTACACTATCGCCAACCGCTAACCTAGTGACGTAGTTAACTGGTCCTAATTCCTACAGATGGCAGTTTGGCGCTCTCTATGCTCTCTAGTGTTGCTACTTGCCACAGATTACAGATCCTCGAATGTCACGAAGGTAGCGATTTTATTGTTTTTCATTTTGTATGCACGTATGTACATATATACATGTAGTACATGTATACCGAGATTCTCGCAAACAATTCAAAGTTTCTGCTTACCAAGACACTAACTGATTAATGTAAATGCTAAGAATAGGAGACGAGAATCGAAATCAAAAGAAGATATCGATAATACGGAATCAGAGATTGAAAATTTCTTAGGAACTTCGAATTCCGTAGTTCGACGCTCGGTAGGTAGCAATAGTCAACAAGATGTTTCTCAATCACATGTTCGTTGGTGAACCGAAAAAAGTAAAACGATATATTTAATAAAGAACTTTATGTACGTTACAACTTCAGGACACTGTCGAATATACTTGTTCGAAACGAACGAATTTGGTTGTTCTAACGTGGAAGTGCACATTACTTCTGGACCTTTTATGCGAGGTTCGAATGGAAAAAACACCGAGAATCGTCAGTGTTTCGTTGTGCGATTTATCGTAACCCTCACTCGTATGTACGTACCGTGTTCTATTCTATAAATTGTTGATACATCGATTGGAACAATTAGAAAAATGGTACCACTCGGACCGTCACCAGGACATCAAACATCCGTCAATAATACGGCAGCTGCTCCTTCCAGCGGAACCAAGAGTAGTTCAACATTGGTAAGTACAATGAAACTTAGTATTAATTTTACTTAATTTTCTAATTTTGCTAATATTTTCTTGTCTTTTCTTTCTTTTTTAGAAACCAAATTATACCCTAAAGTACACTTTGGCAGGTCACACTAAAGCAGTCTCTTCTGTGAAATTTAGTCCCAATGGAGAGTGGCTTGCAAGTTCTTGTAAATACAAATTCTTTTAGTTTGAACATTCTTTTTGAATACAATGCCGAATAGACTAAGCTAAATTGAACTTTTTATTTTTAGCTGCTGATAAACTGATCAAAATATGGGGATCTTACGATGGGAAGTTTGAGAAAACTATATCTGGTCATAAACTAGGTATCTCCGACGTAGGTTGGTCCAGCGATAGTAGACTATTGGTATCTGCATCCGACGATAAAACATTGAAAATTTGGGAGTTAAGTTCTGTAAGTTTGCATTTGCGATCACATAGATTCTATGATAGTTAACACGTTCCGTGTTGAGCCAGTTTTATTTGATAATTAAACGAACTAGTGTATTTTGTTCTATACTGCAGTTTTTGTAATGCCTCATTCTTTTGGTGGTATATTGATATATTCTTTAACATTGAAGATTAATTCAATGTTTATGTACGTTTTTGTATTGTATTCTTTTTTGCTTACAGGGCAAATGTTTAAAGACGCTGAAGGGTCATAGCAACTATGTATTTTGTTGCAATTTTAATCCACAATCGAATCTTATAGTATCCGGTTCTGTAAGTATTTCAATTTATTTCTTTACGCGTACAGGCTTCTATATGTCAGCGCATGTTTCGTACATTTTAAAGAGAAAAAGGGAATAAACAAAAGCCAAAAAGAATCATGTACGAAGAAACATTCAAGATATGTACACTACTGTGCAAAAGAAAGAAGTACCCGATCATATTTAATAGAAAAGCGTAAAAATTCAAATAAGAACATAGTAAGTTTTGAGGAAGGATTGTGCTATTTAATTGAATAGATCTGAGAATGTGTGTTATTGCGGATTATCTAATACTTTAAGTGCAACAAATTAATCATTGTACAATACAATTTCTACATAAAGATATTGTTTGTCGTTACATCTTGTAATTATACTGGGTGCTTCTTTCTTTTGCACAGCAGTGTATATATGTTGTATGCACAGAGAGTACGTTACATGTCAACATAAAAAGAAGTTTGCTCGTGTAGATCGTTCATTCGATCGTGTCCACTTAGAACATTGGTATTATAAAGACTATCGTTAGTTTGACGAAAGCGTTCGAATTTGGGATGTAAGGACTGGAAAGTGTTTGAAAACGTTACCCGCCCATTCGGATCCTGTAAGCGCAGTACACTTTAACAGAGATGGATCATTGATTGTCTCTAGTAGCTACGACGGATTATGGTGAGTACAAGTGAATCGTTGTAGAAGTACGATGGGTTGCGTTCAACGAAAAACCGAATAATGAAATTAACATGCTAACCGATACGTCATTGTACAGTCGAATTTGGGATACAGCATCGGGTCAGTGTCTGAAAACTTTAATAGACGACGACAATCCACCCGTATCTTTTGTAAAGTTTTCGCCAAATGGAAAATATATTTTAGCAGCTACGTTGGATAATACATTGAAACTTTGGGACTACAGCAAAGGGAAATGCTTAAAAACGTATACCGGTCACAAAAACGAGAAATATTGTGTATTTGCAAACTTTTCAGTGACAGGAGGAAAGGTGCGTGCATCCTGTGCATTATAATAATGTATAATATTTGTCGTTTGATGGTATCGTAAATGTATTCAATTTTCCGTTACCGTTCGCAGTGGATCGTTTCGGGTTCGGAAGACAATATGGTATATATCTGGAATTTACAGACCAAAGAGATAGTTCAAAAATTGCAGGGTCACACAGGTATAGCAATAATGAAGTTAGAGCAGAAGTTTTTTAGATATGAAAACAACTATTATACGATACAGCACATTAATTCGATTTCTTTTCATTAATTCGCAGATGTCGTACTCTGTACAACCTGTCATCCCACAGATAACATTATAGCTTCGGCTGCTCTTGAGAACGACAAAACAATTAAATTATGGAAGAGTGACACATAAGTAGGGTCTTTACCATGTCCAAGAGATTTGTATAAAATACGTTCATGCACGGTAAAAAGACATTTTTCTTTTTAGTCTTGGACGTTTTCGCAATTTTCGTTTGCAGCATTGTTCGTGGTTTCGTCGGTCGACTTGTCTTCCGTGTAAAATCATGAAAAGTGGTATATCACTTTTTATTATCGCAAAACAACGCAGAAAGCGTACATTCCAACGTATACGCGTGTCAATCTATGTAGATTCGAACTAGAATCCATTACGTCGAATAGATTTAAGTTAACTAGGCAATAGCTTAATTTGACTTAATGGTTACGAAAAATGAATAGGACGCGAGTATAAGATAGATATCGTTGGTAGAAGAACTGCGTGTAAGCGAATGATTGTTACTCATCGTTTCGATATTTATTATATAAATGATCATTGCTCCATTTCTATGATCGCGTCACTTATGAAACTCGAATATTTCATTATGTCCTTACAGTCGAAAGCGTAAGTACACACCGAGACCTTCTGCCCTCCCATTTTTCCGTCTTATCCGTCTCATTCGCTCGCAATCACAGTCGTAGACGCTCGTACGCGTGGGTGTGGTCATCCACGAACTACAATACGTAGACAGAAATGTCTCAAGTTTTACAAGTATCGTGTATAGTGTATATCTCGACTACTATACGAACAAAAGGAACGGAAAAACGCAGAAGGAACTAATAAGAAATGATGCTTGTATCGAAAACGTTTATGTGAATAAATCGAGAATAAAACATATATTTTCGTACCTGAAAGCAGCAGCGTGTTTATTCGCCGCCCCCGTCCAGTTTATTTCGAGGACCAAGCGTAAGAAAAAGAAATATTCTAAGAATGGAAGTAACAACTACAAATAGATATTTCGTATTTTATTCAAGCACAGACTTCTTTTTCCAACGTACAATTATAGAGTCGAATAACACAACACGCGCGATAATATGTAGTAGTAAATGGATTCTTTTTTCTACGAAAAGCAAGTTAACTCGCGATTTACAAAGCGAGAATACTAATTGTATTTTCTTTTAGCCAATATTAGTTGAGACTCGTCATCGAAGGAGCTAGTAGGATAGACACACGCGATGATAACGCTTTCGAAGCTAAGAGAAACAAAAATAAAACAGAAAAAATATTCGAAGGTTCGTGGACAAATGTTATATTTATGTAGAAGAACAATTTCTGTATCACTCTTTCTTTCTTCCTCTGAATTTGATTCGATTTGATTCGATTCAATTGAATTCACTTATTTATAGTCGCCAACAGATCATTCTCTAGCCGAGACTTTGTAGGATATCGGCCATGTACGTAGAAGGATTCGCAATGTCTTCCAATAAACCTGCAACGAAAATCGTATCAGCAATCGACAACAGCAACCGCAATTACTATGTTCTAATCGCTATTTCTGTTATTTCTGTTACATACCGACAACGTCACAGAACTCCTCGAAAGACGCACAAGGTAACAGTTCATCGCGATAAGTAGCGAGCACACGTTCGGAAGCTTTCAGCATGGCTTCGTCGTTGTGCCTAATATATTCGGCTAAAACTGCAGGCCACTGATCGTCGGACAGCACGTTAACTTTCTAGAATGAAATAATGAATCATGAACAAATACAAATATTCCAGACAGACTTCTGCTATGCATGTAGGTGTATATGTATACCTTGAAAAAGTTTGCATAAATAGAATCGATTAGACCAAAGAATATCAAGGCGCTCTTATACGCTGTGTAATCCTTGATGGTAACGTCAACGACAGTTTTGGTAGGAGCTGAAGGCGAAAGGTATCGTTGATGGGCGAGAACGATCAATCTGTTCAAATGAGTGACTTTATAAGCTTCCCAACGGGCCGGGGTCAGCAGTAGAAGAGACATGGTACACTGGTAAAACGGTCCTTCCGCTTCGTAGCAACTTTCGAGCCACGCAGAGCCGGGAGGCACTTCCAAGTATCCGGTTAGCGCTTTATCTTCTCGCGCTGCGGAGCGTGTGCTATAAAAATGAACATGGATATGATAAAATATCAATGCGAGCGAACAAACAGGTATGGCAATAATACAATTAAATTATACTGAGATGTTTGGTCTTACGTGATGATTACATAGAGAGCCATGTGAATCAAATAAGGAACCATGTGCATATTCGATTGAGGTCCTCCGCCACCCGTGTCTTCGTGGAAACTCTTCTCCTGTGCGAATCGTAATAATAACAGTTTCAAGTCATGCACAGTCGAGGAGTACGAAATATCGCGGTGACTAGCACACTCTTGCAAATAAGTATTGTGTCTTGCTAAACAACTAGCGAAAGCGGATTCTGGAACTTGCGGTCCCCACAGCGGTAAGAGTCCGTTACATTTGGTATTTGCGTTTTGCAGGGCTGCGCTTTCCCATTCGTCTCGGGCGCGTGCCAATCTCACAGCTGACATATGACAGTCTACGTGAACGACGTTGAAATGCGTAACAGTTGTGTACCCTACTGTTTTTCTTTGCTTTGTTTCGAATTCTTCCACGTTACAACGTTTGGTAAACGTATAAATGCCCAGAACCTACAATTAAATAAACGAACGTATAATAATAATTAATTTTATTTTGGCCTCGCGGCCAAGAAATTGGATTTGGTTTTACAAATCTACGGTATCATTCATGGAACGTATATTGTATATCGAATATATAGTATATTCTATATTGAAGAAGAAAAAAGATCGTTACCATGTTTGGCTTGAATTTGTATCCCTCACGACAAATGACGCAAACCAACCCCGTTTCTTCGCCCAGGTCTTCCATTTGCTGAAGAATCGTTACGTTGGCCACTACTTGACCTTTATCGTTCGTCTGCATGCCTAACGCGCCCAATTGTCTTTCTCGCATCGCCATTGCCAGCCGTTTCTTCTCACTACGAGTATGTTGTCGGGCTTCTTCGATCAACTCGGCCACGCGTTTGTTCGTACACAACGCCTCCAACAAGTTCTCTGCCAAGGAACCAACGTGTTCGTCCGACGACACCTGTTCCAGTCTATGTATTATACTGATCGCAATTTGCGAAACCGCTAACTGCGTCGGCTCGTGGTCCGTTGCTAGTCCAGTAAGGAATCGTAGAATGTACTTGAGAGCCGGTTTCGATATAAAATCTTTCAACTCGTCGCTATCGGTTCGCAAGAGCGTCGGTTTAACACAAGGCGCGTGTACAGTTATGTATTCGAAAGCGTCCTTTACGATGCCCATACTTATTATGTAGTCCTTCAGAGTGTTTCCGATCGCGTTACGCTCGATGGCCTGAGTAAGAACGCAGAACAGTTCGAGCTTTTGCTCATCTTCCGGCGAATGCACGAAATCAAATTTATAGAAGTTCAAGACCGGCTCGAAGTAGTCGCAGAGCAAAGCCATCTTTTCTCGGTTGCCGTAGGTGAGCGCAGCGAGGACTCGCGCAAGATGTGCCAGCACGTTGTTGCTCTGTCTGACCGCCGTCGATTGAGTACAGGAGAGGAGCGACTTGATGTGCTCGGGTCCTCCCAAGGTGCGAGAGAAAGCTTCGAAACTGGAGAGCGGCTGCGAGGCTGCGTGCGTTAGAATCGTCTCCATGATGTCCAACAGTTGTTCGGTGATCTTCGCTTGGGAATTCTCCGATTCGGTTTCGAGGCAGCGCTGCAGTACGTCCAGAAACACGGTCACCGCTCCCAGCTCGGGCTTACTCAGAACCTCTTGATTCCTCTTGACCTTGACCGACAATCGAAACAGTTTCAGAAGAACTTGAAGAAGGGGTCGAGCTCGATTCACGTCCTGTATGGCGGCTAGTCTATCCAACATCACTTTCAGCCCTCCGCAATCCGCTAAAATGTTCGCCATCTTGTAAACTTCCTCGTTGTTCACTTCTTGTTCGGTGCTCGCGTTCAAACTCTCTACGAACTCCTCTGTAGCGTCGCCGAGCAGTCCTCGGACTCGATAGACCACCCGCATCGAATCGCACCCGCCGCCTTCCAGAACCCAAATCTTCTTGTAAACCTCCTCCACGGGCATATCGAGACTGATGATCTTGTTATTGACTAACAGCTCCATACCGTTGTCGTCGTCCAACAAGGCAACCAATTCACAGTCCTGGCAAATCTTGTTCTTCACGTCCCGCATCAAAGGTCCCAATCCAGGCTCCAAGCTACTGTATGGGTTCCCAAGCATTCTGCCTTGAAGGAAGTCTTCCTGTTGCGAATCCTTCTCCAGGGTCAGCAGAAACTCACCGATATCGTTCTCCTCCGGGTATATGATCGAGCAGAGCCTCTCGAAGATGAAGACCGGAGTGCGCACGTCCTCAATACTGTACTTTTGCACGGTCTCGACACAGATGGCCATGAACGCTTTCGTTTCCTCCTCTGTACCGGTGGTCATTTCCTCGAGAAGCTCGAGCAGCTTTTCCTGCGTGTCATCGATCAGCCGCGTTCGTTGCACCACTAGCCTCCTCAACGAGAGATATCCGTTCAGAACGGCTCCCACCAGCCGACCTTTATACTGTTGCTTGATGTTCTCTTGCTCGAGGAACGTGGCCAACAGTTCCGTCAGCATTTTCAGAGAGTAACCTTGCGCCAGATCGCTGGTCAAAGTCGTTTCTTCGAGCCGATGCAATTGTTCGATTTCCCTGGTCAGTAGGTCCGCGAGCAACGTCATCACGCCGCGCACAGCTAGGAATTGTTTCCACGGTGGCTGCCTGATCAAGCTCTCGTACAAGGTGAGGAATTCGGTGCTGCTCTCACCGGCTGTACGTAATTCCTCCAGATAGCAGGTGAGCAACACTAGGACTTCCTTCTTGCGTTCGGTTCCTTGACACAGGCTTTCTATCATGTAGCAGGCGACTTGTCTCGCGAGTCGGGAACTCGGATTGAACAAGACCTCCTTCAACCAAGCGCCGTCGGCCAATTTCAACGGTTGTACGCCATGCTGTCTCGCGCATCGGTTACGCCAACGGTGCCCGTACTTCTCCATCAGATAGAGCACGCGAGTTTCCTCTTTTTGCAACGGTTTCGCTGTCGGGGGCCCTGATTTTTTCCTCGGCATGCGACGAATCCATTCGGAATACGAGTGCTTCGGATCCCCGTTCAGCCATTTGTTCACGTCGATGGTGATGCCTTCAGGTGGCTGCACGGTAGCCAACGTCTCGATGGCTTTGTCCTTGTTCTTCCTGGAGACCGGTTGTTCCGGCTTTACTAGCCTTTGCAGTATCTTTAGACACGGCACTATAATACTTTCCATTACCACAGGACTTTTCGATTCTTTGCAAGCCATCAAGAACAACTGCATCACGCAACGCAGCTTCTGCTCCCAGCAAGTGTCTTCTTTCTGCACGAGCGCAGCCAGCAACGCCATTTCGTGACGGACCGCTACCGACAGGTCCGACGTAGGCACACGACCGCGAAGCGTCAGAGTGATTCGTTCGGTCAACAGAGAACAGAGTTCTTTGCTCGACTGTGGGTTATCTCTGGTGATTAGGCAGAGCAGTTGGCGGACCTCCTCTTGCATCTGCACCGTACCCTTTCGTAGATTGTGCTCGACCAGTTCTTGAATCAAGCCTTGTTTGCACAACACCTCTCTGGCGCTGTGATTAGTGGCGAGGGCGCGCAGCAAAGTCAGACAATGCTCCGTGGCCGCGGTCGCGCAACCGTAGCAACGACCCACCGTTTGCGGTGGAGTAATAACGACGCCCTGACAACTGAACGCAACAGGTTCGGTTGCCGCGGCCTCGGATGTGGCAGCCGAGAAACCACCACCAGTGGTATCCGTAACCGCTGCCGACGATGTCATTGTAGCTGTTGCCGCTGCTGCTGCTGTTGGCGGTGGCGAGGACTCATCTCTAGCGGTAGTAGCGATGGCAGACGATTCGGCGACGATCGTAGAGCTCGAGACCGAGCTTTGACCTCGCTGTTGACGATCGTAAGCCACCAATTCCTGCCGGCACGCCAGTACCCTTTGTATAATTTTGCTGAGATCCTCGAAGGAAGTTTTACACTCGCCGCAATATTTTTGGGCAAGCAATTGTATGGCCCTGTTGACTTGCGTGGTTCCGCTGGACACCTGTATGCCACTGGCACCGGAACCAGAACCGGTACCGCCTCCGCCACTCGCACCATCGTCCAAACCACGATCCAACCGATGTTCGGATATCTTGATCAACAACATCTCCAAAGTCGGTTTGTTTGCGATCAGAGTTTTGTAGACTCTGTCGGCTTTTTCGAGCAACGCGTTAATCGTTGCAACTGTTTTCTTACGATCGTCATCGTTTTCGATCGGATCGACGGCGCAGCAGGGTCTCGCGGTCAGTGTGTAATCGAACTTGGCGTATTTACAAAAGCCACAGGCGTGACAAAGGAAAGGGTCCTTCTCGTCGTAGTTGATCGCACGACACTTGTGACACTGGAACACGTTCTCCCCACAGTTCGCGCAAACGCCTGGATTCGCTGGCACATTCGCCGAACATCGCGGACACGGCAGAGTCTCGGAGGAGGCCTGGATATTTTCATAAAAGTCGGCGTACTCGATCATCAGATTGCAAGCTACTATCGGCAACGGGAACTCCATCTTGATCTCGGTTTGTCCTTGCGCCAGCATTATTTTCTTCGCCTTGTGCCACATTGCTGGCTTGTTTTTCAATTCCACCACTGCCTGAACCGACCGATTGTTGTAATATATGTTGATGGTACGCACCATTTTCGTTCTCTTCAGGTCGCTAATACGAAGAGTGATTCGACTGATCGTTTGACTTACGACCAATTTCACGATTTGCGTGGTCGTCGTGAACTTTGAATCGATTTTGATCGATGACAATTTGATAGTCGACATAGGAACTTCCGGGTTGTTGCAGACCAAGCACGGCTCGCTTTCCAAATAATAGCCGTCCAGTTCGACAAATTGAGCGAGATTTGCGTACAGATTCGCGTTCGGGTGTCGAGTTAGCAACTGATTTTGTGCGCGCAACACCGCGACCGCCTGCTCCATGTACGTGTGCATCTTCTTGCTGGTACGCGCAGTCTTCAAAGAAAAGTAGCCAAGCAAATCCACGAATTGTGCGGCTTTGCGACCATAAGTGGGCAAGAGAGGCCACAGTCGCCATAACAGATCCAGTAGAACCTCTTGATCGTCTGGATCGCAATTCCTGCAAAATCGTTTCCGAAATCGCGTTATCATCTTTTTTCTCGTCTTCTCTTTTTTTCATCTAGCTAAACACCAAACGCTACACAAGTACAATAGATAGTCGCTTACTTGTAAATGGCCAATATCAAAGAGTGTGCTTGCCAACGAACGTTGGTATTATTGGTCTCGAGTAGAAAAGCTTGTATAAATTTGGTCAAAGAGCTCGGCGCCACTTGTTTTTGAATCTGTTCGACCAGAGCCAGACACTGAGCTTCTTCGAATTTCGCTTCCGTGTCCGAGTCTTCGGATTTCTCGCGTTCTCGTCTTTCCTTCGTCGTTCCCGTGTTGCCCGATTTTGATTCCTAGAAAATCGAGGACATAACCAAAGTCAATCTCAATGAACCATCTTGCTTTTCCTTCAAATTAGATAGAATTTGAATTCACAATTCTAAAGCGACAATCTTACCTTCGTCTTGGTATCCTTTCGCTCTTTCGATTTGTTGCTCGAACATATAGCACACTGTAACAGCTGCAACACGGTAGGACTAACACCTTCGTCCAACAACGTGGATACCGTGAACAGATACGATAGTACAGTATTCTGTTTCAAACAGAACCGCTGCCAATTTCCAGTTCGAATGGTAGCAATTTCGACACAACATTTCAAATGTTCGATCAACTCGACTAATGAATCGTAAGGTAAGTTGATCGCGTGTGGGCGTGTCTGGAACGGATCGAAACCGCCGGCTGCACAGCATTGTTGCACAGACTATGGAAAAAGGTACAGAAAACTCAGTTGCAGCAAAATTCTTTCTCGTGCGCGTTTTGCGACCGTTACTAACTCTGAACGTGTAGCAACTTACCTGAGCGTGCGAGACTAGAGCGTGCAGATCGCGCAGTTGTCTGTATTTTTCTTTATTCCCGCAAATAAAAAGAAGCAATTTCCGTACTTGTCGTCTGACGCAAGGTGTCTGGTAAGACATCATGTATTCGCAAAGATAAAAGTACCACGGTTGTTCGAAGGCTGTTTGTGCAGATGTGTTCTCCACGTGTTTATGAACCTGATTCGGCAATCGTAGTACCATTTCGGTCAACAACTGTGGATATGGCTCAAACACGTCACCGGCGTGTCCTTTGACATAATGCCGTAAAAAGAACGGCGACATGTTCGGTGGAGAAGCTGTCAGGTGTTCTTTAAGCAGTTGACCACCGAGAATAGTATTTGTTTCTTCGTTCGATGTTCTACGACATAGGAACATAACGATAAAGGTAACTGACAAATACAGAACCAGTGTATGTAATGAGTTGGGCGTGAAATACATTTGCTTACGTTTTCCAATATTCCAGTAACGCCTTCAAGAGAGTCAAGCAATAGTCGATTATTCCGGCTTTACTCAGTATCGCAGCAGCCATTTGTGAAACGGAATTCGAGTTTTCAGATTGGCCTTTAGCCGTACACTTCCACCGGGACATTAGGATGCCTAAGGAACGTGAACATCCAGGTAAATGAAAGATTACAATAACACACTGCAAAATAACGTTCAAACGCGCGACACCATACGATACTTACTTAAGAAACGTATAATAACCAAATGAACTTCTCGTTTGTTATTACGCTGACATATATCGTGAGTATCCGGTTTATCCAATTCCAATTCTTTCACCAATGCTTGTAGTAATCGCTCGACGCAAGCTCTATCTTTCTCTTCCTGGCCGTCCAAGTGAGCTGTCAACGACAGCAGAACCTGCAACAAGCATACATTGTCACCGACAGTTTACACTTGCGATAACGATACGATACACCAAATCGAAAATTTCAAGGAGCAAACCTGCATAAACGGAATGGCCATGACTCCAGGTACGTTTGTCAAATGCGGTATAAACTGTACAAGCTTGTCGAGCAACAACAATCGGACGGTATACAATTTCGTCGAGGTCTCGCAGCTTGTGTCGTTTTCCTGTTCGGTAGTGTGTTCCTGTTCTTGTTCTTGCTCTTGTTCTTGTTCCGTGCCTTCTTCCTGTTCGGCGACCTAATGGAACGATTTCAACTTTATAAGATATATGCGTAGGATTATAAATTCTCCCTCCAATAAACAGCGTCGATACGATAATTGAAAAAAAGAGAGAAGAAAAGTGAAGTGAAGCGAAATGAAGCGATGTGAAGTGAAGTGAAGAGGAGAGGAATGCACATCGACCACAGTATCATTCTCGGCAGACTCTTGCACAGTTTATACTTTACGAATCCCGCAAAGTATAATGTAAAACTAGCTAAATCGAGTTTAGGACGGTGCAAAGAGGAGAAAGAGGAGCGTTGCTTCGCGAAAGTTCACCATCGAAATGACACAATATCGAAACGAGAAAAGGAAAACAGAGAGAGAAAATAAAGTCGAATAAATAAAAAATGATACAGCTTTAAATATAAATAAATATCGTCTCTCAACAGAGCATACAGGAGGGGAAAAATAACGACGTGTGGGGTAACTAATACAGCGAACGCGAACAATGACGATGACTGCGACCATGACCATGACCACTATTACGATCATAACTAAGACCACGACCACGACAACAATGATAACGACAAGAACCTCGTCCACGATCACGGCGATGATGGCAGCACTTACGGTAAAAGTCGCGTGAAGACCCACATTATTAATTTCGGTACGTGGCACTTGACTGACTCCAATTCCTCCCACTGGAGGCATAGAATCGGGAACATTGTCTCCGTATGCGGAACTCCGTCCCGATATATTATGCTCCCCCGTCATGCTGTCTACGGCACTTCCTCCGCTCTCACTTCCACCGCTCTCGCTACCCTTGCTACCACCACTACCACCCTAACATAAAATGCGCCCCAAACGTTACTAAGAATCGACACATAAATTTCGGCAGTCTCGCTCTTTCTCTCTCCCTCCCTTCATCCCTTCATCTTTACATCCCATTATCTCACTTTGTATCCCACACTCCACATTTCTCTCAACCACTTTTCATATTTCTCATTTTCCAAACGTTCCACGGAACATCGTATCGTGCAAATAGCGATAATAGTGGCAGAATAGAAAAAGTATACGATAAATAGTTTTTCGAATGTTACTTCGGTATACGAAAGATTCGTAGAGCAACTCACTTGCTCTGCCGGAGACGTTCTCAAAGTGCTACCGTCGGTAGCCGCTGTTGATCTCTCATCGTCCGATCCTCCAGCTGAAGCGGTTGTATCCGAATAATGCCCTCCTCCTTCCTGAGCCTGAACGTCAATTTACTCGTTATCGATACGTCGTATGCATACATCCTACCAACTTAATGCTGGACAACACGTATCCACGCAATAAAAGAAACTTCCACCTAAAACTACCAACCTGACTAGTACCCTGCACCTGAACCAATCCATCGAATCCTTGCAAGATCGACATGTTTTGATGGAATCTCTGTCGTAAAGCTCGCACGTCGAAACGTCCTCCGTCTTGATCTTGTAAACTAAGTGCCATCGCAACTTCCATCATAGCCTCGTAGTGTATATCTGGCGGTACGTCCAGAATCTGTGGGAAGCTGCCTGCACCGAGTAACGTTTCCAACGAATTGACCGCTCCTCTCGCAGCTGATCCTCCCGCTCTGCTACCTGCAGCTGAACTTCCAGCACCGGTAGACCCGCTGCTGGCGGCAACAGATGATGTCGCTGCGGAAGGCGGAGTGCTAGATCCTTGGTTGCTGTTGCCCTCGAGCATCGCCGCCAGGTTGATCACCGACACGATCGAGTCGACTTGATTGTCGGACGTTGCCGACGTTGCCGATGTCGTCGATGTCGCCGAAGTCGCAGATGTCGCCGATGTCGCCGGTGTCGCCGATATCGCCGTAGCAGCTTCTCGGTGCGATTGAGATTGCCCTTGCGTTTGCGATTGCGCGGACGACGATGCCGGTTTATCTTCCGAATCTACAACCGCTCCTACGCGTTTAACCGTGCAATCAACAAATTAATTAACATTCAGCTAGTAAACCACACGAATATAGTTTTGTATTACATTACCTGGTGTGCTACAATTAGGTGGGCTCGGTATGTAAACTCTTCTTCTCTTGTATCTCAGTCGGAGAACACGAATGATCGCTTGCTTGGCGCTGAAACTGACCGTTGTATCCGACGAGAGTAATAGTTGGAGGTACAACTTCGCAACTAAAGGAACATTCTTCTCGACATCACAGGTTGCAAATGCATGAATTATTTCTACGATCGCGTGTATCGTTGCTTCGACGTTGGTGAGACCTGGAACAACTACCGGTGCCAAAGCCATATTTTTCGGGTAAGCCATGTGCAGGGCCCATAGTATGTCCATCAGTTGCACGACCAGATGCTGCTGGCTCTCGTCCACCGTTTTACAGGACTGATCAAGACTCTGTCTATCTTTCTCGAAAATTGGTACTGAACATACAAGAAAACACGCACATTAAGGTTAACGAATTCCGTAACGGCGCTCGAGCGTGTTCGTAATTATTAGACTGCGGATTTTACGCACTTATGACAAAAACAGGTACGTACAATACGAAGTACAGTGGACATATTAAAAAGATTTAAGAACATTAGTGCATTAATTTCATGTTAATAAGAAAATTTTTTAAAAAATGTAAGAAGTTTCTATTTAGCTCCTGCGACTTGCAATACATGGAAAATAATTTTTAATTTGCATAAAGATTCGCAATTTAGTAATTATACAATGAGTATACTTACCATCGGTTTCGTCTATCGGTTTATTCGTATACTGTTCGGTAAATTTGGCAAGGTTTTGCGGTTGAGATGCGGAAATGCTTCGAACGATATGCACCAGCCTGAAAAAGTTTTTCGCGTCTATGTCTCGGGCGTCGCTCATCTGTCTCATCGGTTTCAACGACTCCAATACATGCGACAGCAATACGTGGTCCTGTCAACAACATATACGTACACGCAACGCGTCAAATAGTATCAATCGATTATCTACGTATCCGTATATCTATAATCTGTACTGACAGAGCCAAATCAAACCAATAGGCATCGTCAAGAGGTGGTGCGAAGGCATAGAGATTCGTTTACCTTGTGCAGGTGATACGCTTGCTTCGATGGGTGTAGAGAGGCTAGAAGCGCGGTTGTATGCATCTGTACTGCTGGCGGAGTAGGAAGTATCAATAATTTCGAGGCGACGTCTATAGTCGTGGCTTTCAACGGTAATCTGTTTTCGTCGTTCGAAGAAACGTCGAAAGACAACTCTAGAACCTCCAGGATGCCTGCAACCAGCCTACAAAAAAATAATTCTCGATTCAACGATACGATTGACTACGCTTCACGGCACCTACTGTTTAATTAATTGCATCGTGGATCAAGCCCTCTTTATCTTTCGATATTAATGAAATTATTATGATTTTTTTTCTGTCTTTCACGTTCAATAGCAGCGGAAATTGATCGTATTTCAAAGAAGTACTTCAAGTCGCATTAATCGTGTTATATTTTGGGTACCTGTCGACGGAAGATAATGGCGTTGGAGCCGTGACAGCATTATCCGCATCACTGCTTATCGTTGCTACTGGAGCAGCCGTGGACTGGCCGGTCGATGTATCTTCTATTTCTTCCGGCCAACCAAACGCATCTTTTGTTTTTCCGTATCTACTCCCGCAAACACGTAAATACATGAACGCATAACAAAAATCAGAATAATAAATAAGGCATAATCGCAGGCATAAATATAATCGTGAACGTACATTTTAATAGAATCTACCATAATGACACCTTCATGATCTTGCGACGGTCCAAAAGTGATGGTCAACTTTTTGTCAGCTTGAAGACTTTCCTCTCTAGTCAAAGGAATATCGAACCATCGGCTTTTGGTTACGGTTGTATAAATAGTTCTACCGAAGACCTGAAAAGGAAAGTGACCACGCGGTCGAAGCGACAACGTCAATGAAAAGACAAAGAAACAGAAATGTCACTCGCGAACAGCAACTCAAGAAGAATAGAGTTACCTCTATGTTAACGGGTGCCCTCTGAACGTCCTGACTTCCGAGCAACACTCTGATTCCCGTCATAACTAAAACGGCATCGTTGTTGGTTACTTCCACGTTGAATCCCATCGTCTTCATGGAAACAACGTACATTCCCGTGGTATTCAGTCTATGCTTGATTTGCGCGACGTTGTAAATTTGAAGCAAATCGTTGCCGCCAAATTCAACGTCGTTTATCACTTGACAATGTTCGAAGAAGTCTATGGAGAAGCTAACGGAACCCAACGGTTTCACCGCTTTCGTCACTTTCTTCTTTCTCGTTGGCTTGACAGTGGCGATCGTGCCCATCGGCTGCACGGACGGCGACATCCAATATCCGGTTTGTTCCATTCCAGCCATATAAATTCTCAAACTGCCGTCCTCGCACAATAGTATCAACGTTGTTCGTTGTTCGGCGTTCGAGCTAGGGTGTCTTATTGCTACCATATCCATGATTTTCGCCTTAGCTGGGATCACTTTGATCTCTTGAATCATTATCGTATCCGGTTTGATCATCAATATTACCGGATTGTTGCTTGTTTGTAACACCGAACAAATCAATCCAGGATGATTCGGTACTTCGCTCCACTGGCACAGCGGTTGCGGTTGATTGTTATTCGACTTGTTGCCGTTCGTAGTTTTGTTCCCAGCAAGATTGATTTGAAATATCGTGGTCAAATCGGTGTCGATACTTTTCAGAGGTGCTACGAAACTTTTTCCGCAGATGTAACTGAAGAACAGCAACTGCAAAGCATGCGAATAATATATTGACACGCCACCGCCGCCAACCTGTTCGTTATCCTGTATCTCCGGGTGGTATACATCCAGGATGTTGGTTACATAGAAAGGACCGTGTTCGGTGGAGCTTTCCTGGTCCATCACTTGACCACAAATGTAACCGGTCGAAGGCATAATCAACAGAGAAAAAACACCATCCTCCGAATGCATGAACGTGCAATCTCTTATCTTTCCGGATGGCACCAGGAAGTAATATTGAGGACTAAGCGCATCCTTTGCAAGGTCATAAATTTTGATAAAGTCCGCAGTGACCAATGCCAACTGAGTCTGCGAGCCGGGCAGCCAGATCGCTTTTATAATGAAATTACTGGTCTCTAACTGAGGATGTAGCACCAAATGATCTGATACTGTTCCAGAAGTGTTGAACGTTAACACGTGACAATCCCTGAAGCCGCACACAGCTAAAAAGTCTTCGTTCCATTGGTTGCCGGTCAGTGACAAGACAGTGAAAGGCACAGGAGCAGATGCGAGCCTAGTTAAAATCAATTTCCTCTTGGACGAATCGGCTTGTTTCAATAACGCGCTCAACTGCAACACCGTTATCTTGCCTTTTTCGTGCGAAACCGCTGAGAATCAAAAAATTCCATAGATTATTCATTCGGTATCCTTCGTTTTCGTGGTCGTTGTCGTACAAACACAACCGTCTCCGAAATCTGCTTTCACAATTTACTCACCCAAGTGTTGCCTTTTACCATGTGGCGATGATAAACAGCACATCGCAACGCGACGTATTATGTGCGCGGATAATAATTGTCTAATGGTGTGTCCTTGGTCACCGAAATAATTCATTCTAACGTTCTCGAACGCACCCTCTTGCGAGCCCAACGTAGGAAGCTGTAGAGATAGAACGTAGAAATCTCCGTTTTTATTTTAATCGAGTAATTCTACACATGTAGGTGTATGTAATGTACATATACGTACCATCAACTGATCGGTGTATTCGCATTTTTTCTCGATAGTGTGCAATTGTTTGAGCGCTGCCTGGGCACGCGCGTGACAGCCCACCGCTGAATTTTTCTGACAAAATGCATCGACTGCCGGTACCAAAGCGCGTGCCAAGTCTACCAACGACGGTACCAAACCGCTTTTCCATAGGTGTCCCTGTATCCAGTCCTTCGATGCTTCTGCAAAACATTTATACAGCTATAATACCATCTGAATCCTTGAACCGGTAGTTTACATTTGAACAATCGCTTACCTAGCTGCTTCGATAAATAACTGGTTCTTTGTTTTTCACGACTTTGCCGTTCCTGCTTGTCGTAAAAGTAGACCGGGCTAGACGTACGTCTACGTAGGTTGCCGGTGAGAAGATCTCGATTTTCGATCGAAGTTCCGAGCGCGTTTCCATAACTGGTACCAACACCGCTCGAACTGGAGGCTATGTTAACAGCATCGACGGTACCGTTGCTTTGGTGCTCGGATGCCTGATGGCTACGTTTTATCAATGCTTGACAGGATCCGTCGTCTTTGGCGCCGCAATCGCAGAAAAAGTTTCCGTACTTGGCGTAAGTAACATCGTGTCCGCGATGACAGACGCGCGCACAGACAGTGCACACACCGACTCCGTCTACCATGCTGCACGTATGGCAATGATACCAATGTTGGTTCATAAATTCTTTTTGGGTGATCGTGAACGTGCAAAGTTTGTTGCAAAGACTATCCTCGTCGGAATCTTCGGCGATGCTATCCTCGTCTTCGTGTGGAATGTCATCGACCCAGTCGCTGTCATTCAAATCGTTGATCGGTGTAGTACCTTCCCATGGTGGACTGGTTGCTCTATCTTGCGAATGCAGAGCTCGAGGACAAACCGCGTTTACAACGTCCGCTATGTAATTCAGTATGCAGCAACTGGCTTCTACGAATGCCAACGGCTTATCCAACAACGTTTGATGGTCCTTGCTCATTAATTGTTCCTTACTATCAACACAACCAAAAACGAATAATTCGCCATTTTCCTCTTTCGATTCGAAAGTGTTTGATATACGGATTGCGAACAAAGTTACCATAGTTCCATCCATTCGATCGCAGCTTTAAACAGCAACGAATGTCCTTTCTCTGATCCGGCATCGGCCAGCGTCGACATAATGTTCATCAATTCCGAGAAACCGTTTCCTTCGATGGTGGGAGACAGAATTTGATAAGCCAACGGTATGAGAGCTTGTAAAATAGCAACTGGCACACTTTCGTCCACGCCGCTGTGACATCCCGGAACACGTGCCAACAGTATTATTACATATACGATATATTCCACGATACAAGTAATATTAGAATAATACAATATATATTATAGAAATCCAAGTTTTCAAACAAAACCCGACCCGATGTCCTATAGAAACTTTACCTCTTTTCCTTCACTATGTAATTTGTAAGCGCTCGTAAAAGTCTGCTATATTCGTGCATAGTGTGTTGCTGCTGCTGTTGGACCTGCTGCTGCTGCTGCTGTTGTTGCTGCTGCTGTTGTTGCTGCTGCTGCTGTTGCTGCTGCTGTTCATCGGTAATGCTAGCCGACTGATTATTGCTCTCTGAACCATCGGACAACGTGATCGCCCACTGTACTTGTTCGTTGTTCGATACGTTGTTAACTTCGTCCGATTTTTGTTTGTCTTCGCTGGTACCAGGAACGAGAACCAACCTATTTATTATTTCCTCATTTATACATTATCAGATCTGTAGAGGTATTTTCTCGAATTTGTTTGAAATTTAAACTTGACAAATTCCTTGACTAATCTACTCTATTATGTTCCGTACTAAACGTATGCTTACGCGTTCGATGTCACTACCGCTGGTGTTTGTATGTTGGTCGAAGACGCGCTCGGAGAAATGCTCGTTCCTCCTAAAATTACTTGTTTTAGCCATGCTTGCAGTTTCTCGGTTTCCACGTGTGCCAAGTTCAATACAGATCCACAAAGGCGTTCGAGCGAAGCATCGCTTCCTTTCTCAGCTGCAAACAGCAACAACAACGAAGGTCAATTTTTTAGGATGACAAATGAAATCAGATTTACTCCTTACCCATCTTGAACAGCATGTTAAAGAAACGCAACACGTGGGTAGCAAATTGCCTCGACGTTTGTGGGGAGGTTACACAGAGTAAAACCGAAACGAGTGACTTATTAGTGTTTGGGGCAAAGAACAAGTCCAAGGCCTTGCATCCGACCGGTTTCTCCAACAACTGTTCCCAGTACTTTATGCACCGTTTCAAGATTTTCTCGTCGACAACGATACTGAAATGTAAATCAAATTCTATAGAAAATCACGTTGCATCCAACAACGGTGTATGTTTTTACTTGAATCGCAGGTTGCCCGCAAATACTGACTTTACAGGTTCTTGAACGTCGCTCGTATAGTCGATGATCAAATTGTACGTTTGATTCAAAATGTAGAGATGTTCCCGTAATTGACGCATTTCGTTATCACTGTCGCCCAAAAGTTCGGTTAGAGTTCTACTCGCCATATGTTGGAGATAATCGGTGCGACTATCCATGTACAACGCGATCAATATATCCAAAGCTTGAACCTGATCAGAGTGCTCTGGAGCAGTGGTGATCCTATCAACAAGATTAGCATATTATCTCATACTGTATACAGCACTATCTCACGCCTCGCATCCCGAAAATGGAAAACGGTAGAAACGCGCAAAACTTACGTGACATATTCCGACATAAAGTTGACCAAACTGTGCAGTAAATTCTTCAAAGAAGGATTGATGGAGAACGTTGGATACTCGGATAGTGATTTCACGTGATGGTTCACGGTTGCCAATATGTAACTCTCCGCCGGAATGATATCATTCGCGTACATGTTCTGAGATCACAAAGGTATGCAAACTTTCAAATAGGCATGAAACGTTGAAACAGTCGAAATCGCAACAATGTTCGCATTAGAGGTCCCTATTTCACGTGTAACAAACGAATTCGTATATTAAACCATGCAATATTAAATACAGGATTGCCCGTGTATTTTAATTTCACAAATATTCGTGCATTTTAATAATAACGATGATATAACGTTGAACAATTTACCGTGGAATTTATTGCTGTTTCGTATATGTCTCACTTCTAACTTCAACGTCGAAAAGAATGTGATCGAAAAACATAAACACACGAGTCGCGCATGGATTGAGATCCGAATTCGTTTACTACACGTAAAATAGGGATCTCTAGTTCGCAACATTGCCTCGTGACGACTCGTCAAGACAACACATCAACATCACAACACTCACCCAAGGAATGTGAATAACGCTGATCGACTTCCATTTGTCGAGAACAGACTTTACAGAGTTTGGTAGGAAAGTAATCAAAGATGCTTCGGTCGCCCAATTCGCGCCCGCCATCGAAATAATATCATTAAGTATAGAGTAATCCCGGGGCCCGAATTTGCAGTCTTGCTCCAGAGATTCGATCATCTGATGTAGTATACTGGATCGGCACGAAGTCAAGATAGCTTCAGTCAGCGAAAGTACACGCGGAAGAATGCTGCTGATCATTTTAGGTGCGTTCGTGCCCGCGCACTCGGAGCTGGTTTGTGCACTCCTAAAAAATGGCAAACAGACCCGTGTTTCATTCGATTCAACATGTCTGAATCGTAATACAATTAATAATCGTATCTACGTTCGATTCAACTCACTTTACATTTTCGATGTTTTCATTTTGATTTTTCGATATGCTGTCGTCGAAAAGAACTTGCAACTTGCCGACAACCGCAGCCAAAATACATAACGAACTGAGTTTCGGCAAAGCGCTTTTCGGCATCACATTGTTCGGAAAATTCGTTTCCGGTTTCAACGTGGTGATACAATTCTTTGCGATAGTGACATCGTATTTGATAGAATTGACTGTAGAAGACACAGTCTTTAGAAGATTTTCTGCGTACTGAGTGTACATTCCTTGCCTGACCAAACAGTCCTGCGAAAAAGCATACGTATTATGTACGTATAAATCAGAAAATTTCCGTATATCATAACGGTTGCGACCGTACCTTCATCCAACTCGTGAAAGTTTTGTACGCAGCTCTAGGTCCCCAAATCAGAGAATGAAGTAACATTGGTCCAGCAGGAATTTCTTCACCGAGAGCCAACGTGTCCATATACGATGTAGAAGGTGGTAACATTAACAATAACCTGTCGGCGATATCGTCATAAAATGAATCTGCGCGAATCCGTTACTAAACCATAATAACACGGACTTCCTTCTACAATACATCATTATTATATTACCTCCAACATATAGAGAAGCAATATCGAATCGCGCACAATCCCAAGAACGATGGTGCTTTCTCTTTGCCATCGGTTTCTGGTTTTCTCTGCATGTCCGTTTGATTTAGGACGTTCAATATATTTATCAACGCATCAACCAGAAGCGGATATCTCATTTTATCCGGTGCGCCCAGAATGAAATTGCAAGCCTATAAATAATACCGACACACATTTCGTATTCGCAAAGTAAAGGTATCTGAAGACTGTACACACGAAAAACATCCGTATACCAACCAGTCCATCCAGCTTGGGGGTATTTTGATTATTGAAATCCGTGGTAGAAAGATTGTAAAATCTGGGTTTCATAGAGAACTCGTCTTGGTTGCCGAATTTCCGATAGTTGTCCTCGATTTCGGTCCAAGGTGTAAATACTCGAGCTGTTTGTTTATTCCCGTCCTTCGTATCGCAAACCAAACTCGTAGCCGAAAACAGATTCCACTGGACCTAAACGCGTTGACACCCATCCCAAAACGAAGATGCTTTATTATTTGTTAATCCAACGAATGTATGTATGTATGAACGTATGTATGTACACGCGCGAATATCAAGCGAACGAGAAACTAACGTCATAATGAAAGTGTACAAGACTTTTACTACCACTCGAACGTGCCTTTCGATTCGGTGGCCCTGGTATCTTGTCGCATCGCTTTAGAGCGATTACAAATATAATCAATTACTCTTGCATTCGGTGCTTCGACGTTACTCAATGTGACACGAGTAACGCATATAGTAGTTCGTATTCCCGTTTCAAATTAGAAAAATAAAGAATGAAGTGGAACTGAACAGCAAAAAATAGTAAATAATGAAATTACGTATAGAAGAATGACTATTTACGGGAAACGAATACAAATGCTTTGTCAGGCGATGGTTGTTACGGTATCTATCAAAATTGTAAAATCTACATTAGAGTTGATACGCACTTGTTTAAGTAATGCAGGAGGCGCGTCGTAAAGATGCTTCATCATGTATTCTAGTAATAGTAACAATCGCGACAAGTGCAGTAGTTGAGAATCCCTCATCGCAGTTTTGACGGCTTCGCTGCAACGTACCGCGCCGCTACCAGTTACGAGCAAGACGGATTTCTTTTGCATCAAATTCAGCGAATGGAAGAGAATCAGCACCAGTTGTGCGTGTTCCACATTCAAGTCTGCAATCGCATAGATTCGCTTCAATTCGATTCGTCGTTATACTATTGTATAGTTTACCTTCGTTTTCTGCCTCGAACGTGGAAGGTGGATTGCATACGTTCTCTACCATGGTCGTGACTAGACGATGCCATATACTTATGCAAGCTGCTTCTTTTTCCGATTGCGGTTTCAAGAGAAGAACCTATCGAAAAAGAGTAATACCGCCGTTGCGATTACAAAGTATCGATCGCGATCACAAACCTGAAATAATACACACTTGTGCCAAAACGCTCAAGGTTCTCGGGTAGACTTGAAGTGGCCATGTACAAGAAGTTGTACTGTCCGTTCCCGACCACGGATTCACACCCAAATGTTGAAGAAGAGTGTTTTGCAAGCTTTCACTTAACGTGTTTCGCGCTAGCAAGTTGTGCGTGTAGCGACTCAATGCTTGAGAGAACTCGGAATACATAGCGCCCAAGGTGGCCCCGTAGAACACCGAGATGGTGCCTGAAATACATATCGAAACTCATTTTTATTTCTATTCCGCTACATCAGGAATTGCTCTTCACTCAAATATTGCATTGATATTGTATTTACCGGTTTCCGTTCTAGCAGTCTCATGATCCAAATCTCTGATGATCGCCGCTAATATTACCATCTGTTGCTCAACCAGTCCATTCACCACGTACTCGCGCACGTATGTACTTTTACTACCGATCAAGTGTTGGTTCATAAATTGGAAAATCTTGGTGGCCAGCGATATGTACTGTCAAATGGACAAACAAAATAACTTTTTCATCCTGTTTTCGAAGAATCGTGAGATAGTGAGAGAGACAACTCGATCGTATTCGATATAACAAAACGAAAAAAAAGATGATGATTCTTACGCCATGCGGCTCACGATTATCGGGAACGATAGTGGTTACTGTACGTTCAACGTTTGTTTCGTTGTTGGATTCTTTCGCGCCATTTGCAGGCGAGCCGTCCGACGGAGCAATAGTTTCCTCGAACCATAGACCCAAAATCGGTTCGCTGTCCTCCTCTATCGACACAATAGCTTTCACAGTATTCTTGACATGCTTTAACTGTTCGTTACAAACAGTTTTGATCTTGACATTATTGGGTATTGTATATTAACCGCGATAAAGAATTTCTTACCTTCGTCGGTGTTATCCGAGCAACTCAAAAGATCCTCGTAATACGTCGTGGAGTCGGACTGACTTAGAGCATCGCCTTCGAATGGATGCTTTTGCACTCTTTTCAACGTACAGGCCTGCGTAAATGTCACTCGTTCGTAAATATTGAACAGTATTTGTTGTAAATATATTATAGGTATGGTTACCAATACAAACACCAACCTTTCTATAACTGATAGTAGCCAAATAAAACAGGAGGTGATTGAGTGGTACAGCTTGAAGAAAAGTAACCGCTCTTTGAAGCGCGCTGGCAGTAGATAATATGTCTAGGGGTGCTGGTTCAGGGGGAACCGTATGGTCGATAACTGCTTCAACCGACACATCTTCTAAAAGTGCGCTCATCAACGCGAGCGCATGAGAAGCTAAAGCAACCGAGAGCACTCCGAAACCTTGTTGTCTAAAATCCAATATGAATACAATGACTAGGACAGTTGTTCCATCGTATCGATTATGGTTACAAAATGGTTACAGAAACCACAAAAATAGGTTGCTTACACTTTCATTAGATTAATCCGAGTCGTTCCATCGCGTGCTTTACTCGGCGATTTGCCTTTTTCTTCTTTTCCTTTATCCGCCGCGCTAAAGCTGCTGACGGAGAGGTGTGCTTGTAAACCAGCCACTAGTAACCATACCCCGATAAGCAGATGATTTTGCAGGATCTATAAGAAACGTGAACACATGAAATCAATCTATTGTAGAAATAATTTGTTCTGTGGTAGCAATACAGCATAAATTGAATATTCTTACATGACCGCCTGCTCGCGTGCTGTTCTTGATCACATTCGATACCATTCCAAATATTTCCAAACTTTTCTCGACCACCGTGATCGCTAGTGTATCGTATTCCTCCTCCTCTGTATCCTTTAAACCGCTTTGACTGGTTTGCGCTCCAGCAGAAGTATTTGTACTACACTTTGGCGATACAGCAGTCGTTATACCGACGATACTGGACGCAGTTGCGTACACAATCGAACAATATAGGCAAGACATGGTCAGTGTCGAAAGCTTTTCTAATTTGGCTGGTGTCAAAGGTTCCAATAAACGCAACGACATCACATTGTGGACAATGTTAATGTCGCTCGCCACAGAATGTAGACTGTGTCGTATACCATGTGCTTCCGCAGCATTCGCTGGTAAACTGAAACCTTTCTTGTTCAAATATGCCTGGTATTTTCTAGTATAACGCGATAAATGTGGTAGATTTAAACACATGTCCAAGAGGGTATCACCCGCGCCCATGTTTCGAAGTATACCAATATTATTTGCCACAAATGTTGCCTATGGAACAAGAATATCATCGATTGAGATTATCGCTCATTGAAAATTTGGAATGTTTTGATTATATAGCAGCATCAGTATAATATATATAAGAACCTTTGTGTCCGAATTGGTCTCGTTGACGCTGCCGTCATTGCCACTTTTGCCAGTTCCATCATTGGAACTTTCAACAGCAAGAGATACCGACATGCACGCGAAATCTTGCAAAGGCATTGTCAATTGCTCCAGGATACTACCAGATAGATCGCCTCGCACTCGTACGGCATCTTTCGAGCACTGAGAAACCTCCTTCTCGCTTTCGGATGGAGAAGACTGAATGTAAGAAGGTATTTTTGAATTCTTTACGATAGCCAGCAAGGCTGCTTCTTCGCTGGATGAAAGTAAGGATTGACCGATACAAAGAGCATGTATGGGTAACAATAACTGCTTTGTACTTAAAACAGCAGAGCCATTGTCTCCAGGTTGAACCTTGTGTCGGGATAGTTTGTCTACAAGACGATGTAAGAGTACTCTGCACGCCTGACAGACTATCGATATTTGACTTTTCGGTACTGAAAATCATTAAATTGAAAGAAAAACATTGAGATCGAAACGACACACGGGTTGGTAATTTCATCGTGACCGTGAAAAGAGTCAAGGAGAAACTTACAGGTACTGGCACAACCGGCCAGATAATCCGCTGCCAGAGCAGCAACCGACGTATAAAATGTTTCATATTGCTCTCGATGAGAAACGAACTTGCTCTCGCTGCAAAGAAGAGAAAAACAACGACATAACAAGATTTCTCGAGAAACGTTGGAAACGAACAGTCATCCGTTTCGGGGCTGTCATCACGAGTGTACACGATTCTCGAGACACGTATTCGGACCCGTAGAAAAATGTCTGCTGGTTGAAAAAAGGATTCTTACCTCTTAGCAATGCTTTTCGCCAATTTAATGATATCGGCTTTGTCGAACGATCCTTGCGATACCGCTAATATGGGTTTCATTATCGATGACCATTCATCGTTACCACCACTCTTGGCCGCCATTTTCGAAACTGTTCGATTTTATTCGAAACAATTCTTCCACCCGATGTCACTATACCTATCTACCCTTTCAGGCACGAACGTGTGCAGACGTTTCCTTTACGTATCCCGTATCTTTGCTGTCTCGAGCTTTCACACCTTAATACGTACTAACATCTGCGCAATTTTTATGCAAAACACTTACACAGTCATATGAAATTCTTGCTCCTATGCGTTCGTGTGGATGTAGATATACATACAAACTTTTGTGCATATATATGTATATCTATATATACATATATATATTTATATAGTACGTATACTTATTTACACGTTCACGTTTACATATCCTTGTATCTACTTATACGCGTAGGTACATAGATTTTTCTCTAAAAAACGTTCGTCATGAAATCTGCCTAGCGACGATTTCTCGTTCCATTGGTAAAATCCGATATGGATGATACATTTTCTACCAATCAAAATTTCGAACGCGTATGTTACATATATAGATACATACGTTACGTTCGCATTCATATGTTTATCTCGTACAGTTACATGGAAATTGTACATATATAAATGTACGCGTTTAATTCTGTCATAGATCTCTAGATCATAGATCTACATATTCTATTGACACCGCATATACGTTATTCAATGACAATCCGTGTTTTCTTCGTCAATCTACATTTAATTTTTCAATAAAACGAAGGTTAGAAAACCATTGCGCACTATCGCTGTGCTATTATTTAGCTTTCGCGTTGTGCCACGTATAGCGTTAGTATCGCGTGGTGGTTTATTTGAATTCGAATTCGAAAGTTTGTGAAATAAGAAACATTTCGTTTCGAGCCTACCGCTTGGTCCAATCAGAGTAGGCAGAGTGGGAGCTTAATATTGTAAGTACAGTAAATTCTCATTCTAAGTCATTGCTCGATTCTGTCAGGACTCTCGGTCTCTTCCGCTGAACTTAGAATGAGACTTTACTATTGCGTATCTCTAATAACCTATGCTTACCTGGTGGGGAAATGATGGCGCTCATAAAAAATGAATATTCATATATACCATATGGTATACATATAAATGGTGCATTTTCATAAAAAGTATATTTCCTTGAAAAGTAATCGTAAGCGCATATAATTAAAAATTATCTAACTTTATTCGACGCTTGTATAGGTCGTTGGATTTACGGTGTCTAATCATGAGTCGAATTCGTACATTTTTCTATACTCGTAAGCGGCACGCGCCGTTTTGATTGCTCGCTCGACTAAGGAGCCCGAACACGGTAAGGCCCCTCGATGATATCGCTATTTTGGTAATTTCATACGTACATAACTATATAATACATCAACGATTTTTCAGAACAAAGCGCAGTACTCTCGATCATTTTGTCGTTACCGGCGCATTTTGGTAATTAACGAAATGCATCGACACTTCGATCGATTTGACTCGCATAAGTAGGCATAAGAGTATACGCTAGACGACTAGGATTGGTATTCGTTCGTGATCATTCTTCTCGCAATGTCATCGTTTTGCAAGGTATACGTATACAAAGAAGCAGCAGCTCTACAATGCGTTCTAACGGTCGCAATAGATCATAAAGATCAACAGCGTTTCATAGCGTTCGTAGCGTTCTTAGCGTTCATAGCATCCATAGTGTTCGCAGGTAATGTATAAATAAATGAAATTGATTATCATACGTCGGTATTCCGTTATCGTTCTCGGTACCGGTATCGTAAAAAAAAATTACACTTGTAGATACAACGAATGCGTTCCCGCATTAAAACTATCGTACGATCATTCAGAGTAACTGAAAGATATAACGCGGTACACAGTGTAGATTGTGTTACATTTACATTAGCCTTTTAGCGGTCCGTGAGACAATAATATCGATTTCTCAATAAACTTACTTAAACTTTATCGATAAAACTTGTACCTCTTGCTGCGATATACACTAAAGTCGCGTTTACTGTCCGCGATCGGGTACGCGATCACTGTCTAGTGCCTACCCACTCCACTGCCATGCTGTATTTCTCTACGTTCGGCTTTCTTTTGAACTCTCGCCGCAGTAGACGCAGTCATAAAAAAATAATGTCGGTATGCGATCACTGTTCGTGTAGAACACATACTGTCGGACAGTAAACGCGACTTCACTGTACTATTTATAACAATTACAAGAAAGTCATATAAAATATTTGTCTTCTATTTCGAGGCCGTCGTCGTCGTCGTCGTTATCATTGAACATTGTCGTTGCTGCTTACACGACAATAAAAACTGTCAATGCGAATCTTATTTAGCATATCATTATATAGTACCGAGCATGCATTCGTTTTTACTCGATAGGTTTGTAGGCGCTTCGATTGTTCAGATAAATCCAACGTTTTTCGGCTCACCCGCGCCATAAACGTGGAACGCGTGTTACGTATAGTATACTGTCTGCAGATTACACGTGTGAAATACGCGTAAAACAGAAAGAATGAGCGAATCGTCGATCGTAATTACGAGTCTGTTTACAGAGTAAGTTTCTGTAGTCATCGTTTTCCGCATCGTATCACATTTGAGAATCGTTTCATCCTAAGAACGAGTAACTCTTAACTATACGTAGTTATACATACAATATGTATATATGTCCTCTTTTTCAGTTGTCCATTATCTCTTCTCTTTCTTGTCGTTTCTTTCCTCTCTTTTCCTCTTTCTTTTCTACTTTGACTTTCGTCTTAAAGAAACCCTTCCGTCACACAAATGTATAAGAAAGATCAAAGCAACGAGAATATACGTAAGACGTCGCGCGGAGCCCTCACTCGTCAACGTTTGATTGGGGGGGGCTGGGGGTTGTTGAAGGCGCAGGTAACCGCTGTTGCCCGGGTTCTAAGCTCTTTTCTAAGCTTCTCGCTCCATGGGTTTGGCAGTCTTATCGCATGCCTTTCGCCCGAAGAGGTTACGCGACTTCTTACAAAATGTGTACAAAACGTATACGTATACGTATACATATACACATATACAATATATGTATAATATCACATATGTATGTATATGTAATGTATATGTATTTATATACATTTACAATTTACAATATTCGTATTTCGCGTATTTACTCGTTACGTTAGTCTACATACTCTACATATAAGCGTATTTCTTTCCTTCAGTTCTTCGATCTCAGCTTGAATAATTTAGCTTTTTCTGTGTTGTATAGGTATATGCATTCTTCGATCGCGTTACGAAGCCAAGAGGGAGACAGAAGAGACGAAAGGTATGATGGAGATACGAAGAAAGAATACGAAGAGGAAAAGGAAGAGGGAGAGAGAGAGAGAAGAGAGAAGAGACGTGTCTGGCTGTTGCACGAGTGTATCAGACTCGGTGAGATGGATCGTTGAGCACGAGAAAAACGGCGATATCAAAAAACCGATCAACGGCCGTCCCATCCGCGCGTGCAAACGCAGAACAGGCAATTCGGTCGTCTGTATTATTGCGTGGAACTGACGGAAGACCGATCGCTGTCCGTCGACGCGGTGTCCGAAAGCGGTACCGAAGAAGACGCTGGCGGCGGCGATTCGGACCCAACGTAATGTTCCCGAAACATTTTCGTTGGAACGGATGGCTGGAGCGGTGGCGGTGGTTGTGGCGGCGGCGGAGGCGACAAGGCCATATTTATGTTTTCGGGCAGGGGTGGCAAAACGTTACTCTGAAAGTGTCCGGATGTATTGCCGACTGGTTGGTAATTTGCGACTACGATCACTTTGCCGCTTCGACTGCGAGCTTTTCCAACTCCAAAGTAACGGCTGCTCGCCCAAATCAATTGTGTAAAATGACCTGCAACAATAGAGTATCAAACGTATCCGTACGTATGTGTAACCACGCGTAACGTGGATGCATTACACGCTACAGCAAAGTTCCGATTCCTGTTCAGGGGGTGGTTCTTGGAGCTAATAGGAATCGCAACCTAGACTTGCTTTTCTGATTTACTGCTGGGTCTACTACTCCGATCGCGCCGAGCGAGACTACAATAGAGCAACGGTGTGGCCATCGCCGACACAGTTTAAAGGTCCACGTGTTCTCACAATGTAATGCCAATTCAAAATGCTTTATTTTTCATTATTTTTTTATGAGACTTTCACTGACTTGTTTCTAGTATTATTCTGATTAAAACAAGACCAAACACGATATAATTTGGCCCATATTTATTCTACATGTGAGAAGCATAATTTATAATTCATTATACATTCAACATATGAAATTGCATATGTTTAAATAAACAACGGAGGAACGCGACTCTTTCTTTCCTATACAAAACTTTCACAGTCGATTAAACCAATAAATACAATTGAAATTATATCGTGTTTGGTCTTGTTGTAATCAGAAAAATGCCAGAAATACGTTTTTAAAAGTCCCATAAAAAAATAATAAAAATTAAGATGTTTGAACATTCCATTCGATGTGTCAATGTAGTGGTGTTCACACCGATATACCCGGGCCGAGAACAGTAGTCGCCGCCCTGCGGCGCGGAACAGCGTTGACAGGCAGTGGAGTGAGTAGGCCTGAACAAGAATCGGGACCTCCCAAACTGAACAGGAATCGGAACTTTGCTGTACTTTGAGATTCGTCACGTGAATTTACAATGTTCGAGCACACGCGAGATACCTGCGTTCACGTTGGCATGGAGAACGTCAGGTTCTCTTAGGAAATTGTACTGCTTCACCGCGGAATACCAGTAAGATGCAACGTCCTGTCCCGTTACGTCCGTAGGAACTGCACCACCGGGTCGGCAGTAAAGATTCTGTCCCACCTCTCGATCATTTCTATAATAAAATGTGTTTGTGTGTGCCAAATGATTAGCCCACGTTTGAGCGTACCCGCACAACTGCAAATACAGACGAAAATTGGTCAACCCTATTGGTCTTCTCGTAAACGAGGTTTTTCTTTTTCTCGTTTCTGTTTTGTGATACGATAGTACTATCTGGTGCTATAGTAATCGAAGTTATCGGACGAATGTTGTCAATGTAACGTATATTACAAAAGCATATACAGTATAGATATATTTATGTTTGTACTATGCAATATGCGTGTATAGACACTATTATACTCGACAATAACGCAGGTTTCTTCATCGTTTGATACAATTCGCCGATTTTCGATATACCATGTAATCAGTCAGTGCAACCTCGTGGCTCCTCGTCTACTCGTCTAAGCGTTTAAGCGTCTAAGCCAGTGGTCGGCAAGCTCTTTGGCTACTTGAGTGCGGCTTTTCCACGAATGACGTGATTAAAATTAATCAATTTTATTTTAATTCAATAATCTATATAATAAAAATGAAATGCTGTTCGTTGGTCACGACATCACGTGAGAACGGCTGGACCGATTTGGCTAATTGTTTTTTTAAATGTTCGTTGTAGTCCGAATCACGTTTTTAGGGTAAAAAAATGGGAAAAGTTGCCCGGAAACATGAAAATTCGGGAAAAACTAAAAGTGCTTTTTGAATCATATTTCAATACAACAAAGAACGAACGTCGCAGCTTTTAATCAATATTTCAATAGGAATTTACATTATCCACCTCTATTTTCCATAATGATCACTGCGAAATACGTCTTTTTCTCATTTTTACTTTGTTTACGCATATCCTATAGCTTTTCACGAATTCAAGAAATGATCGTAACCAAATTTATTGAAATTTGGACAGGACTATGTCTGTCAGGTCAGCTAGTATTTTAATACAATTTCTAATCAGTCAGTGTGTCATGTTGTAAAGAAGTTTGTCTCTTCTGTAAATTATTTATTAGATTTGGCGTTTCTGACTAACGAGTTTGCCGACTGGCGGTCTGAGCTATCGTCGTCGTCGTTTTTCGTAGTGACGTTAGAATGTTCTCTTACCTGAGGCGACATCGTCAACGGCGGCGCGTTGTGCCTTTGTCGATATACATTGTGCCAGCATAAACATTCCGTAATAAATTCACTGTCTCGCCAGTCAGTCTCCAGATCGTTACTGTCGTGCGCGATACTCATCGGTCTGTTAGTCAGGATCTATATAGATGTGCATGGTACCGATGGAAAAAAGAGCAGGACCAGTAAAAACGTGCCGTTTCGATAAACTAATCGTCTAGGCGTCCGTTTCGTTCTCGAACAGCATCCTACGAATTCAATCTATATATCGTCAAGTTTCGTTCTCTCACCTTTCTCAAAAGCTTCGGTCGATTATCGAGTTGCTCGGTACGATTGTCGTTCAAGACCAGAGAGATAGAAGTCGAGCCGCTAGTCTCGGTGTTTCCAGTCGCTTTGTACAACTTGGATTGCTCCACTCTTTTTCGTAGATTTTCCAAAGCTGTCGCTTCTTCTCTTTTCCTGGATGGAGGCCAATTTGCGTTCGACGTGTGTATCATACTGATCCCAATGCATGGCGAGTCCTGAAAAAATGAAAACATCTCTTCCATTAATTCATCCAATGCACAAAACCAAATTCACACGCAATAACATGAATCTCGATTTCGTGTAGAGACTTTTTAGCAGTTTGCGAGCCAACCTCTCATCCGTAACCCCCCGCGCACCTCATCGCCTTTGTTTATACGTGTTCGCATCTTTTTCTTTTCTTTTTTAACTAAAAAAAAAAGAATAAAATAGGGTAACTGCACCAGTGAATGAACATTTAAGAAATTGTTCAGGAAAATATTTTATTTAAAAAGAAACTATGTGAATTAAAGGAATCTCATATATGCCAAATAGCTCCCTATACTTCATTTGTCAAAAATAAATGAACACAAATACAATGAAATTATTATTATTATTCTTTATTAAACGTTAAATCAAAAATATGAAAAATACCAGTCAATGAACACTACATTCTAGTAATTGAATAATGCTAGTCCAATCAATGAACAAAATTACTAAACAATATTCTCCTATTTATTTAACTCTTTAATCACAATTTTATCGCTAGTATGCCGTCCGGGTTAAAATTTGTTGAAATATACAAAAGCGTTCATTTACTGGTGCCCGTTCAATCACTGGTGCAGTTACCCTAAGCGAAATAGACGAATCGTTCAGTATCCTGTACGTACACGTCTGTGTGTATGTATAGGTACGTGTATGTAAACGAATCAAGACCGAATGAATATGCACACAGATTTTGAAACGCGATACACCACCTTCTGATTACCATTGGCAACATTGAAATCTGCCAGATGAGCCGACTGACTGAGCAAACGGCGGCTGGCAGGGCATCGATTACGATTTATTATCTCTTTCTGAATCGCATAATCAATGAAGTAACTCTCGATTTCCACGTTGTCATTGTGCGAGGATGGCAAAAGCTCTGCAGTCTCTTCCGCAGCTTCAAAACTGCGATTCACTTCACGCAACTCCATCGTAAAACGATCAGTTTTGTCCCTCTCGATTCTCTTGTAACTGTAGGCGCAATTGTTACTCCGACTACTACTGCGGTCGCGACTACCTGAAATTCACACTGGAAATCAGTCTTATCACAATTTTCCCGAAGCACTACTGGCCGTCGACTACCAAGCCGATTGTCGCTACCTCGACGATGCACCCTTCTCGCGTCTATCGCTGGCACAGTTGGCGAGGGCTACGCATTCGCGACGACCCGTTCGACCGTCCGTGTTCTCTGCACTCATGCGCCTTTTCAACCACGTATCTGCGCGCTCTGCTCTCTCCGTGTTCGTATCCGTCCGTGTAAATGCAATTTTCTCGTAGCTGTATGGGTACATATATATAGTACACAGAAGAACGATTTTGATCGTATCGCCACGATGCGGCATCGTATACCGCAGTCGGCTGCAGTCGACTGCGCTGCGCGCGAATATAACTGTTCGATCAAAGACATTCCACTGCTTTTATGATACAACACGACTTCCATTCGCCCCTATTGAAATCCTCGAAACTGAATATTACAAATATTCGTAACATCACGCAATTCCTGCGAAAACAGTATCCAGAATGGAAATACATTTATTTTGAGAGCTTGATCTTATCGATTAACCTTCCTCGGTTTTTTTTCTTTCTCCACAACCAAAATACGTAACATATTCTGGAAGAGACACGGTTACGTGACATTTTGCTACCGTTTCACCAGTCTTTGTCGACGATTCTTTTTTTTAATTGTGCATGCTTTTATGTGTTCTCTTGATATCGAATTTCTGAAGTAACTAACACAGACTTAATGATTTTACAGGCTGCGTTGGTCTACTCTTACACCTCGTCTGTGCTATCATCACAGACCAGATTTCTATATCTCGTCTGTGCTACCATGTACCGACCACGTAGTGGCAAAATGCTGCAATTGTTAGCTAAATCGCTGAGAATCTTCTCAGTAGTTTTCTGCACCGACGAAATGCCGTCGGTGGCTATCTGTTTCTCACTCCAGCCAGAATCTATCCTAGAGGGCGTAAGAAAACACCGACCGATTCGAGTGATACGAACCCCCGCAAGGCTGACAGTCTTTAATAGTACCTCGTCGGTGCTTTCATTGCAGTGCAAACGAGGTATACGGTATCTTCAGTTTTCGTCTAAATACGCAAACTGTGGATAATATTGGACCCAACACTGAAATGTTCTTCGCGATTTCGAATTCGAAATATTTATTTAAATTTAAGTAGTATAAAAATTTAATTTATGTTTCTGTATTGTATACGCGTTAGAATATAAGTTATGTACATGAACAATATCATTTTTTGTATTAAATACAATAAATAAATAAGATAATAACATAAAGAACCGTCTGTGTTTATTGCACCACCTATTCTTCCCTATTTTTCCCGAATGTCTGACTAGTCGTTGAGTTGTACTACTGAATTTTCGAAATTTTTCGAGCGTCTGGCTTACCGTTGACTTGTACTACTGAATTTCGGATACCTCCTTTGATATCATATTTTCTTAATACAAAGTTCAATTTTCGAGGTTTTCGAAAGATTCTGGACAATTTTCAGCCGTCTGACTTGTCATTGAGTTGTACTACTGAATTTTCGAGCGTCTGGCTTGTGGTTGACTTGTACTACTGAATTTCGGATACCTCCTTCGATATCATATTCTCCTAATACAAAGTTCAATTTTCGAGGTCTTCATAAAATTTGCGAAAATTTTCGGCCGTCTGACTTGTCGTTGAGTTGTACTACTGAATTTTCGAGCGTCTGGCTTGCCGTTGACTTATACTACTGAAAATCCGGATACCTCCTTTGACATCATGTTCTCCTAATACAAAGTTCAATTTTCGAGGTTTTCGAAAAATTTTGGACAATTTTCAGCCGTCTGACTTGTCATTGAGTTGTACTACTGAATTTTCGAGCGTCTGGCTTGCCGTTGACTTGTACTACTGAAATACGGATACCTCCTTCGATATCATATTCTCCTAATAGAAAGTCAAAAATTGTCCAAAATTTTTCGAAAACCTCGAAAATTGAACTTTGTATTAGGAGAACATGATGTCAAAGGAGGTATCCGGATTTTCAGTAGTATAAGTCAACCACAAGTCAGACGCTCGAAAAATTTCGAAAATCAGTAGTACAACTTAACGACAAGTCAGACGGTCGAAAATTGCCGGAAATTTTTCGATTTCCTCGAAAATTGAACTTTGTATTAGGAGAATATGATGTCGAAGGAGGTATTCGAAATTCAGTAGTACAAGTCAACCACAAGCCAGACGCTCGAAAAATTTCGAAAATTAAGTAGTGCTACCCAACGTCAATACCCTACCCTCTTATTACAAACTTAAGTTTTGTCGAATTCAAATAATTTTGTTTTTCTTAAAAATTTTTGAAGATGTTAATCTAATTCTAATGTCCCACATTGACGTACAGGGTAAGGAAGAAAGAACAGATTAATTGTTGTAACTGATATTCTTTATTTTTCACCAAAAGTTTACAATATTAAATGCGCATTTTAACGAGATGAAACGAAAGCTGTCTAGCAGGCGTGCGGTGACGTAGGTACAAATGTCCATAATTTTGATTTGAATCAGCGTAACCCTTATGAAACTTTGCATCAGAGACGAATGTAGCTTACTGCGTACTGAAGTGCTAGGAACAGAAAGAACACAATTAGCACACGGTAATTGAAATAATAAAAAAAATTAATAAAAATTTATATTGAATAATATAAATATCTCCTTCTGTTACATAGACATTGGGAAAAGTGATAGAAGTTAAGGAAGGGAATAAGTTTGAAATAATCGTGGATATTAATTGACACTTTAATATAAAATATTAACGCAAATGAAAAGTGTGCAGCTATATTAGCTCAAGGTAAACCTTCGTAAAATAAGCGAACCCTGTAGAATACTATCTCCCGATATTTGTGCATCTTCTATTATTATTTAGTATCTCGTCAGGGGCTCAATTTATCAACGAATGAGAAATGTCTATGTGGCGCCATCTAGCGGTGACACGTGTAATGTCTCAGTTGGTACATTTGATTTAAAGTCTGAGTGTTTTGCCACTGCGTGTAATGATGCTATTTCTTTCAGGAACAGATGATTCTTACGGTGCAAACAGCAATAATCATTCGGACATTGCTTTTTGCACATTACTGGGGGTTAATTACACCATTGCTGTCACAATTTTTTGCGCTGGACAGGTGCAGGAGATTCTGCTGAACATTTCCCACAAGATGTTACTCAAGTCGACTTTAGAATGCGTTTCCGTAAGAACTTTTTCAACGCTTGCAGATTTAAATTGAAAGTGGAGGAACACATCTTGTGGAATTTTATCAACCTTTCAGCATTACTTCCAGGAACTTGAACAATAATCACACAGAATCTTGGTATTATAACATCATTTTATTAGATTTAAATTGAAATCGGTTATAAATTATGGTGATGATTTTGAATACTAGGACTAGGACAAATGGTTCTCGCTGCTCTGCTCAGTATACTCAATTTCATATTGCGTATAATTGGTGTGTCGGGTAAACGTCATCGTTTGAAACCTCTTTTTGCTCTCACATTCTCTCTCTCTCTCTCGCTCTTTCAGAATTATTCTTGCTAAGGCTTCCTTCATCTCGCTCTCGCGAGTATACGCAACACGCCAGTCTGTTTCGTTCGATGACGTTGATGTTTGACGATCAAATTCGAGCGGTCCGCGTGTGTAAGGGGAACTGAATCCAGTGGACACGAGCCGGAAACTCGACTCGAGCCACGGTATTGACGAAAAAGAAAGTGTTTCCTGTGCCGTCGAACCGCTCGAACTCGACGCTTCGTAAAAATCGGCTACAGACAAGAAACAAATGGACCGGTCCCGTGGACAACGGTGTCCGGTACGCCATCTTGCCGCGGCGAAGGCTGTAAAACAGAACTAGAAATTCCTGACTTCAAAATCTCATCTGAATACGTAGCACGAAGCAATATCGAATCGATTGTTTACGAACGAAGATGATGAAGTCGGGATTTTCCGTCCGGGCCTACCCTATTCGCAAAACCGAAAGGGACTATCGGCGGCTATGTCGGTTCCCCAAGTTGCCAGCAACTCTTTTACATCGGAACGTCCCGTGTGTCCACGGCGAGACCCGCGGTAGTCCTACCGGAAGTAGCTCTGTCCTCGAACGTCGTTTCACGGTAACATTAACAAATCTTTTTTACTACCCCGAATCGTAGTCGGTCGTCGACCCTTTATCGGTAAAATGGCAGTGTGATTACAGAATCGGTAGTAGAGCTATAGATCAGAAGTCGACCATGTAAGCAGCCGGTCCTCTCGACGCGCATATCGCGACAAATACCGGCGGAAGATAATCAAAACTCAGAGGGTGGTGTATTAAGTGAAACGTGATTTATTTACAAATTAAATAAACCGAGAGACCATAAGTTTAAGGCGTTTATAAACCGTGATCAGAGGTTCTCATCGTGTTCACGTGATAGCATGGGTCCGCTGAGGAGAACGGTATTTCCAGCGATATGCGAGCACATACGGTCGTCAGTCCCTCGCAGCTTCCCTTCGGAATTTGAGAATCGGATCGGATCGGATCGATCGTCGAAGCGATCGGTCCGATTCGATTCAATTCGAACGCAGCCCTCTCGCGTCGAGCACACACGCACACGCACGTCTCGGGGTAGCGGGAATCGGGCCGTGAGGGAAGATACAACGTGGAGGAGAGAATTCTTTCGTTCTTCCCGTGCCGGTCGGATCGATCGATCCCTTCTTTTGATTCTTCGACGATTTCGCGAACGACATTGGTCGTCACGGATCGTTCATCGAGGCGAATTTCGTACAAAGATTCCTTCGACAACAGCCATGGTTCGTACAATGTATCTAGAAAAATGAAAAACGCGTGGAAGGAATCGGTATACGGTTCTCGAATCGTCAGACTCTTCCGAGTCAGCTCTCGAGACGGATTGGTTCGAGGAAACTTGGCTGTTCAAGGTCACCGGTGAACTATTTCCCACCTTATCGTCTGGCCAAGCCCTTCGCTCCTCCCATAGGGATCTGAGCCACGCCTATCGGCGTTTACGTTTCGCCCATTGGCTCGAGAAACAGAGATAGCGTAGGACCGAATAGATGTCAAGGACTCTGACACGTCTCATGACGAGTGTGCGACCTTGAGGAACCAAAATTTTCAGCGTTCCGTCTGGCGATCGCGTCGAAGAATCTTCGGCGGTAACAATGTCTCGAACCTTTGACTCTGTTTTCAACGGAAACCGATCCAGCGACGAGAAGGAGTTGTCGGAGAAGAAGCAGCGATCGAAGGAAGAGAAACAATGATGATCATGGAAGGCGAGTAAGCTGTCGCAGCCGTGAAATGATGATAGTGATGGGAAAGGGGCGGGGCGGAGGCGGGGCGAACAGTAGAGAAGCTGGGGTGGTGTGAGGTGGAACAATGGGGCTGGTACCGCGACGATGAACGGCGTGGGTCGACAATGACAACGACGATGACAACGACGATGCTTGACTATAATCATATTAATAATAATACAATAGAATAGAATAATTAATAATAATAGTAATAATAATAATAATAATAATAATCATAATCCTTATCGATTCACCGATGACGATTATCTCAACGATTTAAACTCATAGTGCGATAACGGTAGATAACGATCCATCTTTATTATTATTATTCTTTTTTTTTCAATTTTTCTCCTAATGGTTGGGGGCGGAGGGTAGTAGGTAATAGTACGCTACTGGGACAACAGGTATAATACTATCAGTTAATTAATATCATCTCATGTAATAATAGGGTAATTCTGTTAATGCTAAGGGTATTATTAATCGTTTCGATATATGCATATATGTATATATATCCGTATATATGTATACATATATATATACATATATATGTGTGTGTTTGTGTGTATATACACATATGTATGTATATGCATGTATGTGAAAGTTCGTGTGGCCTATATGTACAATTATTTTGAACAAACAGCGGACGTTTATCAAAAGTAAGATTATAGATAGTTCGGATTACGGATAGAAAGTTCGAGTGAGCAAAACGAAACGAAAAGTGGGAGGAGCATTTGTGGGCGTGGCTAGTACCCGTGTCACTCTAAGTCTTGCAGACTTATAGGTGTGAGAGGTGTTGAGTTCGCTGGGTAAATATGTACACAGATTTCTGTAAATTTTTTTTAGTACGAATACGAAGAATTTGCATAAACGTCCGCGATTCAATGGGTGTACGCAAAATCGAACATCGTTTATCCGAACTAATCGATGCTTGGCACCGGATTTACGAAGTTTCGGCCGAAATATTCAACGTGTTCGGATAATCGAGGTTCCTTCGTACAGATATTCGAGGTCTCGATCGATAGAAAAGATGGTGGACGATAGGGGATGATGTATGATTGCGATCGCGAAGGAAATGATGGATCGTGCTTGCGTATCCGGTGTGCTCCACCCTCGCACTCTCCTCTGTGCGCGTACATAATCCCGTACATCGTGTACATACATACACATATACGCACATACACATGTCCATATACATATACAAACGCGCCATACATACTTATACATATGTATACATATACACAGCGAAGGAGAAGAGTATTTGTACGTCGCGAGATCATGGAAATCAAAACACCTGTATTTTTAATCCGGTTACACACGTACTGTTTTCAATATAATCAACGATTACAAAAAGTATTTACCGTCGACTCGCATTACTTTCTCACGGTATGAATACTTTTGTCCCCCGCTGTCGGTAAATATACATATATCTATATATAACCGTAGTTAGAGTTATATATTAACTTCTTCATTTCATTTTCTTCGTCTCCCATTAGCACAGTCTACAAGTCGATTATTATTTGTTAATTTCATTCGGTTTACGGTAGGTACTAATTGGGGATCCACGGCGGCATTGATTAGTGGAACACTTTTTGGCATTTTTTTGTTAGTCCCGCGATATCTTCTATCTCCCTCTCTCTCTCTCACTCTCTCAATCTTCCAATTTTACATTTGTCTATTTCCATCAAGATTTTTCGTTTCCTCGTCGTTCTGGTACTTTTCTCTTCTACCCTTGACATTCATCCCTCTTATTTCATATTTCGCTCTCTCTCTCTCGCTCTCTACCTCCTCCGCTACCCTTTACATTGTGGCGGTGTGTGTGGCAGTGTGTTTGTGCGTGCGTTTCATTTCCTCCCTTACGCCATTCTTTCGCGAACGTCTCGCGTCTTTCACCCCCGCGTCTCCGACATTTTCCATATCCGAGTTCATCCCTTGCGATCCATCCGATGCAGAAACAATGGGAACCACCCCGAAAGATACACGTCGCGATTGCTACAGGTTGATTAAAATATAAAAAACAGCCGGAAGCTGAATGCTCGGTGTCTCGATGTTGGACGAGTCCGTTTCTTAAATATTAACTGGAGATTGTAAACCTCTTTGAGAGCATGTGTTTATGTATGTACTATAAAAAGAAAAATGGTGATAACAGCTGTATTGTATCAAAGAGAAGCTCGATAACTTCCTAACAAAAATTCCCCGAAATCCTAACGCAATTTTGTGAATCTGATCAATCCTATTCTCGTTTCCCTAATTTTTCTCTGAAAAATAAACCGCGGAAGCAGTTTTGAGCTCCCATTGAATCTGCGTCGAGGATTCGAAAGAATTGGATCGCTCTCTCCTTCGGCCTCTCCTTTGCAAACTTACTTTCATCTGTCCCGCTTTCTTTAAATCTATTTCTCACTCCTTTTTCTTCACCCTGTATTTATACGCCTACGTGTGTCCCTGTGTACGTGTGCATCGTATCCGTGTGTCCCTTTCTCTCTTCACCCTGTGTACGCGTGTACATGTAGGTGTGTGTGTTAGTACGTGTGAATTCGACTTGGCACAAACAACAGAGTCTTTGTAAAAAAGGCACTATTTTTGTAAAGCGAAACAGTCACGCGCGTTATTACGTCTCATCACCCTAATTCCCTCGCTACAGCCGGTCCCGATCCTTCTCGCGTCATTCGGAGAACCCGAATTCACCAATCCAGGCTGGGATCGATGATCATGTTTCCATCTACATTTTTCTGGCGAATCAGCGGCACCCTTTACGGGAAACAGACCGTTTAATCGTCTAAATACCACGTGTTCTTTGACTGGAACGTATCGCAGGGGATGATTGATGCGTACAGCGACTCCGAGATCAATGATAGAGCTTCTCCTCGCTGGCTCGGGCCAAGTGGACTGCCTGTACCACGACGAAACACGTGGAACAATTAAAACAGTGGGTATCGATCACGATTCGTTCGATTATTCCTTTCTCCAAGACTTTCTACGGGACGTTTATCTTTTCTATGATTCTCGAAGACGCTCCGAACCGTATACCGAAGAGATCACGGGGGACGTTTAAATTTCAGTTTTTAGATATGCTATTAGCAAACTGCGGATTTTTATGCGAAAGAAAAATGATCTGCGTCGATAACAAGAAATCGAAACCAAATAGTATGTTCTTTCATCCCTTAATAATTTTAATAGAGAAGAAATAAAATGACGTCTTCAATTTTCAAAATTTTCCTACAATTTTGAATTTCATCTACTCAATTTTCCTATAAATGCATGAAGATACGCAGTCCAGTTATTAGGTTCGTTTCCCGCTTAAACCTCAACCGGTCCCTTGCCATGTGAAACTCTGCTCCGTTCGCATCGTTATCAATTACAGGTCGTGGTTTCGAACGTGTATTTATAACACACGTGTACATGAACGTGTACGCGTACATGATCGTCACTATCAATGAATGATTTAGAGTACCGAGAAATAGTGAAGACTACGAAAAATCGTGTTGGGATCTTTCTCAATTCAAGTATACGATTCAACGAGTAAAACTGAATCATTCCAAAGAAATTGGATAAATTTCATATTTGCTATTATCGTGAGCACCGAAAACTGGTGTACAGAAACTAGGGCTGTAAGTTTCCTTCGAAGGTCGAACATTTCGAAGCTTCAAAGCTTCGAATGTCGAAGCTTCGATTTCAGAACCTTCGAAGGTCGAAGATTTCGAAGCTTCGAAGCTTCGATTGCAGAACCTTCGAAGCTTCGAAACTTCGAAGTCTTGGATGCTTCGGAAAAGTTACAGCCCTAGTATAAGATTGCGAAATTTCGAAACTTCGAAACTTCGAAGACTTTGAAGACTTTGAAGACTTCGAAACTTCGAAACTTCGAAACTTCGAAACTTCGAAACTTCGAAACTTCGAAACTTCGAAGACTTTGAAGACTTTGAAGACTTCGAAGACTTCGAAGACTACGAAGACTTCGAAACTTCGAAACTTCGAAGACTTTGAAGACTTTGAAGACTTCGAAGACTACGAAGACTTCGAAACTTCGAAACTTCGAAGACTTTGAAGACTTCGAAGACTTCGAAGACTACGAAGACTTCGAAACTTCGAAACTTCGAAGACTTTGAAGACTTCGAAGACTACGAAGACTTCGAAACTTCGAAACTTCGAAGACTTTGAAGACTTTGAAGACTTCGAAGACTTCGAAACTTCGAAACTTCGAAGACTTTGAAGACTTTGAAGACTTCGAAGACTACGAAGACTTCGAAACTTCGAAACTTCGAAGACTTTGAAGACTTTGAAGACTTCGAAGACTACGAAGACTTCGAAACTTCGAAACTTCGAAGACTTTGAAGACTTTGAAGACTTCGAAGACTTCGAAACTTCGAAACTTCGAAGACTTTGAAGACTTTGAAGACTTCGAAGACTACGAAGACTTCGAAACTTCGAAACTTCGAAGACTTTGAAGACTTTGAAGACTTCGAAGACTACGAAGACTTCGAAACTTCGAAACTTCGAAGACTTTGAAGACTTTGAAGACTTCGAAGACTTCGAAACTTCGAAACTTCGAAGACTTTGAAGACTTCGAAGACTTCGAAGACTTCGAAACTTCGAAACTTCGAAGACTTTGAAGACTTTGAAGACTTCGAAGACTACGAAGACTTCGAAACTTCGAAACTTCGAAGACTTTGAAGACTTTGAAGACTTCGAAGACTACGAAGACTTCGAAACTTCGAAACTTCGAAGACTTTGAAGACTTTGAAGACTTCGAAGACTTCGAAACTTCGAAACTTCGAAGACTTTGAAGACTTTGAAGACTTCGAAGACTTCGAAACTTCGAAACTTCGAAGACTTTGAAGACTTTGAAGACTTCGAAGACTTCGAAACTTCGAAACTTCGAAGACTTTGAAGACTTTGAAGACTTCGAAGACTACGAAGACTTCGAAACTTCGAAACTTCGAAGCTCCCCTCGTTCCTTCGAAGACTTCGTTCCTTCGAAGTCTTCGAAGCTTCGGAAAAGTTACAGCCCTAACAGAAACTATACAAGGACCAAGTAGGGTACCATCGCGGGATAAAGTTCAGATTGTGACAAATTTCAAGTAATTTGGCAAGGACCAAGAATCACCGGTTAAGTGTCAACGTTCAAGCACCGAACCAGCTAGTATAAGGGATCTACGAGAGAAACCATGCCCCGCATGAAAAACCGAGAACAAGCGAAGTCGACATCCGTCAATCTAGGCCCCAAGTGTCCTATCTCCCCTATCGAACGCTCGCAGTCGATCGCACGATTCGCTCCTCTCGTTTCCTAGCGCGGAACCTTTTTCCCCGTCTAAAAACTGAAAACGAATTGTTTTATATCCTAGCGTTACATCCCTGTTCTCGAAGTTTCAGAGGTGACTCTCGACCGTCGCGTCGCGTCGAGAGCCGGAGAAAACGTGAGAAACCAACGTCGGGAGAGAGTTTGGCTGTGTGAGTCGCGCCGCAAACCACCGCGACGGGAACGACGCCGTTGCCCGTCGTCGTCGGGACGACGGGCGACGTCAACATGTATAAAAAGTCGTCAGTCTTATTGTATTTTAGTGCAAAAAGCGTGTGTAGAGGTCCGGTGCGGTCTCGGTCGATGATTCGCCGCCGAGATTTACGAGACTTCGTTACGAGCTTGTCGGGGAACTGCGAGCTCCGACGATCAACGGCGTTTATCCATTCAAAGCCATATGCTTCCCTGTTTCAGTTCCAGCACTCTGCGCATTCTCTGCATTTCTGCGCTCGACAAACTCGAGAGCTACTCTCTTCTTTTATGACCGAGCGTCTCCCGTCTTGAATACCGAATGGTTCCCAAGAAGTTGACGCCGTGTACAAGTTTTCGGATAAAATTAACAATTTTAGAATTTTAGAAAAGATCATTTCTCACTCTAGATCGGTATAACGTTCTGGCCGAAGGATTCGTCACGAACTGAATCCCATTGGGGTAGTTTTCCGAGTTATCCAATGAACTTTATTGTCTACAAAACTTCCGGTGCTGGTCAGAACACTCCAGTCGATATTATCTCATAATCGAATAGCAAGATCTCTTTGAATCGATGTCTGCTCGTCGATCGTCAAGATTCGCCGTTCGCCGCGGCGAGAATGGTACTTTGTAAACGGTATACAAATGTCGGAACGCTGTGTACAGGTGTATACAAATACGAGTATCAAAATTTTGAAAAGACATCTACTTAAGTCGCTGCGGTCCGAGTAACGCGCGTGCAGGCGGCGAGCAAGAGTTTTTCCGATTTATCGCGCCGAAACGATTTCTTATTTCGTGTGGTGGACGATGCATTGTTTCAAGCGATCGAAATCGTTTGCGGAACGTAGGGCGTGCCGTCGATCGCGTAAACTGTTGCACGCCGTTGCACGCCGTTGCACTTTTTCGCGAGTTTCCCGTACGGGAGGCGTCGAAGGTCTAGAAAATACGGAAGCGGAAAAGTGGTCTCTCGATCGGCGCCTTCGACGCGGAACCGTTCGAGTCGTTTCTCGATCGCTGACGAGCAGAGAAAGCGGTGTCCTTCCAGCGTCTTCTTCGAGAAAGATCGCGGGAAAATCGTAGCCAGCCATCGAAAACGGCGACCGAACGCCGCGAGTGTTCCTCCGGCATTGAAATTTCTCTCCTCCGTGACACAGTGGTAACTTGAGAATCTTCTTCCTTCCATCCCCGAAACCATTCTACATTTTCTTAGCTACTCTATCTACTACGTACAAGCTCCCCCTGCAATTGACACCTCTCAAGAACGCGACATCACAATTTCCCAAAAAGCTACGAGAACGAGATCCTCCCTCAACATTTCCAACCCCTCAGCTGCCGTATCACTTTCGGACGACGATAAAATAAAAATACATGAAAACAAATTGGTAATTCTTGCGATTCAACGACAGTTCAGAAATTAGGCTGTACAGCTAAGGGGTTGAGACACACGGGGGTTGTCCGCGCGGTTTTCCTACTAGAATCGATTCGAATCGATCCGTTACGTCGAACTCGGAGAAAGTGTAATTGCCTAGGTTTCCCCCGAGAACGACTCTGAGAAGGAAACTGCGAAGAAAATGTGTTCGCCATCCGGGAAAGGGTAGTTTAAGGTTCCCATCGGTCGATGAAGTCTGCCCTGCTTCGACACCAATTTACGACAGCGATTGCCTAACAGTTTCCCGGCGCGAGCGACAGAAAAGAAGAAAACTCGTGACAGTGGAAAAAGGAGACGGCCGTGCGTTCGTTCGGTGAACGGCGACGGTGAACGACTTTCAATCGCGGATTCCTCTCCTTCTCCTCTCTTCCTAACCGGTGTCTGCTGCTCTCCTTTCCCTCTCTTTCTCACTTCGTCTTTCTCTCTTTCTTTCTCTCTCGCACTCTCTCTTTTCCGCTGAACCCAACTTCTTTCATGCATTCTCTCCCTCTCTGTCATTCTTTCCCTTTTCATTCTGTTTCTCTCTCGTCGGACACTCTCTCCCTATCTTTCCCTCTTTCTCACTATTTCTGTCTTTCTGCCTATTTTGTCTTTCTTGCGACGTAGACATTCGGAGAACAAAATTGACAATGATATGGCCAAATGTATCCGTCGATTTAGACAATTTCTTTTTCGAAATTTCGAGAATCTAACCTTTTTGCATTCGAACGATGGCTACGAGGTGCCCGTATAAATTGTCATACTAGATTGCAAAGAATGTTCTATGTTGTGTCTTGATTTTGGAATTAAAATTGCTTCGGGTGCAAAGGGTTAAAATCTTCCGAGTTCCTCGAGGTCTGTCGCCGCAGATTAGCCGCAACCGAAATGGCGCTGAAACGGCGTCCCAAGCGATGGAACGAGAAATTATTGGACGAACACTAACAAATTGCTGAGACAGCAACACAGCCGACTGCGTCGATTCAGCTAATTTCCCTTTAGAAATTCGGAGAATTCGAACGGAAGGAGTAGTTTATCTAGTTCCTCGAGGTCTGTCGCCGCAGGTTGAGCAACCAAAATGGCGTCGAGACGGTATATTCGTCCTCGAAGATTCGAGTACAGCCAATAAAATGTCTAACAATTTTAATTCCTTCGATTAAAATCCAGGATCCGGAACGTTAAAAAACGATTCGCCGATCCTCCTCGTCCCAGTAATTCATTTCCTACTTAGCATTTTCACGAGCCTGTAGCTTATTTCGACTAACTCGCCACCCGCGCTTCTATCCTCCAGAACCCGTTGAACACTTCGTGGATATAAATCGGTCCGCGCGTGTACCGGACGAGTCCCGAGTCTTGTTCGACATTTTGCGAGCCGCTAGATCGACCGCCATTTTCTCACCGCGATATAAATGCAATTACGGACTTGAAAATTTCGTCCACGTAGTGGTAACTCGAAAGAGATATGCAGAATTCAAAATGGCCCAATGATCTCCTCGACGTCTTCGAATTCTGTCCGACATTCTCTCGCGAAATCGCAGATCCGAAATCGAATCGCGAGACTCGTCCGGTTCCTCGCACGGAATCGTAACTTGTCGCCCCAAACGGCCGATTAAAGCTGCGTGTACACTCGGAATAAGTTGCTGATATTTTTGGAAGCCTCTCTGAAACAGAGGTCTCGCGATTTATGGTTAGTTTTCGTGTCCGAAGAGACCGTTAGTTCCGAACGCGATTGTTGCCGATTGAGTCGCATTTTGGAAATTCGTTAGAACGGACGTGGAATTATTATTACAGACTTAAGATTACGAGAATCAGCTTCCATTAATTCGTCGTATGAGAAAATGTAATCCAGATTTTGTGTTGCAAACAATCATAAATATTCTTTTTTATTTCTCTCTTCGCTTTGCTGGAAATGAATTCGAATCGATAATAATAATAATAATTAATAGATAATAATATTAATATAATAATAATAGTAATAATAATAAAATAATAATAATATTAATAATAATAGTAATACGACTTTATTGCTAGCTTAACCGCTACTAGAACTAAAGGTATTTATTACTAAAATTAATCATGGCTGTCTGACGGTGAATCATTTAAATAGTTTTCGACTAATTGCACTGCGCACGTTCTCATCGACTTTCGCTTCTGTTCCCGACGCTTTTGCTCGATTAATCATCGATCGCGCAACTCGCGGCTGATTATCACGTTCGAGCCGAATACTTTCCTGACAATTTTTCGTTTTGGTTACGTTTCGGAGGACCCTGTTCTCGAAGCGCGACGGAGCGGTCGGGAAGGAACACCGCTTCGGAAAAAAATTACAACTCCCTCGTTTCTCTATCCTATTTACAGTTCTCGAGTTCTATCACAATCAAGCTTCCCCGTTTGCATCGGTTGAACCGCCATTTTGCGCGGTCGCCGTCTCGACCGGAGGTTCGCCGAAAATTCGTGTCCCAGTGTACACGCAGCTTTTCATAAAGAACACACAGCGATCCATTTACCTATTTTCTCCACACTTATTCCTCGCTAGAACGAACACTGTCACTCCTGGTATCGGTGTACGTGTGTTAGACTGTGTAAGTACGCGTGTCTGCGCGCGCGTGAGTGTGTGTGTACGTGTGTTCTTGTATTTGTACGAATATACAATCCCGAGACTCACGAGAGGAAAAGACAATCGCTTGACAAATCGACAATTTGTTCCCCACTCCCGATTTCATTTTTTCTTTCTTTTCCTCTCTCATTCTCTCTCTCTCTCTCTCTCCCTCTCTCTCAAGCGGGTCAAACGAATCATTCGATAATCTCGATTACACGTGCACCGGAATGCAAAAGAGAAAAGAAAAGAAAGAAACGTCGCGTGCCTTCTCCGTTCAGTCCGTAGATTCACATGTACATGCGATACGATATAATAAAAATACAAATAATAATATTAATAATAGTATTAATGATAAAAATAATGATAATAATAATAATTATTATTATAGTTTTATATATATAATATTCTGTAGGTATATATAATAGTATATATACATATACATATATACATATATATATTATATATATACGTATTATATATATATTATATATATAGCGAATTTCTATGTACACAATGTAGCCAATGAATTATTACACCGCTCGGCTTACATGGCTCGTTTGGATCCCCGTTCGTAACGCGTCGAGCTCATAGAAAACATCACATAGAGACGCTAGAGACCAACAATGTCCTAAAAATTTCGACTCTCTCCCTCTCTCTCACTCTCTCTCTCTTGCTTTCTTCCTTTTTTTGAACCGGTGTCGCGACGTACTTCGTTCGCGAGCTAATTCATTACAGGCTCGCGGTTTACCCTAAAGCGATTCAACTAGAACCCTTCGCTTTCCATCACCGGTCATCTTTAAGGTCCTCGATTGTTCCATTCTCTCGCTCATGCTCTCTCTCTCTCTCTCATACACACTCTTCCTCTCGATTCCGGTTAATCGATCAATCTCTTCCGAAGAAAATTGGCAGCCTATAAACAACGAAAGAAAGAAGACAAATGAAGAAGGAACGGAAACGTTCCGGTCTCGCCTCCTATCCCTTACTTTACAGCGACGATCGTCGATAATAAGAAAGTACTATAAGTGGTAGTGGTAGTAGCAATAGTACTAGGTAGTAATAGCAGTAGTAGTAGTAGCAGTAGTAGTAGTAATAGTAGTAGTAGTAGTGGTAGTAGTAAGTAGTAGTAGTAATAGTAGTAGTAGTAATAGTAGTAGTAGCAATGAATAGTAGCAGTTCACCTTACCATCTAGGGCGAATATCTTTAAAACGTAGCAACTCTTCTGCGGTAATAAAAGTAAAAAGAAATGTCTGTGTCTGTGTCTGTATGTGTCTCTTGGCGTGTGTGTCCGTATTACATATATATCCGGATGGTCGCTAAAAAAGGGCCGTGGACAACACTTGGGTCCACCTGGCGTAGTCCTCTAATCCTAAAAATTGATCATCGGTCTCCTAGCGTGTGTTTATGTTCCTCGTGTAGTGGTATCGATATCCGCGCATTCTACACTTCTTCGTTCGCTCTATAAGAAATGGTACCTCGTAATATGCATTGTATACAAACGCGATTTTTCTTTTTCTCGGTTTTCAGTCGGTGATGCGGCAACACGACGAGGCCGCGTCGATTTGCCTCCCCTTTTAAAAGAACCACTCCCCACCCTTATCCAATTCATTTCCCACCCTCCTCCTCCTTCTCTCGAAACACGCTCGCAGTGTCGTTTTCTCTGGGTTCCTCTTGGTTTCCCTGCTTATTATACCCTTCTTGCCGCAAGAAAATTAAAAGAAAGGAGTCGAACCAGTCGCGCGTCGCTCATTCTCTCACTCAATCTCTCTCTCTTTCTCTCTCTCTCTCTCTCACTCACACACGTTGCATTCAGCTTGCGAAGCTCGTTCATTCGTCACCCATCCACCTCGGCGTGATATATTGTAGAAAGTCTTCTCTACGTGTACTTTAATCTTACATCGGTAATTAACGCGCGTCTCGGCCCCCGCGCCACCGGAAACGCGCGCCTTTCGATCCCGAGGGGTCCGCAGGACCCTACGGCCCTCGAGTTTTCCCTACTCGAAGGAAATAGCGCCCTTTCACCCGTCGTTTCCCGTCGCGGCGGTCACCCGGCTAGACGAGGTATTCTAGTCTGCGTGCGGCGTGTTAAGAAAAATAGTCGCTAAATCGGTAAGTAAAATAGTGTGACGGCCACTGCGGACGCCTCTGAAACTCGAGATCCTCGGTGTCGGTGGCCCTATCATTATCATCAGCGTTCTCGCAAAAACTACCTTCGAGGTGCTACGTGACGTTACGTTCTAAGAATTGTCCCACCAACGTACCGATAGCGGGAGTACATAGGGTCGTCACGATCCGCGCTGTGGGATCTATAGCGTCCAAAGACACAGTGGACTTCGGCTACTTAATTAGGATCTAGAGAAGCCGCGAGCACCTGATCAACACCTGAGCAACAGCTCGAGTAACGCTGCAGTGATCGCAGTATCTAGAGAGCAAGATGTAATTAGCTCCGAACGTGTCAGTTTGATCTAGAAGGGCGTGATGATCGCGTTTTCAGAGGTCATCAGCAGCTCGGCCAGGGTGATCCCTATTCTCCTGTAAAAATAAACTTTTCGCGCTGCTGCGTGTCGTTCTCATTGATCAGTTCTGCGAGCTACGATTCCCGCCGCGATTAAGGTCGCGAAACGAGGGGCGAGAAGGGCGTGCGAAAGTGTTGAGAAAAAAGGTTTTCGTTCGCGGTTTTCGTTGTTCCCGTTGGCGCGGCGAGGGGCGAGAGGCCGTGCGTGTGGGTGCGTGCGTGTCCGTCGATCCATCGTCGATCGTCCGATCGGAGACGAAATGTGGCGAGATAGACTCTTCATGGTTCCCGCGGGAAGCCGGCTCACTTCGGCACGCGGTAGTAACGGAGAACCAGGTAGCCGAGGGTGCGGAATATCACCAGGAACGCGAGCAGAACCGCCGTGTTCGCCCAGAGTGGAAGACCGGAACCCCTGCCCCCTTGGCTCTCCAAGATGGCCGACACCGGAATCGTGGTGGCGTTCCTGCACTCCGGGAACTTGCTGGGCTGCGAGCATCTGTCGTTAGGACAAACGAGACACCGGTCAACTCCACATTCTCTTCGGATATCTACTCGCATTAATCAACTGCCTCCCGTCAATTTCGACGACCTTCAAAGTGTTCGTCAAGGTCAACGCTCTGAACAACTCTTCCATAGGTTCTTTATGGGTCGCTTGGTTTCCCTGAATAACTCGCTTGCTTTTGAAGATACAAGAAAATGCATCAGACCAAACTTACTTGGTATCGAGGCGCTCAATATCTGACGTTACTAATTTTTTAATAGGTGGAGGCATGAAGGAGATGCGAAGGTCTTTGTTTTTTTTTAATGGAACGGTATCGTTTTTTATTTACATTCTGATAGTGTGTTTCAAGACGACTACAACATTATGATGGTCATTTGAGGTCACTCAAGGTCAATTGCAATAGAAAATATATTGTCTCCAAGCATTCTCCGAATACTTCGACGATATACATGTTTGGTCTGATGCATTTTCTTCTATGTTCAAAAGGAAACGAGTTATTCATAATGTTGTATTTTCTGGACGGGTGTACGATGCCACGAAAAATATTCTCGCAAAGGAATCACCCCCTTCTAGGAAGTACATTTTCGGAACGCCTTGTGCACGTGATCATTACTGATTCAATGATTTTGAGGATCCAACGCAATCCACGAGGTTCAAATATATTATCGTTATTTTAATGAACGGATATCTTAATTTTCGGATGCGTCTGATTAGACACATCAATCTCGACTAACCTCGTTAACGCGTCGCCGCACCGAGTAGTCGCGATCGATTGAACGTGTCTTGTGGATCCTCCGCGAGATCCCGCGATCCTACTCGGACAGTTTCGAGAGCTGGATAGTTGCATAATGCATCGGGCCCGTCGCGGTTCAGGCTCATTCACTATTTAAACGGAACGCGCAATTAGCGGCGCGCGCATTTTTATTCAATTAGCTCGATCAGCCCCGAGAATTGAATTCCGCTCGATCCGGACAGTCTTCGATATGCGTAGATTTCAACGATTTCAAATTGACATTTAACAGTTATTTGACAAAGACTTTCTTGGCTAAAGAGGAGGCAAAAGAAAATTTCTAGATGCAATTCTCTTCATGTTATATAACTTTTCAACAGGCATTATCAAAAATTTCCAACAAGAACACTTTCGAGTTGTTTGACATTTCTAAAATCAAGTAAGCATTCTCAATCACGTCAAATTTTCTTAAAAATTTCTTTACATTAACAATCGACTGGTAACTCTATGGTACTTCATCTTCAAAAAATTAACATGTATTTAAAATATTTTTTCGCGATCAAAAATACAATAATAACTTGAAGATTGAAACGTTCTGTTTACGACACCACATCAGTAGCCATATCGGATGTGTAGTATTTTTACCCACCTGGATTGGGCATTCGGTACGCTACGTGTCGGTTTCAACGTTTGCCGTTTAATTGTTTGAGCGTCCAAGACCGAGGCGGTATGTTCTTTTTAGAGAAACACTCGCGGCGCACGCGAGGAACGATAACGATCGCGGATCGTTCAAGAGTCGGTAGTCCCGGTTTTCGAAACGGTGGAACGAGCGTTGTCGACCGATTAGTAAGTTCCGAGTATCAAAAGTTTCTTTTCTGGTTTTCGGGGGTTATAATAGAGCGACTCACGCGAGACGGCCGAGCCTAGTCGGCCAGATTGGCATCGGTTATGGTTAATCTACTTACGTGATCGGCTCGCCGACACCGAATTCCAGGATTTGCATGTTCTGATAGGCGTAGTGCACCATGCTTGCGTATCTGGCCCACGCGAGCCACGGCGGAACCGCTGTCGCCAAATAGCCGCCGAGTAGCTGTGTGGCGAGCGTGTACAACGCGGACGCTGTTATGCTCACCTGCAGGTCCAGGCAGCAGGCGCCGACGAAGAATCCCACGCTCTGCGAACATAATAACCAATTCCATGTTTAATCCCAGATTATTAATTACTGGCTTACCCACCAACAACATTTATGCTAGTGATGGGATCGAGTGCATTACGAACAAATTCGAACAAATGTCGATCGATATCCAGCCACTTATCTGTAGTCTTACAAGTATACAGTTCCTGGTCATCGAATTAGGACCACGTACAAAAATTTTACTTTTATGATTATAATCTTACAATATGGTCATATCGGAAACTCCCGTTTTACACGTCTATAGGATCACGGAGATCCCAATATATAGTGACTCCTACTAATATTCGGACACTCTTAGCTTACCCACCAACAACATTTGTGCTAGTGATGGGATCGAGTGCATTACGAACAAATTCGAATAAATGTCGATCGATATCCAGCCACTTATCTGTAGTCGTACAAGTATACAGTTCCTGGTCATCGAATTAGGACCACGTACAAAAATTTTACTTTTATGATTATAATCTTGCAATATGGTTATATCGGAAACTCCCGTTTTACACGTCTATAGGATCACGGAGATCCCAATATATAGTGACTCCTACTAATATTCGGACACTCTTAGCTTACCCACCAACAACATTTGTGCTAGTGATGGGATCGAGTGCATTACGAACAAATTTGAACAAATGTCGATCGATATCCAGCCACTTATCTGTAGTCTTACAAGTATACAGTTCCTGGTCATCGAATTAGGACCACGTACAAAAATTTTACTTTTATGATTATAATCTTGCAATATGGTTATATCGGAAACTCCCGTTTTACACGTCTATAGGATCACGGAGATCCCAATATATAGTGACTCCTACTAATATTCAGGCACTCTTAAAAAGACATTTTTAATATGAGACTATACCATTTGAAATTTTTTGGGAAGTTAGATAATTTGGTATGCTGCACAACGTGACTAAAATTTTTGTAAGAAATTGCAAGTTGTCGGAATTCCAGAGAAAATACTAAAAGTTGCGTTTTACAACTTCTTTATGCGGGTCTATATAGAAAATTAAAAAATACGTTTTGTAGATCCGTGTCAATTACATACACTGTGAAAGTTTCATCGACATCGGTTGATGCGGAAAAAACGACTAGCGTTGAAAGATGTAAGAATCCTGAAAATCGGCAATTTTTACCATCTTTAAACGTTTGTAGCTCGTTGCAACGCCGACCTACTTTGACGAAATTTTTAGAATATGTTCGATGCGGATCTACAAAACGTATTTTTTAAATTTTCAATATAGACTCACATAAAAAAGTTGTAACTTTTAGTATTTTTTCTACAATATCGATCAATTACAATTTTTGACAAAATTTTTGTTTCCCATCCTACAGCAAACTAATTGTTCTAGCTTCTAAAAAATGTTCAAATCGTACAGTTCGATATTGAAAAAGTTATCGCCTTTTTAAGAGTGAACGAATAATTTTTTGACTCACTGTATATACTTGGGGATAATAACTGCGAGTGTGTTCGCAGGGCTCGCTAACGTGTTCGAACACCATAATTCTCCACGGGAGTTCGTCAAAAACGCTTTCAAACTGATCCATCGCGTTTGGCGACAGTGCACGGCGTTGTCTTGTGAAACGCGAGAGTTGCTCATTCCCGTCAATAGCCAGGTAGGTGGTTTTGAAAGTAAATCGCGACCGCCTTTCAAGCAGCAATGACTTATCGTTGACCGTAGGTGGACAGTGTCGAGGGCTGGAAACGGAAGAGAGAAGGTGAAGGGAAAAAATGGAGAAAGATCGGATAAACAGTTAGTTTGTCGAGTCCAAAGGGTTAAGAAGATTTGTAATAATTGTGGCTAAAGGAAGCTTAAAAATCTTGTTTTACTGAGAAAAAGAAATCACAGTGGTGGGTTCGTCGATTTAAATGAAACTTTTTCTGTGGAATTTAGAGCAAACATAAGTAGGCTCATGTACGAGCATTTTTGTCAATACCCATTGTTTATGAAGATAATTAACATTTAATTTTATGATTTGTAGAAAGTGTGTTGATGTAACGTTGATTTGTTATGTCGTCGAACCTGTTAGGTGCCTTTTCCGTTGAATTGATCACAGAGCTAATTCGAATTTCAATATTTTGGTAAATGTTTGCTAGTATTCATGGTATAATTTGTAATCGACGTTAAATATAGATGTACATTTAGTACAATCATCTTAAAGTTCTCCCTGAATCATGCTATTTTAGCTAAAAAAAATTCCAATCGAACCACTAACAGGAGAATCATCTAAGCTGATCACGTTTCGTGGTCCACCCTGTATAACTAGTTGCATTATTGACAACCCCACTACTGAATAAATAAGTAGCGATATTAGAACGAAAGAAAATATTAAAAAAAAAGAGAAATAAAGAAAAGAGGACTTGAAGCTCCAAATAGAAATTAAAAATTAAAAGTAAGAAAAGATCCAGCAACCCATAAAAATGAAACAAAATTATTCATCGTAACAGGGATTTGAAACACGTAACCTCTATCACCCTCGCTACGATAGCTGTTATATAATTAAGAAACGAAGTATATCAAAATGAATTTTCTGGATATCATAAAATAAATGTTAATTAATTTTATTTTGCTTTCGATTCGCGAGAAAAAGTTTCATTAAAATCGACGTCCCCACCACTGTGACCACTCTTAGCGAGTGTGACTTGTTACGATTGAAGTAGTTATTGCTGTTGAAGCACCCGTTAAAAAGTTCACGGCCACGGATGATAGACTTTCAAAAATCATGGAATAATCGCCGGTAGATGTGTCAATAATTTTGGCAGGTTATAAATGCCAGTAATATTAACTTCTGACGTCGCTTTTGTTTAGTCCACTCATTATTAAGTACTCGAAATCAGTTTTAGCGATGGCACGAGAGAATCGATTGAAGAATTAGTAAGGATAGTAAGGATACTGTCGATTCGATGGCAGGCCCGCGAAAAAAACTTTCACTTCCGCTGCATCGGTCGAAAGCGGAGAAACCAGAGATATAAAGGTGGACGTGTTCAGAGGGGCATGTCGATTAACACGCACAGTCGTAAACGCGGACTGCCGTGCTCGCGGAGATCCATCTTATCCGAAACAAAGACGTTAGGAGACTATTATTGGCTGCGTTTCACCGACTAGAAGCGGTTTTACTTAATTTTATTGCGAGAGGAAGTCGTAAAGGCCTGCGCCGCGTGCAGTTCCGCGCGAATAATCAGTGTCCTGGATCGGCGGGGAACGTTGACTCCGAGGAACGACCACCGGCGAGACATAGTGCTCGAACTGGGCGTTTGGTACGTTTCACGAATCCGCGTCGCCTACTCTCGTTTGGTATCTATGAGAATTTAATCGATCATCTACAAAATTCGAACATCCGATGGACCTCAAACGAGCCACGAAACTCTTCACCGTTGAGAATTAGGTGTGCGCCTTGTCCAATTATTATTCAACCTTTTACTATACGTTAGGTAATAGTTATAACTGTTGCTAGCATTACAGTCATCTTCATTTGATGTTTAGAGACACAATGGTACGTCAGTATCGAGCGTATCAGTCTCGGTCGTTTAAAGATGTTGTCAGAAATATCTCTATACGTTCAACCATTAGCCAGGTAATTATACAGAAAAGTGTACACCTCACCGATTTTGATGTAACTCAAATATGTTGTCGAATACATAATTCTAAGTAACTCATTCCTGTACGTGTTACCGCCGCTCGGTTTTTGTTTTCAAGGTATTTATAAAAATAGTTGTCGAGCTCTTTCGTTTGGCTTGAGTTAGGTCTGGGTTAGGTTTGGGTTTATTTTCGTCGTATCTTGGTAGAATGCCTTTAGGCGTCTCACGTTTCTGTTTTGTCCATTTAGCAAGAAAAGTATATACCTCACAATGAAATTATACGAATTTTTAAATATATGCAATAATTACAAAGAACTAATTGATTTCCTAATTGATCGCAAAGTGATTCATTACAATAACCTAATCCAGACATAATCCAGACCATTCTGGTAGCAGCAACAGTTTTGTGAGAATATATCAGAAACTAAAGCCAAGTGGCGACAACATATATAGGAAAAAGTTGTTCAGAATGATGGCTTCAACATATTTCAAGCTCATCAAAATCGGGGAGGTGTACCCTTCTGTTGTATAATCACCATTAACCTTCGCAAGGTAATGTGGAGTCTCAGAGACCCCAGCTTCTGATTTTTGCAAAGAATTTTTATACGAATAAAATGAAATCATTTTGTTTACTCTTTATCTCAAATTTATTAAAAACGAGGCAATTTATAAAATTTATTTGCCGGAGTCTAAGAGATCCCACCTTACTATTTATGTGTTATTAAGCTTTACCTTGCGAGGGTTACCGTACAACAGAATAACGTTTTACAAAATTGATTCAAACGACTTGAATTTTGTTCGACACGATAGTTCGATGGTGATGCATACATAAATTGTCATATGGACATGTTGACCGGTGTGAACCTATTTAAACGCGTTTAAAAAAGTTCTCGCATAAGAAATAAGGGTAAAAGGGACTCACCTGTGCGACAACGGTGTTCAATAAGAGGAACGCCAGCAGGGTGACGAAAACTGCCGGACTGTGGAAGCCCAACATCGGGTAACTAATGATATGGTAGACCGCGGGCAGGGTAATCGTAAGCGGTAGCTCGCCGACCATTTTCGCCAGGTAATAGGCCGAGAGCCGATACGATCCCGACAACCGCTCCTTGTTGATTACCTCGCGTTCAGGAGGAACTGAAACCAGAAGTTGCTTCGTGTCACTTTAAACGACGATGAAAACCGAGCTCGTGTCAGATTTAACAACATCCCTCGGCGTTTCTTACTTTTATTTCGTCCCTGTCTGCTGCACCTCATACCCTGCTATTTTTTATCCACTTATTAATAGACTCGTGCGGATCTTGTGCGCGTAACGCAAAAACGACTTGGTAGAATTATTAAAAGAACACACTTATTTTAATTTCAGGCGATAAACTTTCTATTTTGCATAAGGATTCGCGCAGTCTATTCATTCGAAATGTGGATGGAGACTTGTGCATTTGTACCTTTACTCGAATTGCAGGATATTGATAATGAAATTGTAATTTTGATTTGAAGGAATTAAACAACATTTATTTGTAAAGCGGTATGAGGTAAGTGGATAATGAAATTCAGAAGAATGAAGCAGGCACGGTAGATGAAGTAGGCCCGTCCAACGCGATAAAGAAATTGTTTAAAATATACGAGACCTGTAAAAATGATGGATTTCAAATTTTTTATTTTACGATTATTGAGTGTGTAAAATATTGCACCAGAAATTGCTAGAAATAAAATAGTCAGTTTCAGTGCTTCGCGAACCTAGTGTTAAGACTATTTGTACCTTCTGTGGCAGTGAGTGCACAGTCATTTCAAACAATTTTTCGTGCATTTACTGCACGCTCACTGCCACATAAAATACGCACATGTGTATACCGTCTGTTTAAACAGCAGAATCTACTGTGCACGGTTGAAAAGTGATGAATAGGAGTGATTCGACCTGGAAAATGAGATCCGACAAGTACTGTTCTGGGAGGATTGAAGATCCGGAGCGATAAATAAACAATGATATGAACAATGAGAGTAAACCGGGTACTCGATAAAGATCGGTATCGGTGCAGGAGCGAACGGACGAGCCCGAAGGAACAGACACGGGCGAGAGCCGGGGCCGGATAGAGGTGACAGATCGCCTCGAACAAAGGGCAGTAAACGATAAAACAGGAAAAGTTAATGGCCGTTCCCCTCCCCGACTATTTTAGGAGTCGCATAACTTAGGCATAGAAGTTCGCCACTGGCAGACTAGCCGCGGCTACCTTCGACGTTTTACAGTGGCCGTCACTTATCCCCGCAGAAAACGAGACACGGTACGTGCCGGGCTCGAATAGGCCACCGGTTCTCTTCTACAGCTGTAAAACGAAGTTTAGCGTCCTCTCTCTTCCCGATCCTTTCCCTCTTTCTCTCCCTTTTTTCCCTTTTTTTCAACAGCCTCGCCGCACAGTCGAATATTTGACTCGAAAAGTTGGCCAAAATACGATTTTTCAAATCTTGCGCGAGATGAAAAATTTTGATTGTCTGAGCTATTGGAATATATGAACAACAATGTACCAGTTTTACTTTCTTTAAACACTTTTGTAGTACACATTTTTCTCTTCTACCGTTTCTGAAATACTGTTTATGCATGTGACAAAAATGTTGTGTTCACTTCACTTTTCTTTACAGACCTACATTTTTAGACAGATCTACATTATAGTATTCAGCGATGTTCACTTCCTTATTATTTGTCTGTTTAAAATTATTCAAGCTTGAAGATGAGATATTACTTATAGCCATATTACGCATTTGTAGAATTTTCACGAAAGAAATTATTCGGCTTTCAAGTGAGTATTTTTAATTCAAGTTTTTTTTAATACAGGTATTTTAATTCGTCTAATGTCTTTACTGTTTTCAATCACATCTACTCATTTCTGTCACAAATGTGTGAATCCGCTGTCTAGCGACATGAAACAGCGCGAACGTGTTAATGCGACTAAGACTAGAACAAGTGGTATAAAGGACGCGTAAGATTGAAGTGCAGGAAAGTACAAAAAGCTAGAAAATTATGATTGATAATGCACGAAACGTAGATAGCAGGTATGAAAGGAGAAAGGAAGATGAATGACAGTGTCGACGGACGAACGATTATGCAGATTATGCGAACCAAGTCCCATTCTGGGGTCGATGAGGCTAGAATGGTAATTGAATTGTACGGTGTTGCAGCAAGTTTGAAAATAAAAGAAAACGGCAAAGGGTTAAGGCGTTGGGAAAACAGCCAATGTTGAACCCTTAGCAGTCGAGGGGTGACTCAGAGTCACCACTAAAAATTACTGTACCATTCTTCGGAATTTTGTTTACATTATTAAATATGTTGGTATCTAATCGATTACTCCATGAATGAAATCAATTAATCCATAATCATAATCAATCAAGAATTGTTCTAGATGGAAGGAAACGTTTAATTTTCAAGTAAAAATAGCTCCGACTGCAAAGGGTTAATGGATTGCTATTACCGATTAGACACGGTCCGCGCGAACGATAACAACAACAATAACAACAACGTAGGCTGTCATGGCAGCATAGTGGGATGCAAAACACGGGTGTTCTCGTAGTCAGGTGGCGGGCACGTTGCGCAACGAACCAACCGAGAACCAGATGAAAGTAAATTGGTTAATTGAGCCACAAACGGCGTGACGCGCTGAATCGGCCATTCAGTGATGCGCCTGTTTTTTTTTATTGCCAAGATTTGCAAAGGACCTGAAGGAACGGTCAATCAAGAATGTTAGTATGTAGGTCGCGCCGTGACCCACTGCTCGCGCCCGGTAATTGGAGGCCCTTTTGTCGACAGCGACCGTGCAAAACGAGCGTGACGAATTTCTGACGGGGAATCAGACTGTGAAGCCACTCGGCGAATCACGGATCTGCGAACGGCTCTCGAATCAAACGTTGATCTCGTTGTCCTCCGCCAATTTTATATTGCCCGACGTGTTGCGCGATTCTCTCGCTTTTCCTTGCAGCCCCAACCTTCTCCCATCCCTTGTTTTTCAGATCTAATTTGTCCCGTTGGTGTCGAGTTCGGACTGCAGTAAAAGATCGATACAATGGGAAGATGAATAATTGATTTTGCGATATACTTCTTCGTGGAAAACTAAAAAAACTGGAAGACTAATAAACGGTATTTAAGCATGCTTAAATCTCAACGATATTATTAAAAAATGTTATTGTGTTTAGAAGAGTCTAGACAATAACAGTCCCACGTAAGAGTAATTGACTCTTCCGGTTAGATCAGTGAAAATTCATAGTTAACCTTCATCCGTCCCTCGTGTCAATTTGATACAGTTTTCCCCAAAAAAGTTACTCTGTTCTGTTATTTCCGGTACACGACCTCCTACAGATATAAATGTTAAATCATCAATATGAATAAAAAACATACAAAAATAACTGTTTACCTTGTTATTTTATCGATCTTTTACCGGTGTGTTAATTCGATGCCGAGAGATAGATTCAGTTCGCGAAATGATGGACGGATAAGGGTTGAAAATGTTCACTGTTCTTTTAGAATGTAATTTCTGAAAAATTAGAGGAACATCGAATTTTGTGTGGAATACGAAATTGGTGTTGAAAACAGTATGATTGGATAGTATATGACTGTAACGAAGAGAGTTTTGCTCGTTGACACGAGGTTGCAGCTTAACGGAGCGGGTTCAAGAATGGCAGAGAGATAACTTACAACTGGAGAGTGTGCCGAAGTGCGCGAATAGCATCCAGTACGTGGTGCTGAAGAACATCCAGCCTTGGATGTCGTGGAGAGCTGCCTCGGTTCTGGGAAGCCTCAGCCAGAGCAAGCCGGCGAGCAAACCGAGGGCTATCGTTTGCAGCCAATTCAGACGAGACAGCATCCGTGGCCGGGCTTCTTGAAAGTTTCGTTCTGATAATACCTGCAATCATGATACATCGATTATCACTATCTGATTCGCGACAACGCCTGCGAAAGACATCATTTTGCAAGCACCGTTCAAGTTTGACCCGAGCATTAAATCGTATTGCACCGAAGTGAATTATCACGTTCACTGTCGCTGACGTAATATTACGCGACCTTTCATAACTCAGTGTCTGGCTATCGCTGACGTAATCCTACATGATTTCGTGGGTGCATACGCCGAAAGAATTAGCTGTTGCCGAACACCGCACTGTCGAAATGAGTTCTCTCAAGTTTAGAGACAGAGAGAGATAGAGAGAGTACAAACTACTCATGCTTCCTGGCGTAAACATTTCAAAAACTATGACTGGAACATCTTCAAGATAACTTCAAGAAGCTAATTCAGTAGAATTGCGAATCGATAATTGAGGTAGATGTCCCCACTATTAGCCGGTCGATCGTTCAACTCTGTTTAATTAATTTGATTTCAGTTCTTCATGTTTCATATTGAAAAAACTTATTAAAAAATGCTGCACTATTAAATGGCTTATACATACATTCAGTAAGTTTGGATAAAATTCAATTTGTTTCGATCATTTCCAAATTCGATTGAGGATTAAGCTTGTTAGATTAGCCGGCCCATTATTATTCACATTTCATCAATCGTGATTTATCAGTGGATTCAACGTGCATTTGTTCGTCCCGGACTTCGAGTTTAGACGAAATGGCAGAAACGTTTAGATGTGACAAAGCTGGTGGTTCGATCAATTCATCTTATTGGCGGTCCTGTATTAAGATGGTGCTGGGTCCGCAGCGGCACACGAGCGCGTTGCTAATTGCACGCTCATAATGATAGAAATGCTGCCCCCGTGCCGCGACAATGTCACAATTGCAAGGTTGCTCGCGCTACACCTCTTTGGTGCAGCTCAATTATATCAGGCGGCCGTGAGGAAATAGAACGTAAAGTTTCACAATGCTGGCTTTCGAAGGCCTCTTCAAATTACAACTATATATGCACGCCATTTAACCGTGAAGAACAGAGAGGAAGAACTTGACATCGTTAATTACTCAATTATCGGCGACGATCCGATGGATCCATCGATCCGGGACCTCGGAGCCTCTCGGACGTGTCCGATGATACTAATCTCAGATCGGAAATCACGAGATATCTTGGTTTCCTTTCGGTTTCAACGAAATCTTCCTTAGACCATGTACATACATTGGACTGACAAGAAATAATTTCGGTATTTTAAAGTGACATAAAACTGAATTTCTTTATTCAAGCGATGAACTTTAATCAATAAAAGGCAAAAGAAAGCCGGGTCTACGTATATCGTCAATGAAATCTTCGTAAATGCTTGAAAATGTTGGATACTTGACCAACAATAAGACATTTCGTCTCCACGATTCGCAAATTAGAAAAACAATCAATTCATACAAGAGTTTGATCCGCCCCCGAATCGAGAAAAGAAAACGAAGAGCGACAAAGCGCAGCAAACAAACGCATAGAACTAGGTCGCGTTTACACGATTCGCCATATCCGGATAATTACTGTGACACCGGTATGCCTGTTCGTTGGAAATACGAATGCGCCGCGCCGCGCTGCCTGCGTCTCACTTTTCCACGACGGAACCGTTTTTCGCAAAAAAATCGACGCGACGATCGATCGACGCGGAAAGTGTTTCGCGGTTTTCCGTATACGCGTCACTCGTTCATTATGGTTGCGTGAAAATCACCTGTAATCGATCGACCTCCTAATCGAGCCACTCTTTCCACTGAATTTTCCGCTGAACCGATAATCGTCCGGAGCATTGACCGGTATAATCGAATTCGTACCGAATGCATAAAGCTTCTCGATGCATTTCTAATAATGAAATTCTGTGCGAAGAGAGGCTTCTTTAATTTCGGAGAGTACATCGAGGTTTCCCGCGAGATTTTTAATTCGATCCGATTAATTCTTGACGAAAGGTTATTGCCGGGGCCGGGGATGGCGCGGTGCGGAGGAAATTGCTTAATCAAATTTTCAAACGCGTTGGAGATTGCGCGCTGGGATGGCCGATTATTCGGACGGTCGTACGGAAATTACGTTATTGCAAAAGTGAGCCCACGAAACAGAGCGCGGCATGTCAGACGGAACGAATAGGTACGAGTACGAATACTCCAAGCGAGAACCGTGGAATAAGCCGTGCACCGCCTTGAAAGTTATCTGGAATGCATTACCGCGTCTCGTACAAACGTCGAGCATTAATACGAATTTAATGCGAACATTAAACTTGAATCCTGATGTCATTTCCATTTCCCTCGGTATTATCAGCTCCCGCATACCAGATCACTCATCTAAATTTTGCATATTGCCGTTTGCATGCTCTATTAATCCTGCACGCAATCGAACTTTTCGATCTCGCCTTCGGTCGGCTGCCAATGCTCCTTGACTGCGACCGAGGAAATTCAACATGGCCGTCCATAGGAATTTCCCTCAGTTCCACTGACAACTGTAGTCCTGATCGATTCCTCTATTCCCACAGAAAACATGCCTTTATCTTTCCTCGATCGATGCTGTATGTGCAAATTAATATAATTAATTAATAGGCTTTCAATTTGTAGTTCGCATTCTTTGCGTGAGCAATTCAAGATGGCGATCAACGTAAAATTCTCAGGAATTTCATGGGGAATATCATTTTATCTCTAACTAATTCATATTGCGTATAAATATTCCATTAACAAGATGAAAATCTATACTTAGCAACCTTTTTAGAAATTTAGAATATTTCCGGCGCAGAAACACAATATGGCGGACGGCGCGAATCGACATCCCGGCGATGAAACGATATTTATAGTTCTCCCAATGTAAAATGTATGCACATACAGCTACGACGTGGCTTAAAAGGAACAGGCTTTCCCTTTTCAGTACTGTTGCGCAAGAGGAGCTCGGGATTAAAACCTGAATAAGCTATTTCACGGAACACGAACGATTCTTCGTAACAGAAGATGGCCACTCACGATAGACAAAACTTTGAAAGAGACTCTTGCAATCCGGCCTTGGCTTAAGAAAATATTTCGTGTATTTTCTCGACCCGACTCGATCCAACGATCGTACAGTTTTTCGAGTACCGATTCCGTGTTTTGATTGTTTCGAGTCACTTGTTCGCGAGAAATAACGGACCCTGGTCGGCCATCTTCTTCAGCGTTATTTTTTCAATCGATCGAGTGCAGAAGAGTGGACAGCGAGCAGATAGGAACTCTAACATCTTCCTACATAGTATAAACTCGTCCCGAGTGTTTACAGGACAAATATTGTTGCAACGTTCGTCGCGTAGGTGGATCGTTCTCAAGTTTAGAGTCCGAGCAGGAGGATCCATTCTCAAAAAAATGTCCATCTAAAAAATACCTCGTACAGATTCTTGATCTATCGAATAAACTGTCACACGATTAACAACGCAGAATCGAACGTAATCTCACGCTACAACACAAAAGCAGTGAGAAAGAAGCAGACGAAGCAATGGCGGCGCGCTCGTTACATCCGCTCGTTCTGCATTCGTGATTAATTCACGATATCGACGTACAATTACCGCCGCGTAACCTTAAGAAAGTGAAATGTATTTCGATTATTGTGCGCAGACCGCGGGTATATTTATGCTAAGTCACCTGTGTGACTAGAGTCTCGCTTGGAAATGTGGTCTTGCAACTTTTTGTAACGCGGTCGACGAGCCTCGTGATTGTTTGTAAATAGAAGCTCTTGCGCTTTGCTACATGCAGTCGACTGCAGTCGACGGTTTCACTCACTTTGAATTGCGACCAGAAACTGGTGGGCCACTGCCAGGCATAGTCCTCGTCGGCGGAACTGGCGCTGCTGCTGGTATGGCTTTGCGTGTCCAGCCACAAGGTTCGGCCCTCGTCCTCTTTCACTAGAAATCACAGATTATTATCAATTATCGATCAATTCGGTCAGAGCGTTGAAAGCTTCATATCAACGAAATAATAAACAACGAGTACAATAAGAATAGAACAACTTTACGATCTAAGAAACATCGAGGACCCGACGGTTTTGCTTTGATCGAACCTTTACTGTACCGACGGATGCGGATATGTGATTACAAATAAAATGCGGATTTGCTGCATTTATGACAGAATGCGTTCAATTTCACGCAAGAGATGTTTTACAGCAATTCGGGAGCATCAAGGTTTTGTTTTCAACTTTTTAACATTATTAAATAGAAGAGAAGCTTTTTATTTGGTTCCTGTTCTTCGCAATTGATGCGGACAATTTTTATTTTCCACGAAGACTCGCATTCTATTTATTAACGGGCGAGTGAAGCCGCACTTCAAAGGAAGCTATACTAAGCGAATGACTAAACTATACTTGAAAATTGTACCTATTATTACAGGTCCGTTGTGAGTTTGAAGCTTGTACGTGCAAAGGAAAATATTTTGGGGCAGCGTTTGTCGCGGCTCCAGCCCGCAGAGATAATTGAAAAGACGTGGAAAAAAGGTGAGAGCAGGGCGAGGAGATGTTTGTTTCCGCGGACAGCGTGAATTATGAAGCCCGCCGGCGAGGTATACGCGCAAAGTTAATACCATTGTGGCTGATGTGGTGTTCGTGATAATGGATGAGATGGTCACAGAGCGGATGCTGGCTGGGATTATATTCCGGGCGAAGTTCCGGCGGGCAGTCCGGTCCCTGTCTCGCGTTCCTCGCAGCAGCCACGATCCGTTCCCGAACCTCCTCCGGTCCCTTTATTTGCTCCACTGAAACAATGGGGTCGCAAAAATATTTCACATTGTCAGCCAGGCCTTTTCAATCATTCCCGCCCCCTACTGCTCCTGGAGAACCTCCGGTATCGGTATTTTTCGCGTATCACAAAATTCAGTGGCACTGAATAATAATTGTTAATAACTAGACAGCGGATCTTTATGCGAAATACAAATGTCCTATTTGAATTGCAACAAATTGCAGTGAAGAAGAAATTGATTTTCTCTTTTAGTATAGTAACAGTATTTTCAAATAACGTTCCTCTACTGTTTTAAACGACACTAAGGTAAAGGTAGTTGACCATGTACGAGTAGTTGACCATTTTATAGAAAAACATAAAAAATAAGATTTCTATAAGCTGTACACTTTTGATGAAAGTGAACCTCGGATGCTATACCATCTGTTGGTTAAATTTCTCTAATACTAGTGTATTCTCTATTAACTTGCAACGTCTACTCTGTTCCTCAATTAAACTTGTTATGGAATCGATTTGTTCTATTTCTTATTTCGTTCTTTAATTGTAATTTGTGCTGGAAATTGTTGAAACTAAATGACAGTAGCATGATTCCCAGCATTATTGCTTCAAGCCTCTTTCTAGTATAAGTGGTCAACTACTAACGAATAGGAGATCAATTACTAGATTTTTCATTTTCATGAGTGGTCAACTTCTGAAGAAATTACTGAACTTTTAAATATGTTTCTTAAATTTGTATAAGTAAACTTTTCCTAAAAAGTGGCCGTGGTACATAATTTAGAAGTCTTAAAGAGCGTCTTCAGGCATCGACTCTCGCTATTTGATGACAGAGTAACTGGTTACTATTGTTCGCGTGGAAAACTGTTTTTAACTGATCAACTACTAGTACCTTTACCTCAACTAATTGTTTCAATAACTGCACAAAATCCGCTGTCTATTAATAACTCTGTTATAATAACAAGACTAGATTATTAACTTCCCGATTCATAGGGAAGTTATTGTTTTCTGTATTTATTTTTGGAGCAAGACTGTGACGAGTGATTCATAATATTCGTCAAATAAATCTTTCAAAAATTTCTCGTCGTAGATTGACTGTATTGCGAAGTGATAGTGATCGAGGAGCTTACATATGAAGTCAGCCGGGTTATAATGAGGCAGCAACGTCAGTCCTATCGTGGAGAAAAACCTGCCGATATTCGAGGTAGGTCCGTAGTATGCCACCTGGCCACGGCTCAGTAGGAGGAGCTTGTTGAAGCTGTGGAACATCCTGGAACTAGGCTGGTGCACCGTCACCACGATGCTTTTGCCCTCCTGCTCCGCGTATTTCTTCAGTCGTGAAATCAACGCCTGTGCTGAATGCGAGTCCAGCCCGCTGGTCGGCTCCTGAGGGACATACACATTAATCAAATAAACCTGATCTCGTTGGCGAATAACTCAATGTTCGCTGACAGTGGTCAAACCGAGTGGAAAATCTCTGCTTCGCAAATTTTGAGAGACAATGGAAGGGACTGTCGTAAAGGTTGGGACAGTGCTTTTTCCACATTAACGCACTGAAAACACCAATGTCATGGTTAAAACTGATACATCTACCGTCTTCAAGATAAACTGGGCTGCAGACACTTTTTGCAGATTCTATTGTTCTATTGTTCACTTTTTGCAGATTCTTTTTGCAGATACTATGTTTTCCAAAAAAAGGAAGAAAATTAATGTGGGAAAACATAGATAAAAATGTGACACCGAAATAAATTTCGACTACTAGTCAGTCAATCGGATGAATTGCAAAAGGGTTAATTTGGATTGGAAAAAGTCGAGTATGATTTACAGAAGGATCAATTTGAATTTACGACAGTACCTTACCATTTACACAGAGGATTCCGGTTAATTGGTAAGTTTGTTAATCGGGATGGCACTTTATTTCGGACGAGTATTCAAGAAAGTCTGGCCCACTTATTTGGAATCTATGGAACTTTCGAAGCTCGGTACGTTTAGCGTTGACAAACTGGAAGTAGTTGGAATTTTGAGAAGTGTTTAAATGCATATTGGTAAAAGCTCGTGTTCCGCGGCTGTCGAGGTTATTCTGTGTGCTTGAAATTCGTGGGAACATTGTCGGGAGCTCGACAAGAAAATCTGCCAGGAAGCGACGTTGAAAGGCGGGCGTTGAGTGCAATTAAAGAGCTTACGTCGAGCAACATCAGCGACGGATTGGTGAGCAGCTCGCAGGCTATGCTCGTCCTCTTCTTCTCGCCGCCGGAGAGTCCTCGTTTCGTGTAATCCCCGATAACTGCGAACAGAACGCGGTCCAGGTAACAAAATCGTGCCACCGGATATCTGCTGTATCCTATCTAATTGGTCGAAGTAAATTGCCTTTCCCCAAGCTCTCCCAGTCTTCTTCGAGTGAAAAGAAACTCGAGTGTTCGACTGTAGAAGAGGTCCAAGTAAAACTCGATATCTAACGTTAATTCGAGATGTTCGTTGTGGGTAATGTATGGGAATAGACACGCCGGTAGCTCCGTTCCGGACCAGGTTTATGGGAAATGGTGGACAAGTTACGATCGCGGAAATCGTCGATCAGAATCGCAGCATCAACCGAGCGCGGCGACTGAAAGACGAAACGGCCGTTTCTTACCAGTGGAAGTCGTAAATCGTTACGGGGTCCGTGCATAAACAAATTACAGGCGAATTTACTAGCGGGACTGGAACGACGAAAGTGGGACAATTCTGTGTACTGGTCTCGATCGCGAATACTTTGATCTGCGGGGAACCAGGATTAGAAAATGATCGCGACCAAGATTTCGAGCAGAAAATTCCTGGGGCATCTTCAGTTCTGACGGTCGATCGATTTTTACGTGTTTCAGGTCCGCCTGAGTCAGGTTTCAACTCGATCGAAACCAGCGATGCGATGACGAACTCTACCTAATTTTCCCTTTTGCGATCAGTAGACTGCGGATTTTATGCATTTATGACAAAAATGGGCACGTACAATATAAAGCAGTGGGCATATTAAAAAGATTTAAATACATTTGACTCCTGTGTGTTGCAATACATTCAAACAATTTTTATTTTGCATAGAGATTCACAGTCTAGTGATTAGTATCAAACGGAGCCATCGAGTAGAAAATTAGCCTTCCGTGACTCCGATTCTTGTAAACTCTACAATAGGGTATTTCCTTCATCTCGAAAAAATTGAAGTAGCATGTAAGCGTATGGATCATTCGAAACAATTTCACTTGAACTAAACATTTCTTAGTAAAATCCATGCAACCTTCTTAGGGTACAGGGTACAGATCTAGTGGACCGGCGAAGATCGAGGGTAACAATGAGGTGAACATCGCGGCAAAATCGAACCAATGTAATTAAATGCTTACATATGTATGTATGTATATAGCGGAGCAGTGCACATAGAAATAAAAATCTTTCGCTCCACTATAATCTCGTACTTACACATCTAAGAATATTTTCAGTGAAGTCGAAATAATAAATTTAAGTACGATCTATAAAGTATTGAAAAATTCTAGCTCCACTCTAGAAATCTAGCTACGAAGTTAGTTTCCATAAGTTGTCCGAGATTATGAAAAAGCATGTTATGCGATAAATTTGGCAAACAGTATGTCGACGATACTCACTGGTGTCTTGGCAGCCGACGAGGTCGAGAACCTCGATGATATGATCGACGCACTGCATCTTCTGGGAGTACGAGAACGTGTCCGGAAGCCTGAGCCTCGCCTGGTACTGTAACCAACGAAATGAAAACACGATAAAATCGACCGGCGAAAAAAGGGAGAAAGAAACGCGAGATACCGTCGATCGAGATCGAGGTAGCCGCGCGTCGGCGTAGGAACCGACCGGTATATAGATCGGTATCGTTTCGGCCGCCATTAACCCGGCATCAAACGGTAACGTAAGCAAAAGCGCCCGGCGTGGTGTGCGCGCGCCCCGGTGCATTTCCGTTTCGTAATATCCAGCCCACTTTGTGTCTATTATTACCATCTGACACGTATCCCCGGGGATGCACCGGCCCCACGCTCGTAATCGTGATCGTTAAATCAATTACGATAACGCGCCGGTGCGGAGATCAAGCCGCCGCGTCGCGCCGACGAGTCTTGCACCGATTACACCCTTCTCCGGGACCGGATCTGTTTTTGGCCAGCGAATCGGCCTGCCCCCATTCCGGATACCGATTTCGCATCGTACGGTGCATAATATCCTGGCCACGTCGATGCACTTTCTGCCTGCAACCTGCTACAAAACCTGATCACCATTAACCCCCTACCTTGCGATATGTTCAAATTACACGAATTTCATTCAGTCAAGGTTTGCGATACGCACGATCGCTCTTCTTCGCTATTTTTCGGAGAAAGTTTTCCCCAAGCATTTTGCTGACCCTGTTGGATCATCAATAAGTTACAAGCAGAATAAACATATTATTCGTTGTCAAAAATAAATCAATGATCTCAGAATCGTATTAATAAATAGAGAGTACGAAGTATGTACCGAAGAAATCATCTCACAAGGGAGATAACCCAATCTTACATTCATGTTAAGTAGCTGAAAATAGTCCTCAATGTTGGGGTTGAAAATTCTATTTTATTGAATACATCCGAAACTATTAGGCCCAGACGGAAATTTCAAAATCTAATTTGTGCGTCTTTGCATGACGAATCTTTTAGTGTAAACTAACTTGGTACTTTGTTTCAAGAGCCGGACTTGGGGCCTAACCTAAACAGTCACCCAAACTAGTAAATCGCCAAACTCGTATTCTTTGGATGAGTTCGAACCTAACTATGTCCTCAGGTAAAAATCGACATTCCCAGTAAATACGAACTGCTATTCCCCCGTATACACTTTGTCAGGCCCGATGAGATCAGGAAAATATGAAGATTCAGAGAATCGTGTCTCCGAGTCTCGCATTTCGCTGGCAAAAACGGGAATAGAGAGAAAAGTCCATCGGCTTCGTTAAACGTCGGGGATCAGAGCATAATAAAAATGTCGCGCACGTTTCGCAGACGCGGCGGCGGCTGCCGGGAATTTTCGATTATCGAGTCGCCCCGTGAAAAACTCGAGCGAAGCTGCGCTCTGTCGATCCTTCGATGCTCCAGTTCTGCGTTTGACGAGGCCTGCTCTCGCTGTGAGCTGTCACACGACGGTTTTCACGGTCTATTTTCTATTCAATTTCGCGTTTAGTATCGTCTCGGCTGGGACACCCTGTATGTTTTCCCGAGATGACAGTCGTTCAACTGCAATGCAGTCGCGAGGCGAGGCAAGGCGAAGTGAGGCGGGACGAAGCGAAGGCGCGTTTTCTCGTGTCACACTACGGCCAAACGGAGACAAAGCCTGCGACAGAATTCTAAAGAGGCGCCCGAGGCGGGCGGCGCCGTGTTTTCCTTCGATTCCGCTTCGCTCTACTCGCTTCACTCGCTCGAACACGCGCGTTCCACCGAATTATCAGGTGCGCGCGAATGCGAGGAAAGTCCATGCACTACGTGCCGAATCGCGAGCCGCTTATGGTTGCTCACCAGGCAAGGCGTGGGCACGTTTCGTTTCCAATGCGATCAGAAGTGACACTGTCGAACAGTAATCGATAGAAAGCCGCTTCTACCGTTCTCAATTTTTTTATTTAATTTCTTCCAGAAATCGAATTTTCCACTTTGACAATTTTTTGATAACTATGACACCTGTACGAATTATTGAACTTTTCAGAACTCACGAAGTCACTTTAAATCGAATCGCGAAATATGTATCAAAATCTGCACGATTGTTTGAATGGAAAAATGTGTTTCGTACACACACACATACACCAAATTCAACTACCTTCTCAACTGTTGACTTTAATACATTTTTGATATATGATTGAACTCTATGTACAGGTATGTTACAAGAGACAGTTCCTCCTTTGGAACCAGCAAGACGGAGTAGCATATTAATAAAATTTAATGAAAATTATAATTAGAACAAGTATTTAAAAATGTCCATTTTGTGAATATAATTTTCGATCGAAAAAATTATTAATATTCTTTTGTGAACCTTGCCGAACCTATTTAATATTTCTAAGAAAATTGTTTTGAAATGAAAAGCATTCTTTTACATTGAAAATGCTAAAATTTGTCATTTTTTAAACAAGTAATGCCTAATGGACTAATGAAAGTTGTCGAAGTTATTTCCCTTTGACATGGAATATCTTTTGTGTTCCAAATGTTTATTCTATAAAAAGTCAATGTCACCTTTAACGTTATAAAAAAGAATATATATTTTAGACTTCATAATATTGTAGCTTATGTCAAAAAACGAATCTAACGACGTACATTGTTATACCCTTAAACTTTCAATTACTGCTAAAATCTTCACGAAGTACTAGATCGGTCGCCCGGACAGCTGTGTCGCGTTCTGATTACGAATATCGTCAGATTTCGCTTATGGTGGTACGCCGGGAAGAAATTTTCAGCTCGAAAGCTGCGAAAATTCGCCTCGTCCTGGTAAACACGTTTCGTTACGAGTAGTCCAGTTTCCCCGTAGCCGTGAGATGACCGCTATAGAACGCACGCGGCGAAATATCATCGGCCAGCACTTTCTCTCTCCGCATAACGGATCCTCTTGTGTAACGGACTCGGCTGCTGAGAAAATGGCGCGTCCGTTCGCGTTCGTCGAGCCGACCACGGCCCCTTCGATTCTTTAAAGCCTCGTTCACAATGGCACGCAATTTTCCCAAAAAATTGTTAACAAATAAAAACGATCGATTCCGAAATGTTCGAAAAAGCTTCGATCGAAGATTGAAATCTTCTCAACAGATACGAACAAATATCCGAAGGAGGATACTTTCTTGAGGTACGACCTGAAGTCCTCTAGGAGGTGTTGACGCAGTTTGGCTCCCGTCCCGCATTCCTCGCGCGCGTCAACGCGAGTAGGTGTCCTCCTAATTTTCGGTCGCGGGCCCTCGTAAATCGCGGCCCATAAACTTGGCACGGTTGTCGACTGATTTTCCGGGAAAACGAGGAAATGTCGCGATCGCGGCCACCGGTTTCCTATTCTGTTCCTCGAGGGGTGTTCTCTGCACCCGCGCCACTTGCGATTAGGTTACTGAAACGAGCCAACGAGTCTGGGAATGTCGGGCTTCGAGATTACGTCGCGTCGGATCCAACGGCGATACTAACACTTTGTCCACTTAAAATCTATTGACCCTCCGACCATTTTTGCTATAACTATAAACCTGACGAAGTTCAGTCACAGATTTATCAATTTTTGTAAACATGCTTGTTATTCCTAACACATGTTCTTTTAATTGAATTGGCAAAGATTAATTACAATTTTGATACTCCGAGTCAAAATAGACCCTGAATTCGCCGTCGGAGAGTTACTCTTTTCCATAATTGCACCAAAAAGATCGAAAATGTTCTAGTTAACCACTGAATTGCAAATAAGAATTTAGCGGTAATTATACAAAAACGGCTACACCCCATCGATTTTTATGAAACTCAAATATAAGCAACACTTTCCTGTACGTGTTACCGCCGCTCGATCTTTATTTTTAAGATTTTTATAAAAATAGTATTCGTGCTCTTTCGTTTGGTTTGAATTAGGTTTGGGTTTATTTTCGTCGTAGATAGGAAATCCATTATAGCAATGATGGAAATGGTACAGTAAATGTCTTATATACTTTCTGCTCGAGTAGGCGTGCGGATATCGTGCGCCACTGTCTGACCATGCTCGTCCGTTTCTACTTGCTGGAGCACTACTAGCACTGTTATCATAGCTTCCACAAAATGTAGAGCTGCCTATTCTCGTGTTGACCTTTCGTTTCGCTTCGCCTGTTAACTGGGCAACCTTTCGAATCCCTATGTGCCCGTGCACTTTTCAATCAGGGCGCATCTTCAATGATCCGAATCGTTTTTGCGCGAAACGCGAACCATTCGTAGACTGTAGAAATAGACGCAGGTATTTCGAGGCAACTTCCTTTTGGCGAGCTTGCAAATCCCACAAGTTACAGCTACGTTATAATTAAGCGTAAACCATGCGATCGCTAATGACCTCGCTGTTAATACTACCGCGTTAATATTAACTGTAAATAAATAACAGTTTAACGTATAGCGATCGTAATAAGCTTTAAGCAAAATTTAAATGTTTTCGGCGCATTGGTTCGATCTATTAATACTTTAAAACACTATTTGCAAATATTCACAATATTTCATCTCGACGTTTCGATCTAAATTCAGATCATTTTCAAGAGATTAATTTAACAACATTGTGTCTGTAATGAAACCAAACGTAATTATATTCTTTAATTATTTAAACTTATAATGATTGAACACACGCGTAACATGTTGTAATAAGAAAAATAAATAAAGTAATAGAAAACTAAAAAATCATGTTACTTACTTGCGTAGTGTCGCAAAATAACTTTAAAATAAACAATTTAGAAAAATCAATAGTCTGTGTAGGACCCACATGTAAATAAATAAGTTACAACTACCAGTTATTAGAATATAGATGAATCATTCAGGGACTCTGGGTACAAACACAATCTTCCGTAGAAATTTTATGGCAGACAAGAAAATAAAATAGCTCTTCGATCCTTCTCTTATCTATCGACGTTACGAATAGTATAACGCGGGAAGGACATTGGTTTTTGTTAACAGGACGTTCGGATTGCCAATGCAAATTTGCCCGGACGAAACGATCGGAATTTATTGGTCCATAGAATTCTACGGACGAGAGCATCTCTCGATTGTTGCCACATCAGTTTATGGACATTGCGTTGCTTTTTCTTTTCTGAAGTTGACTCGAAGAATTGCGAATGACGTTAAGATTCTTTTATCGGTCTGTCTGTGTCTCGTCGTTCATTTTGTGTGTTTATTACGAAACGGATAATGCTATCGTGCTAGACGAAACGATGAACAGCTGGGAATCTTGAGACACTCACCTCGAGGGTCTGTCGTAACGTCAGATCGGGGAAGAAAACGTCCTGCTGTTGCACGTAGCAGATTCTTCGGCGCCATCTTTTCGTCAGCCTCTCGCGATTCAGCCAGATCTCACCCCCGTCCACGCCCACGCGGCCCGACAGGCAGTTCAGCAACGTGGTTTTACCGCAACCTTCGCAGAAAATCAAACGAACCGTGAAAATCTCACTTCCGTCAACCTGTACTGCTGCTTCAACGTTAACACTGAACCAACCACTGCCAGCCAAATGACCGGATTTACATTTTTCATCTTATAATTATTGAAATTATGAAGTTGCTTACATGGAAATTGATTTTATAAATTTCTCTATGCAAGAACACATTTTAATAAAAAAAGCCTTGTCATTTTTGTAAGCTAAAACATTTCAATTGATTTTAGTGCCCGGTAGATTTAACGTTACTTAATTAATGAAAAATATTGTACTCCTTCGTGATCCTACTGATTTATTACAGTTTTCTTGCGATAACACTGAATGCCGAGTCTCCCAGAAATGGTAGACAGAATTATTTATCTATTTTCAAATTAATTTTTATGGGAGTGCATCGACTGTTGCAAATCTGGTTAAAATCTGCGAAATACCAGAAGAGTGGTGAAACATTTTTAAGTATAACTTCGTTAAATAAATTACTTTGGACTCATCGAATTTTTGAAATTGTTCCAAATCGATTGTCAGAAATGGAAGTTAGATGACGAAAGAAGCGATCACTCTCTATATGGGAAAATATGTGCATTCGACTCATGGGAAAATATTTTGGAAATCATTCTCGTCAGCAAGAAGTTAATAATCGTTTAACAGAAGGTAGTATGAAACGAATGAACTTGGTTTAACAAAAATTGATGCATACCTGAGGGGCCCATGACGGCCAGAAGCTCGCCTGGTTTAACGACACCCGAGACATCCCGAAGGAGGGCTCTTTTCTCCTTGACCACCTGCAACCCCCGGAAGATTAGCTGCACCGGACGAGAATCCAGCGGGTACACCAACTGCAACGCTGAGCTTTCCACTCTGCAAAGTACAAAACAAAAATACGCTTTTTAGAATATCGGGTCGGATAAATAATGTCTATTCCCGTGGATTAATAAATGGAGTTCAATAACGATGACAACGAGATAACAAATTCAGATAAACTGCTTCATTAACGCTATTGAAATTGTCAATGTTCAAAATCAGATCGGAAAAGACTCCGTAAAAATGAGGTAATCTTCGAGAATTTTTTGTAAAACGATGCCTCGAATTTTTAGTGCATTTTTGTCCACGCCTCGAATGCATACAAAATTATTTTTATTTGAATATCACCTTTTCTCGCACGGCCGTGTAATCTATTGCCATCTCGTGTCATAAAAGGCTTGTACGCATTTCATTAAAGACATTTATTGCCACAGAATAGACATGTACAACTTTTTTATTGCGTTTGTATCGTGTTTCGTTATTCTCGGGATCGCGTAAGTTTCATTGCGTTCCAGCGTCAATTGAAGAAATTTCTGATCAACGTGTTTCGCGGCTGTAACAGGCACAGCCGGTGATCTTAATTTTTATTGACGCTTCGTTATCGGACATTTTCCCCAGAAAAATTCCGAACCCGCGTTCCAACGCTGACAGTCACCTTCATAATAACAATGACGTCCCATCCGAACTATTCCATGACGGCAATTAAGACGGACATGTGTGCTGCGCCCCCAATCAGCCGCAGAGAGAATAGTCTAGCTCGAACGAAATTTTCAAACGAAACCGCGCGTTATTTATACGGATCAGAATTTCAATCAAATATATTACGAGAAATGCATAACATTATTAGTCTGAATCATCAGGCCTCATTTATTTCAATCGAAACAGTGTCTTATTAAAATTCTATTGAAAAATGATAAGTATACTCCGGATTAAGATTATAAGTGTAGAACGAACAAACGCACGAGAATGAATTTTTAGGAGCTTCTTGTGAAAACATAACGAGTATCTACTCAAAATGTTGTCATATGAAAAAAATGTTTGTTTCACCATTTACTATGCAAATATTTAAAAAAATGCAATGTGTTTGTAGTAGGAAACATCTAAAAAAACTAGCTGGTTATTGCTAGTGGGGCATACAGCTCTTAATGGTTTTTTTATTTATTTTGTGTGTGACTCTCCACGAGCCACTCAAAGAACTTCCCGATTCGTTAGTTGTAAGCGGTAACATTAGCATTAGTTGCATAATTAAAACAAAAATTTTTTTTTAAATTAAAAAAAATTTTTTTTAAAAATTACAAAAAAATTTTTTTAAAATAAATTTGAAATATATATAATTACGTTTGTTTATTCGGTGGAAAATTTCCACCCTCTCGTATAAATTGCATTCTTGAATGAACTCCTTTCGAAAAAATCTAAAAAACTACTTGACCAATATGGACCAAAATCTAATCAGCTCTAAGTTACGACGGGGCACATCGATTGCATCATTCATCATTCTAATCGCATTGTTACTTTTTCAGAAAACGTTAACGAAAAATTTGATACCGCACAAACGGACATACGCGCGCGCGCACACACACACACACACACACACACACATACTAACAATTTGGTAAAAATTGACTAAAATGACTTCAATAACCATGAAACGTGAAGATCTGCTAAAAAATCGATTTTCGATTTTCGGGGTAATTACAGTAACTTCCCTATGAATCGGGAAGTTAATTTGAAGAAAACGAGAATACAGCTTGAAACCCCCATAGCCCTTCTTATGGACTTTTAAAATAGTAGACAGAAAATTACGGACTTTATAGATGGCGACCCTAAGCGAAACTAATTTTCAGGAGGGAACGCGGACGAGTGGATTAGAGAAGCGGATATTTTCTGTGAAACGGCGACGAACGCGGCGGAACGCGGTTCGATTGACCGCGTCACCTTCCAGAGTTGCATCCTCGTCCGTGTTTCAGCAGTTGCACGTTACATCTTGCATCCGATTGGGATTGCGGTGAGCAACAACGAGTCCCGTCCGCGAACTCGTCCGAGCTGGATATGTTTTGCGAGTCGATCAGGGACGGGGAAACGGTTTCTGCAAGGCCGTTCGAAAGCCGTGCCGGGTCGGGTCGGGTCGGGCCGACAAACCCGACCACCGCGACGTCGATTAAGGAGATATCTGCGCGGAACATCTTCACTCGCGCGAGCCCATATAAAGCGGACGTCGCGATCGGCTCGCTGACTTTCCAATCGGTTTCTAACGAGGATGGAAAAGCGAGCACCTCTCGCAGAAAGAGGGAAGTGAATCGATCCGCGACATTGATCCGCGACATCGAACCACGTCGAACCCGTTTCGAAAACGATGGAGATCGATCAAGGACGACACCTGTGTGCCGCACCTGTACCGGTCGGAACACCTGAACCGATCCACGATGGATCGACGATTTCGTTCGGGTTCGAGATCGATGACAGTTCTTCTAACGCGGGACATGCTCGTATTCATGACATCGCTACTTTGTAATAGCAAAAAGACGCTTTGGATACCTCGCAGGATGAATGCCCTATCTTATTAATCGCGCGAAACACAACGCTACACGCGATAGAGAAAAGGCTCCTCGCACGTAATACGATCTCCTCGTAAATAACAACGCCTTATTGCTTGTCAGTCGCAAATTTTTCAGATGACGCAGTCTGCCCACTCGTAAACACTTCCAGGACCTGCTCTACAGTCCCTGGAAGTCCTCTTACGCATGAGAGTTAGATGAACTGCAGGTCTATGCAAAACACTTTGCTGCATCGGTTACAGGAGACAGCAGCCAGATATTTACACGTAATTCATTCTCTAAAATTTTAACCAGTACAAAGTAATATCGTTCGTTCAAAAGAAAAGCGACGTAAGTCAGAAAACTGGAAATTTGATAGGAGACATTTTATCGTATATCATCAACTTAGAAATGTAAAATGTATTTGTTGTTATTTAGATACTGGGTTACTTGACATGTACATTAGTTATAAAGTACACCACAATTTATATGTTTGTTTTAGAAATCTATTTCAAGTCGTGTCACTTTTCTTACGAACGAACGTCATCAGACTGCGGATTTGATTTGAAGACTTGTTAAATTATTTTCCGTGTATCGTGGTTATTAAATATAGTTTTTATTTTGCATAAAAATCCACTGTCACGTGGATACGCTTAAATCATTTTAGTCATTTTTCCGAATCAGGAGTTACGAAATTGAGGCGTGAAGATTCGACTGATCTACGATCGAGTACGTGGTCGATCGTTCGATCTGTCGGTCGGCTGGAATCGCGTAACGATACACAAAAAGCGGGGGTCGATGGACAACGGAGTCAGATAATAAATTCCTGACATGGCAGTGTCACGTCATCCCGGGTTCGTTGAACTCGGCGTTCCGCGCTCGACACAGCCTCGACGCGTAAAACGAGAACATTTTCGAATATGTGTCAGCATTCGCTATTCAAGAAAGAACCGGCGCCACGGTTCGCACGAAACGCACGCTGAACCTCTAGCTGCAAGTGCAACATTTTTGCCACCAGAGACCACAGAAGACTGGAAGGATCGATCGATCTGAGATCGCGAGGTTTCTTCTCAAAGATTAGTTTCGTGATCCATGGTCAATTACAGGAGTGCATCAGAAAATGCAATAGCACAAAGAATAATGAAAGTTAAAAGAGAGGTCTCGCATCAAAATTGCATATGAGCCATTGCATGTATTATAACTTGAAAATTAAACATTTCTTCCGATCTGAACTAATTCTATTCTAGGATAACTATAACGATTACTGTGGAGATAGAAGAAGAATGATCTTATTTTTACCTTCTATGAAGAACGTTTTTTTTCAAATCCTGAGATTACAAAAATATGAGAATGATTGACAGTTTTGTTTGCCTCACCGACGAGAATACATTCTCATTGAATTGTACAAATTTATCCATGGTTAAATATTTATTTTTACATATTTCAGTCTCATTGAAGGACACCTGCAGTAGTATGATTTTTTATATCATACTACACGTATGATACTATTTCTCATACAATAAATGTTTAGTAATTGGTTAGATGGCAACGTACTTAATAATGTAAAGAATATTTTGAATAATGGTACAGGAATTTTTAGTGGTGCCTCAGAATCACCGCTCGAGTGTTAAGGGTTAGTAGGTTTTCGGAGGTGCATCGGCGGATTGTTGAACAGCAATTACCGGCCGATGTCACGTCACGGTGACTCGTTCTCGTGAATAAATCGCATAAATTGCATGCTGGAGCGACAATGTCGCCGGAGCCGTTGAGCGATCGACTTATCGGCGCGGTTCACAAATATCCCCGGACGATATGCAGATCTCGAGCGACAGCGGAATGCAACGGAATGTAACAGCCGTTCACCGGCTTCGAGAGAAACCGGAGGAAAAGAGAGTGAGAGAGAGAGAAAGAGCACGATCGATCTCGGCCCCGTCTGAATAATTATGTCGTCGCGCGTCGCCTTCAAAAGCGGTGGCCCGCGGTACGGAAATGCACGTGCTGAGATTCGAGAAAGAGAAAAAGAGAAAGAGAGAGAACAGCGAGATCGTAAATTTCCACCGGCGATATGCAAATGTCGAGCGCGTGCGGATCCGGCCGCGTGTTGCCTTGCGAATCGCTTATCGTTTCGCGCGCGCGCGTGCACCCTATCGGAATCGCGTAATTGACCGTGCATCGAGTCATCATGCTGTCGCTGATCCTACGCGAATTTTCACCCGTCGAGAAACTCAAACGAACCGACGGAACTTGCCAGACGACAACGAACGAATTATTAACACTAAACCTACCATCAGATTTTTTAATTTTACGATTATCGATTTAATAAAAATAATTTCACAAGAAACGATTGTATAGATATCTTTAGCGAAGCACATATCACAATAGGAGCTGCACAAAGACTAAATAAAATCGATCTCGTCATTTTTATCAGGAACATGTACCAGTTACTTTTAAGACACTCTGTAGGGGGGTTTGGTTTTAATAGTTATTCGGTTGTGTATTATTCAAGTGATTAGTAGACTGTGAGTCTGTATGCAAAATAAAAATTGTCTCCCTGAATTATAAGAAAAAATGACTTCCTCCTCCTAATCATTTTAATGGGTTGCAAATAATGTACCAGTAATATTGGATTCTCTTGGTTTATCTTTCATTTGTGTTCCGCCTACTCAATTTTGCCGTAAATGCATAAAAACTGCAATCTAGTTAGAAGTTATTTGTTTGGAGAATGTTTTCATTAGTTGTTTATTATTTGCAATGACTACACATTGGAAGTAGAATGTGGTAGCTTTTATGATGCAGCGAATTAAAATGAATGAATAAATTGAACGAGTATATTGAAAATAAAATTGCACTATTCTGACTCGTACTTTCATGGAAATAGATGATCGCATTGAATAAAAACATTGTACTATGGTTATCTGTGCTTGCTGCGAACAGTATAATATATCAGCCTTCTAACAGAGAGCGAATTAAAATAAAGGTATTGAATAAATAAGTTTGGAATACAATCGCACGATGATGAGCACTCGAATTGTTCACGAGTTAAAGAAGAAATTGATTTAATATTAAACTACTGGTTAACAGTGGTTGTCCTGACAGTCTATGATGATTAGGGTCAACGACCGTCGCAGAAAAAGCGTACGAATTTGCCGCTGGATTCAAAATAGGCGACAGGGAGCCTCGACGCCCAATTAAACGCGGATGGTGGTCCAATTGGAACTTTGAATTTCGATTGATCTATTTATCATCGGGAGAAGGATGACGACAAGCCTAGGACGATTGATAAAAAGACAAAACAAAAATTGATCGAATAAGATCGCTCTAAAATGACTCCATTGGTCCATGGCTAAATTAGAACGAAAAATGCGTCGACGTGAACCTTGAAGCGCAATTGATTTTGTTAAGGTGACAAGACAAAGATGCCGGTCTAATTATTCCTGACAAATCTATAATAAGCGTAGGCGATTTCGAACGACATCGTACATTTAAAAAAATGCGAGGTGTAAAATTTGATTTTTATGAAAATAAAACATTGCAACGCTACGCCACTTTCTATGAGACAATACATTCCCTATTATTTCGCGGATGTGTTCGTCATGATTATTTCAAAGTCGAGTGAGATGATTAGACTGCGGATTCTATGCATTTATGAAATAATGAGTAGGTGTAATAAAAATAAATATAAAGATTAGAAGAGAATGTCAAAATGATTAACGAGCTAAATAAATTTTTAGTTGGCTTCCACAGAATGTAATCGATGTGCACACATTTTAGATCCGCAGCCTAGTGATCGTTTCCAACGCTGCGCTGTTTCGTACGATACAATGCGTTCGCCATTTTGCGATTAAAAGAGTTGCTGTTAAATGATCCGGGAGATGTGTGCAAATGGTTAATCGTGATCCTCGAATGTAATTTCGACCGCATCCCTTACGATGCGATACACGTTGTCGAGTCGAGTCTAATCTGTCCGCTATTCTCCAGAGCCGTTTGGAATCGGTTCCGCGCGCACGCGTTCGCGAGAGAGCGGTCTCCGAGAAGAAAGCCGGGCGACAATGTTTCGCGGGCATAAATCAGATCGGAGAAAGTTACAACCCCAATTAACCTCGGTGATACGGGATGACTAGTGAGCCAGGGTTCGTTGAACCGATATTCCCCGAGAAACGAGTAGACGCCATGAGCCGGCCGTTTTGGTCCGTTCACCTGATAAGAGGCCGCGTTGCTACGGACAAATATAGACGCGGCTAGTCGCCGCCTTCTCACTTCAGTTTCGTTATTATTACTATTATTTTGATCGTTAAGCACACCGGAAACCCGCGGAACCAATAGATTCGTCGTGGACAAGATATTCATCCTATTCACCGCTCCGTTGTGCTCGGAATTGATGCATTGACATCAGGTGCACTAGAGACTACTAAAACTGACTATTTTACATTACTCTATGAAAACAACAAGAATCTGTCTGTCCACTTTTGTAGCCTTTTTTGTCTAATATATGGATGCAGTTGGTCTCAAGATTTGAGTCTCGATAATTTTAAAATAAAAATATTTTATTAATCGTGGATCTAGTGTTAACCTTCTTGATGCGTATGCGCATTTGCACTCCAGGTTGACAGAAACGGAAATAACTAAACAATAAATAATCAATTACCATACATTTAAGTATTTTACGAGGTATTATATCAATTTCGTATCCATAAAATGAAAATCAATATCATAATATGAAAATCATATACAATGGAATTATTCTAAGTCGGAAGAAAATAGCTCCGATTGGAAAGGGTTAAGAGGATTCCGAAAGCAGTATCTACAAGAATGTTTCTGTGGTGGTAGCTAGCGAGGGCGGATAGTTTACAGCTCTATTTGCAGGATCTACAGCTTCGAAAGTTCGGATCTGTATATTTTCCCAGCGATTACAGCGGAACGTTTCCGTGTAAAAAGTTTCTAGCAAGAACCGGCATACAATGAGAAACGGGCGGAAGGAATGGTCGAGCGATTGGGTCGATGGAGACCCTACGGGGTACTCCCTGGACTCCGTAAATTCGATCGAACGGTTCTGCCAGTAGGTGGGACGAGTAGCTCGCGAACGAGGAGCGAAGGAAGCAATAATTCGATGCTGTTTGGGCGTTCACCGCGCGGGAACGGCCGAATTCATCTCGAAATTGGCCGGCTCCCATTTGCATGCGGGAGCCGAGTTCAACGAACCCGGGGCCGGGGTCAATTCGGACCGGGGCCCCTGGAACTTCCTTCAACGAGACCTAACCCCGCGTGGAACCTCGACCCGACATTGAGCCAATGAATTACGAAAATGGTTCGGCAAAATGATTCAAGGAGAGAGAGGAGAGAGAAGCAAAAAAACTGAGAGGAACAGGCTGGAGGAGGATAAGAAACGCGTTTCGACGCCGGCGCTTACGCATCGGTCGAATTCTGCGAACCGCAAAAACGCACCGCCCCGGGAACCTGGATTAACGATTGAACCCTGTTAACATTTTGGCGACTGGAGGAGTTACGCCTCCTCCACGGTGTCGTTGACCTTCGTTTCGACGCTGTGGGCCCGTGGACCGCAACTTCGTTACACGTGTACCGGACGTCTTTCGCGAATCTCTTTCGGCTGATGAAGAACACATTGTCTCAATTAGAGCGCGATGAGTGGAGATTGGCGTTGAGTAAGACTGCCCGATAACAATCTGCCGTTTCGATAGTCGGTACGTGAATAGATCTTGACTCGTTGAACGCGAATCCGGAAGTCGTTGTTCCCCATTGCTCACAGTTTTTTTTGGGAAAAGTTGATTTTACGAATGAATCTATGAACAGGCAAATTTTCAATGTTACTAGTTTTCTCAGGGGAAATATTATTTACAAAATAAACGTATTCCGACATAGTATACAGTCTCGCGCAAGCATACGGCTCGACAATGGCCATCCGCCATATTGGAAACTGAGAGAAAGCTGCATATTACATGGCGTATTACATATTCATACGTTAGCACCATCGGAACCGAAGAAGCAACGAGCGATAATTTTCTGATAAATATTGCAACGTACTAAGCGTGCACCACGGCCATCTTTGAAGCCGCGAGAAGAAATCACGGATCGCGTGTGTACATCTTTTATTTCTACATTAAAAGCATATTAACCCGTTAACAAACCGGATCAAATAATCTCTCAGCCGGCGTCCTAATAAAAGAGCCGACATAAAATCGATATAATCCGGTAGGTATAGTATCGAGCTTCATCGTTTACCATTTAGCTCGGGCATCTTTGCGAGCAAGAAGAAGGCGCTCGGGAATCGATGTCGGCCAGGGAACGAGGGTAATTTCGACGCGAGGCCGTAGGCAAACAGTGGCACCGAGTGGTATCGGCCTGTAAATCGAGCAATCGAGCACATTTCGATTTTTTCGCCTAGCTGGAAAGCGTCCGGGGACCGTGCAAGCTATCTTCGCGGGTATCTTTTGCCTGGAAAGTGGGACGCCGCCGCGTCCACCTCTCTTTTCTGTGCTTCTCTGTCTCTCTCTTTCTTCCTCCACCTCCTTTCCCTCTGTCTCTCCCTCTCTCTCTTTCTCTCTCTCTCTCTCTCTCTCTCTGCGTGTGTGTTTCTCTCTCTTTTTCTCTCTACCGCGGCGTTTTATCACTTTGCTATCGCGCGTAGCTCGCAATAAGCAGCGTAGTAGAAAGTACGAGCATTTGGTGGTTGTATTTTAGCTTTCACGATCAGATAACGGGGGCCGGTGTACGCGTACGCGGCCATTTTATGGTGCTTTTGCGTCCGTGCCCCCCTTCACCTCCTCCTCCTCCTCCTCCTCCTCCTCGGAATCCCGGGTGACGCCGACGTCGCCGCAAATTTCGTCGAGACCATTTTTGCGGCTGTGTATCTGGGCTCCTGGCCTCTTTAGAACCCGCCACTGCGCGTTACACACGCCGACTCTACTTTATTTCTTCGTGTATTTATTTATACTGAAAACACGAGCGCAATGGAGATAGACGCGAGTCCTAACGGTGAATCGACTGCCTGGCTCTGTCGTCTTTTTTCTTCTTTTTCAGTATTTTTCTTTTCGCGACAGACTGCTCGAGAGCCGATTAATCTGTCGTTGTCCGCGATTAGATACACGAATGACTAGACACCGAACCGAGCAAACAACGAGCGTCGAGTATAATGCGAAATCGCTCAACTAAAATCGGAAAAATTAACCAGTACTATTCTACCGTCCTCAACTTATAAAAATGATTCTCTTTGCACTGTCTCATTGGAGGCACCACTAAAAACAACTAGGTAAATTATAATTCGAAATAATTCCTATTATTTTTATTATTTCGATACCTACTTCGATAAAAATGTAAAAAGAAACTTCTCTTGCTTCGTTAATAAAAAATTCAACCCCTCAGCATTACGTGCATTAAAGTGAAGGCGGCGCTCATTACTGCGGCGCAAAAACCACTAAGAATGTCCCTAATACTGCGATGTGAATTGCAACTACCAACGAGCTTCGCTTCAGCTTAACGTTTTAGGTTACGTACCTATTCGAAACACGTAAGTAGGTAGAATACGATTATAGCGAAAGAGTATGTCGAAGAGTAGTGAGAGAAGTAAGAGTAAATCGAGAAGTAATGGAATCTTCGATGAAATTATTAAAGAAAAAGAGTTGAAAATTATTGTAACCGTGAAGACGATCGCATGGCAAAATGCCCTATCCTAACTCGAGTGTATTGGTCGCAAATTTTCGAATTTTGTGCAAAGAGCCTTTGCAAATTTGGATTGTTGGAACGATGGGTGCGCATGTGCGGGCGAAAAAGCGTGGAAGTGTTCCCTGAACTCGAGTTGCACGGCGACTCGTTGGATCGAGAGAATCGTGGCCATCGCTGGCAGCAGCGGTGCATTGCACGGAGGACGGCCGACTGCAACGAATGCACGCGAATACGCCAGCGTGTTCGTGTGTCTTTGTGTGCGCGCGTGAGTTCCCGTGTGCACGCGTGCTGGTAGGTGCACCGGCACGGAGGAGAGTAAACGCAATAACTGTATCTCTGGTCCAGGGGGTCACTGTTCCACGACTACGAGACTTCGCTCGACTGTTCTCAGCTTCTTGCCGCACCGTATATACAGGGTGTCCCCTTTAAACCTCCTCGTGAAGCTCGACGTTAACAGAAATCTACAGAATTCATGTATTCCGCAGATTCGTCGGATGCGAACTCGAAAACAGTGAATAAGTAAAAACTTCTTTAGGCGCATCGCGGAAACAGTTACTGGCTAGTGAACGAGTCTAACCCGTCACGCTCCGAAGTGAAACGCTATTCAGCGAGCGAGGACAGATGTGCAATCGTCATAGAAGTTTTCGCTTCTTCTTCTTTCGGTTTATCTTCTATTTTGTTCAATCAAACCAGGTGCAATTGCACTTTGTTCTAAGTTTTCATTCTTTTATTGTCCTGCGTAAAAGATAATAACCCAAGATCTTTGAAATGTCAATACTTCACGAGATATTTGACATTTTCTGTCAGAGTTAAGACAGCATTTGTTCCTGCAATTCGTATCGAGAGTTTGGATACTGCTTATAGTCAAGTATATTTCTGACACAAATACCTCGCGATGAATTGTCATTTCGATGATCTTGGGTTAGTACTTGTATGCGTGGGGTAATATAAGAGATCGATTGGTTTCACAAACAAATTGGTTGCATTAAACAATGAAGTGCAATTGCACCTGGCGGGTGATTCGGTGGATTTCCAGAATCACTCGTCACTCCTTTTGTATACTACAAGATTCTGGATATCCTGCGAGGATCGATCAACATCTTCGCAAAGATCCAAACCGGTGGACTTATCATTTTCACACGGAAAAAATCTTCCAAATTCGAATAAGAACGTAATTCCTTATTGCAGCGTTCTCCGCACTCGACATGCTCGTTTTGCAGTGGACTTCGGCCGGATAAAGGGACTATTTTTTCCCGAAAAATTCACGAGATCCTGTCGGAGGGTCGATAATCGTTTTGCCCCAGTTCGGCCACCCCTGCGCCTCGAAAAGTGAAAACAATCGGATGGCCAGGCGCGCGTGTCCCTGGACACGTCGTTTCCCTTTCACTTCTCGCGGCGCGCGGGACTCACCCCTAGGAAACGGCCACCCTTTCCCTTTCCCTTTCGTTTTCCCTGGCTGGTTTTCCGCCCTGGTGAGTTCCATGCTCAGCGGAAAAGGTTCCCGATCGTCCTACGTACCTCTCGTTGTAAAAAAACAACAATTTTTTCTCTTCGGCGTAGAATATCTCGCGGCTCGAACCACCCTGAGTGTAGAAAATGGGACGGCGAAATTCTGCGTCCAAACGAAACCACTAACATTGTCGTCGTTAAACGCAACGTTAAAATATTGGCTATTTTACATCGCCTTATAACAGTAACTAGAGTCCACGAGAAGACAAGCACAGCTTTTTCCGCGGAAAAATCAAAATTACATCCAAAGTAATATATTGCCACGTGTTGTGCACCTATCACTCGACTGCGAGATGTTAACGTTAAAGAACGGCGAAACAGTAAAAGTATTTGTGGACATTGATATGTGATTTTCAATGTATTAAAATTACCAGTGAAAGATACGAATTCCTAAGTTCCAACAAAAATTAATTAATTCCTCGGACGATGGTAGTCCTTATTCAGTGTTTTTCGCCTGACGGATATCTTAACGATATTGTCGACGTATCGTTAAGTGTCAATAAGTCGTTGATAATTCCTCGGTAATCGATAGTCGCGTCTCTAATTAAGGCACGCGGCTATGGTCATTTCGACGGCCGATACTAATTTTTAACGAGTCGATCTTTTTTTTGTTAGAGGTATCTGAACTACGAGGAGGATCGGGTCTCGGCGGGCACGCATTTTTTAATAAAACGGCCCCGGATTGCAATTCTATCTTGTCGGTGACTCGAGAGCAGGAATTCACTGTCCCGAGGATGCGACCTCGCGACGATCCTGTCCGAATATTCTTGTAGAAAAAACCGGTGGATCGCTCGAGGCCAGCAAGACGATCTCTCGATTCGACATCTGATGGAACTTCTTCGTTTGTTTTTTTTCTTTCCGTTTTCGTTCGTCCGAGCTATCAAAGAAAAAGCGGAGTTCTCGAATCGGGATTCCTCGCCACGAATTATCGCCGAACCGATTTTGATCGTCCCGTAACTGGTTTAAGGTATTAACATTCATTTTTTCATAGTGACAGAGGATCGTCTGCCATTTTGATAGATCGTTCACTTCGTGGGAACCTTTGAAGAATAAAAACGGTATGCATCAATTGGAACAAACAATTAAATACAGAGAACACTTTTAAAAGCATGATAACCTTTTTTAATATCATATCATACGACTTGGATGTTTTTTTGAGAAGCTAGAGCAATTAGTTTACATTCTTACGTTCTTTTAATTTTGTCAGGAATGCATAAAATGCTTCCCTTACTCTGGTTTGCAACAAATAAGTTAAAAAATTCAACGAATAACGAATATACTAAACTAAGCGATATAACATATCCTTCTATTAAACAGCCTTCCAATTAATTTTATAAATTCACACGGACGAGACAAAACTAAAATAAAATTATAAAATTAATTTTACAAATGCACACAGACAAGACAAAACGGGACGAGACTGAATTATTGGTGTAATTCGATAATGAATAAAACGAAGTGCAGAAGGTGCAATTTATTCCGAACCAGTAGAAACTGTGTCAAATGAAGGGGCAAGAGGGTTGAACACACTTTTTGCTGTTTTTTTTCAAGCGGTGATCTACAAGTAGATTTTTCACTGGGGCAAGAGACCAAATCGGTTTCTGGAAAGGCGATTTCCAAGCACGTTCGCCGCGTAACTCGAACGCCCACGGTGAAACCACTCGCGTGAATTGGCCCCTCTTCGTGCGTTTTCCAACCCCCGAGGGGCAACCTTCCCCACTTTTCTTCTTCCTCATTTTTTTTTCGCTTCCCCACGGTTTACCCCGGAATAATGACCCAATAATACAGCTGACCGGGATTTGCGTTCACGGGCCGTGAACTGGATCCGCAAGGCGCTAACGAGTTGCCGCGAACAATGAGAAAATACGTTCGAGAGCATCGACGAGCGAGAGAGGGTGCACGAATATACATACTCGGTGTTCTCGTTGAAAATGCGACTGACTTTAACGAGCTACGTTTGGACAGGGTTGCGAACCGATCGATTTATCTGATCGAACATGATTCTTCTACGAGCACACTTTAAATATTTTCGAGATATTGTGGAAATTTCAATTTCATTTAATAAAGATGGACGTAAACGAAGCAACGTCATTGAATGAAATAGGTACATGCGTCAGTCGATGTTGCGTTTAATTTGAAACAACCCTTTCCTTGCCTAAAATTGATAATGTGAGATAGTGAGATGTTTTGAACAAATTGACTACTTCAGATCATCCATCTTAAGTTGTATATCTTGAATCATCCATTTTTGGAGGAACGTACTATTTCAAATAGAAAGTATGCGTACACTCGAATCAATTTACGACATAGTATTTAATATTACTAATAAGTTGACCTAACGCCAAAGTCTTGTGGAAATATTCAGTATCGATTTCTTTCCGCTTTAAGGGGAATATATGTTCTAAATATTTTCTTTCTACCATGAACTATAAAATTTGTATTTACCCGTTCTCGTTTATCGATTTTCCTATTAGCACGTTCTCAATTCTCCTCGACAAGGAACATTCAAGCCGGAACCATGCAATATCAGTTGATACAATGACTTTAAAATTTGATGGTAGGGTTAGAGTTGATACGCAAATCAACTTTAGTGTTTGGAGATTAGTTTGAGGATATAGCCTAAAGTGCCCCCTTTACGGACCTGTTTTCAAAAAAGCTGAAAGTAACTCTCGAACCATAAGAGATATCGGGATGTAATTTTCACTTTATTACATTAAAATTGATTCCTATATCTACTAATAATCATCGTAATAAATATATATGTTTTGGTGGAATTTTCCGTCCGAAACCTTTCTGTATGGTATCATATTCGACTTAACCCTTAGCACTCGGTTGGTGCCTCACAGTCACCACTAAAAATTGTTGCACCATAATTCAAAATATTGTTTACATCATTAAATACGTTGGTATCCAATTAATTACGAAACATTTTAGTATGGTACGAAGTATTATCAATATTCATATCCACGAAAAGAAAAAATTCATATAGTGTGAAATTGTTCTAGGTCGGAAGAAATGTTTGAGTGAAAATAGTTCCGAGTGCAAAGGGTTACAAAGTGTCTGGGTTTCAGACGGAAAAATTCGCGGTTCTCGTTCCGTTCGTCCTGGGTTTGCAATTTTATAGATGGTAACCCCGGTTTACATCATTAAATACGTTGGTATCCAATTAATTACGAAACATTTTAGTATGGTACGAAGTATTATCAATCTCATATCCACGAAAAGAAAAATTCATATACTGTGAAATTGTTCTAGGTCGGAAGAAATGTTCGAGTGAATATAGTTCCGAGTGCAAAGGGTTACAAAGTGTCTGGGTTTCAGACGGAAAAATTCGCGGTTCTCGTTCCGTTCGTCCTGGGTTTGCAATTTTATAGATGGTAACCCCGGTTTACATCATTAAATACGTTGGTATCCAATTAATTACGAAACATTTTAGTATGGTACGAAGTATTATCAATCTCATATCCACGAAAAGAAAAATTCATATACTGTGAAATTGTTCTAGGTCGGAAGAAATGTTCGAGTGAATATAGTTCCGAGTGCAAAGGGTTACAAAGTGTCTGGGTTTCAGACGGAAAAATTCGCGGTTCTCGTTCCGTTCGTCCTGGGTTTGCAATTTTATAGATGGTAACCCCGGTTTACATCATTAAATACGTTGGTATCCAATTAATTACGAATCATTTTAGTATGGTACGAAGTATTATCAATCTCATATCCACGAAAAGAAAAATTCATATAGTGTGAAATTGTTCTAGGTCGGAAAAAATGTTCGAGTTAAAATAGTTCCGAGTGCAAAGGGTTACAAAGTGTCTGGGTTTCAGACGGAAAAATTCGCGGTTCTCGTTCCGTTCGTCCTGGGTTTGCAATTTCATAGATGGTAACCCCGGTCCAACAGATTCGGCGTCAGCCGCGGAAGGGGTCCAATACGAAAGTAAAATATAAAGAGTATGGCATCAGGTTTCCCCAACCTAAATTTTCGGTTTCGTCTATTTAGCAATAGTTGTTTGTTAGACGGTGTTGTGGGTACAGCGTAGAACGGGGCCCGATGCAGCGACCGTGGTATGGTAATTCTCAGTTGCGACAGCGTCTCGCTACGTCAACTGAGAATGGGCCACCTGATTTGTCGACGGGGAATGGCGTGCGCGGTGCCTTTTTGCACCCACCGGGAAAATTCGATTTTTGCATAAACACGTGGGCCCGCCGGGGCCCGTGTGGGCGAGCGCAAGTGGGCAGCGCCGGGCCACAGTGTTCGACGATGCGTCATCTTTTACCCACGGATATTTAATCCCCTTTAGAACGGAACCGATCCAATCCATTCAACGAAATATCGCCGCTAAATTACCAGGATTATTGCCATTTTTCAGGACCCGTTCTCTCGGAACTCTACCTCCTAGATTCCACGCTGTCTGCCGAAAATCACACACACGCGTGTCTTTAACCCTTTGCACTCGAAGCTACTTTACCTCGAAAATTAAACATTTCATCCGGCCTAAAATAATTCCATTGTATACGATTCTTTTCATGTTATGGATGTGCTATTGATGTAACGCCTCGTACAATACTTGAACGTTTAGTAATCGATTAGATACCAACATATTTGATAATCTAAACAATACCGTGAATGATACGTACAGCAATTTTAATGGAGACTCTCCGAATCACCCCTCGACTGCTAAGGGTTAATTTCTCAGCGTCACGATTTTATGAAATGAGATTAGCTACACTTAAATTCGATAATTCAATCAGTAAATTGTTGGTTTGAACAACGTTGGACGATACAAAGTGAAAATTTTACAACCGAGTAGGATTTGATTGGAGAACGATAAAAGCTAATACACATTAAAGAAATCTCACATCCAACGACGCTCCAGCTACCGCTTCAATTGTCATTAAATTGTCGGCAAATCAGTAAGTACATTGCAGATAATGTTACAACTAAATATATTTTATCAATGGTCGGATACGAAGCTGCTGTAGAGAGAAACAGACGATTTGTTTAAGAATTGAACGAGACACGCAAAATACCTTAATTACACACCGAACAAATACTTCCGAAATATTTCCGAGTCGTTCAGCTTTTTGCGCGCGTTATCAGCAACGTTTCCAATAGTTATTATTGCGATGGTTTCGAACAAAGAAGGCTTAGAGAGTATTCTTAGTTCCCGGATAAAAACGTAGAGAGCCAAGAGAGGAGAGGAGAGTGGCGAGTGAAAAGTTACGAGAGCCGTTGCGAATAAATCGCAACTGCGAGAGCCGTATTTTTACTGTGCGTCGCGATTTCTTTTTCTGCGGAGGAAAACGCTCTCGCGCGCGCGAGATAGGGGTCGCCAGAGTTGAAGATACCACGGCCGCATTGTTTTATTAGATATAAAAGAGGGGAGAACAAAAGAGACGAGAGAAGAGGAGAACCAGAGTCAAATTAAACCGATCCCTCTCTCATTCTCTCTCCTCGGCTGTGCTCCCTGAAAAAAATTCAGCATAAACGCCGCCGCGCCGATATTTTCTCGTCGGATGAAATCACTCTTTGATGTTGATGCTGTTACGTGTAAATACGGCGTTGTCGTTGTTTTCAGTGGGCTCGAGTGTTTGAAAAACGTGACAGGGCATAAGGCACAGGAAGTTCAGCGAAATTCGAAGCGACGAAGGGGAGAACACGTTTCAACCCTCTGCGTTCATGTTGGTACGATCCAAAAGCGAACCTCTGCTTTTGAACGAATTTTTTCGAAACTCACAGTGGCCACGGGCATCAACACAAAATGGTTTCGAGAGATTTCAGGTTATGGCTGTTTTGAGAGAAAGCGAACTCGTTGTGCGAAAATATCTTTGATGAAAATGAACGATAGCAAAGGCTTCTAGTTTTGTAGGGGGTCCAGGTTCATTGTTGCGACTCCTATTTTCTTAGATCGAGTATTTACTGTATACAGGTCCACAAAATAGTTTTTCGAATGGTACGTGGGGAGAGAGAAGGTAAATCGATGGCACTTCTTTTCGCAGCCAACGTATGCTCTCGCGTTGCAATCAACTCGCAGATAACTTTATTTTTCTGCCGATTGCATTGTACATGAACCTCGATTTCATTCACGAAACGTTGACGTAACGGTTAGCGGAACGGCGTGCAAAGGTTAAACCGAAATGTTACTTGTTTCTCGATTTTCCGTCGATGGTGTGCAATTATAATTAGAACGGGGGTGGTCGGTGCATTTATAGCTTATCCGAGTAAACATACAATACTTGGTAAACGTTGCTGTGGAGCTTGTACCGATTTTATTGTTTCGCAGTCGTGGAACCTTACTAGCAAATCAATTAGAATAAATTTGAGACGGTGAGTGACAAACGATAATGTTCCAAAACTATTAACCCTTCGAAGACTGGATCTAATTTTATCCGGAGTATTGAAACCACCATTGAGTTACTCAAGTTCCGGCACACACTTAAATGAAACGAATAAAAGTTACATTCGGAAAAACAGAAAGACTAACGGGTTTACAAGAACTATCTTAAAAAAATAGATAATTGAAGCTGTTAATGATCTTAAAGTACATCGATCGAATATTTGCAAATAAATATAGTTGTTAAATAAAATTTGAAACAGTACGGTTTCTCGGTTTGAGCAATACGAAAGAGTGTCTTTCTAGAGTTAACAGGGAAGTAAGTTATTTAATGTTGAAAATTCGCCGTGTTCGATCGGAAGCTCGAAGGGTTGGTTGATTATGCCAGTTGCAAGGGGTACACAGGGGAGTGCAAGGGGCGGGAAAGATCAGCGGAAGAGACGTCTCGATCCGAACGAGAGGGAAGACGAGATAGTGCGAGCCGAGCGTTTCTCGGGAGAGTGGTCCGAGGGAAAGAGAGAAAGAAAGAGAAAAAGAAAGAGAGAAAGAAAGAAGAAAAGAGGGGCAGAGAGCAGGGAGATGAAGAAATGGAGTGGACGAGGGACGAGGGAGAAAGAGGTAGAGATAGAGAGAGAGGGAGGGAAGGAGAAAGAGAGAATCGCCAAGAATATCCGAGGGCCGATGACCCGTGACACAGTCGTATATATACTTGATATCATCACTCAACGTCCGACTTGCACGCGTGCGAGTGCACTTGTGCTGCTGGTTGTATCGGCTCCGATGCAACGGCCAATGCTACTAATTCGTCTAATCAGGAAATCGAAAAATAAAGGGCGCAACGCGCAACATCCAAGGAAAAATTGCTTCGACATAAAACACGTAACATTCGAAAGTGCACAAGTAAATAAACAGAAGAATACAACGCTAAATTGCTTTTCTGTTATACGATTGTTCGTCACATTAATTTTAAAACGTTCGATAGAGAGGGCACTCAAAAATCTGAAACGACATATAGTCTAAATAAAAATTCTTGCACAATTTTTCTAGAATGCATCGTTAAGGGGTGAAAGCAATGCTTAACGAAAAACAGTTCTCTTTTGTCAACATTTTCCGAGGTAATCATCGCGAGAGGCAATGATAAATATGGCAATCAATTATTGTCGCAATTAATGCAGAGGGAAGTACTTCAAAATCTTAAACGCTTTCAGATCGAACTTCTTGAATAACTTTGCTATGTAAGTTTAAGGAATGAAAGCGACACGCGAATACGAAAATTAAGCATACACCACTTTGGTAATAACATTGGTAGTAAACATGTCCAAATAAATATTTAAAATCTTAGACAAATATAAATCTAAATACCTCAACGTTTCCAGCAGGGGTGAAAAATAATCCCCTCAAAGCAGCAACACACAAACCGAAAGTACTCGTACACGATATCCAAACTTGAATGAAGCGTGACTCATCGCCGCGAAACGCGATGAAATAGTGGCGAGAGAAAAAAAGGAGATCGAGCAGCGCGAGTGAGGGGATGCGTTTGGAAAGGGCACGAAGCCGAGGACGTCCGAGAGGCGATTCATCGAAACGGCAATTAGGCGAAAATATTTCACGGTGCAATTACGATTACGACGCGGACCATTGGCTCGCCGGCTATCAAGCCGAATTGCTTTTTCCCGCAGTAAAGCCTGAGAGGTCGGCCAAACCTCTTCTTCTTCTTCTTCTTCTTCTTCGTCGTCGTGTTCATGTTCGACAGACGACCTTGAGCCCTCGGGTACCCATCATACCCGCCGGCAAACATGCTCCCGCGACGTTTTATCGCCACATTGTTGCGTCCCGGCCACTCCCAAACCCCTGTCATCGACGAAACGAGCCTGGGGGTGGAAACTACCCCCTCGAGCGACCATAACTCGACCCACTTTTCCCTCTCATGCTTCGAACCGTCGTCTTACGACCTTGTCGCGTGGCAAATTAGCGCAGTTTAGTGGCCGACGAATTGGCTAAGACGGTGCTTCGGTTATTTTCTGCGAGACTCGCCTCAGGTGAGTAACGACTTTGCGCAAAATAACATCTACGCTCGCTCCGTGTTTATGGAGGTTTGTTTTCTATCTTTCAGAGATTTCAAATTGTTCGTCATCTTTTTTATAATACATACCCAAAGAAATAGATTTAATAAAAATTAACAAACGTGAAGACGCATGCAAAATGAAAACAAAATATTGAAAAGGATATTGGACGTCAAAAAGGTCAAAGTATCGAGGGATTACCTGTGCCTCCAATCGAAAAACTTCCAATTTTGCTACTCCAAAAGATTTGACGGGGATTCTTACCTGCAATGAGAAAAAAACACGAAATTAAATTACTTGTCAAAAGAAAAAAGAACAACAGGGTGAAAAAGGAGAAAGTGTTTGGGCAGCGAGCGCACGCGAAAAGTGCGACGAACTTGTATAAAATTCGCGGGCCGATATCATCTAAAAATACGAGAAAAAAAGTGGTAAAAGCGACAATCCTCTCCCCTTGACCGTGACACCGCTTTTCTCTCGGCTGTCAACGCGTTCTCGCGCACGCGAGCACGATTTTCTATTTAAATACGGTGCTCGTTTCGCGGTGGAAAATGAGAGAGGCGCGGCCGAGGAAAATTAAAAGGGAAAGTCGCGGACGCATTCGTAACGCCGCAGAACAGGGGAAAAACACGAATCGAAAGGCATTAAGTTAGTCTGAGTGGCCAGTAAAATCGCCGCGGGCACCAGCAGCTTCGTCATCGTAGTCGTTGATCGATCGTCGCGGCTGGGAATCTGCGAGCTAGCTGATCGGTTACAGGCTCTTCGAAATCGAACGAGGAGCTACGATCATTCGTGGAGAACGAAAGAAATTATTCACTACTTGTTTACAATCGCATTGTTATCTTGTCACGAAATTTCGTTGCGATATATCTGCGATGATTCGGTGAAAACAATTTGCAACGCAATGATTTACCATCCCCACGATTGAGAATAAAGTATTTCGAACGTAAAAAGCTTATTTTGTAATTCGCTGGGACTCTATCTAGCAGCTTATCTGCGCCGATAAGATAGCATTGTCTTTTCTGACCGTGTTGCAAATACAACGGTCAGTTGGTCAGTGAAAATCGAATAGTAAGGTCTGGGTTATAACCCTAATCCGAGACCTGATAAATAGGCTATTATACTTATTATTCAACATCGTTTACCACTACTTTACAATGGGGTAATTATAGAAACAGTTTGTTATTTAATCAGATTGGTCCCAAGCGAGGACGCATTCGTCTCCGAACGTTTCGAGTACGTGAAAGCGAGCTGCCGCGTTTTTCATAGTCCTCTTCTACTAGCTCTCGAGTAGAAAAATACACGACGATCGTTACCATTGAGACGGAATCTCATTTAACAGCAAAGTATCCCCACAAAAATTCACAATTTTTAACTCTATAAAAAGTTTTTGTTCGCGAACTTTATCGTGATTTATACAGTTTCGAATCAAACTCCATTTACGTAAGATTCGGAGAAAGATGAACGTTGAATCAAACTCTGAGCTCTGGAAATTTTCTGTTTGTCTACTCGCTTGTAGCAAGAAGGACCAAACGTTTATCATCTGATTCAGTGAAGTTACATATGTGTACATGTTCGAATTTCGCTATGTGTTAACCCTTCTAAACAACACTAAATAATCTTTCGACGTTAGAGACATTCTTGATTTTTTTCGACCCACCTACGAATTTAAAAGAAATTTTTTTATATAATCGGACATTTTGTATTCAATTTTGAAATATTCTTCCGTGATGGGTTAAAACAAATTTGAAAATAAAAAGAAGGGATAAATCATTCAATCACCCGTTTGCAACTTCGGGAATTGTGGACCTGACAGGTCCCTGATGTTAATAACGCAATGCAAGTGGAAAAGAAGTCTAGACAAACTATTTTTGCCAAGACTTAGCATAAATATGTGAAAGATTCGCTGTAAACTGATAAGAAATAGCGATATCGTGCGGCGCTCGTTTCTGTCGCTGCGCCGCGGGTCGTCGCACGGAAAGTCGATCGCAGGACAGTTTCACCGTCCAGGAAAAATTCTCCTCTCCCGTGGAAATCTCTCCTCATCCTCCCCTCTTCAATTTCCCCTTTCATCGGCGCGGCGCGGCGCATTTAATGCTCTTTTTGCGGCGCCGCGATCGCGTCCCGACGAATGCAAACGAGCGAGAGAAACGAGAACCTATCGATAAAGGAATCCGAATCTTTATTAACGCATTAAGCTAACGCAATGTCGCTGTACTCTACGTTTGGTAACACGTCGTGGTTTTGAAAGGGAATTTCCCAGCCACCGGTAACTTCGCAATCACTTTTTCGTTGCTCTTCGGTATTATCCTTTATTTTAATATAATATGATTTATAATTTAATATAAGCAATATAAAGAATGCTCAATCATGCGAACAACAGTCCTTTGGCGATTGCGATAGAAGCGAAATAGTCTTCCTTTCACCGCAGTATCATTTGATCGTGTGTCACATTTTTGACTCCTAATATAGTTATTCCCTCTCCGACTGCACCACTAAATAAATCGTACACTTGAAAAGTGGATCCTAGAATAGTCTGTTATTTGGATAGGTGTTATTTCGACACGGTTGTGCAACAGTTTATTTGTGCACGATAATGATTTTTCTTCAGATTATTTCGTCATTTGGCTATCAAACAAGATAATAATTTCTTGTTCAAACATTTTATAAATCTGCGAGAGTAGATAATCTTCTTGTCAGACGAGTATTGCAACCGCGTTCGCTTAAAACGAAACACGATTTGTCCATTTTCGATCTCGAACGTTTCGAGAAAGAATTGTATACGCAGAATTGCGTAGACAGAATTATGAAGACAGGACATAAATTTCGTTCTATTTCGGGAAAATCAGGAGTAGAGGATCGGCATTACCCGTGCACGTTGAATACGTTGAATGTGCATCAGAGCTGACATTCAAGCGAGCACGCCGCTCGAGAATTTCATCTTGTAGGATTTCTTTGCACCCGAGGTTCGACCGCGCGAATGTTACCCGGATTTTATCATGCATCTTCGATGATCTTCGGCTGGAGAAGGTTTCCACGAAGAGCTCTCCGCACGCATGCACAGATATCCATAGAAAGCTTGCTCTTCGAATCAGATTTTTCCAATCTCTGTTATGTCCACATCGAATAATTTACTCGAGGAATAACATTTGCTCGGGTCCGCGCTGTCTCCGCTTCGAAACCGAGAGGGAAAGAGAAAGAGAGAGAGAGAGAAACCGGCGGAACACAAGCTGGGGTTCGATAAGCGTTCCAATAAAGTGGCGCTCGGAGAAAAACAGCGCGGCAAATAAAAGCTGGCTCGCCATTAGCTGCAACAATATAGTGTCCGACACTATTTCTCGTCGAACGGTCCACGGGAAAATCAAAGGAACCCTACGCGTTTCCAATAAAAATTTCAGTTTCTGGCTCTCTCGCTCCTGTTATTTTCCATCGAACTGTACAAAATTGCAAGAAATAGTTGCACATGTACAAACAGAAGTCACTGAACAGGAGCTGCGACTAGACTGCAGATTCGATGCATTTATGGGAATAATGAATTGGTTAAAAATCTTCGAATGAAAAATGTCAAATGAATTTAATATTACTGGTAAATCAATTTTTATATAGCCTCTCCTCTGGCAAATGACGGAGACAATTTTTATTTCAGATAAAAACCCGCAATCTATTAATTATTCTCGAGTTACTAAAATTATTAAACGAGAATATGCATTTTCATTGCACTTTTGTTTCTTACATCCGACTTGAAAAAATTTCATTTTGCATAAAAACCCGCAATCTATTAATTATTCTCGAGTTACTAAAATTATTAAACGAGAATATGCATTTTCATTGCACTTTTGTTTCTTACATCCTACTTGAAAAAATTTCATTTTGCATAAAAACCCGCAATCTATTAATTATTCTCGAGTTACTATAATTATTAAACGAGAATATGCATTTTCATTGCACTTTTGTTTCTTACATCCGACTTGAAAAAATTTCATTTTGCATAAAGATTCGGAGTCTAATAATTATCGCGAATGTTTACGCATTCAAATTGCACGTTTATCTCCTATGTGTTCGCGATCGATCTCGAACGAGAATCTGTCGGAATTTCAGTTGACCCGCACGCTTTAATTCGAACGCTCCATTATCCGAAGGCAAACAAGATGCGCGCTTGTTTTTATTGCATCTCGCCGCGGCGTATGTTTGCGCAAAAATAATCCGTCACTCCGTTTTCTCGATCGAGGAAGTAAGCACACGGTTTGCGAGCTGCAAACGTAGAACGCGCTCACTCGTTCGCGTGCACACAGACGCGTGAACGGATGCACGCGCGTCGCGAGGTCAACGGCACGTTGGAAAACAAGCGACGGTGCAGTATGGCGTTGCACACGAGAGCGCCGATGCATTCGCTCGCGCGAGTTGCATTCTGCGCGAGCGTGTCACGCGCCCGTCCAATATTATCGGGGCCGATTTCGATCGCTTCCTTCTTGTCGCAATCCCGCGTCCTTTGTTCGCAGTCCGGGAAATGCAACCAGCCGGAGAAGAAGTGCATCGTTGCACAAAATTCGACCGACCAAATATCGTCCCCATTCGAACCCCCGGAACTTCGTTAAAAACGATCGCACGATCATCTACCCGGGCGCATTTTAATCGGCAAAGCCTCAGCTTTTATAGCGTTGGAGTTTTGTTAAAATGCTCTGTTATGTTTAATCAAATTGAACGTGCGTATTGACTTTTACTAGTCAAGAAGAATGAACACGAACTTCGTAGAGCTTTCATCTCCGAAATGAATAAAGAATTTCTTCGGAATCGGCTGGACAAAGGAACAGGGCCAGTGCAGCCGCTCAATTAAAGGAAATGGGAAGGGAACTAACACTCACTCTCGCGCATTCATGTACACGTGCACAAACATACAGACACAATCTAGAACGCATCCTTCGAGTCACGATCGCGTAGAACCGAGTCTCGCGCGAGTCGGTTGAATTCAACCGACGATAAACAAGTCCGTGGACGTTTACAATGTGAAAGGAAGCATCCGCGAAGTTTCTCCGCGGCCTTAATAACCAGGATAATTGGAAATTAAGGACGCCGGCTTATCGTGCGCCGCGCACTCGCCCCGCGAGTGTTGCCGTGCTGATAAACTTGCTCTCTGATCGAGCACCGAGCTGATAAAGGGTTCGGACAAGCGTCGAATCGCTTCTCGAAATTACTCAGGACAATGAGACACCAAACTTCGAATACACGATCGGTTTTCGGGACTTTAAACCGGCGAGCAGTGAGGATTTGAAAATTTTTTGTTGTCTAAGCTATTGGAATATATGAACAACAGTGTACCAGTTCTATTTCTTTAGTTATATACTCGTGTAATGTTATGCATTCATCACAAAAGTGAAGACTTTTGTAGTACTGATTTTTCTCTTCGCCTTAATTCGTTTATACATGGTGAAGATGTTGTGTTAATTTTCCTTTGCAGACACTTTTTAAACAGTTTTCGTTTGTCAGTTTAAAATTAATCAAATTTATAAACGATTTATTACTTGCTACGATATTTTGTATATATTGAATTGAATAATTTATTGAATGCTTTTAATCCTTTTAATCGTCATGCGGTCGCATAAGAACGAAGGCTCCGACAGAAAAAATTGTACAAAATTCGGATAACGTCCGGTAACCGCGTTTGCGTATCGTTTTCGTGGAAATGCGCAAGTTGCGGGGAAATTCGCATTTTTCGAGGGAGCATGGTCGCACGCCACAGTGGAAATCGACTGTCCGCTCGCTAGAATTCCGAAACCGGTTCCCGGCTAGCTGAACGTTTCGGATTCGCTCGACGCTGGCGAAGGGGAAACGAAGAAAACCGTGGAAAAACCTCTTGAACAATTAACGAGCGAGGCACTTACGATAAACGCGCGGCAACGAATCCTGAAAACTGCACCCGAGGCCGGGAAAACTTTTCGCAACGCTGCTCTTTCTTTTTTCGACGAACGACTGCGACCCACAACGAAAGGCTGTTCAGAGTACGAAACCAAGATCCAAATTGCGGAGTTAAAAAATTTATGATTGCTCAAAAATTGTCACACCATTAATCAAACTACCGTTTACGTTACACAATTTGTTTTCATCCAATACATAAAATTCAATTAGATTTAATTGAATTAAAAAAATATGTATAAAATGAAGAAAATCATTCATAATGTAAATATTCCAAATCTGAAGAAATATCTTGATTTGATGTTAAAATGGCTTCGAGTTGCAAAATGTTAACTTTTAGATTTGACAAAGTCGAATGAGATTCAGTTTAAGATTACTTTTGAAAGATGAATAAAGTATTCTACGTTTGTAATGATCGACGTGTTGATTGAGAGTAGCGAATACTCGGAAATTTTGGTACTTCAACGAAGAGATGGCGAATCCTGGTTCCCGAGGGAAGGGGAAAGGTTAAACGGCTGCGGGGCTCTGTTTTCCATCATCGTTTCTCGGAGGTCTAAAAGGAAAACGGTAGAAAGCGCGGTATCGCGCTTAAAAACCCCATCTCTGCCAGTGTCCGCGATTAGAAACAAACTTTCACGCGTCCAGATATTTTCTCCGCATTTCGCGAGCGCGTGGTCGTCGACCTATCACCGATTCGAAGACGATCTTCCTTAACAAAACCGGACAAAGGCGCACAGAAGTATACGCGCGGACTATCAATCCGCTATTGTTATCATTTTTGTCGGAACCTCTTTAAAAGCTCTGAAAGCTCGACGTTTGTACAGCGCGTTACCAATCTGCCGGTACGAAAGATGAGGGGAGTGAAATCACATGGAAAAACAAGTCGAAAACGTGGAATGCAATTTGATTCTCCGAGGCTCCGTATTCGAGGAAATTCAATTTCAAGATTGGGCTGACGCGTCTGACCATGGCCTGCTTATTCTACTTCTCGTAAATACTAATGCCGATTTTCTCGAGTACGTAGGCTTGACGTAAACAAATAATACGCTATATTTGTGGCTTATCTTTTTCTGTAGAATCATCCTCTTTCTAGAAAGAATATATTCTTTGATTAGTTGCTACTTTGGCAAAGTGACCATGTTATCAGATGATTTCGGCCGAAAGGTTCGATATCGAGGAAGCTGTCTCGATGACAAACACGGTACACCCTGTATTTTCTATCTGAGTGATGACGCTTCTGAAAAGACGAAACGTCGAAAAATGGGGACAACGAACGTGTTGAACAGGTACGTCGAATTGCAACACAATCGGGGAGAAATCATGCATTCGTCAATGTCTGGAAACGGGAAATGCAAACAACTTCAACATTCGCCAGCCAATTAGTCACTCGTTGAACTTCGTTCTCCGAAACATATTTGCATTTTCTTGTGAACACGGATTTTTAATAAATCACGATAGAAAAACCCGAGAGAGATTCTTCCACTTCACCGGGACGGGAGGTCTGAAAATCCGAGAGATTCGTAGAGCCTTGGCTGCTCGAGTTTCCATTGGTGGTTGATTCGCGAGACAAGGTGATTCTCGGACCGTGGAATTCTTGAGAGATCGAGGCTCTTCGGATCGAGGATCGGCGCCAGAAAGTGGAAATTGAATTCCCCCGATGGAAGTTTCTCGATCGAGCAAGTTAATCGGAAGATAACGATACATAGAGGAGTTCTCGGGAGATGCGCACTGGGGATTCCAGCGGAATTATGGCTTTGTCATTGGGTCGCGGCGCGAGAGTTAATTACTCGGAGAGGCCGAGTGTAGTCATCCCGTTGAATCGCGTCGCGTCGCGGCGCGGCGTTCGCGAGTCATTTTGAAAATGATACGTTGGCGAAGGGTTCGTTACTTCCAATTGACCGACTGGCCCAATTTCTACCGATTTCTCTCGTTCTCAGTCAAGGTATACCGGAGACGCAACTTGCACTTCACCTGCGCTTCACCACGCCGTGCACCGCCGATCAATCGGTGGAATTCTTGCTTTTCTTCTTTTCGTTCTACACCTGTTGCTAAGGCTGCTCGGAGCCGCGCCGTTTTCTTCGCGAATCAACCGACCGTGGATAATCGTTGTTTTCCCTAACACGATCGGTAAAAGTAAACTACTCGAATAAAGTATCCTCGCCGACGAAGTATTCTTTCGCGAGGCTCGTTGCCGCGATCGCATCGAGATAACCACTTCCCAGTACGCGTCAAAGAAGACACGCGAGCCTGTCTTTCCAGAATGAGAACCGCACTTTCACAATGTTGAAACTCGGCCCAAATGCCTCGAACTTCACGCAACGATCTGCCACTTCACTCGCGTGAAAGCTTCCGGATTCGTGTTTTCCAATTCATCCGAACTCGCGAAATCTCGGGGCCCCGGACACCGGAACCCCCAATCTCTCAGATCCTCAAATTCTGAAAGCATCGGAGAAACATCTACGCTATTATAATTTCTCAGATCTCTACTTGAAACTGTTCGATCATCACCCCCCAAATCCTCAGACGAGTACTCGTACTCTCAAATTCTGTGATCCTCGAATCATCGCATTCTCAAAGTCCCAGTTTCTCTCTTCTTTTCGACATGCATCGCAAAAATCGGAAATCAGGAGCGTATAATTTGTGCAAATTATCGTCGTCAGCAGCCATCGGGCCATTGCGTTTGCGTTCTGTATTCAGAAGGTAGACTGACGTGGATTAATTGTTCCCGAGGACGGGAGCTGTTGTTTTTCCCCCGGATTGATGCGAAATGACTCCATCGGACGTCGACCGTCTCGATCGCGTTTTATTAGGCGCCGTTCCTCGCTTATCTCGATGCAACTTGCAACCTGCAACCCGACGACGTGGCTCCACCGTTGAAGACTAATTATTCGAGCCGAGAGTTCAGCCTCGCAGAACGGTTTTCGCCCACGGTAACTCTATTCCCCTTCGAGACAGCAGCGCACTTTTCTACTTATCTACTTCCGGTGGTCATTTTGCCGGAGCCATCCCAGCGAAATATTTATTATTTTTCCTTTTTTCCAGCAATCGAGCCCCAGCTTTTAATTCGATTCGAACGACGATAGCGTCGTCGGGTTTGTTATTAATCGCAGACTGATTCTGATTAGTCTGCTTGATTACGATTCTGGACGCGTCGTTAATACGTTTCGTTGCTGTTCGGAATTGCGAGTCGACACGAGACTCGCGGTGCAGTGGGAATCGAGCCAATCATTAACATTTGGACAACGAAATCTGGATCCATTTTGATCCAGCATTTCGAAGACGTTAGTTAGTTACTCAGCTCCTGGTGAATAGTTTCAATTGAAGTTTATATAATCGAGTGCGATAAGAAACCCGATAGACCTAGATAAAATACTAATAGGGTAACTGCAACAGTGAATGAACGGGCACCAGTAAATGAACGCTTTTGTATATTTCAACAAATTTTAATCCGGACGGCATACTAGCGATAAAATTGTGATTAAAGAGTTAAATAAATAGGAGAATATTGTTTAGTAATTTTGTTCATTGATTGGACTAGCACTGTTCAATTACTAGAATGTAGTGTTCATTCACTGGTATTTTTCATATTTTTGATTTAACGTTTAATAAAGAAGAATAATAATAATTTCATTGTATTTGTGTTCATTTATTTTTGACAAATGAAGTATAGGGAGCTATTTGGCATATATGAGATTTCTTTAATTCACATAGTTTTTTTTTTAATAAAATATTTTCCTGAACAATTTCTTAAATGTTCATTCACTGGTGCAGTTACCCTACGAATATGTTTAATAAAAATTCATAAACAGTTGGCGCGCAAAGGCGGCTACAGTGTCTAACAAAGTTTCTTAAACTCTGGAAACAGAACACGAAAGAGTATTTGCTCTTTGATAAACAGAATTGGAAGACGACCGGTGCCTACCAACGGCTGCTATAATTGAGGATCTTCGCGAGAGAATATAGCATGAATCGATCACCATTTCAGCTCGTATCCGGAACGCACCGGGTTGAAAGCGGGCAAAATGGTCCGTGAACGTTCGCCGATCCTAGCTATCGAATTTCCGCGAAAATACTGGCAAGAAGCTCTCGCGCGCGAATCCTGTCAGTTCACGCCGCCACCATGACGAATCGATCGTTCGAACGATCTTTCACCGAACGATCAAACCCGACCCAATTACCCTCGATCGTCCGTGAAGGGAGTTACGATTTTACGATCGCCCGAGAAGTCGGTTTTACGAGAGCGGGAGAGGCTCGGCTCGGCGACGAAAACTCGCGCGAAAAGTGTGTTGCGGTAAGGATCGAACAGACCGGACCGTTTCTGGATCGTTGATCTACATTTCTCGCTTGTCCCCTTGATGTTCCGTTCCCTGTCTGGCTCCATTCGCCCAAGACAATAATTCAATACCGCGAGAAAGGAACTCGAGGAATCGAATTCTTAGACAGGAGAGAGAAAGAGAAGGATGTAGAGACAGAGTGGATCGTTTGAAAAAAATATTGCTCCTTTGTTCGCATCGGAGGATGCGGTTAATTATTGGTAAGACAGGAAGCTCGGTCTGATTGCATTGTTCTACGGCATTCTAATGAGACGCGAATCGTGGCCTATGAAAGGGCGGTGAACTTTGCTAACGGGGATTAATTTATTAGTCTTTTGTGTTTCCATTTAGACAGAAAGATAACAGTCGGCCCGCTATATTGCTGCATCCAGCTGAGATCTTTGCTCGATCGATTCCTAGCCGATCCTCGTTTCGACTCGAGGACACCTCAAACGGGCTCCGTTCGCGTTGCTCGCGTTTTGTTTCGGATCGGATGTAGAAAACCAGTCGCTTTTAGTCGAAAATGTTCTTTCAATGGAGTAATTTAATTTTACGAACGCATTGAAAAGTTGTCCGTGTTTTTTCAACGTCCCCGCTACTTCGTTTCCGTCACAAGTATCAGCACACCTTTCAGTCGTACGTTTTGCCGTTAAAAATACAAAATATTGTAAATATACCTACATTTTCATGTTAACACATGATTCACTGTTATTTTAAAATTGTTGAAAGTCTACGGTCCGAGGTTACCGATTTTTTAACGGATCCTTCAAGCACGATAGCAATTTTAATCGCGAACCAACGAGTCAACCCCAATAACGTGAAAAAAAATTTACAAGCTCTTTGGGATATGAATATTCGACTGTTCCTAAAATTATTAACTATACAGAACTGCTATCGCGTCGTCTAAACACAATCCACCGCGAACCGAAGGTATCGCGAGCCTTCCGGCTAAATATTCGCGAGGGATGTCGAACACTGCGATGAAAGAATCTCGAGCGAGCGGTACAAGCAAACGAGAGCCGAAAAATCACTATTTCAAATTCACGAAGGTAACGCAAACATCACGAGAGTATCGAAGGAGAACGCACGTGGCGTGGATGCAACGGTTTTGCAAACGGGGTCTACCAGCGCGGCGTCGCGCAAAACTGAGAATGAAATACCTGTGAACCAAAAGGAGGATCTTATAGGAGTTCTCGTCGAGGCAGGCGGCCACCATGACTGACAGGGATCCGCGTAGTCCGCGTTGCTCCGGTTGCTCCAGCTGATATCACCTCTCCGCCGATCGATAAAATGAAAGCCGCGCCGTGCGCCGGCTGATCGAGCGAGAGAAAGACTCGCGGATTCTCGATTCTCGGTTCGCGACTCGCGGACTCGTGTCTCGTCTCGACGGTACAAGCTTCGCGATGGAACCGTGTGGTTCTGGGCCGAATTGATGTAAATACGAGCGGCGAACGGGCGAGAGCGGCGCGATCTCTGCCCACACGCGCGACACAAACACCACCGGAGACCGGGAAAACCCGTGGGCGTCCCGGCAGCTTAGGATCTCTCAGCCGTACGCCGCGCCGTGAACGTTAGGCTACCGCATCCGGACGAGCAACCGAGCATCGCAACCGATCAATGCACTCCGCCGTGTGCGCGAATTCCTCGCGTTATGTGAATCATTTCCACCGTCGCGCAAAATCGATTTTTCCTTCTTCGACGCGCCGCGCCACGTCACTTTGCTTTCATTTGCTTTTCTTCGCTTTGCTTCGATGCCGATCCGAGCACGATCGGCACACTTTTTTTCCTCTCCTTCCTCTTTCGCGACACGACCGACGACACTCCTTCCACCCTACCTTCCTCTCACTCTCCTGCTCTCCCTCTCTTTCTCTTTCGCTCCCCACGCCGAAGCTTCTTGCGACCCTTTTTGCGCTGCGAATCGGTACACCGACGATTCCGAATGTTTAGAACCCACGAAGTGGAGGAACATGTTGACGGTCGCTAAAGATCCTGATTCGAAAATAAAAGGCATGAGGATCTGGTTTAATTAGAGATCGTGGTTTTGAATGTGTACACATGTAAGTATACAGGCAAACACGCGCAGTATTTCACGGGTATTTGAATACACGTGCATTAGTGCATCTTTATTTTAGTTTGTGTAATTGTTTGTATTTGTACAATTTTCACAAATTCCGCGGTTGTTGGTTATGCAATAAATTTATACGTCATTTTTGTTGATAAACATTAGTCGATAAATTGTCGGTTTTGATACAAATATACTAACGTGTTTACTTTGTCTGGTAACAGTCGATTACAAGTGACGCCGCTGATATGTTTAAATATCTCATTGCGACTTCTACATTCTTAATAAATGTGTATTTAAATAGACGTGAAATAGTACGCGTCTACGATTACTAAAATAGCACGTACTGAAGTAGGTGTACCTGAAGTACACGGTTACACATGAATTTGGATTCAAGTGAAATTGTGATCTCTAATTTCAATCCCTTCAACTGCGATTTATTTAACCCTTATATTGATCGGTAGATTGCGGATTTTAAGCTTTATGATACAAATTAATTGGTGCAACTTGGCACAGTAGATAAAGTGAAAGAATTTAGCGATAAAATTCGTGAAGTTGGAATTTGCATACAGATAAGAAGAATAGCAAAAAAGTCGTCTTAATTAATTTACTGTTTCATATAAATAGTATTGCGAATTGATTAAATTTTATATTAAGGCTATTAAAATGAGAATATCATTAATCTCGAATATAAATGAGATAATTTAATAAAATTTTCATAAAATAAGGACCTCAAAAGAAAAACACTTTGTCACTGGCTTAGAACAGTGTGTCGTCTGTCCACGATATAGGTGATTATTCAGTCCCGAAGTTTTCGCATACATTGCTCGTGTGAAATGTTCGAAACTATCGAGTCAGATTCGAACCTACTTACAATGCGCTTGATCCCATCTCTACCCGTGAACGAGCGCTTTCTCGCTGCAGCTCGACGTCTATGAGAAAAGAGAAGAAACAGAGACGAACGAGAAAGAGAAAGACAGACGAGGAGAGAGAGAGAGAGAGAGAGAGAGAGAGAGAGGTCTCTCCTCGATATCAAGCAACGATACCCACCGACCGACCCACTGCAGATCCATAGGCAGATTTAGGTGGATATTGTATCGAGTGGATCTGGGACGCTGCACGGTTACGCTTGCTCGGAGTTCCCTGACCCAGACAGACCCCTGTTCCTTCTTCTTCCGGAAGAGAATCGATTCGAAAGAAGGGGTGCCGTGGCGACGGGATAGCGTCGGATCGCGAACGGTACCAGGACACTGACCTTTTCAGTATTTATACGCTGTATCATTGATTCCCGAGAGATTGTACAATCGTAGATTTGGACTGTTTTTAAAGCTCGAAACCACAAGTCCTTCAGTTATGAGCAAATTGGCTAGGTGAAATACACGAAAGCGTGAAAGATTGGAAACTAATTCGAAAAAATAGTACAATCGTAGATTTGGACTGTTTTTAAAGCTCGAAGCAACTACAAGTCCCTTCGGTTATGAGCAAATTGGCTGGGTGAAAATATGTACCTGAAACAACGAAAGATTAGAAAATTCGTGAAATAGTTTCGTTTTTATTCTAAAAAAACTATCACGAAATTGAATGAATTTAACCTCTTCTTTCCACAATGATAATTATCAGTCTACAGAATTCGAATTCCAAGTAGATCCTTTTGTAGCTCAAATTCACCCTTTCACGGATCAAATTTGTCTTGCAGATTACCCGAAAGTGGAGTACAAGTGCAACGTTATTTTCCTCGGTTTTTGTAACTGTATTCGTAGTTATTTGCGCGGTCATATAAGCAACAATAATAGGGATAATAACTAATAGGGATAAGGGATAATAACTTGACGTGGGACATTTTGTCATTGAAGTAACTTAAGAAAACAAATGTGTAGGTCAATTCGAGTTGCAGAAGGGTGAGAAAAGGAATTTGTAGGACAACTCGAGTTGCAAATAAGACCAGCCAACCGATGAATTCGGAGTGCGAAAGTTGCGAAGCTTGCGATCGGTGACTATCGCGGAGAAGAGACACAGAAGAGAGAGACTGATCGCGAGGAGAGCGGATAGAGAGGGAGAAAAGAAAGGGGAGAGATCGTGAAGGTATAGGGAGGAGGGAGGAAGAGAAAGAGAGACGGAGATCAGAAGAAACGGGCAAAAAGAGACGGAAAAAAGATCTCGGAACTGGTCACGCCCGGCTCGCCCAGGCCGGCAGCCAGGCCTCTCGACAATCGCGACGTTTTCAGGGCGAAAAACCGACCCGGAACCCAAGAGGCAGGCAAGGCAGCAGCCAGGCAGCAAGCACAAGCAAGAGGCAGGAGGCAGGTAGGGTCTGGCCTGGCTGCAAACCGCTCGCCTGCACGCTTGCACACGCTGCAGAAACACAGGCTGGGGCTCTGGGCCGGCTGCAGGCCACGCGGAAGTGAACGGCGCTCTCCGCCGATTTTTCGGCCCAGAAACTGTTCTGGCGTGGGTGTCAGCCTGGATACCTCGTTCGATGCACTCCCGTGGCTAGGAGGCACGGTCACCTTCTCGCGGCCAGCACGTCAACAGGTAAACCAAGCCGTTGCAGCTGCATCGAACGATCCCGGTTCCCTTCTCGTCGATGCACGAACCTCTGCTGTGTGCGTGTCCGTGCCAGCAAACTCGGATCCGCAGGAAACAGAGAGCCCAAGAGGGAAAGAGAGGACCTTGTCTTGTTGCGATCTCCTAAGTCGCGAGTAGCTATGGGATCGAGTTCAATGGGTGCTCTCGCAAACCGACTTGTCCAACAGGCTAATGGTATTGATTCACTTTGATCGATTATCCCTTTACGGACGATCCCATTGCAGAGCCAGATCGTTTATCAAAGTCTCAACGCATTATCTACTGGCAATTATTCTGTAATATTTTGGAACACTGAGGTCCGTGAAACGGAGACTTCATCAACCAATGACTCACCCTTAATAACGTAATACAATCATTTCGTTTGGGATTATAGTGTGGAAGAAGATTTCTAAGCTTCCTTTTCATACAGCACAAGTATGTGTACGATTAAATGATTTTCTTTCGAAGGATCGAATCGAATCTGACGGGACTTGGATCCATTTCGACCAACAGTTAGAAACGTTCGATCCAAATACAACTTTTCTGGTAGCCAGCTCGAAGCGTTATTTATCTCAGGTTCGACAAGAGCCATTGAACTCGAAGAGGTAATTACAAGAATATGTTTCCAAAATGTATGAGTCAGAATTGAAACGAAAAATATCGATCTCGCGACGCTTATCCGATGATTCGCAGTTCCTGTCGACCGAACCCTGACAATAGCAAGTCATAACGAAACGAGAAAAAGCACGATCGAAGCACCGGGAAAACAGGTTCCCTCGGTTGCGCATTTTCGCGTTGCCACGAGTGCCAATCGCGACGCACGTGAGCAGGAAAGTGGTAAAAGCCACGGCGGAATGCGCTGCAACCTTGAACGCGGTTGAATTGCTGCATCGGCAAGGCGCGCGCACGCGTTTGTCCCGCTCTACTGCCGGGCACGATCCTACCGCAATATGATTGCCGAAAAAGCAACTTTATTAACGCTGAAATGATCGAATGTGGGCGATGGTCGATAAAAAAAATATGTGTCGAACAATTTTCTGAGAACCATCTTTTCCCCAAGCTTCACGAAAATAGCAGAACAACGTAACTAAATTAAAATTAAACTATTACGAAAGCTCATTACAATCGAAGTGGAGGAATTGTTCAAATTGTTTTATTCCATGAAAAAATGAGACATCAAAAATTTTACATCAATTGGACGTCGGGAAGACGTGGCACATCGAATGCGAAGCTTTGATATAGAAATAACTGCACACGAAATGCGAAAGAACACAATTAGCAAAATGGATACTTAAATACGTGCAATGTAACTGTTATTAATTATTAATAATCGTTGTATTGGAAAAATTAGGAATACATACATACAAGAATTCATATATATATATTCCCATTTATTTAAAATTTCGACTTCTGCTTTTACCCAATTATCTTCATAGTTTGCAAGAATTATTTTCTAGCTCAATTTTAGAGGGCGGCGTGAGAAGAATGTCGCGAAAAAGTTTCAGCAGCAATAGCTAAGATCCACCCTAATCCCCAGCGAGTATCGCCATCGCTGCTACCACGGCGCTGTTCTCACCCCGATTACATCGTTGTCAGCGTTGTTCCGATTTCCGGTAAAAATCGTTGTACCAGTTCCCTGGGAAACGAGACGCGAGACACGGTTCGGTCGTCGAATTAACCCGATGTTCGCCATTCGCGTTTTACCGCCGTAATATCTCGTCGGCGAATCGGATCGGTGTACCGCGAGCGCAGGAGAAAATCGGCGTGTCACCGATCCGACTCCAAGTGGAGCACGCGGACTTTCAACAGAAGATGGAAACGGCTCAGCCGGGGAATATAGTCGATCGCTAATGACGCCTGATAGCTAGAAAGTGCTCCTTTATCGCTGGATGTTTCACGGTCGTCGCACGAGAAACGCGAAACCGAACAAAACAAACAGAAAAGAATCGGCGACTCGGTTACCTCGATCGGTTACGTCCCCGACGGAAAAAGCGGCGGCGTTTCCCTTCCGCTTCCTCCTTGGCTTTTATCTGCACGCTTGAGGTTTTGTAAAATCTCTAATTAATGACGGCCTATTTGCGACGCTGGTATGCTTTCGACCGAGTTACACCCTCCAAAGCGGATACGTTCGATTGACTATTCTAATCACTAGACTGCTGATCTTTGAAAATTGTTTGCATTCATTGCGGGACACAGGAACCAAGTACTTCTGTTTTAAGTGGTTTTATTTAGTTGTAACAAATACGTAGAGCTACTTATAAATTCATTTAAACTTTCTATTGTTTGAAATTACGCTCACCCATTTGTACCAAGCAAATACGATTTAAAAAGGCTGTTCAAAAATTCTTCTGCCAATTATTTTTCTTTTCGCCAACTAGAATGTATAGATTATTTAAAATCTTTTGCGTTTAACGTATTTCCACAAATTCCCGTTTCAATATATATTAATATTTTTAATAGTATATAAAAATATATAAGTAATATTTTTAGGGGAACAAGAAATAATTGTTGAAAGATATGCAGTAAATGGGCACTTGGGTACCAGGTTGGTTGCACAAGGGTTTTTTAGCAAATGGCGTTAATAAAATATCAAATTTTCACAAGCTTGGATTGGTAGTAAATTGTTATAAGGAAAATTCAAGTAAAATTACAGAAATTAGACCTGCGCGAAAGCGATCTAAAATCTAAACTAATGGTCTCACATGAGTCGTACGTTAGGTGGAAGGAGCGAGGTCTCGAATTAACCAGTTCTATTAGTTTCTGAAAAATGTCCATTAACGGGACGCCGAGGGAGCAACAATGTGCCCACCGAAGATACAAGTTTACCTCTCTCGATATTTATAAATCTATAAATTTAATTAATTCTTGCACCACGCCTCTGCCGTAGCAGCAGGTATTCATCGTGAGACGATGGAAAAAAGAACCACCAAAAAAAAAATGAAAGAAAAGGCCGAGAGTTACTTTGCATCGGCGTAAATTAAAAGCAGCGACGGTTTAACCGGTAACATACCCCGGGTAAAAAGGAAACCGGTGAAAGAAATCCGCATTTCCACTTTGTTAGCAGATCACGGAGCCCGATAGGACAGCCACCGATACTCGAACCGTAATTGGCCCTATTATACGACCAATAGTATACCTCTCAGCAGTTTTAATTGATGGTAATGGCGCATCGGGGGTAATGGCACGCCGCGTAACGTGCCATTACTCTGTAATAACAACGGGCCGCGATAGTTCCGTTTTCTATAGTGACATTCAGGCCGATGCACGCGCGCACCTTCCCTCGTTCGCCTTATCTCCGGCTGTTATCTAACCGAGGAACTGAGCAAAAAAACCACCGTGCGAAAGAGGGACGAAGAAAGAGAGCGAGAGAGAGGACGGGGTGAAACTCAACCGACAGGATGGCCGATCGAAAAAGACGAGTCGGGATTCAATAAAGCGATCCACTACCGGTTGCCGATTAAACGACACCGATCATTTCTCGCGCGACGCGTTTCTAAACAACCTCGATGACAGGCGGACGCGATACGCACGGCTTTTCACACAACTTTCAAAAAACTACTTTTTTTAAATGAACATCCTCGAAGCTATAATATCTTTCGTTTATAGTGTTGCAAATTGCATCAGTCTCGTACTGAAAAATTGAAAAAAATCGTGCAAAATATTTCAGGTCCGAAGAATGCACGTTTCGTTGCACGTTGCAAATCGGTACACGCGACAAATGCATAAAAATCCACCGTCGAGATATCACAAACAGTAACTATACTCAGTTTTTGTTTCCTCAAAGATTTGATCTTGGTATCGCAATCGCTGAGTGGGTGAGAATGAGTCTCTAAAATGGTAAAACTAGTGTGCCAACGGTTTTCGGATCGTAGATCCGCTTGATCCCGGTTGATCCTTGTCGAGGCTCTCGCGGATCGCGAGAGCTTTTCCCCTGTGAAATTAGAAAGTCGTCGAGTAGTCCGAGAGAGGATGGATGCCGGTTCGTTCCCCGATATTAGAACCGGCAATTACCGTTGATCCGCGATCGGGCCGCGAGATTCACGATCGGTATCTTGGCTGGGCCGCGCATAAATTCTCCTATCCCGGATAGGCCAGTCCGAGATTTCTCGTTTCCACGCTGCACTCCGCAGGAAAGTAGCTGTCGTGCTCACTCGCTTGCACCGTGTGTCGATGTCGTTTTGTATCGCGGGTATTTACACGCCGGTGCATTCTGCGTCCGTTTCCGAACAACGTGTGCCGCCTCCTGTGTCGTGCTCGTCGACACTCCCACCAACAACCTAGTTCCCGTCGATATATTTATAACGATCCTCGAGGCGAGACATCGCGGCGCACACCGACTCGAAATCGTCACTGAAATAGTCCCTCGAAACGGCGACCTTGAACATCGGTACATCATTATTAGACTGCTGGTCTTCATTGAAGATCAAAACTGTCCAGTCAATTGTCAGAAACAAAAGCTCGATGAAAATGCATTTGATCCTATTTGAACACTTTATCTACCGAGAGCTTTTTAATAGGCTTTCCACAAATTGTGCTGTACCAAAAGGAAATTTAAAGATCTTTTACACAGTAATTCCTAACAAAATGATGTATTAGATTACGTTATTAATGGTGAGTTTTGTTGTCTCGCGATTGAGGTAGCTGTTGCTACGGGCCACTTTCAGAAATGATAAATTAAATTAATTCTTGTAATTCGGAAAATAATTAATGGTATAAAAATTACGTAATTATACAGAAATATACCGTCTGGAATAGCTAAGGTAAGTGTAAATTGTATTTGTTTCTTTCTTTCCGTGTTTACAAACTGAATAGTGAGACATCTAAATTTTCTAAACGAAAATGAACGTAATTTATTTGTATAAGTATCTCGTAAACAAAGATTAAGCGACGATAACGCGTACACGAAAAAGTTGTTTTTTCACGAAAGTGATTTTCGTCCAAAACGGTGAGGTGTACCCTTTCCCGTATAATAATCAAAAATTGTGAGTGCCGATTGACATATACCGATTGATTTCTTCTCGTAAAACGCAACTGGCATTCTCGGAAAAGTTTTCGACTGCGGTTCTTACGAATTTCGTGATGATGAACCACCTGCGACCCTTTCGAACCATCGAGCAACCCTTTGGACCCTGACCTTCTCCAACCGTAGTCCTGAAAACGATCCCTCTGCCAGGGTAGGGGAGTTTGACAAACGTAGGGCTCGCCCTTCTGCACGCCCCTCGATCAATCCCATTACCACGACAAACAGCAACCCCCTTGCCGCCCATGTAGCAAATACCTCGGCCCTTCGTCCCCACAAGCGCCGGATACCTCGAGAATGTGATGACGAAACTGGTCCCTGTCGCTCGTCGAGTTCTCAAACGAGGGTAAACAACCCCTGACGATGGGCGAAAATTTCCTCCCTTTTAACCTCTTCAAGTATACCGATGCATAGTGCATTTCATTTTAGTTTCATGCGACACTTAACGCTAGGACTACCGAGCGCAAACACGATGCATGATAATACACATTTATAACAATAGTCCTCTTCCTTAAATCCATTGATCTATATGGATTGTTATACAATAACTAAGCAGCGAATGATTGTGCAATTTCTGTAGACGAATTTTAAGAAAGTGGAACAAAATACAATCTTATTTCCAATGGCAGTAGCCTTTGCAGATATCAACAAAATAAATGTTGTACTAAATTCTGTCGAATTTTATATTCCACTCTTTTTTAAACATTCTCGAAAACCATAAATGCATAAAGATCCGCAGCTTAGTTATATCTTTATGTTGTTCTTTCTCAGCCTAATGTCAATGTTAACTGTATACCTTTTTACAAATTACATGGTGCAACCAAGTGTAAAACAATGAAAACTTCAGACGAGTGCTGTTCTCTTATTTTCATTAGGTAACATTTTGAAGAGAAGAACTACACATTTACCGAATCTCTGTTGCGTGTAATTGACGCAGGCAATTGTTGTTTTGCGTAAAGATCCACAGCCTGACAATAACAAACAGATTTTTCGTGAACCACGGTTAAGGAACTCTCGATAATTTTGAATTTTTGGGAGCGAAAGATACGCGTGCGTCTAACGATCTATCCGGAGCGTGTTCCCTGACGTCAAACACGTGTCGTACGTGTGCAACGGCGCACACAGGTGTAGAGCGGGATGCATTTTTCCGCGACGTGCAGCGTGATGCCGCATCACGTGTCTAGAATGTTACTTTCACTCCGCGCTGCGTGCACCGAAGAAGGGGGTGGGGGGAGGGGGCTGGGATCGTTTCAGCCGCAATCCGTTTTGCAACCACGCGTTATAAATCCCTAGATCCGTAGATCTGCCGGCACCTCGATCAACGGCTTCTAACTGCCGATTTCGTCTTACACGCTGGTTCTCAATCTTCTCTCGAGAAATGAATTCTTTACTAATCAACAGTGTCCTATTCCCATTTACTACAACTCCTGTACGAATTTCGTATGATCTCGTCTGATTTTGATTATATGGAAAAATTGTTTCTATGGTAAAGAATTTTCTTCCACATTATTTCTCAACAAATTGCAAGATCATCCATACTTTATTCAAACGAAACACCTATTTGTTGTTCAAGAAAATAGACGTTTCGTTCCACTATGGATCCCTGTGACTGTCAAATAATGCGAGCCCTATCTCCGTTGCGCTAGGGCTCACATATAGCGACCCGAGGAGTCGCGTTGCACCAAGATTACGAGTGCATTGACCCCAGCCGGGTCTCGTCACCCTCTCGTCGGTGTTCCGCCACTTTTCTCCAGCCGCGAATCTCCTCCCCGCTCGTTTTCCGCCTTCTTTTCCTCCGTTCCCCGCGTTTCAGACTCCGACGTCCTTCGTCTCATTCACCTCGGTCCTCTCCCTCCTTTTCTCATCTCCTTCCCCTCTCTCGGTCTCTCTCTCCTCCCGAGTTTCCACCTCCGCCAGTGCAACCCCTCATCAGACTCGCGGCGGCCATTTAAGTGTACCGAGTGCAACGAGCGCACACTGCCAACTGCAATCGACACTGAGACTCGAGAGGACGTTCCATCTTTGGGGTGCAATTGCTGGGAACGCTGAGACCTATCGCAACATCGGCGGGGGTGGTTACAGTCGATTTTTACGGTGCGATCCTGCTGGAATCAATTCCTACGCGACGTCGCACAGTGGTCCGGGCGGCTGAGCTAGCAGTTCATGAAGCTTTTAGCGCTATTTGGAAGTTTAAGGGTATAACAATGTAGGTTGTTGGATTCACATTTTGGCGTCAGCTACAATATTACGAAGTCAAAATATATATTGATTCTTAAAAATTAGAGATGATCTTGAATTCTTAGGGAATAGCAAATTTTTAAAAAGTTTTTGTATTGCAATTTGTAGATTAATGTTGATTAACTTTGGTTTAAAATATTTATTGTCTCATTATCAGAACTGCCTGAAAAATCATGTTCAGTTACGAAATACAAAATAATCTATAACGGTATTCATAAAATATCGATTTTTAAATGCTCGTACAATTTTTAATATGTCTTATTAAATGAATCGTTTTTCAGGGTGACTGACATTTATAATTCACTGAAGTATCTGTGACAATTCAAACAATCGTAATTCCTGTGAAAGGGAAATAACTTGTGCAAGTTACATTAAGTCATTAAGAATTACTTATTTAATAAATGACGAACTGTAATTCTAAATTTGAGGTATGCATTTTCAAGGTAAAATAATGTTTTTCATTACAAAAAAATTGATTTAGAAATATTAAGTAGGTTCGGCAGGGTTCATAAAAGAAAATGAGTAATTATTTCGATCAAAAATTATATTCACGGAGTGTTTAATTTGAAATGCTTGTTCCTATCGTGAGCTTTATTCGATTTCATTAATATCGACTTTTTCGGCATTGCTGAACTTTTATCACGAAAATACGACGGGTGCAAGAATGATTAGGACCCCTAAAATAAACAAATCATTTCTTAATTAGAAACCTATTTGAAACTGAGAAGCATCGAAAACATGGTTTATTTTACATTTGCCATGTTGGAGGGCCTGAAAAGCAGGCGATGAACGATTTCACAGTTAACATGAAATAAGTGCGAGCGAAAATTGGAAACGGACGGTCTCCCCGGCCCAAGACTCAAGGGTTAAATCGATCAGATTTGAAAGGCGAGAGCCACGGGTAGAACTCTAGGATTGCCGGCGAGCTATTTCTGGCTGTTGAACTCGCGGAGAACCGAGAGGTTCAATATCAATGGGCAATTCCCCGGCGCAATCCCGGTGCATCGGAGTTCGGCGAACTCCGCCGATGAGTCTGCAGTCTGCAGCTTGCAGAACCGGGGTTGCACGCGCGCGGTCTAAGCTGGTCGCCGGCGATTAGTAGCGTGTCGTACCGAGAGGTTTCCTCGTAACGATGTCAAGGCCGTGACCTAATGCGAGGTCGTTGCCCCTCATCGCGTCTTTCTCTCCCTCCTCTACCCCCTCCTGCCCCTTTACCTCCCACTAGGGATTGCTTTTTTCTCTCTTTCTCTCTCTCTCTCTCTTTCCCCCCGCGGCCTAACCGACAGCATAATCGCAAAGTTCGTCGCGAGAAACTTCTCTTCCAGTTTGGCCGACGCTATGGAAAACCTACTATCATTCACAGCGCGAAAAAACTGGTTCCTCAATATTACCAATTGATGTTCCCCTACTAATTTCGTTTATTTTAGCTATGCTCCAGCGCTTCGAATCGTGCTGCATAATTCGGAGGACTTCATTCTCTGTGGAATATTATTCTCCACTTATTCGAATTATTAGATGAGGAAATGCACCGAGAAATATTTTCGCCTAATTGCCGTTTCGATGAATTGCCCTTTCCAAACCCGCCCCCTCGTTCACGCTACGCGATCACCTTTTTCTCTCGCCACTATTTCATCGTGTGTCGCGCGACGATGAGTCACAGTGTTTCATTCACGTTTAGATATTGTGTGCGTATGGTTTGGTTTTTGTATTGCGGGTTTGATTAGGATTGTTTCGCCGCTTACTGGAAACGTTGCGGTATCTTGACTTAGGCTTGTTCGAGATTTTTAATATTTATTTGAGCATGTGTTACGACGAAAATGGTGCATGTTTAATTTTTTTTATTAAAGGTAAATAGCCGAGGAGTTATTCAAGAATTTTGATCTAAAAGCGTTTGCATCAAGTACGATAATAATTGTATTCAATTTTTTAAACGAAGACGTCTTTAGGCGCACCGTGTACACAATTGCTGTGCAGTGAATGAGTTTGATCCGTCACGTTCCGAGGTGAAACGCTATTCGGGTAATCTCGGTGGACCGATGTTTTCACTTCTTCGTTTCGTCTGATATTATTATATTTCGTTTAGTTCCGGTTCCAAACGCATTGCATTATATGGACACCGAGTTGCAAGAAAGTTCACTTTATTGTCTTCTCCAAGGTGGAGGCATCGTTTCCGGCGATTCGATCGACAAAACCGATCCTCGCATCCTCTCGCTCGGGCGTGAATGGACGATCCCGCGATTCACATTAAGGTCTCGTAGAAGTCTTCCTCGATAAATATGCGACACGCATGATCCCCGAGGAATCGTAGGAAGTTCTCTCTCCGTCCGTCGGTTTGTTTCGCCGCGTCGGTTGCATTCCGGCGGGCATCGGCCGATTAGGATCGGTGTCGGTGACCCGACGCGCGGCCAGTCGCGATCGAACGCCACCATAATTAAGTCGCATCGGAATCGGACACCGTGCGCCACTAATCTGCATGATAAAAGCTGCTGGCCGTCATTGAACACCGATAATCATCGGCCAACCGACGCCTATTATGTTCGCGAGTCCGCGGCGATCCTTATCGATCATTGTCGCCGGCCTAATAGAATGCGCTGGGAGGAATAGATTTTCTAGAGCGCCTAGATCCTTCCCCCGTCGACGATCGTTACCCGATCGCCTACGGTGTTACATTCGATCGTCCATCTCTGCCCGATCGTTATCTTTTACAGGTCGAAAGGTGAACATCTAACAGAGCGACAGACGAAGACGGTGACTGAACTTGTATGTTTCGTTCGAAAAACCTGTTTTTAGTCTTGCTTTGTTGAACATGATCGAAACAATCCATCTGTACATACGGCGAAGTACGTATACAGTTTTGCGTATCAAAGTATGTATTCGTCTTGACATTGTTCATGAATGGGCCGAGAGTTCACGGGCCCTATGAATTTCTATAATCGTGAATGAACTCTTGCATGATTTCCGTGTCCTGCGATTAACGAACACGATGTTTACATTGCATTAAGATCCTTGGTCTAACGATGCCATGCAATCGCACCATAAACACAAGACTTAAGTTAATTATTTAAGTTAATTAATTGTTCAGTTCAATTCTTTGGTCGCCCGTTAATATCTGAAGGAATAAATGCATCGCGATGGGTCTGATTGCTGTCAGCAACCCTTGACAAGATTAGATCCCGAAGATAGAGGATCGAAGACGCGAGGGAATGACGATAATAGTCTGGTTGGCCCAGGGAGCGGGCAGGATCGGTTTTCGACAGGCGAGATCGATAATCCTGAATTCTTCCGCTATGATGCCTTTTACACGAGGCTGTGTCATTGCACCAGCATGCAGGAGTAACGGGTTGCATACAGAGTAGAGGATGAAGGGGCTAGGCACCCTCGTGCACGCATGCACAATGCTCGAGGAGGGTGCAACAACCTCCTCCACCTTGGAACTAGGAAGAGGAGAAACGGGCAGAATGAGAGGAGAGGACAGTGGCCAGAGAGAAAAAGGGAGAGAGAGAAAAGGGGAAAAAGAGAGAGAGGGAGACAGAGGGAGAGAGAATAAGTCTACAGTCGCGTTTTCAAGCATGCGTCCGTCTGCGAGCAGGAAACACGGGGGAATGAAATATCACGGACAGATGAATTGTTTTTTCCTTTTTCCCCTCCCCCTTTCTTTTACCCGACAATGAGGAGGCATTAACGTCTGAGGAAGGCGTAGACGAGCGTCTGCGAGCTCCTCTCGCGGTATCTGTGCAACACACCGGGTGGCAACGAAGTACCTGCCTCTCGAGACCTTCTAGAACAGGTGGCACGACGGGATTCCAGCTCGATCCCGCTTTATTCTCGAACCTCGAGTATCGATCGTCTCCGGGCGCTTCGGGATTCGTACGTGTTCCTAGCACCCTCTAAAACCTGATTCCACGAAACTCCCTGAACAGATTGATTCTTGGAGTTCAATCAAGTCCTCGCGTTCAGTGCCAAACTTGAGACTGCCTTCTCCGAGACGCTATTAAAAGTTACTACGCTGTATCTAATGCAATATTATTTAACTAGAAGAGCCTTGTAGACTTTAGCACGGAACGCGTCTCAGGTGCCAAGAAACGGTTAAAAAAACCGCAAAGCCGTCGAGCGTTGCGCTTCACGCATTGTCGCGTCCTTTGCCCGTTAATTCCGGCGGAAGGGAAAGCAATTGTCGTCGGGGCGGAATGGGAACATTTACCTTATCATTGCAATAATAATATATATATACCAGCAGTCCTTCTCCGTTTCTCTCACTCTCTCCCTCTTTTTCTCTGCTACAGACTCGCTTTTATTATTCGGTTTGGAGCGGTGGCGCGTTCTCGTTCGCTTAGAAAAGTTCGCGTATATAGCCTGGCCGGGCGGGCTCGGTGCAGCCGCGAGCAAGAATATAAAGCGTTTTATGGGTCTGTCTGGCGTACGAGCTGACTCGTGTTAAGGCCTTTAGCCCCCGGAGAGTCCTCGAACCTCTGTTCGCCGGCAGGACTCCAGCTCCGGGGTCCTTGCGCCCATCTAGCTCTCCTCGCCACGATTCAGAGCAAAACGCGGCCTCTCTTTCCCTCCCTCTCTCTCTCTTTCTGGGCTTGTGCTCTCCTAGCCGGCCGTTCGCCTTACTCCCCATCATCTCCTCTCCTCCCTCTCTCGACGAACCTCTCTCGGTTCTTCCCGGCTGTCCATAAACCCGAGGAAGCCGCTATAAATCAGACCGTTTGTCGAGGAATGAATCGCGTTCGCGGTTCGTTAGAAAATTACCGCGCGCTCCTTGGGAGCGGAGAGAGGATGCTCCGCAGGATGACAAACGAACCGGAAGCGACGCTCGGATTCCGAGGGACCCGGTCAACGAGCTTCGGGAACCCTGACGGATCGTTTCTACTCTACTCTAAGCTTTTTCGTTCCTTGGCTTTTTCGTCCGGCCCGTCGCGCGGCTGAAACTCTCGACAAACGAGCTTCAATCATCAGCTTCGAGAGTTCTTCGACACGGAATTCAACGGAATTCCTCCGTCGATTAGCCCCTGGATTGACGAGGTGATCGTTGGACGACTTCGAATAATGTTTCAGATAAAGCATCGGTATTTCAGCTTTTTTACGATTGTTATTGTAAATTTGGCTCTCACCTGCAACTTCATAGTATTCGCTTCGGTGACCAATGATCTTATACTCGGGTAACTATCGCATCGAATTCCATCAACATCCCTTCGAATCTTCCACGGTTCAGTTGAATTCACACAATAGTGAAGAATATATGGTAATTATACAGGAAAGGGTACATCTCACAGATTTTAATGAATCTCTAATATGTTGTAGAATTCATAATTATAAACAACTTTTTCCTGTACGTTGTTTTCAAGATATTTATAAAAATTGTTTTCGTACTGTTTCGTTTGATTCGACTTCATGGTAAGGGTGCATTTACATGTTTCACATTTCAGCATACAGACACAAACAGACAAAATAATAGAACTTACAATTACCTTAGATATTGAAAACTGTATACTTCAGTAAATGAGACAAACCTCTGCACTGTCCATTTCGCAAGAAGAGAATATACTACACAATAAATTCTGTACGAATTTTTAAATATACGCAAAATAATTACAACGAACTTATTTCCTAATTGACCGGAAAGAAATTTATGGCAATAACCTAGCTGTTACAGTTTTGGAAGAAGACTATTTCAGAAATAAAAGTCGAGCGTCAAAATCAGTGAGGTGCATCCCTTTCTGTATAATTACCGAATACATGAGAACGATGCGATATGTACCTCTAAGTGGATTCTCCCGATTACGGTACGCCTTGCGGTCTGCTTACCTGCGAACAGAAAAGAGACACTGGATTAACACTTTGAAGCGACAGGACAGCTACAAGAGCAGTATGCACAGCTTTAGACTACAGACAAACAACTTCATGGTTCATACAAGAGTCAGAAGATAGTCAACACGTCAACGAAGTTGTCTCTCCTCGTCTCTTGGAAAAATCCTCTTTCCCATCTTCCCTAGTAGCATTTATCGTTGACCAACGGTTGAGATATGGTTGACGGTTTTGTCTACAAATCCTCAACGTAGCCGTGGAAATATATTGTTTAACTATATATATTGTTAATAATATTACAATAATTATATGTATATATACACAGGGTGTCCCAAAATAAGTGTAACTCTCGGAAATGGGAGGTTCCTTGGGTCATTTGAAGTGACATTTTCTTTTACAAAAATGGTGACCGCAGCTTTGTTTAGTAGTTATTATCGAAAAACACGGACCAATCACAGCCCGGCTATAGCGAACGGAGTCCGACTCGGCGACAGGTCCCGCTTAACGTGGTGCCGCTATTGGCTGAACCAGAATCAATCCGCTGTAGCCGCGCTCTTATTGGTCCGTGTTTTTCGTTAATAGCTCCTAAACAAAGCCGCGGACGCCATTTTTGTAAAGGAAAATGTCGCTTCGAATGACCCAAGGAACCTCCCATTTCCGGGAGTTACATTTCTTTCGGGCCACTTTGGGAGTTACACTTATTATGTATTATCTAAGATATATTGTAAACGTAGCCGTAATCGCAAAGATAAGAATAATATATTAGCGGACCCAGTAATGGCGTTGCTGCTTCGTTGGACCACTTGAATGAAAAGGCGTCATTTCTAACGGCTTGCCAACCATAAATGCTACTAGGATCAGTCTATCGTAAGACGTTCACCTATTGTATATCTCACGTGCAGTAACTATTACGATTGGCATTTACACCCTTCAGGGACGACTGTCAGTTTGCTTTTCTATGATCGATGTTGTACGACGTTACAGAGATGTAACAATAAATTCTTGACGATTTAGATTTGTTGATAGTTTCGCTACCAATACATAGGGACACATTGCATCCAGAACCTCTGATTCTCTCTATCGGAGCCCTCTCAGTTGGTTCTTCTTCTCTCTCTCCCTCTCAGTTCTCGACGGAAACCGCGTTAATGCCCCCGATTTCCCAATCCCTTCCGGCCAACCCCATTCGGCGCGTAGCAAACCGCAGCGAGAACCAAAGCAAAGGCTATCGAGAGGCATAGCCGGTGACTCATTGCCGGTTATCACGAAACCGGCGCGGAGCGGCGCGCCGAGCCGAGCCGAGCCGAGCCAGCCAATCATCCATCGGCCGGGTTCAATGCACTTTCCGTTGTTTTCGCGAGCCGGTAAACAGCCGCGAGCCGCCGCCGCCGCCGAGCGAGCAAGCTTTTCGTTTCGATCCGATTCCTTTCTCCTTAGTTCCTTGGGAAAACAACCGATGCCTTGATCGATACCGACTGCTGCTCCCTTTCCTAACGCCGTTTCTTTCCTCCGTTTTCCGTCCACGCTTATTCCTCCCACGATATATACATTCATCCGACAAAAATCGGTTACGTCCAGTGGTAAAACAGCAATACAATACAATTCTATTCAGATTTAACCCTTAAGTAGATCTGTAATTGACATTGTAGTTATGTGTCTCTTTTGCGTACCTTTCAGGTAAAGTCCAATATTAAAATCATGAAATTTTTATTTTATTAGGGAATCTATGAGATTTATTACAACAAGAGGAAAAGAAAAAAAAGAAGATTCATTAAATTATTGACGATTTATACGCGCAGTAGCAATTACTGACTAGCTGTAAGATTAAGTCTATAGCAAAATTTGTTTGATGAAGAAAATTGACGACGTACATAATTTATACTGTTTGAAATCCGCGCCAAAGCCTGACTCTATCATACTGGAAGGGATTAACGAGAGTTTGTTTTATACGCTAGAAAATTACTATAAAAATTCTTCTCTCTAGAATATATCAACAACTCGACCATTGTCTGCATAGTTCTAGGAAACGAGCCGTTTTATTTTAATTCCACGCTAAAACGTGTCGCGGTTTTTCGGCATTTTTGCCATTTCAATTGGAAGGCGAAACTGCGGGCGGTTAGGGTTCGTATCGCGATGGGTTAGATGCCGGTCTGCAATTACGGGTGAAAAGGAAACGTTTGAACGGCCCCGAGGGCGAACACACAACGCCACGTATCCCGATTGTTCGCATAACAGTTCTCTTCGGGTTCGTAAAGTCTCGTGAATGGCGCACACGTGCTCCCGTGCCGCGGATAGAAATTCTTTCGCTTGGACTCGCGTGATCGCAACAACGCGTGCGACCGAAACTTACGTAACCGGCTCGCAACACCGAAATTCCAACGATCGCGTACCTTGTGCAACCATAAATCCCGGCGCGAGAGGCTCGGGCACTCGCGTGACCGCACCCTTCGCCGATTATCAGCCGTACAAATGTAACGATTGCCGGCCGCCACGACCAAATTAATTCGCGCGACCACGGCTTGGTGGTTTTCACGACTTTTACTCCACGAGACCCCGCCCCTCCACCCTCTCTCTCTCTTTCTCCCTCTTTCTCTCGTTCTTGGCGACCAGTAATCCTTATCTCTCCGATATTTCGTATCACGACTCGCAATGGTTCCAAAAAGACCTGTTTAAAGTTAAAATTACACAGCAGTTCTAGTTTACTGCTTTAGAAATTCAAGGCTCCGAGAATTTTTCGCGAAATTTCACTCGAAAAAGTCAGGGCTCGGAGAAGTCAGAGCTTTCGGTGTTCACAGATTTGAGGGTACAGAGCGTTGACAATTCGTGGCTCTGAGATTTTGGGCTTCGAAAAATCCAAGCTCTGGAAATTTAGCCATTGGGAGTTCAGTGATTTGATAATGCGAGGCTCTAAAAATTCAATGCTCTGTAAATTGAATGCTATAAAACTTCGAAGCTCTGAGAATTTAGAGGTTTGAGAATTCGGAACTTTGAAAATGTGTACATAGACCTGTGAATTCGGACTTTTAAAAATCCTCAATCAGAGAATTCACAGGTTGAAGGTGGCAATCATTAGTTCTTGGGAGACTTTCAGATGCAGCAAACCATGTTGCGGGGTATCTGTTCGTCATATCAACTGAGGAATGCTATCGGTACGCAACAGAAAATCTGAATTCAGAGATTTCAGATTTCGGAACTCTGGAAACGTGAAGATCTGTGAATTCAGGCCAATAAAAATCCTCCCACCGAGTATTCACAGGTTGAAGGTGGCAATCATTAGTTCTTGGAAGACTTTCAGATGCAGCAAACCATGTTGCGGGGTATCTGTACGTCATATCAACTGTGGAACGCCATCGGTATACAATAGAAAATCTGAATTCAGAGATTTCAGATTTCGGAACTCTGGAAATGCGAAGATCTGTGAATTCAGGCCAATAAAAATCCTCCAACCCAGTGTTCACAGGTTGAAGGTGGCAATCATTAGTTCTTGGAAGACTTTCAAATGCAGCAAATCATGTTGCGGGGTATCTGTACGTCTTATCAAGTGTGGAACGCCATCGGTACACGATAGAAAATCTGAATTCAAAATAAATTTTAAAGGCTTGGGGGAAAAAGGTGTATATGAAGAATCGAGCGTTTTGAAACAGGAAATACAAATTCCGAAAGAAGGCGTTCTGCGTATAGGTGCATTTCAGGTTGTGGTTCGCGAACGGTGGTTGCTGGCGGCGTAACAGGTCGAAAAATTAGATAATCATCGGCCGGTGAGTGGCCCGTCGAAAAAGAAGGCGGGCACGGGTGTCCAGATGCTGAATAGAGGGCAGCCAGGCGGGCAGTCAGTCAGCCCAGTCAGCCAGTTAGCCAGCGAGCCGTGTATTTTCTGTACAGGCGTAGAGAGAGAGACGCGTTTTTCTGTGTACACGACACGGCCGAGAGGTATGTGACCGCGGCTGGCTCTCTCGCCAGCCACCAGATAGATAGATAGCACGCGGCGAGATTGTATCTGGGAGTTCAGAGACCTCGCGGACTTCTTGCGCCACCGCTTCATACACATAATACATTCACGAGTGATAAGCTGGCACGCGGACGACTCGCGTTGCCCCGCCAGTTATATCACCAGCCAATAATGTCCATCGTTCGACCGTGCCACTGCTCCTATACGTATAATATCCGTGCATATGTATTGTATATTGCATACGTATACGCGCGTTCTCGAAGTGTCTGTCGATGCAAAGACGCACAATGCGCCCATTGTAATTGCTGCGGCTGATAAGTACGCGCCAGGCAAACTTACCCCTTCCCGAGCCGATAATCGACCGCCTACAGAAGCAACCGGCCACAGAGAAACAGCTAGAAAGTCTCCTACCACCTTGCTTTCTTTCCCCACTCTCAATCTTCGGAAATTCGCGATTCTCACCCTGGGACACATAGCGGCTCGACTACCTTCGCCAAAGTTCCCTTGCGCAAGCACCACGGTTGCGAAAGTTGACTAATACAGTTCGGGAGAACTGAATCGGGTGTCTGTAACTCTGACGTCGGTGCCCAACATTTTCTACGACGTCCAATGACGACGTCGTCACGGTCGCCGTTGTTCATAGATGTAATGCGCACGTTTACGTTCGAGATGAAACTCGATTTATAATTTTCCGGGTAGCTGAAATTCACAGCAATTTTGCTGTTCACCGGCAAGACAAATTTACTATTACTCGTTTCTAAGCCTACTCCCAATACGACCATGTTGCTTTTGCGATAGAGAATCGATAAAGTTAGTATCTCGATTGCTGTGTATCAGAAAAGTGTTCCTTCGACTTCATCAATGTATAATGACTGTTCAAGCAGTTGATGGAACTATCAATATTTATAAACGAACTAAACATTTAACAAAATATATTACGTATAATACAAGTAACGACTGATAAATTTTCCAAACGAAAACGCACCCTCGTCCACGCACATTACTTTATTTCGTTCAACCAATTTTGCTTTATACATTTTTCCTCTGACTCATTATGTTTCTTTCACACATTTGCAAATTTCTGTGCTTTAAGAAACGATCTAAACGCAGTCTAGCGTTAGCAGAGGACGCTGAGAGAGTCGATTTTTCGTTCGGTTAGAGTAACCTCGATAAAGAAGGAGGAAGAAGAAGTAAAAGGATCCAGCGAGCTGGATACGAGGAAGATGTGGTTGAATTAACTATAAATCAGAGCGAATTCAGGCGACGCGATTTATGGCCGGGCCCCGATCGGACTCCGCAGCCTTCTTTGAACTGTATTTCTCTCGCGGTGCACCATAAATACGATAGCCGTGAAGAATAGGGACGGCCGTAAAATTCAAACGGTCTGCGCCGGCCACGATTCCGCCTCGTTATAGCTATAATATAGTATCTATTAGCACAGAAAATCTCGAAGGGGTCTTTTCAGTCATTGACACCGGATACCGACTCGTCTAACGTTCAGCAGACGAAGTTGCTGCTGCTGTCTTTCGCGACTTATACGCACGAAAATCGCTAAAACATTTTCTCCTACTTAACTGACTTCTTGTTCCTTATTTATCTTAGGAACACCTTATTTATCGCAAGAAATTATGGGACACACAGTGAGTGAGTACAGCGAAGTGGAAAAACCTTGAAAATAAGATGTTACCTTTCCCGTTAGATTTTCCGATTTTTCTAATCATTTTACTGGGTGTACAAATTAATTCGTAACCCACTCTTCGTATAATTGTTGATTATTTACAAACAGTCAAAATATATTTTGTTCTCGGAAATAACTTTCATTGGAAACCACGAATTCATTTGTACTATACACGTTTGTCGACTACCGTAAAAATTTGATCCTTTCAAGGACGGAGAAGGGAAAAAAGTATCAAGAAACATCTTTCAATCCTCCACCTTATAACTTTTTCTCTAATTTCGTAAAAGAAAAAAGAGTCCAAGGATCTTCCAGTTCGGAATCCACAGTTCTGATGGCTAAGGGTATTTCTCGAGCTCCAAAGGATCCAGAAAAGATCTCTCGAAGAACTTTCTCCGAATGTCCACTACGAAAGAAACTAAATCGTTTAGACAAACCGGAGGTAGCTACGCCCACGCGATCGACCGAGAGAGTCGACTTGCAGACAACTTTCCCAATCCCCTGAAAAGAGCCTGCAACTCAACGATCCAGCTTAGACTGTGCACCTTTGCCCCTTATCGCTGGCGATTGTCAGACTCGTGTACCACGAATTTTTTTCCATCTATTTCGAAATTAGAATACATCACAATAATGAAATAGACAGCTTTTTTCTATTCATTTGTAACAAGAATAAATTTCGCTATTTTTGTTATAAGACTGAGGTATTCAGAATTTTGGGAGTTAGGAGATCTGAGAATTTAGGGCTTTAAGATTTCGAGACTCCGAGAATTCGGAGCTTTCGGAATTTGGGGCTTTGGGAGTTTAGAGTCTTTAGAATTTGGGGCCTTGAGAATTTGGAGCTTTGAGATTTCGGGGTCTAAGAATTCAGAGCTTCAGGAATTTGGGGCATTGAAAGTTTGGAACTTTCGAACTTTGAAGCCTTTAGAATTTGGGGCTTTGAGATTTCGTGCATCCGAGAGTTCGGAGCTTTTGGAATTTGAAGCCTTGAGAATTTGGGACCTTGAGAATTTGGAGCTTTGAGGTTTCGGGGCTATAAGAATTCGGAGCTTTACGAATTTGGGGCATTGAGAATTTGGAGCTTTGGAAGTTTAAAGCCTTTAGAATTGGGGGTTTTGATATTCCGTGCCTCTAAGAGTTTGGAGCTTTAGGAATTTGGAGCCTTGAGAATTTGGGGCCTTGAGAATTTGGGACTTTAAGGTTTCGGGGCTATAAGAATTCGGGGCTATAAGAATTCGGGGCTTCAGGAATTTGGGGCTTTGGGAGTTTAAAGCCTTTAGAATTGGAGGCTTTGACATTTCGTGCCTCCGAGAGTTTGGAGCTTTAGGAATTTGGAGCCTTAAGAATTTGGAGCCTTGAGAATTTGGGACCTTGAGAATTTGGAGCTTTGAGGTTTCGGGGTCTAAGATTTCGGAGCTTCAGGAATTTGGGGCATTGAGAGTTTGGAGCTGTGGAAGTTTAAAGCTTTTAGAATTGGGGGTTTTGATATTCCGTGCCTCTAAGAGTTTGGAGCTTTGGAAGTTTACAGCCTTTAGAATTGGGGGCTTTGAAAGTTTGTATCTTTTAGAATTTGAGACTTTGAGATTTCGGGGCTCTGAGAATTTGAAGCTTTAGAAATTTAGGACTTCGACAATTTGACCTGAGAACTCGGTGCTTCGAAAATTCTGATGTCTAAAAGCCCACAGTTATCCAAAATCAGAGGTTTAGGAATTTGGGGCTTTGGAAGTTTGGAGCCTTGAGAATTTGGGGAACTCTATCGAGTCATCTCTATGAAGACCATTCAGCTTTATTAAGTTCTGAACCAAGCAGAAATTTTTCCAGACAAGATTGACGATTTGGTCAATTAGGATCCAGTATTCATGTTCGGAAAATTTGGCATTTTGCGCGAAGTTCCGCGGTCCACCGGTTGGTTATTGACGCAAAGGTTAATTAGCTGCGCGAAGCGAGTGTGACCGTTGACTCTACCGCTGTCGTGTTTCGAATTCAGTCCCGGAACGCCGCTAAAAATATCGATACACACCAGAACGATCTGTCGGGCAGCACCGGTCGGCTGAGAACCGCCTGTCGTTTTAATTTGAACGGGACCGAAGGAACGGGAGGAACGGCTGGGCCGGGTCTACGTCTGCTCCGAAGGAATCCAAGCGATGCGGCCTTCGATGCCCCCGGTTATTAATCCGAGCCCTATGAATTCGTATTCGAGGCTCGGGGCATTGTTCGCCGAGGAACGCGCCTCATCCGATATGCAGTTCGGTACAATTGTTCCCTATATACACGCATCCGTAAGAAAAACTGCACCACACACCCTCTCTCGGTGCACCGGACTATTTTCGGACCTCTAACTTCGCTGAATCTTTCACTGTTTTAGTTGAACTTTGGGAATTGGGACTCCGAGACTGAGAATCCGGAATTTCGGAGATCAGGAGTTTCGGAAATTTGGAGACCCAAGGAAGGACGGATTTGAAAATTTCAAACCTGAGAATTTATGACTCTAAAAGTTCGGGGTTTAGAAATTTCGAGGTCTAAGAATTTGGAGCTTTGAGAATTTGAAGCCTTGGGAGTTTGAGGCCTTGAAAATTTCAAACCTGAGAATGTATGACTCTAAAAGTTCGGGGTTTAGAAATTTCGAGGTCTAAGAATTTGGAGCTTTGAGAATTTGAAGCCTTGGGAGTTTGAGGCCTTGAGAATTTCAAGCCTTGAGAAATCAGGACTCTGCGAATCTGGGGCTAGAATTCGCGCGGAAAAACCCGAGGCTATTCAAACTCGTAACTCGAAGAATTTAAACTTTTAAGAAGTTAGGGATCTGAAAAATATGGGACTTCGAACAAGAAGTCAAATACTGTTTTTCCCAGGATCTACCGTCGGTAAGCTAGAAGAAGGATTCTCTGGGGCTCGGGCGAGGGAAGAAGGTAGCAAGAAAAAAGGACGAGGGAGCAAAATGTCAGCTCAGACACGTGGCTCGATTTAGCCATGGACAAGGACGCGGCCCTGCATCGTTGCAGCGGTGGATGGTGAGCGCGGAGGTGGGCGCGGGCGAGCGGTAGCCGGAAAGAAAAAGCGTATACCTTCGCACAATTTAATCGGGGAGATCAGGTAGATCAGCTGGCGGTGGCAGGGAGTCTGGGGTGGATGTTAGGTTGGTCGGTCGCAGCGGGGATATCGACCCCGGGTTCACCGACCTTTCTCCGCCACCGTTCGACCCCTCCACCTGAACCTTTCTCGCCATCCCCTCGTCGTCCAGCCCTCCCTCTCCCCCTTGTCCCGAATCTCACTCGCTCTCTCTCCCTCTCTCTCTCTTTCTCTCTCTCTCGGTCTCTCCCCGTCTCCGTTCCTCTCTCGTTCTATCCGGCCCCCGGCGACGATCCTCCCTGCCCTCCTCTTCTTCTTTCGCTCTCTCTGCCACCCTGGGCTGACTGCCTGGCTGCCAGCAGCTCTCAACCCTGCCAGATGTCCTCAAACCCGCCGCCACCCTTCATCGATCCCCCGCGAACCCGTTCATTATTATCACGCTGCGGACGCGGACGCGAATTCCGAATTCTGCGACGCCGTTCCGCCAGGTGGAAAGAACGTGGAACGATAAGGACGTTGAAATCGTGTCTGGAGCGTTCATGAGAAAAGGGAGGAATATCGATTTCTGAACAATTTCGAGTCGAACGTGTTCTCGTGCGGTACGATGTGCGCTTTTTACCACTGGCGATATTTTATTGCGAATGGAACGTTTCGAAGGTAGACGGTAACGGTTGAAATTTACGGTGCACAATGGTGCGAAACTGGAAATTGGAAAGTCAATTTTCCGTGGACCCTTTGTTTGTGAAAGGAAAACATATTATCACGAAGAAACAACCCTCGTCTACAGCGATCGTGATTCCTTGTCGAACTACTGAAACTATCCTTTTCACGGGTAGGGTACCAACTCGGCCTGTCCGGTTTTATCGGTGAACTATCAATATTTGGCACAGATCGGAACAATGTGGACACATCAATCTTCCATCCCGTGATAATGATACCCGAAACGGTCGCATACGTGCACGCAACACGCGAACCTAACCGAACCGCGAAAGCAGAAAGCTCACCGTCCTGGAATGAATAATTCGAGGTGGCGCGGCGGCGAGGTATTCGATCGGAACGGATACGATTTGTCCATTTATCCGTCGTATGTAATAGCAACGAGCTCGCCTGAACAGACGAACAATTAATCACGCGGATCAAGTGAACTTCCAAACACATTTCTTGCTGCGCATAGTCCTGTGATCGAGAAAAAGAGAAGCAGCGGAAGTTGAAGAGGATCTACGACAGCTTCCAAACCTTCGCTTGTCATTTCTAGCACGGAAAATGGAATATGATGTGGTATGAAAATGAGTGGAAAAATAATTCAGCACATAAGTGCACGTTCTAAAAATACAGCAAAGGTACGGTGCTATGAACAACCTATTCATTAGAAATGCACAAAATCCACAATTACGATAAACGTGTGATTTGCATGATCGCACACTTTGTGCCAGCGATGTAGGTATCGTCAAAATATTTCGCAGTGCTTCACAGATATTTCGCGGCTTACTCACGTAGATTGCGAGCCGAAGAATGTCTCGAAGATAGCGACCGGAGATAATTAATGAACGCCGATAATCGAACACGGATCCTTTCACCTTGAGCGGACGTGTTCGCGATTTTCGATCGGTCTGGAAAAATTTCGATCGGTTCGAACCGTCGGCCACGATAGAATTCGCGGGAACGATACCACCATCGATCGGTATTTAATTACGGGTTTCAAAACGCTGCGTTACCCGGCCGCCACGCCGGATCGATGGTATGTGGAAATTTATTCGAGCTCCGATCGATTCTATCCAATTCGTATCGAATCGGTAATGTCATTGATTCGTGTATTAGATACTGGAATTACTGTTGCTGGAAATCGGTCGCAAAAAACGGAGAAATTACCTCGAGCGAATTAATTCGCGTGGATTTTATGAACAGATCCGGGGCACGGTTATCGCGCGGTATTATAATTCCGTGTTTGCAAACACGCGAGATATTAATTTTATACACACGGCGCACGATTAGCAGTGTTTCCTTATCTTTCGAGAGCTTTCCTACCCCAGCTATCTTGGTTCTATTTCTCAAACTGTTAACACTCGATTACTTGTGTCCTTTGGAAAATCATAGGACTTGGCTGGCTGTACCGATTACTGCGGTATCATGCTTCGATCGTACATTATTTTAATATTGTTGTTGGAATCGCTGCAAAATTAAGTCGAGTATTGAAGGATACTAAACAGTGTTCATGTGCATTTAAAAAGGTTCCTGGGCCAGATATGGAAGGCCTGCAGCTTTCTTATTCTAAGAGGGCCTGAGCTTTAAACTAAGGGTTCCTATGTATACATATATACAGGGTGTCCCAAAATTCCTCCGACACCCGAAAATGGGAGGTTACTTGAGTCATTTGAAGCGACATTTTCCTTTACAAAAATGGCGTCCGCGGCTTTGTTTAGGAGTTATTAACGAAAAACACGGACCACTCAGAGCGCGATCTAGACATGCGATGGCACGTTCGGCCAATTGACAGTTGGCGCGTCGGTCCGACTGTGCTAACTCGCGTCTAGGTCGCGCTCTGATTGGTCCGTGTTTTTCGTTAATAACTCCTAAGCTGCGGACGCCATTTTTGTAAAGGAAAATGTCGCTTCAAATGACTCAAGGAACCTCCCATTTTCGGGTGTCGGAGGAATTTTGGGACACCCTGTATATCTGTTTTCACGAGAGGATCCAACAAGGTTTTTCCGCCCCAAACTTTCTCTTCTATCCTCACTTCTGTCTTGCCCTGCTAACCGTACAGACGTATTCCGATTTGTTTCCTCGATTTTAATAAAGAACAGTTTTTCTTGAAACATTGTGCGTGATCTCTATTTATTAATATATACCCATATCCAATAATTGTTCCTAATTTATCATAAAATAATAGTATGTGTAAGCATTTAGTGGAAGAATGTGTTTTGACTATAAAAAAAATCGGTGGCTCTCAAAACCTAGTAAATACTAAGAAAATATTAAAAAATAAAATCGATGTCATTTGGTACGTATTATTACCGCGGACGAAAAATTGCCAAGACGAAGATATTCACAGGGTTTCTGCTTTTAGTGTGCAGCACAGGTATCGACGGTTAGGGATCGTTGACCGAGGGTTTTGCGGCGAGCTGTACATTCGGTTTGGAGCGAGTAGCGGGTCGGGTTGTCCTGAATTCGTTCAGGAGTCGGTTTACGGGTAATCCTGGTCCGCGTGTACAGTTTCGCCACTCGTCTCTCGAGGCGGTTCGTGAGTGCTCGCGCGCGCGTTTCAGCGCGAATAGCCGGGCGGCAGGCTGGCAAGCGGGCATGTCGGTCGTTTCTAAAACGTGCGTAAAAGCGAGATTGTTGCGGGGCGTGTCTTTCATTTTGCTGAGGTCCCTGCATCTTTTAAAGCCGGCACAATCAAGTTTTACGGGACCGGCACTTGCCAAACGTCGTTGTTGCCTGTACCCCGCGTCTGCCCTCGCGGTTAGAAAACCGCGGCGCGACTCTGAAACCCGTCACACCGCGCGGTTATTGTTCCACAGAGAGCTCGGTTTTCTGCGGCCCCGGCTGTCCTACATGCGTTTATCTTTCCGCGCAATTATCCCCGGAATTCCAGCGCCGGTTCGGATTAGAATTATTAATCGCCGAGTGTTCCCCGTCCGAGGCGCGGCCCACGGAAAACAAAAATTCGCGTTCTCCGCCGGACGGTTTAATTAAACCGGCCGCGAGCCGCGCCGCGTGGCGATCGGGCTTTATCATTTCGCAAGGCCGTCGCGTCGGCGGATAACGTTTAATTAAAAATCGCCTCGCCGAGATTCTAAGGATTCCTCGAATAGCGTTTATCAATTTTATTGTTCTCGTCTCTTCTTTTCTTTTGTTGGCAATCGAAGAAAATTGGTTGGCTGGTCGATAGAGGATAGATCGGTAGGGGAAAAATATTTCACGGAACAGATTTCGGGGTCTGGGTGCCGGGAGGTAATTAAAACACACTCGACGCATATCGCGCAGCCAGTAATATTATCGAGCGCGTGTAAATTGAAACACGATATCAGTTGGCGATACTGTCTGCGACGCATATGCATTCTCATTACGGCTGCATTAAGCTTCGTTCAATTATACGATACACTGATTGCGCTACAAATTGGTGCAGGAAAATTGTTAAATTTCTAGGTAGACCGTTAGGTAGACCGTGAGCGATGCTTCCGACTACACTCGAACAGTAATCGATCAGGTTCTATATTTTTGCGAGTACTCCGCTGAAACGGTGCTCTTCCAAGTTATTGTTTCGTTAGGTCAGGAATTCATTTGGAATCGAGTATCGAAGCTTGACAGAGAGTTTACCCGATGAGATCATCACAGGAGAACATAAGAAAAGGATCACGACTGACAAACGTTAATGTTACAATGTAGAATGAATTAAAATTGCAGATCTAGTTTAAGTACGCAAACTTTTCTTTGAAGCGAATTTTCTGTTCCTCGTGTGTCGTCGAATAGAAAAGTTGTTAGTTGAAGAGAAAAACCCTTTCATGACAGGTATGCTTAAAGAGAACTTCGACAGGGTTAAGGTTGGTTCGGTCTTCGTGTCGGTCGAAATCAATGGAGTCTCGATTCACCTCGGGTCAGTCAATTTTCGCGATTGCGTCGCGGCAGTCACCGCCCTCGTAGTTTGAGAGAACGTTCTCGTGAATCGTTTTCTGCCTCTCGCTCTCTGCGTGCTCTGTTCGCCACTCCGCCGTCGATTAAAATATCTCGCAACGAGCACGAGATAGTCTCGTGCCGAGCCGAGCCGAGCTGAGAGTCGTGTCGAGTCGAGAGCTCTGACTCCGCGGTCAGAAAGGGGAGAGAACGGAAAACAACACGGCCGTAGCCGATTTCGTAGCCGACGGGGGATCGCGCGAAATCCGCGGCTTATTAGAGGTTAAGCTCGTTACGAAACGTCTCAATGTTTCTCACGTTTGCAGCGGCGGCTACGGTGCAACCGGCAATTACGTAACGCCACGAGCGAACCAACGGGGTAGTGCACTATCATCCTGCACGAGTGTTGGACCACCTGTGTGGACGGGGTGTGTACTCAATTCCGAATTTTCGTGGGCCTCGCAATTATTCCTGTCACCCATACTATTGTACTCCAAGATTTTCTAATTCCCCTAAGACAACAGTTTTTTTGCGTGAAGGTTCTTTTATTCTCAACATTGTGGAAATACTGACCCTTTGTACTGTCACATCCTTGACATTCAGCCTCTGTACGTTCCAATTATTGTTCCACAGTACTCACTGAGTACCCTGTCCTTTGTATTCCAAGAACATTCAACACCTTCTTCTATATTCCAAACATTTTGAGAGTACCGACACCTTTTGCATTCGTAACAATCTTGACATTCTACCCCTGGACGTTCCAAATTATTGTTCCACAGTACACACTGAGTACCCTGTCCTTTGTATTCCAAGAACATTCAACACCTTCTTCTATATTCCAAACATTTTGGGAGTACCGACACCTTTTGTATTCGTAACAATCTTGACATTCCACCCCTGGACGTTCCAAATTATTGTTCCACAGTACTCACTGAGTACCCTGTCCTTTGTATTCCAAGAACATGGAACACCTTCTTCTATATTCCAAACATTTTGGGAGTACCGACACCTTTTGTATTCGTAACAATCTTAACATTCTACCCTTCGACGTTACAAATTATTGTTCCATAGTACTCACCGAGTACCCTGTCCTTTGTATTCCAAGAACATTCAACACCTTCTTCTATATTCCAAACATTTTGAGAGTACCGACACCTTTTGTATTCGTAACAATCTTGACATTCAGCCTCTGTACGTTCCAATTATTGTTCCATAGTACTCACTGAGTACCCTGTCCTTTGTATTCCAAGAACATTGAACACCTTCTTCTATATTCCAAACATTTTGGGAGTATGTACCGACACCTTTTGTATTCGTAACAATCTTGACATTCTACCCCTGGACGTTCCAATTATTGTTCCATAGTACTCACTGATTACCCTGTCCTTTGTATTCCAAGAACATTGAACACCTTCTTCTATATTCCAAACATTTTGGGAGTACCGACACCTTTTGTATTCGTAACAATCTTGACATTCTACCCCTGGACGTTCCAAATTATTGTCCCACATACTCGCCGAGTACCCTGTCCTTTGTATTCCAAGAACATCGACCATAATCTTTTACATTCTCGATATTTTGGGAATACTAGGCCCTTCGCATTCCGAAGAACTTTAGGATGCTGCCCTTCAAAAAACTCTTCGGTGAAAATGTTTCCAGAACTATTAATTTGGTGACGGTCACCCATCCTAGACTGTACCACGACGATGATTACTTAACCTGTAATATCAGATGGTTGACTGCACTTCAAACGTCATAACTAGACTGCGGATCTTTATATAAAGTAAAAATGTCTGCATTGATTGCAAGACACGTATGATTATCGCGAAACTTATACATTGGTTGCCTTAAATCTTTTTAATATGTTCACTGTTTTAAATTCTATGTACACGTTTTTATCATAAATGCATAAAATCCGCGGTCTAGTCATAACTTCTCGGAGATCATTGCAAATATACCTGCAGCGCTAATCGAAGATGCGAGTTCTTGATTCTCGAAGTTTCTAGAATTTCTTGCTCAGGTTAATAGATTGCGTGTAGAATCGGTGCGAATGTCCGCAGGTGTCGATCCCGCTATCAATCGAGGGTTTCGATCATTGCCGAACAGTTAGAGCCGATCCCAGGGATAATCTGTCGAGTTCGCGTGAGAACGGGCGTCCGAAAGCGACCCGTGGCCCCCTTGGTCCCTGGTTGGTCCCTCGACAGTAATGATACGGCTGCAACCGTGCAACATTACCGGCGAATACGGTAATTTAGCGAGACGCGGCCCCACCGGATGACCACAACAATGTGGTTAGCCGTCCGAAGAAGTTGCCCGAAACACCGTGGACTCGTTACAAGCGTTCCCCGTCGAACGTTTAAACCCCATTTGGTTCGCCGCGCTGGAGAGCACTCCCACGGTACCGATCATTGTCCGAACCGTTTCGTTTCGACCGATATCGAAAGACAATTCGGTTTCTCGATTCCTGCGGCTCGCGAACGAGAAAGCTGCGCAGACCCGGTAAAGTTTCTGCGAAAGTTGCGTACACAACACAGCGGTCGGATGTCAATCTTCGCTTCAATTTCGGACGCCGCGTCGGAGCGTTACATCGGGCCTCGTCCGGTAATTGACGGTCTCTTGAAATTTCGTCTTTTCTTTCTTTTTTCTCTCGCGCCGGTTTTTTGCGGCGAGTACAATGAAGGGTTTCCGTTTTGCACCGCGAATCAAATGACGCCCGAAATTACCGAACCGGGCACACCGTACGGGGGGAGGGGGCACACGGAAACGGTGGTTCAACCGTGTCCCATTGCGGTGGCGAAAACCTTGCGGCCAAGACAGCTGGCTAACTGTTTCGCTTTTTTATTCCATTTCGCGGGATTTCGGGTCAACATTTACGGGAAGCAATTTTGGCGGTCCTCTCACCGGGACGGACTTTCAAAAAGATTAATCAACTTAATCCTTCGGCTGTTTCTTGCACCGGGGAACACGTACCGGGCCGAGAAAATGACGCGTTTCCTGGGAGAACGGGATGGACCCCTCTTGGGAACGACTTTATAACCGGCTTTCCGTGCGGTATAAAATTCAATGAAGGACGCTTAACAAATTCAGATATGTTCGGACATGTTCTCTTTCATGCATGGTATTATTATTGACAGAAACTACTACAGCATCGTTTCGTTAACGAAGCAGCGAAAATGCCAGACAACGGTGCAGAGGCTTCATAAATAATAACACCATAAGTCACCTGCCACTCTTCAACCAATCCTTCGTTTACACGATATAAAGACTACAACAAAAATCATATTCTCCAATGGCTAATTATTGACTACTATAAAACAGAATCTTGTTTCGTAATTCACAAGACAGAAAAAAAATAATTTGTATTTGATTCGAGTTTGTTGGAATTTCCATAGAAAATTTTTTATTTTCAATAAAGATTACTTTATTTTTAACAAAGACGCGGAGTGATATTTACCGTGTTGTAAAAGGGTTGATTGTTCAAAGCTAGGGCCGATGGATTGTTTAGGAGGCAGGAATCAAATTTCTTCGGGGGAACGTTGAAGTTGCGGGGGTGAATATGCTGAAGAGGAGAGACGGCTAGAGCAGGAGGAGGAGGATCGACTCGGACAGAGGAGCGCTGCGCGGCGCGCTATAGACGTCGGGACGCTATCCGGTCGATACAGGCAACCAGACTAGGAAGTAAACCCGGGCATCAACCTCTGCCTACCACCCATCACCCTTCTCCGCAAGCTCGCCGGACGCCGCGCCGTTTTGCGCCGCTCGGAGCAGAGCCGCACCGAGTCGGGAGGAGAACCCCCCTCGATCTCTCGAATTCGCTCATCGGTTCGACCCGTGAACCGGGTGCAACGACCCTGCCCGCCGCAGCCAGAAATTTAGATCTGGAGCGCGGCTGCTGCTGCTCTCCCTCATTCTGTACAACTTAGGCGACGCGTTTCCCAATTATCGAACCACCTTTACCCTGTGGCTGTTTGGGTTCGGTGTGTCGTTGAGATTGCAACCCTCCAGGTCGATTGTACGATCTTCCAGTAATTATTCTTAGCTTTTTAAATTTATTAAGCTCCTCGAACTCCTACATGGGTCTGTTTAGCTTTTCACGTATGCGGTAACAATATTGTAGAAGATATTTTAACACTGTGTGGACAACCAGGGTTGTATTACAGAGCGAAATTTCTTCAAGTTCTTCCTTTCCTTTACTTTCTTTTTCCCATTAATGCTTCAAACATGTGACGTTATCTACGTTAAAACAGGAACTTCTGCAGAGGTGTAATTTGATTTAACTTGATTCAACTTGAATTCATTTGAATACAAGTCAATTTGCACCCAACTGCATACGTTTGGTTTGCAAGCACAGGCTTCACTTGCCTCGAGTCAAGTTTATTTGAATCACTACATATCTACGTGAATCCAGTCATGATTATGTACGAATTTAATTCAACTTGATTCCTTCCAAATTCGTTCAAATACAAGTGACCAACACTGTCTGCATTATTGGGTTGTTTCTACTGCATCCTACTGGACACGATACAAGTGGGCTCCATTGAAGCTCGACTCGATTCGCTTACTCAACCGATGTATTCTGACTTTGCTCGTGCTTGCTCATTTGAACGAATTTGAATTGTTAATACGAAGTTCACTTGGCCAGTCTTCGATTCCAGTTGAATCGAATGGAGTCTCGAATTGATTCGGATCGAAGAAAAGGAGAGAAGATTGAATCGATCGATTTAGATGGGACCGATGTTACTGACCTTAAGGAATGCACCGTGGCCTTTTATTTATACATAACCGAGTTCGTCCAAGAGGGAAATTTGAATGCGACGGTGCACGGCCTGATCTGGCGGTTACAACGAAAGGATCTGTGCCAAGGTAATCGAAAAGGAATGCCATCCGACGGATCCTTCCTTCTTCTTTTTTCTTGTTCATTCGATATTCCTCTACTCTCGGTTGCGAAAAAAACTGTGGCTCGCAGAACGAAGAACTATCGTTTATCCGAACACTTCGGAGTGCAAATTCTGGCATACGCACTTATAGGCACAGGCTGGCAACTTCCCGCGCAACAAGTATATTTCGGAAGAGAATAACCATATCGAAAATTAATCGTTCACAACAATAATAGAAATTACAACAGACTGTCGCGACGAATTCCTTTGAATTAAATAGACGCGATCAAAAAGCAACGACCGTGGATGACGCGAACCAACGAATCTTTTATTCTTGAAGGGGGTAGACTCGTTTCTAAAATTGCAAAGGTGCGGGATGCGTCTTCTCATTTCTCAATAATTCAAAGATGATTTTTTTGCAGTAGTCAAAAGCGCTAGAAGAAGATCAATCTGGGCCGCAATCGCTCTCAAAAGGCAGCATGTAGTTGTCGCAGAATTATAATGCAATTCACGCCTCGTAAACGTAGAAATATGACTTTTGGTGCACTGCGACCTAGATTGATCTTTTACCCAGTGCGTTTAGAGAAACAAGGAGGCGCATCGGATCCCTGCAATTCTGGAAAGGAGTGTCTACTCCCTTAACAATATATATACTTACCACCGCCGGTCCAATAACCATATTTATTTATAACCAATAATCGTATTTATTATCTTGTAATTATCGAAATTATATCGATGCTTTTATGGAAAATGATTCGAGAAACTTTAATCAAGTATAAAATCGAAATCAATACAGCATTGCTACGAGGTAAAACATTCTCCAATTTTAGATGTAACAATTTTTTCTGCAGTAACTGCGAAGGCTAGACGAATGATTTTTACGGAGTTCAATTCTGTAGATAATTGTTGTGCAAACGATTATTCCATAAATTTTTCAGTCGATTTCGAAAATGTTCTCCTTGATGTTTCTCTAATCGGGATTTTTCTCCATGCTCGATTTACAGCGCGTTCCATTTCCATCGCTATTCCTCTTTCAATCTGTCAGTATAATGAGACGGTCGCCGTTCATTATGGCGATGCTGGATTATTGATTCGTCGAGGGCGTTGGCGTTTTTAATTATGCGGTTCGAATCGTGCACACTGCTACACTTCAGATCCCTGTGTCTTCGGCTCAAATTGATCCGTGGGTCGCGTCCGATTGTTCGACTCTCGCTTCTAATTAGCTTTCGATTATCCTCGAGACTCGCCTCGATTTTGCCTCTCTTTTTCTGCTCGCGTTGTTCCCGCGCAATTATTAAAACATTCCTTAATAAGCATTTTTTCCTCGATCTTCGTCCCCATTATTTCTGACCTTCTTGTCCTTTTTCCATTTCACAGTTCTATCTGAAGATGCTTTAATTGGTTTTTGTTCAAGAACATTGAAAGAGGGAAGCCTTTTCTTTATACTATAATCATCGGTCATTTGTGTACTCGTTAAGAACGAGTCTTAATGTGTTAATAGTCGACAAGGTGGATAGAAATTTTGCACAATTCTGTTGAACAATGGTAGGATTGTACTAACCTTCATAAATATTTGAAAAATGCAAGAAGTATTTGTTACTCGGTGTCGTACCGACTAAATTTTCAATAGTAATTTCATTGAATGAATTATTTCGGTTTTATCAATCAAAGTGTTAATAGAAGAATGTCGATAAAAATAGCGTTGCACGTAATGCGGTATTTGAACTGTCTAACAACAAAACGGCAGACACGTATAAAAATGATGAGGTTGTGAAGAGAATGGTAAAAGTTATGTTGCCATTTCGGAACAGCAGTTTCCCAACTCCTCTCGCAACCGCGGGTCGCTTTTCCCAGACGCTTATTTATGATTCATAAATACCCTCGAATAGAGAAATCACTTTCTTAAAATGAATATCGTGCATTACCGTTAATGGAATGAATAACAGATAAGAACGGCGTGTACACCTCGTCTCGGCGTCGAATCATTGATTCCCGACACGACAAGTCGAGTGGCTGTTGCCCAAGGTGGTACACCGCTCAATCTTCCCGTAACTTCGATCCATAGATCGAAATAACGAACGGCTCGGGACGAGAACTGGCAACGGGGACCGATCAAACCGCCAATTATCTTCTGTCACTGGTATATTCGCGCGTTTCACGACAAAGGTTGCCGCAGCCGCCTGACATTTCCAGCTTTGGAAAGTCTGGGAATTCATGGAGCCAGGTTCGGGTCGGATCGGGTCGAGTCGGGACGGGTCGAGGAGAACTGTTCAAGTTGGACTACTCAAATGTCGCGTTTCATGCGATAAACGTTGATGTAGGGTAAATGCACCGATCATGCTTCGATCGTACTTTATTTTGATATTATTCTGAATCTATCATGAAATAATAATATACGTAGCCATTTTATGGAAGAATCATGTGTTATTCAACATAAGAAAATATTAAAAAATAAAATCGATATCGGTTTGTACGTACTACTGCGGTCGAAACAGAGCCAGGTCGAATGAAATATACGAGTGTATAGAAACAAACTACACATATAGACATTAATTTACATAAATCCCGAATACAGTAACGAATAATTGTTTTATTTATGGCTAGACTGCGGGTCTTTATGCAAAATAAAAAAATGTTTGCATTGATTGCAAGACTCGGGAGCCAAATAAAAATTTCATTCCTTTTTTAATTATTTTATTAAAATGAAACGAATACATCGGTGGCTTTAAATCGTTTCAATACCTCCAATGTTTCAAACCGTATGTACCAATTTTTGTCATAAATCCATAAAATTCGTAGTCTATTTATTACATTTCAAATGAATAAACCTTTTATCAATTCGAACATCGTAGCACAATATCGGTATAATGATTACAGAATACCCATGGAAATTGTGTCACGACGACTCCCGAGACAGGAGGGTGTAGTATCGACAATTTTTCGAAAATCGGTTTAATGTGCCGACGTAGTCTATCAAGACCTTCTGGGGTAGATAAACCAAGAACAGGCGTGGAGTCGGACCTGAAGCTAACTTCTCCAGGAGTTATACAGATAGTGGGTCCCTGGAGAAGTCCTTATTTAGGGTCAATTAGATGGTAAAGGGGCAACCCATTGGCTGTCCCGGGTGTGATATGTTTTTCACTGGGTAGTAAAGAGATCGTTCACCTGTCTCCTTGAATCCCACAGTACCCCCTTCTGCGGTGTACACAAATGTATTTTTTTGTACCACACCCTTAACAAAAAAGGACTTTCTGGGGCAATTGTATTCCCTATATTTTGTAGAAGACGCAAATTAAAAATGTTACCTATTAAATTTTGTCGATCGTAGCAATTTTATAGAAAATGTATGATGTTTTCGGCGTGCAGGTTCGATCAATTGTTAAAAACAAGCAATTTTGCAATTCAAGAAAATTCTCGACGTTTCATCGATCCAGATCCGGACCATTTTCAAGAGAAAAGTTGCGTCTGTAAATTAATATAATATGTAATATATGTTAAGAAACAAAAACAGTGAAATAATAGCAACAAACACTAAGTCTGACTTAGTGTTTGTTGCTATTATTAGTCTTACTTAGTCTGACTTGGTGTTTGTTGCTATTACTTCACTGTTTTTTGTTTTTCAACATATATTACATATTATATTAATGTACAGACGCAACTTTTCTCTTGAGAATGATCCGGATCTGGATCGAAACGTCGGGAATTTTCTTAAAATTGCAAAATTGCTTGTTTTTAACAATTGATCGAACCTGTGCGCCGAAAACATCATACATTTTCTATTAAAAATGATACTGGATTCAATCAGTGGCGGGTGAATGGTTGATGGATGACCAGTAAAAATGACGATGGATTCAGTAAGTAGATATGCACCGGGTGGTACACATTTCCGAATTCGCGCCCATCGAGCACAAAGTCTGCGTAACGCAGCGATCCCATTGGCGTCCGGTGTCCGCCGCGTCGGGTGTCCGGCCGAGTGTTGCGTTTCACCGCAAATAGTGTCGGCGTGCGGCAAAGTTCACTCGGCTTACCGTATCAAGGGGACGCGACATACCGTCTCCGAGCCCGAGCCCGTGGTGTGTCTCACCTCCGCGCGCGGCAAAAGGCCGCGAATAAAATTCCGACCGCGAACGAAAAGTAGGACGACCGTGTGCCGAGCTGTGGCTGTGTGTGCCTGTGCAACGCGCAATGGCGAACGTTTGTGCTCGCGCTCGCAGAAACTGCACATTTGCATCTTTCAATAACCGTGCGTCACCGCGCCTCGCTACGCAATCACCGTACCTCCTTCGTGATTTTACACGTCGGATCATTGTCCTCTGTGTCGTACCGTTCGACGCAGAAAATTCTCTGCAATCTGTCCCGGTTGACGCAGAAGCTGCACACACACTTTTCCCGACCGTTTCTTGCTGGGCACTGTTGCAATCATTGTTTTGACGTTCTTCGTCGTCTTTGCGCTGGGACAGTTCATACATCGAGCACATTGTTCTACAAATTTTTTCACGGATACGATAAAGTGTATAATAAGTAGTAATAAATTACAAATTAAAGTAATAAATTTTATACATTTACGGCAGAAATTGCGTAACTGACGTAATTTAAAATAGAGGGCATATTAAAGGAATCTCAAAGAAAGAAACTTTAATACACCTAATGTGTCTGGTAGTCGATGCAGACAATTTTATTGTGCACAAAGGTCCACAGTCTAATAATTAGAAATAAGAAACGAGGAGGGAAGAGTAAATGTGTAGACTGCTTAGGTTAACCTTTGGCACTCGAGTAATGACTCGGAGGCATCACTAAAAATTGTTGTACCGTTGTTCAAAATATTGTTTACGTTATTAAATATGTCGGTATCTAACCAATTACTAAATATTTAAGTATTGTATAAGGTATTCTATCAATTTCATATCCAAAAAAGGAAAAATCATTTCGGATAGAATTATTCTAGGTCGGAAGAAATGTTTAATTTTCGAGTTAAAATGGCTCCGATTGCGCAGGGTTAAATTAGGCTGAATAAATAAAGATTACTATTAGCGCTCTATAGAGAAAATAGAACTGGTTGTAGCAACACGACTTCTGTCGGATTTTGAAATTGATTTCGAAGAGACTGTGTTCGCAGCATCTTGTCACTGTCCAAACTATGGAGTCGCAATTCCCTGACAGCTGTCGATCGAGAAGGCGCGACCTAAAAATACAGTGCAATGTAGTTTCTTTTATACCCTCGTCTCTCCTCGAACGTTCCTATCGAAAAAAATCGTTTTCGCCCCGAAACTATTAAAGCTAGCTTTATTTTGCTCCGTTTTCCTCGCCGATAGAACTTTTACCAAACTGTGGACAAAATTGCAGTCCAATGCCAGGAACAGTTCTGCCCGATTTCGCAATTCGATCAGCGACTTTTGGATTGTTATCCAAGTGTGGCACGTCGGTGGAGAGGCTAGACGTCGATCGAGATGGAGTATAGGAAAAGAATCGGTGACACTTTTGCACGGGTACGTTTGCTCGAGCGCTTCTGCAGTCTGCAAAAGTCTTATCGGTTGGGAGAGCTTCAATATTTGCCGGCGCGGCGGGTGGGAAGCCCAGCGAGCGGCGATCGGGGAATAAGCCGTTCATTGTATTCCACGATAAAACGTCTCGGTTCACGGCTTCTGCCACGATCGCGGAAAAATTCGGCCATTCCCTGCCATTCTATGTCCACCGGCACAGCGACTCCTCGCTGCGCGTCCGCGTTTGCGCTAGCGCCTCTGCCAATTGCATCACTCTCAAATTACGGTGGAACGCATCTTCATTCTTCGAAAGAGAACACAGATTTCAAAAGCCACAGAATCGCAAGTCTCATCCATACGCCAACGAAATTGTTAAATCGTTTGGACACACGGTGTTCCAAAACGCCGAAAACCTGGTTCTAGAACCATTTTTCCACGCGAGTGGTGACGTCGTTAGTAGTTCAAACTACAAGGAAGCATAAAAATTAACTTCAAAAATGAATCTTGGTGCGGCGCTTCTCGTCCGAGAAAATTGTTCAAGCAGTGGATGGAATCATCAATTTTTATAAACGGATCATTATTAAACGTAACACGAACGATGTTCAATTAATGACTGACAAATTTTTCGAACACAAAGCTCCCTCATATATGTTTATCTCGTCAACATAATTCACTTCATAAATTTTACTTCTCACACATCATGTTTCTTTCTAATTCTCAGCACACATGTCCACACAAAAATCGAAGATGAACATTCGCGAGACTCGAGCGATCTAGTGGGGAATCTTTAACACTAGGATCGTATAATTAGACTGCGGATGTTGTGCATTTATGACAGGAATGGATATACATTTCCGACGGGATTTTTTCCGTAGAATCGGCCTACTTTCTATAAATTTGCATCGCGATCGAACGAGACGCGTATCGGTCTATCCGACCGCGTCCAGAAAATTGGGTCAGTCGGTTTAGGTCGCTCTTTTTTCTCGATGTTCTTTTCTTTTTTCCGGAGAAGGAAAAGTTTTTCCAGTAAGCTAGTTTCTTAATAACGGCCCATTTTAGGAGAAGCGAACTTCCCGCGAAACCGTGGCCGACGCACCACTCGTAATTGGGAGCAACTTCCGCGTCAGTGGGACAGGTTATGCGCCGGAGCGGCATAAACTCGGTGCACCGTTGCAACTTTTATGGCCAGGCTTTATGGGGCTGAAACGGCTGCCAAAAAGTTCGGCGTCGTTAACGGGCCAACCTCGAAGGAAGCTCTCGCTGATCGATAACCGGATATTAATATTTCGGTGTCGGGGGCGGGGGAAAAACTAAACGGGATCCGGGTCAGGTTGGCCGGAGCTGTGTGCAGACATCTTGAGCAGGTCGTTGTTCTTGCGCCCGGCAACCCTTGTCGATAGGTAAACCTCCGTTCCCGACGACGAAATTGGAAACACTGCTCGCGATTATGCTGCCAGCACCTTCGGCAAAGTGTTCATATACTCTTCGTAAACCTTGCTCCTTCGTGATTCACTCCGACTCATAAAAGAACTGTTCGCGAAAATATTGCGAAGAAGACACTCACTTGACTCGTAAAGATAAATGAAACGATCGTGAGAAATGGAAGTCGGATAAATACGTGTTTCCTTATTGAATAATTTCAACGAGTCGAAAACAAGGTTAAAATATTCTTCCGATGCCTTTACTGTCTTGTTTCCCACTTGTAAAATATTCCGGAGGGGAAGACACCCTTGAACAGTGCGAAGCCCGTTCGTGGATCTTTGTAATTTGGCTCGCAAAGAAAAATGAACATGGAAATTTTGTGAGGAGCAATTTTCAAAAACAAGTTGGGCATTTTTAACAATAAAGGAATTGTAAAAAGCAACCAATTAATAGTTTTACGAAATTCTGTTTCGTTGACATATGCTAAGTCTAACTTCTGAGAAAGATCCAACCGGATTCTCTCTTAAGGAGTAACACTTGCGCGTTCGATAGTACTTTTGTAATTTCCGCGACTCCCAGCGGATTTGCAGAAAGAAATTTCGCGGAGGCGGGATGGGTAGTTGGATTTCCGTGGATTGAAAGTTTCGAGTGCGAGCGATCGATTCGCAGAAAGTGTGGGAACGGATTTGTGTCGTTCGAAGGAGACGCAGGGCTCGCGCAGGTGCGGACGTCAATTTAACGACGCCGCGCACGGCGTCAGCATACCGAACAAGACCGGGGTAGCCTTAAGGAGCGAGCTAAGTGATGCAAGTCTCTCTCTCTCCTCGGTCGTCGTGCATGCACGGTGCATTGCCCCCTCGTACTTAGATAGAATCGTCTACACCCACACCCGCGCGCCCCTTTATGTCACTCTCGCTGTTTCGCGCGATAACGCCATCGGAATCCGCTTTCCGGCGTGTTCCCCAGGAAAACTCGTCGTCGGGACGGTCCCCACCGTCGCGATCGATTTCCCCAAACCTCGGATCAATTCTCGATGCATCCGGTTGGCCTTCTTTTCGCTAAATGCTCGCCGACGTTTCGAATTCTACGCTACAACTCCGCTGAATTCGATGCGAAAAGAAAATCTAACCCTTGGTAATAATTTCAACTCTTATGTTCAGCTCTTTAGTTTCTAATTTTAACCCTCCGACAGCGGACCATTTTTACAATGACAACATTGATGATGTTTAAATCTACGGACTGCATTATTTATTAATTTTTTAAAATACATTTTTGAAGGCACTTCGATTTTTTATCGTTGCTAATGCAGTACCTATATATTTAATCGATTCGGCAAAAACTGAGTAATTGATTGATGCTTTTGATACCTTGGGTTAGAATAGACCCAGGCTCTAGAGAAATTGACTATATTAACGTCAAAGAAATTTGGAGTGTGTTTACTTTTTCAATGGTAACTCTCGTTGCATCAACTGCAAAGGTGAACCGTGGAATGCAAAATAAAAATCGTGTGTCTTACTTGCAAGATAATGGGAGCATATATGGGGACATTCGTCTCTTTTCTTAAGAATTTCAATGGGTTGAAGTAAGTCAACAGTTTTACTGTAAATGCATAAGCATTTGTGTAGCGATCAGCGACGTTGAACAGTCATTGGCGTTCCGTTAATAAAGGAGATTAACCCTTGTAGGCGTAAAGAGAAGCCTGGGACTGCCTGGGAGGTTCGAGGAGCAAATGTGACACGGTTGTTAGGGTCGTTCTCCTCGCTAGACGACGATGATTTCAGCAGACGATGCCGGTTCGAGTCGACGGGATCCGCGATTTACGTAGCTGCATTCCTCGCGTGCCTCTCGACGCGGCTGCCTCGACCTTTCGCAATGATAAAGAACGTGACACTCCACTCTCTTTTCACCTGGACCGGTGTGTCTCGTTATCGTTGCTACGCGTCGCAGATTGAAACGGGGCGCTACGGTGCCAGCGACGCAGTCTTTCGAACACGTTAACCCAAAATTTCGACCTCGAACAAGAACTATTAACACAGCTACCCTGTTTCCGAGGGAACCAACTGAATTATCCTCGACTTGTCAACGTCATTGAAACAGGACATGCGGTCTTCATTTAACTTTTGATTCTTACAATTGATTGCCACTATCTTTATTTCGCAAAAAGATCCGCAGGCTAGAAATAGCTTTCCATGTACCTACATTTTTCAGAAGAAACGTAGAAAGAAATTAAAACATTTCATAATACATGCTGATTTTTGACAATCAAATCGTGAACTGTCACGATTTTTTCAAGCTACAATTTTACCTTTCTGTTTTCATTCAACTCCTAATTGTTACAATTGACTGCAACAATTCTGATTTCGCACGGAGATCTGCAGGCTAGAAATAGTTTCTTATGTACCTACTCGATCTTTTTCGGAAGAAATGTCAAAAGAAATTAAAAAATTTCTCAAGGATTTTTCAAGCATTTGAAAGATCGTGTTGGATACTGTAATTTTAGTTACGCTGTTCTAATCCTCTGTTCTAAGAAGAACAGCGACTGTATTGAGAAAAGCTCTGCCGGTTCTTTGGAATTCAATTTAGTTTCGAAAGACGTAAAAGTATAGTTTCGTCCAGCTGGCAGCTATCTCTCGGATCACCGTGCGACAGCGGGGGGCTGGATCATCGTAGCTGCGATCCAGGCCGATGTTAGCCAACCGAGATCCTTGGGATCGAGCACGATAACCTTCCTTCCTTAGCAACGATCAACGGCCCCCTCTGCCTGTTCGACGTTCCTCCTATGGAACGTCACTGGGATGATCTCGTTGGATCGGGCTCGATCAGGATTTCAATGCGAATTACCCGGATTACTCTCGATCCCTCTCGATATCGTCGCGACGGTTCGTCAACTCCGTTCACAATGGTGCTTTCATCGCTTGCATTCATAAAACTTCTTACAAGTTTTTGTATACTTCAGTCTATCCTTACACGATTTATCTTCAAGAAGTTATCTTTGGTGTAACACAGACCGAAATACGCATGCTGATTGTCCCTTCGAATTAACCCCTTACCGTACTTTGACGAGCCAGACTCGTGTCGTAGGTTTTCAACCAAGACCAACAAATGTGAATGTTACGCGTTTCATTTTAGACGAAATAAAATTTGATTCGTTCGTATAATCAATATTTGAGCATTAAAATAAATCTAGCAATATAGAAAATACGCATCGTCTTTTCTCTTCTACGACGCTTTTGTGCGTAAAGACGTTCTAATCGATGTAATTATAAAAGAAAAGGTATGGAAAGGGGTTAATTAATGAAACAGTTGTTGCATTAAGAACAATGATCCGGTTCCATGTGAAGCTTTCATCAATATTTCAAGTTTTCTTTAGTGTAACACAGACCGAGAAAAGCGTACTGATTAACTATTCGAATTAATTGATTAAACGGTTGATGCATTAAGAACAATGATCCGGTTCGTTGCGAAGCTTTCATCAAGATTTCAAGTTTTCTTTAGCGTAACACAGACCGAGATACGCGTACTGATTAACTATTCGAATTCATTGATTAAACAGTTGATGCATTAAGAACAATGATCCGGTTCGATATGAGGCTTTCATCTAGATTCCATGTTAGGATCGAGTTTCCATGAAGATGACGCGGGATTAGGTAGCATAAAACGAAGAAAAAGGAGAGCCACGCTCGGTCTCGAAAAGAGTGGTGTCGCGTTCCGTTGCGGCGCGACGCTTAGCGTCTCTTAGCGTCGGTTAGCGTCGGTTCGTGCGATAGTGTTAGTGTCTTAGGTGGAACAGGAGTGGTTGGCCACCCCTGGCCTGGATACCGCGGCGTGTTGTTCACCTCCATGTGAAAGTACTCGCGGCACGCACACGCGAGTGCCGCAGAAACACGCACGCGGACACAGGCGCGCTGATGCACTATGCGCTCGTTCGATTTTTAGCGTGGCTACGCGACGAAAAATCGCCGCGAAGAGAAATCGATTCCCTTCGCAGAACCGGCAATTAGCTCTCCAGGCAAAATACGTTCTTGTCCTGTAGAGAAAATTCATTTTTACGAGCGATACGTCCGTCGTTTCACAGAGAGCCACGGGAAACGAGAACGCGACTGAAGGTTGCAAGTATTTCGAGAGAACTATGTCCAAACTGAACAAAATTTTTGTTGCGTCTAACTTTAAACCCTTAGCACTCGAATGGTGACTCTGAGGCACCATTAAAAATTGCTGTACCATTATTGAAAATATTGTATACATTATTAAATACATGGGTATCTAATCAATTACTAAACAGTTAGGTATTGTATGAGGTATTATATCAATATCGTATCCATGCAATTTTTAAAATCATAGGGAATGGAAATATTCCAGGTAGGAAAAAATGTTTAATTTTTTAGTTAAAGTAGCTCAGAGTGCAAAGGGTTAAACTCTTCTTACACGACTTAAACGACTCTCTAACGTGTCCGCTACCACTTTCTAGGATATGTGACCATCTTGAGATTTACTTGAAATTAGTCAAATCAATTTTATACATTTCGTTGTTGTCTAACGTCACACGCAGTAAACACTGTATCTAGCCTACTAATAAGATTTCCAATAATCGTACCCAAAGGAAGCTTCAGAATCTACTTTTGCGTAACAATACCAAATTATTAGATTACGAATTTGAAGTTGCTGCTAAAGGATCTTTTAACACGTTGACTGTCCACCTTCGAAAATTAATTTTCTTGAAAATACAGTCGCTTGATGCGAACTTTATTGGGAGTTGCACGATCTGAAAAATATTAAAAAGTTCTTAGCCATGAATTACAACCTTTCAATGAAACAGTCGCCATGTTTACACTTTACCTACAGCCTATTAATAGGATTTTCAATAATCGTGCTGTACCAAAAGAAAGCATAGAAATTTTCTTTTTCATTGCAATCTTAAATGAAACTATTAGATGACGTTATCGGGGGTGATTTGTTAGTTCACAATGAAAACTGTTGTTGCTATTGAATTTTTCATTAAAAAATGTTTAGCCATGTACCATGGATATTTCAAAATTATGCGATAATCACCGGTGGGTAATATATTAACGAAAGAGATGTTGGTAGCGAAGGTGTTACAGTTTCGAAATAGCTCGCAACAGCAAGTCGTATCGATGGTAGGAGATCGTATCGAAGATTTTTGCACAGCGCCAGCGATTTCCTTTTCGAGGCACGGTATCGTCGCGTTGGTAGGATCCGTCGGTTTCGCGACAACGTCGGCGACGTTCCCCAGGAGGGGGCGTGTCTGGCCCTCGAATATTTTTGGACACGTTCGACGATTCGATGACGCGGACCGTGGACCGCGTGTTTGGTCGTCGAGCGGCCCCAGCGTCGCGGCGCTTTACCGGGAACCGTGCTTAGCAGATTTTCTGAATTGTTTTCAACACAGGCACGTACACCAGCTACGCCGCAAGCTGTATTTTGGCTGGGCTGGATTAACGAGCGACATTCCGGAAATCGACGCTTTGAGCTGCCCCCGAAAAAGCCAACCGAAGCCGATGCATTTCGTCCTGAACGTGGCTCGACTTGGGCATTCATCAACGTGTGTACAATAGGGTCGACCTTATTTTTTAACTACGAAATTTTGAGCACGCCACCCCCTAAAATTGTTCCATTTCATGAAAGAATGATAAAAAATTCTAGATCGGACGTCGGGAAGACGTGACACATCGAATGCAAAGGTTTGCAATAGAACTGCACGCTAAGTGTGAAACTGAAAATTCAAGTTAAATATTTGATACATCCAAAAATATTGTAATGCTTTACGTGCATTCAAGCGCAAGCTTACTCTGTACGAATAAAGATTACTTCACGTTAATTCCTCTACTTTTTAAGTTGGTATAAAAACACAACTGAAAGAATTGATACTTTTATATAGTTTTGATAAAATACGTAAAATGTAACATATATATTTACGAAGATATGAGCATTAGTTAATTGCTGTTTCGAAAAACTTACACTGCGGTACTATAATCAAACATTTTTGCACAAGAAGAACGTTTACTCGTAATCAAAAGTCTTTTCTTGATATTTATACTCTCATTCATGTAAAACTTCATATTTTAATTTTAGGGGACAGCGTGAAAACAGCTCGCAAATAAATTTTAGTAGGTATAGCTAAGGTCCACCCTAGTGTACAATATAGAAGACACATAAAGAAAAAGGAATATGCTGAGAAGAATCGTGCTGATTTTGGAGTTGAAGCAGCTTCAAGTGCAAAAATCGATTGGTCTGTATGCACGTGCATCGTATCTTGAGCGATTTCGTTTATTCTCGCAATGTTTACGACTATCGCGCGCTGGCAACTCGCAGAGACACGCGTCGAGCAGGCTCGAGCGGAGGAAAAGCCAGCGAGCATTCCGCTGTCTTTCTAATCTCGTTCTTCTACGACTGGCTATCGCTGGCAGCTCGCGCGACAGTCTTTTTACACGGTTGGTGCGCACGTGTTCGTGTCACGTTATGACGCTGCCCACACAGCGTGGACGTTGAACCGCGTCGCGACGCTGGTTGCTGGCAACGTTCCGTCGACACCGATGGCACAAAAAGGCTCGAACCAGAGGAAGGATCGACGGAGAAGAGAACCAGCTTGCAGGAGATACCGGGACCGTCGCGGAGAAAGCGGACAACGAGGAAAGAAAACAGTGAAAGGAGTCGAAGCTCTACGAAACGGGCAATAGCCGCGGCCAGTGCAAACCCGGATCAAACGACGATTCTCTGCAATGCATAGAGAGTCCCAGTATGTTAGGAGAATGCGATTCGAAACTGGGCCAAAGATGCACAGGGTGCATTTAACGCTTCTGATCCCTCAGAAATGAAAGACAGAATTATTCGTCCAGATTTCTATGAATTGTTAATGTACGACAAACTCTATTAGAATTTGCAAAATGCTAGAAGGGTGACCGAGTATTTTTTGTATGTATCGGACAAAGTAATTTTCAATTTTGATCTCATTTAATAAATTACTTTCAGAATAAGAATAAAGATTGTGGTAAAGAAGGGAGAACACATTGTACCGTAAAAGGGTTAAAATGTAACAGTATGTTAGCGAAATTGTTGTTCACAGCAAGAACCACCTCGCGTACACAAAATTAATAACGACAGCTTGTAGCAAGATGGGCAAAGACAAGATGGGTTTAAAGGAATGGGTTTCGTTATCAAGAAAATTGATAGCACGTTAGTGATTCGAGGCTGGGAGCAATTGCTCGAACAGCGGGCTATTGCTGAAGTATTAGGTAGCTGTGAAAAAAATGTCTAACGCGAAAAATCCTCGTTCGCGAAGGGTTGATGCTCGAGCTTTCGTAGCTGGCGACAGGGACGACAGAACGCGACGACCGAAAGTACCGAAAGGCATAGGAGCGGACTTGATGTACCGTTACGAGGCAGAATGGCGGTTGTTAGTGTGGCAGTGTGTTAGCCGGGCAGGATCACGTGGGCAGGAGAGGTTGCAGACGCGGTGGGTAGAACGAGGAGCGAGGATCGAGGAGCGCCGTGGGTGTAGGTGTACCTGTGCTCACGGGGAACCGGTGAACGTGCGAGCGGAGAGAGCAAAGAGAGAGAGAGAGAAAGAAGAGAGATCAAGCTGGAACGTGCGCACGTGCGAGGACGAGGACGAGGACGAGGACCAACGCCGCAGCCAGGACGAGGAAGAGGATCTCCATCGCCCAGAGAAGAAGATCTACTGCGAGAGCTCTTCCTCCTCTCCTAGCCGAGGAGGACGCAACAGCTGCGAGTAGGTAGCCAGGAACCTGTCCCTACAAATCTTTCCAACTGCTACCGCCATCCTCTCTCTTTCTCTCTTCCTCGGGGAACCTCTGCCTCTCCACGTCTCGCGGACTCTCCGGCCGGTGTCCGCAATATATCAGACCTCTCTTCCTAGTCCTGCCAGCCTAGCGTTATGATATCACGATCTGGAAGGACGACACTGTGACCGGTTATGCTTCGATCGCCCACTCCCACGCGGCTTTCCGCATCAGGCTAGCGATGGGATGGAGCACCTTGCAAGTACTTGAATTATTAGTACACTACCGATCTTACACATCTATAACCGCACCTCCGATCTTATACATTTATTTATTGGACCGCGGGTTTTATGCATTACGAAATTCTAAAAATGTTTCGATTAGAAATTATTCAATTCAGACATTATATCGTATTACAAATTGCGTGAAATCGAAATAAATTCGATCTTGTAATTTTTACGAAACAATTACCTCCTGTAGTCTAATTATCGGTTCTTTATTTAAATCATGACTGGACTGCGGAATTTATGCGTTTACGATAAAATGTACAGATCGAATACAAAATAGTATTCTATATTAATGAAAACCATCGAATCGTTCGTTCTCAAATATTTCCTGCGAAGATGATCAAGTACATCCAAAGAATGAACAGGTACGAAACTATTTAACCGAAGCGTTCCTCTGCGTAATGATTGTTTAGCCTAGACAGAAAGCCACACCTAGCCGATTTGCGGGTACGCGTTAGCGACGCAAAATTCCGCAAACGGACTTGCGTAACTGGATCGCGAGCTCGCAAACCGCGCTGAAAGAATCCCAGGGCGTCTTTCCGGGGTTAAGCAGCCGGTCGTTGATTTCCTCGGCGTGCGCCACGGATTCAATTGTCGCTCTCTCGGGCGACGAGGAAAAGGCGTCGCTCGCGTTTGTATTCCGCTTGGTCCCGGGGTCAAAAGCCGGGCCGTAAATATCGGTCGCGGACCGATTCGTTTTCGCGCTTGTCGTCCGTGTTCCCAGCACCACACTGTGGATCGTTGTTTGTGCTCCCGTTCGAGCCAGCATCGTTCATCCTCGGGGCTCTACGCGACGTTTCCTCAATACGTCGCGACAGATTCGAATGAAAATAAACGAGTTCCTATCCGGGGACGAGAGGCGCGAACAGAACGAGAAGAAAAGGACGAACTAGAGGAGGAGGAGGAAGATAGACGAAGAGGAGAAAGAAGAAGGAGAAGACGGTGGCCGGTGGTGCCTCGGTGAGAGACCGTGTCACCGCTCTGGCATTGTACGAACGGCCCGTACCGTACCGGCCGGTCTCTGCCTCGCGGACGACGTTAAAAGACAATTAATCTGAATAACTCAGCCTAGACCCGAGCCAGTGTCCCACATTTCGCGATGCAACCGTTCCCGGCGCGGCGCGGCGCGAGCGAGAACGCACGCCTCCGCTCCGCTGCTCTATGCCGCCGCCGCGCCGCACAGTGATCCCAATCGGAGAATTAGCTGTTGGTTTGCTAGAAAATCCACTTTCTCGTATCGACTTTTCTCAAATACATGTCACTTTGGAAATCAGATGAACTGAATTTTTAAAAAGCGTTTGAATATGACTCGTCCTCTCATTGCTACCCTGGAGAACCTATTTAACAATATTAGCCTATTTTTTATTATCGCTAGTACGTTTCTCTTACTTAAGGATGCTGTTCTCTGTAAGAAACATTGCTTATAGTTTATTTCGAAAATTAATATTAAATCGACTAAGGAGAATCGTGATCGTTTTATATAATTGACAGTGAATATCTTTTAAATCTCAACGAGACGCGCGTTCTTTCAAAGTGGCATGTTTTCAACATACTTTTGCCTGTATAATCAGACGAATATCGCTTCCATCGTTGTCCATCAAAAGAAGGTATCATTGTTTAAAGCGCCTCTGTGGCCAGATTAAGACAGCCAAATGTTTACATGCCACTCACTTTTCATTCTCGGTAGACGTTGGTAAAATGAAGATTGCTGTCTAAACAAACGTTGGTAGCGACGAAAGTGGACGAGAGTTAGCAAAAATTTTGACATGCTGGATGATTTTCGTTTTCGAAACTTTGGGAAAGTTCTTTATACTGTTATTGTGAGTTGAGAATGCTGCGGATGTGTTTGTCGGTAGAACACCGCCGCCAGCCACGAATAACTCACTGCCCACGAGACCAGCTGCAATGAGTCCGCGAATCCACCGATAGAAGACCCACTGACAACTCCCGGATCAATGAAGATGAATCTTTCCTACCTCGCGGAAGTGTTTCTTTCGCTGACAGTCCGCTGTCACCGATGCAAATAGACCCGCGAGATATCGTTGCGAGCTTCAAGGCGCTCCGTATCGCGTTCTCCACCGGATCAATGAATTGCTATAAAATTATGGCAGTGTCTTATGACCAGACTGCGGATCTTTATCTATATAATGAAAATGAAATGCTGTTCGTTGGTCACGACATCACGTGAGAACGGCCGGACCGATTTGGCTAATTTTTTTTTCTAAATGTTCGTTGTAGTCCGAATCATGTTTTTACAGTAAAAAAAAATTGGAAAAGTTGCTCGGAAACATGAAAATTCGGGAAAAACTGAAAGTGCTTTTTGAATCATATTTTAATACAACAAAAAAACGAACGTCGCAGCTTTTAATCAATATTTCAATAGGAATTTACATTATCCACGTCTGTTTGCTATAATAATCACTGCAAAATGCGTTTTTTCTCATTTTTATTTTGTCTACGTATATCCTATAGCTTTTTACAAATTCACAAAATGGTCACAACCAAATTTATTGAAATTTGGACAAGACAAAGTCTGTCAGGTCAGCTAGTGCAAAATAAAATTGTTTACATCGATTACAAAAAACAGGTTGCAAAGAGAAGCTATATTCTTTTTCCTTTAATTGTAATAAGCTGAGCCTAATAAATTAATGTTCTCGAATTCTTTTAATTTGTCAACCGTGTCAAATTGCACCTATTCATTTCTGTCATAAATGCATAAAATTCACAGTCTACTTATGACGTTCCAAATGAATACCAGCCCATTGTACTTAACCCTTTTCAATCGGAACCATTTCAACTCGAAAATCAAACATTTCTTCTGTGCGACGTAACGAAACGAGGAAAACTCGTTCCCGGAAGTTCCTCCGGGTTTTCGAGTCGAAGCTGGATGCAAATCGGTGCAGGTAATGAGTTGCCTCGTCATTCTCGGTGAACAGGTTGGGAAAGATTTCTCTTTTCGAAGTATAGATCACCGTTTCCTGGAACCCGGATCACCAATAGTAGACCGTTGCCAGACAGTTGTTATCCGAAGGGCAGCGGTTTCTAATTACCTGGCGGATTCTCGAGGGCGCGCCACGCCGGTAGTAGCCGGGTTCACGTTACCGTTACCAAGGTACTTTTTCAAGTACCGTTTTTCGGGATCTACCTGGACATCGGCCGCCAACCGGCTACGGCGAAGGATGGACGAAAAGGCGGATCGATAACCTCGATCTTTATACCGTTCTAGGGTTAACGAAAGCAGATCTTGCGAATTCCCTCGCCATACACTCTACTCATGCCAATCCACCTCCGGAGAACACACGAATGAATATTTGCAAAATTCTTGAATTTCTAAATGTTTGTATGCAACGATTGCCACTTCTCGAAAGTGTAGGTTTAAGGAGCGGTTTACAGCCCTTCGGTATAAGCGACCGTAGCAGTAAGGAAAAAGCGAGGATCGCAGTCACATCTTGTAAAGAAACCATTCTCACTGTATTTTAGTCATAAAGTTATATAAACTCAACTAATTCGCATTTAACATTGTACACGCGGTATCGTAGAATTCCACTACATATATTTAATCAAATCCATCACTAAAGAACAATGATCTCGACGCTACGGTTCGATCACTAAACTACTTTAAGCAATTTTGCTAATTATAAATTAATTCGACGTTTCGGTTTTAATAGTTTAGTGATCGAACCGTAGCGCCGAAATCATTTTGCAATTATTTTTAACAATAATACGATCGAGAAACACAAGTTTATTTACTAAAGAACAATGTTACGAATTTGAAACTTGCTTTTACGAACAGATTTTCAATGTTGGAAAATTTACTCATCTTTTACGACAGAGTACATCGCAAAAGCGCGTATATTTTTTGAACAGAAACGAGATTAGAAAGGTACGAGTGAAAATTTCCCAATGTAATTTCGTTCCACGATCCTAAACCGATTTTCCGGCGATTATTCTCGGTGACTGACGTGGCACGGAATCTTGTTGATGCTGTATCGCTGAATTCTGTAAACGGTGAATAATGCGCCGGAACGCTAAACAAACGGTGTCACCGGGTGTTAAACGGAACACGCGACGGTTCGAGCGCATCGTCGACGAAATTTTTTGACATTTCATACTGCAATCGGTCGAAGCTCGGATACTTCGTGACGTTTGAGTACTCGCCACAGGGGAGAAGTGGGTCAGACGTGTCCACCGCGGAGGAATGTCAAAAATCAGCATTCGCAATTCGAGCGTGACCGTTACACAGCTCCGATTCATTAGATTACGCGCATCGTCGCGAAATCGTTTTGCAACAGCCCGCGTTTCCGCGTTTTTGACACGAGACACATCGAGAACTGGGGCAATCGTCTGTCGCGAATCGCTTTTTCGACAGCTTTTTTACGAGTTCGAATTTCTGCAAACTTCGGCAATATGTGCCCTTTGACGCAAGGTTACAAGTTTTCGAATCGATATCGGACAGAAGATTCGTCAACTCTTGACGTCATTTTCCGCCAAGTTTCTTGATTTATCAATTAATAGACCGTGGATTTTTATCGAAAACAAAAATTGTCTGCATCAACTGCAAGACACAATAGTTATTTAGAAGCTTCTTTTCTCGAGCGATCTTAGAAAATTGAAAATGGTACATTCCAAAATTTCTATTATTTTTTTAACTGTGCTAACTCATTTTCGCTAAACATGCATAAAATCCACAGTCGTCTACTTATCAACCCTTAACACTCGAGTGACTCGGAGTCACCACCAAAAATTACTATATGTATTATTATTCACAATATTGTTTACATTACACAAATCTGTTGGTACCTAATCAATTATCACATATTTAAGTATTTCATAAAATGGAAAATAATCATTTAGAATGGAAATGTTCTAGGTCGTTAACAGGAATCTTTACAAATTCCAATGGCGCAAAAAAGAACATTGCAACTCACACGGAAGCCTAAAACATTCTTTCTTGAAAATTCTACAGATGCGAAATATCGCAGTAACTATCAGTCATCTTCGAACTTGAATAATTTTGAATAGACAAACAATAAGAAAGTGAAAATTGTTGTAAACTATAATATATACTCTTCTAAAAAGTGTCTGTGAATTAACGCAACAGTGCTACAAAAGTTTTTACTTTCAATGCATAACAACGGTACACGAGTAGATGAATACAAAAATATAAAACTGGTTCATTCTTGTTCATATATTCCAATTGTTCAGACAACAACAATTTTTCATCTCACGCAACATTCGAAGAAAACGTTTTTGGGTCAAATTTTCGAGGCAAATACTCCTGTATTATTTCGTAGATTTGTCGAAGATTTCTTCGGGATTTAAGAGTCACTCGATTGAAAGGCGAAAAATGACTGTTGCCTGTGAATGGTTTTGCCTTTCTACTTCGTACGAGAAGGGTGAGAAATATGATCGCGCGGATTAGATTCATGCACGATCAAAAAACAAGTGGATCAAACGAAGAACAGCAAAAACATTTAAAGACAATTTGTTGTTCCAAGAAAATGTTGCGAGTTCCAGCGCGCTGCACTCGCGGTGCAGCGTTGCGAACGAAGAGGAGGATCAACGAAGATGGATCCCCGCGGAAGTGTTTCTACGCGGCGACACGCATCGGCTGTCGTCATCGATGGAAATACCGCGCGGCGCGGCGTTCCACCGTGCTGCTATTCGTTTTCCTTTTCGTCATTGTTTCGCGCCGATTCGATGAGATAAGTGTTAATGGCGGGACTGGGATCGGTTTTAATGCGGCAAACGCGTTGCGAAACACCGCGCGGGATTCGTGTCTCCTCTTGCAAGGCTGATGAAAGGATCGTAGACGAGATCGCATCGGGCACAGGTCATCCTGGGTACAGGCCGATCCAAAATCAATCCGCTCGAAAATCTACCAGAAAATCTGCCGAGTTAGATCGAACACTCTCCACTCGAAGCTGTTTTCATTTCACGACATTCCTTCTGGCTTAGAATATTTCCATTCCAAGAGATCTCCAAGAAAAATCAATTTCATGTACATGAAGTTTATCATTGGACGGCGAATCTTCATGAAAAATAAAAATCGTCTGCATCGATTGCAAGAGATCCAAAAACCAAATTGGATGCCATCTATTTCATTAAAGATTTTAATAGAGAAGAAATCATATATTGATATCTTCAATTTTTTAAGTTTTCCAACAATATTGAATTTCATTTACTCAATTATCCTTAAATTTTTATCAGTAAACCTCGTTTTAAACATTGTAACTTAGCTGGATCAATTTTAGGAATCTCGATATACAACGAACGGGGCCCGAGTACTGTTCCAATCTCGATTTTGGTTTTAGAAGAACATCGATTCCGCGACCACGAGCGAGAGTCAGTGCTCCGAGAGACGATGAACGACAGTGAAATAAATAAATTCCTGTTCCACATACGGAACAATGCCAGGCAAAGGGTTAACACCGAGCCATTGTGGAGAACGCGAAGCATTCCCAATAAAGAAGCATTGACGATCGCGAAAGGGTTGAACACCGTCTCCGCCCGAAGAGAAACCATGAAACTCGGCTGCTCGATAACGAGGATTCCTAGGGAAACGACGAAACGAGCGAGAGAGCCTCTCCCCGGCGTAACATGATCCGCCGGGAAGAAAGAGGAAGAGAGAAAGTGAGAGAGAGGTGAAGAAATCGCGGGGGAAGTAGCGAGAACCGCTCTTCGAAAGACAAAAGGAACGAACACAACAGAGGAGGGAAGGTACATATCTATGATTCGCGTCGCCTCGGAGCAACTTTTATTCGATAGCCGATAGGCTGGCCGGCTTTAAACGTCGTGTCTCGGCCGGAGCATAAAAAGAAGACGGCACGGTTGTAAAACGTTGTTAGTCGATCGGATAGGCGACGAGGACGCATAATGAGCATCGTAAAAACACGAAAAACGGGGGGAAAGAGCGAGGGAGACAAAGAGAACACGAGAGAAAGAGAGAGAGAGAGAAAGAGAGCCGATGGAATATTCGTTGGCAAAGGGAGAGACACCCCGCGAGAACTCGCACCTCCGATTCGCCGATAAACTCGAGATTCGAAAGGGCTACAGCCGCGATCGCTGACAAAACGCCAGCGAGAGCACGGGGGACGGATCTCGCTCGGATAACGCTGCTAGAAGCTGCGTGGGCGTTTTGCACACCCTGGATTCCTACCATCGTTGTTCAGAACGTTGTCGCTCTTTCTTTCCATGAATCTCTATTTTTGCATTGTTTCGTATTACAGAAAATTGCCCGACAATTTTCACGACCAACCCTGCGCGAGCCAAGTGGGGTTAAATTAACCCCACCCGTTGTACAACGCCCATTTCGAAATCTGCTAACAGGAAAATGATTAGGGTTTTCGACAAATTTTTGTTTTATTTAGACCTGATCCCATTGTAATAATCAACAAAATACGATTTTAAAATGCATTTTTGCGTAGAGTAAAACTAACCCTACATGGTTCACGGTGGGCTACGATCAAGTTCTTAGAGCTAGTTCCTTATTTTAAAATATTGGAATGTCTTGAATACTGGGTTAAAAGAATATGTGTACGAAAGTGAATATTTTGCATTAATATCCATTATTATTTCAAAGATTGCAAGTTATCAATTCGAATCTCACCTTGTAACATTGTAACGCCAAATTGTAAAGTGAAATGGACCCATTTAAGGGTGAGAAGATCTTTAATTATAAAAAAAGTGAACGTTCGGAAGGGGTTGAACCAAGGTGGACGTTCGAGTAGGTACGATCGGTTTTGTTCAGTTCGCCATTACGAGTCACCCCGTAGAGGGGCTCGAACCCTGTAATCGAGTCATCGGACAGGAACTTTCGATCGGAAAGTAGCAAAAATCGCGTGTCCTATCGGTTCTCCGTGGCGAACGTGGGCCTTAAGTGTGCCACACCCGTGGCGGGCCGATCCCCAAGCTACCTGCATCATCCCATCATCATCGCGAGCTCGCCTCTGCCTCGTCCTGCCTCGCCTCGCTACCCGAAACTTTCCCCGGGACGATTTATATCCCGAAGTGAAACGAATTCGCCTCGGTGTTGCTCCGTTACGAGAGCGAAAAATCGACGCGAGCGGAGGATCATCAAAGACTCCGGGATCGAGAGGACCGGGGATCCAGGATCTCCGGGAGCATCTCGGGAGAGGGATCTCGGGCTGCAGGGCCCTCCCCATTATACCCGAACAATGTAACAAATAACCTCATCAGACTATCTCAGCCGGCATTGTGCGGCATCGTGCAACGCTCGCCGAAGAATGCCCGCCCTTTTATTCAATTTCTCTTCCACCTCGTTTTTTACCCTTTCCCCGTCTCTTAAATTCGTTTCGGAGAGTTACCCGTGGTGGGCTGGCCTGCGAAACGCACACCTATTCCAAGTAGAAACGCCGATTCCTTCTGGGACACCCGGTACGTACGCGAAGATCAACCCTTCGCGAATTATTTATGTATATCTTCTATTATTGATCATTCTTTTCTTTATCGGCGGGCAACACGCGTTCTATTATTACCGCATTACGTTCTGTCATTGAACTTGATATTTTTTAGTTAATTACAGCACTTACATATTTTAATATTTTACACATTGATACTGTATAAATTTTTGTGTCGTCGCTACAAACGCGTTTCACATTTGTTTTATACGTATTTCTTCCGCAATGGACTGTTTATATTTTTCGTTGTAATGAAATAGTAATTTTATATTATTATTCGATGAGATAATACATGTATAATATATAATACTAAGAGATATTAAGAGATAATATATTATCACTCCTTGGTTTTGACAGAGAGGAGTGAACAATATACGCCCGATCATTTTTACTCGACTTTCAGACGAAAACACGGGGAAGATGGCTAGTGTGCAATTGATAAACGCGTTATAATTATTTGGCTCATGCCTTTTTTCCTGAATCGGACGGTCATTTATCGCAGACGACTGTGCAAAGTGTAAAGTGCACCGCCGCGCCGAAAGAAACAAATAAGTTTATTTCGAGCGAGCGATAAGCGCACCGCGAATGTTTGCGCACTCCCGGCGTTCGCGAACAGAACAAGTAAGATTAAGGAGGAAAGATCGATAGAGGATCCCCTCGATACTTATCGATCTTCAGGAAACCATGCTGAAAATGATTATTCAACGATAAAGCGCTGTCTGAATATTCATAAAAAGCAAATCTACCCATTACTCGGTCTTGTAGATGTTCAATATAATTAGACTGCGGACTTTATGCATTTATGACAAAAATGGGCACGTACAGTTTGAAACAGTGGGCACGTTGAAAATATTTAAGAACACCAATGTATTAGTTTCACCTTAATAAGGTAATTAAAAGAAGGATATCATTTTGGCTTCTTTGTCCTGCAATCAATGCAAATATTATTTATTTCACGTAAAGACCAGCAGTCTATTAACCCTTAGCATTCGAGTGGTGCCTCTGAGGCGTCGATAAAAATTGCTGTACTATTATTTAAAATATTGTTTACATTATTGGGTATGTAGGTATCTAACCAATTACTAAGCATTTGAGTATTGCATCAATTTCGTATCTACCAAATTTAAAAAATTGTGGAGAATGGAAATATTCTAGATCAGAAGAAACGTTTGATTTTCGAGTTAAAATAGCTTCGAGTGCAATTGGTTAATAATCTAGCAGACAAGGACATGGCACTGCACCGTCACGAAAAAATTGATATTGCGAATAGAAAGGGCTGGTTTTAATCGCGACCAGGAGAGTTCTCTTCGCGAAACGTTTAAAATTTCGCAGGTACTTTTTAATTAGCATTTCGTGTTATTGTCGGCCTCGGTCGGAAGCGTAGTTTCTCAACTCGCTGGTCGTTGGGCGTAGGCGGATCCCAGCGAGCGTCCTTGCGCCGAGTCAAACGGAAAACGGAGTGCAGTGGCCAGACAGGATTTTCCTTGCTCTGGAAATGAGACTGGAGAACGGTGATTATGGTTCGCGACGCCAGGAAAGCCGGGAAATTGGCCGCGGAGCACTCGTGGCTCGACGAGACGCCTTTTGCGGAACGGCGACGTTTAAATTTCAACCTGGCTTGATGCTTTCAATGAGCCGCGGAATTGTTCTCTAATTCTTTTTAACTCCTCCACCTTTCTCGCGAACAATTAATTGCCGGGTTTCTCCGTTGTTTAAAGTTCAGAATCAATTATTAGTTTCTCTTAGAAGCATAGAAATCTGAAGGGTCTTGTGCTTACAGGATATTCATTTCGTCGACATCGTTCGCATTGTACGTATATTGGGGTCTTCGAATAAATCACGCGAACTGCAATCAGTTTAAACTAAAATGTAACCAACTGATGAATTTGAGCGGATTTCATGCATTCATGACAAAAACGAGTAAGTGTAATTTGAAACATTATGAAAAAATTAGATGAATTTAAAAATATTTCAAATACGATTGTCAACCTACCGATCATATTAAGACAGAAAATCAATTTCTATGTCCCTTCAGATTGTTGCGATTCAGGTGAAAAATCTTTATTTTGCGCAAAGATCCGCAGTCTAGTGATAAATAATGCTGTTTACGGCGCTGCCAAATGCACACTTGTAACTTTCGAACAATAATACTTCGCACAAAAAAAAATTTAATCCATATTGTATCGGTTCGTTGCTTTCCTATAGGGATTACTAGCAGACTTTCGTACGGAGATTGATTGTTCCAACCTAAAATTGTCAACTTACGCGAGTGGTTCTAACAATATAATCGCATACGCACTCTTTTAGGAGGTTTCCAACGATGAAGATGTTAGAATCGTACAATAAATCAGAGGGCGAGGTGTTAAGACTTCGCACGATCGGTAAGGGAATAAAATTAGCTGACGGTGATCCATCAGGCAAGCAACCCCGAGGATCCGATACACCAACCTCCGTAGCAGTTCCTGGGGCAGGTCCTGGCGCCAGGATCCTCCTCGATCCTGCACGATAGCCGTCGATAACGGGCGGGTCGTTGGTGTGCGCATTCCTGCACCCGTTGGACCTAACCCACACGCGTCTCGACGCAGCACGCATGCTGATACGGGAAGCACGTCCAGGAGAACAAAGAGGATCGGCCCACGTTGCGTCCGTGAGGAGCGCCAAGGACTCCGGCGCAATTAATTCTTCGTCACTGACTCTCTCCGTCTCTCTCCCTTTCTCTCTGTCTCTCTCTTTCTCTTTCTTTCTGTTTCTCTTCCCCCAAGCAATAGGTAAACTAGAGAGGAAAGGAGAGAAACTGGCAGGAACGGGAAGAGAGAGGGAAAGCAAAGTAGCCTGAGTGAATGAGCGACGAGGAGCCAGCTAGGACGAGAAAGGAGGAGACGAGCGGAACATCCGGACCCCTGGAGACGAATGAACGTGCATGCACACGTCGAACAACTGGTCGAGCATAATTGAGTGCTCGTTCTATGTGTACGGACGATGTGTACGTGGATACGCGCGATCGCCGAGACCCGTGTACACGATCATGGACCGCGCGGGCAGACTCGGGGAGAGAGAGAGAGAACCCCGGCGTCGTTGACTCTCTCGCGGCCGTGTAATCACCACCTCCCATGTAAAACGTCCTGGCAATGGTAATAGCTCGTTTAGGGCACTTGCATGCAGTTAATTTCGCCCTCCCGGAGAGAGAGCCGCCTCCGTCGCGGACACAGAGACAGACCAAGGGAGAGGAGAACGATCTCGACGTCCGCGACACAGAAAACAAACGCTCCTCCCTCGCGCCGAACGCCATATCATTGCCAGAACATCCTCCTTCGAAATGCGATCATTTACAATTAGATAGCGGAGCTTTACGCACAATAGACATTTTATATCTGAATTGCGTGAAACCGAAGTGAGGTAGATATTAGGTTGAAAATTGACAGTAACAGTATTTTCAAATTCTTCCAATGTTGTCACTGTTTCAAATTACACTTACTCATTTTTGTCATAAATGCGTCATATCTGTTGTCTATTTATAATTTGTACTGTAGCATCGACGTATGTGTCGTTCACAATCGAAGGTGTCGAAAAACATTCGTTTCAAATTTTGAAGAGAGATCGAATCGATGAACATGCGTTGAAAGGAAATTATTCGATAAATGTAGTTTTTTGAATACACAAGATTCAAATTAATTTAATAGACTTCGTTGTGCATTGGTACACAGTATAATATTTAGAGATCCATACCTTTTCTCTGCTAAATTATTTTACTTAGAAAGGCATCGTCAACATTTTGGAAAGGAATTACTTCCCTTCGATCGGATAGGGGTAAACGAATAATTAGACAGTTAAGAACGATTGTGCCGCTATATCGGAATGATACGTCCGGTACGCCACGACTGGCTATTGTAAGTCGTCTTCGAATAATTACTAGTAAGCAGTCGCTTTCGATGCTAGCCGAAGACTGACTGTCTCGGGTTTAATCGTTCTCCGGCTACCATAAAGGGCGACGTGAGTCTGGTTTACTATGACGCACAGTGTTTCGAGCAATGTCAGCTAGCTGGACTGAAAACTGAAAAGTTCAGTGACGAAAGATTGGAAAGAGTCAACAGTAGAGTTCGATTCATTTGATGACTAACGTTTTTAATTGTATAGCGTCGATCACCGTCGACCACCAAGCCGTTCAACGTGTTAATTGGAAGCTGAAAGTGCATTCTGAACCTAGCGAGAAAAAGAGAAAGAAAAGAAGACAGTTCCAGCGAACGCGACGACGCGAAACAAGTAGCCAGCGGGAAGTCCAACAATAAACGGGCCTATTTTTAAATCGATGCACGAATCAGGGTCCAGGCTCGGTGCAACCGATGCAAAAACATGAACCGGAGAGCGTCAACCGACTGGTATGCATGTTGTCCAACGCGACACCCTCGAGGTTTACGATTATCATGAATTTCGAAAGAGGAAGACTGGGGAAAGGTCATGTTTGAAACGTTTGCATTGTTCCTGATAAAAACTAGGGTAACTGTACCGATTACTGTCGATATCTTGCTTCGCTTGTACTTTATTTTAATACTAAATCTACCGAGCCTTAAAAATAAGTGGTACGTATTCCCTTATAAAAATGACAAGATTGATTTTATTTAGACTGCTGAAACTAATACTCTAGTGGCCTGAAATCATTTTAGTACGTCCGCTGTTTTAAATTATACCGACCCATTTTTGTCATAAACGCATAGAACGAAATTGAGCACGAGAAATTTTCTGTTCCTAAAACAACTCACGCGATTGTAATTAACGCAAATATCTTTTAATTCGCTAATGACCGGGCCGAAACGAAGGGACGTATTTTTAAAAATGTTCTGCTGCACTCCCAGGACGCAGAAGATGCAGCTCATCTGCAAAAGGATGTGCAGAAGCGGCCATCTTGGGCCAAGCGCGTGATCCTCACGATTCAGCGGCGATATCTCTTTGTTTCCCGGTATCCGACGATCTACAAGCGGCCGTTGCAACGCGAAATCTTGTGCACGGGCTGGAGTGTAGCCGGCATTGTTATTTTAAAATGCCTGCGTTGTTCGGAGCTTCAGAAATAGAATAGTATCGGCGATATTGGCATAGCTTCGAGCGCAAACGGCTTCGAGCGGAGAGAGATCTCTCACAGCTGGGTCCCCGGGACCCCATAGGATCTCTTAAACGAATCATCGTCCGGACGTATTTATTACGAATTAAATATCCGTCGCATCGCTTATTTTAATGAACTCGTTAAACCGCCTCGGACGCCTCGCTTCGACGAAGATATTAAACATTTTATTTTATCGAGACGTTGAGGTAGGTCGGCGGCCATGTTGAAGATTTCGATTGTTTTCTCAATCGTTCGAATTCCGCTGGATTTTCGATTTCAATACGGTGAGCAACCGATCACTATGCCGACCAGTTTCTTTCTTTGTTCTCGTCTCCTAACTGATTGATAACAAGAATCGCGTCTATCCAAATTCTTAGCAATTTCTTCGAATAATTTTTATATAATCGTAAATTACAAATATTAGAACCCGTATTTAAATGAATCCTTTGGTTTGAACATTTTTGAAGACCTCCCAAATGTTTGCAGCAGTTGAAACCTATTCGAAGATCAACTGACCCCATAGAATCTCAGACGATTCATCGTCTGGACGTGTTTATTACGAATTAAATATCCGTCGCGCCGCTTATTTTAATACACTCGTTAAACCGTCTCGCTTCGAGGAAGATATTAAGACCGTTCGAATTTTCCATCGAGCATTCAGATAATACATAATACATTGCGCATCGCTATAACCAGTTTGATCCGATCCCACGATTTTCAAGCACCCCAAACTTGTTTCTCGTTCGAACAGATTAACTGCTGTATGAGGTGATTCATTGCAAGAAGAAGTACGAAACCGACCGCCGATGGATCGATCCTTTCGGATAGATCTTCTGGCCCGAAGATCCCCGAAGACCTTCGAAATCTTCGCAGAAATCGAAGTCTGGCCGAGGATCATCCGTCTCTGTCCCGAGAACCGATCGATCTCCAGTTAGCGCGAAGAACCAAAGTAGAAGGCGAAGAACCAAAGTAGAAGACGAAGAACCAAAGTAGAAGAAGAAGAAGAAGATGATTTTGATGGGAGAGAAAAAAAGTGTGGAAGGCAAACGAAACGTCGCGTCGCGCGAATCGCGAGAGCCGCGGATCGCGATTCACCGATTCCGTGAAGCATCGGTGACGCATTGATAATTTTACTCTGACGGAGGCAATGGGATCTAAAACGCGAGGTGGCAGAAGGGGTTCGCCGACTAGCGCGTCAAGTGCCATCAATAACAGTTCATTCGTCTTTGTCCCGATATCAAGTCGACCGTTCCTTTGACACGTTTGTTAAAGTAGTTACCGGCTACTCACTAATTATCTGTACGCGACCAATTGCACCGGACGCCGCACAGTTGAGTATTTGCCTCGAAAAGTTGGCCAAAATACGATTTTTCAAACCTCCCGTGAGATGAAAAATTGTGGATATCTGATCAATTGCAATATATGGTTTTATTTTTTATATTAATATGCTCCTGTAGCGTTGTTATCCATTGAAAGTAAACACAAAATAATTGAGAGTTATGCATTGAAAATAAAGAAAAAATAAGTGAAATATTCTTCATCTTATTAAAATGATTAGTAGATGAAATAATTTTCTATGGATAATTCTGTTTCTTACAATCAATGCAGAACATTTTCCTTTTGCACAAAGATCCGTAGCGTAATGATCGTCGTTGATTAAATCGAAATCGTCTTAGTTCGCATTGTTGAAAATTGTGAAAATCTTAATAAAAACGGTACAATGAAATCCTTAGTTTGCGTAAAATGCTTCGAGGAAATTGTTAATTGCAATCTCCTTCGCGTGAGACTTCGTTCGAGAATTATCTTTACTAAAGTTCCGTGAAGCTCATCTTCAATCTTCCTCTTTGATTCTACAGTCCAATTAAATCGCTTTAATAAAGACTTTTGCATTAAACGATCTAGTTACTCCGAATGTCCCGACAGGTAAGCATCTTTTAAGAGTGTTCACGCAGGAGTACATACAAAGGTCGTCCCTTTAATGAAGAAGTAAATGAAGAAAGAAAGGATGTAGGGAATAATGAGGATAGCATTCCTTTTGCAGCATTGCAAGGCTGAATGGGATACATGGTAACAGCCCTGAAAGTTACAAACATTTTTTGAGATATAGTGTAATTTGTTTGACACTGAACCTGCTAGAATGTGCTTCGTTATAAAAATGACACGATTTAATGTATTTAGATTTCTTGCAATTTTTATTATAATGTAACCTCGAATAATAAAGTGTATCCAATCATTTCCAGCGAAAAAATCTGTATAGCTTTAATAATTGTCAAATAAAAATTCTGAAGCCGGTCAATTGAACGGCGCTGATAGGTTTGGTGTTAAAGAGAGGATTGAAAATGTGAAAGTTGCGATTTTTGTGATAGCCCCAATCTCCGCATTTAAACCTATCCTGTAGCTGAACGCATAGTTCGAAGAGGGTGTGAACAACCATAATCCCAACCGTTTTAAGGTTCCAGTGTTTAAAGGAGCATGTCGGTTGGAGAACGCCGGTGAAAATGTTGTTCTCCGGTAGGTACATGGAAGAGTGACGGAGTCCAACAATAGAAAGGCTGATCCACATGGCCCGCGATCGACGTTGGGCGACGGTGGGCGACGCTGGGCGTCGTTGCAGCGACGTTTGCAGCTCGCGGCCGCGTATCCTGCGGGTCGACGCGCGTCCGCGCAAATATTGGACGGACGTGGAATTTCGGGTATATTTTAAGAGATTCATCTGGCGAGGCCGGTACGTTCCGAGAAGCAATTTCGATCTTTACGATGCTTATTCTCGAGCGGTGTGCACCGACACGGCCGAAAAAAACAAGGGATAGGAGAGAGGCCCAGAACTCTGGCTGTCTCTCCTCTCTCTCCCACCTGACAGGGTGTCCGTTCCCCGTGGTCTTATCTGTTTCTCCGTTCCGCGAAAAAAAATCGCGAGTGATCCCAAGACGAGGAATCCTTCGTTTCGCCACTTTTTCCCCTCAAGGTCGCAAATCGACCAACATACTCCCTCTCTCGTTCTTGCGTCCTCCTTCCCAATCCTCCGTGTTCTCTCCTGTCCCGGCCAAAACGACCTTTGCTTCCCTCCTCCGTTCCTCCTTTCCCTTTGTTCCTTTCCTACTGATCCGCCACCCCCACTCCTCGTACTCTTCATCCTGATCCTCCGACTCTCGCATATCCTCTCGACACGATACAGGACACGATGTGTGCCCGTTCTGTTGCGTGTTCGAATGTCAATGACGAGTCGGCCAGCCGGCCAGTGTGTTTATCCGAAGCAACGGAGTTTCGGCTGCAGCCTTGGCAGGCGCTAAAATTCTCACTTTCGGTCTTGTCGAGAGGTCGGCATCCGTCTGCAACGCCGAAATTCCGGCCACTGATTCACCGAATTCGGCGCGGCGGCGTCGCAACCTGCACCTCCGTGCATCCCTGAACCCTACATCCAGAGTCCCACGGCGCGGCGCCAGCAAACAAACCACCCTACACTGTCCCACTTCAATTTTTAACCCTCCATTAGTACCTCGTCACTATTTCACGTATGTATTTTCCTGTTCTACATTTTGTTTTATCAGTTGCAGACTACCTTGCAGTGTAATAACGAAACTGACTCGTGACACTTCATATTTTAAATCTTCTACGTTTTCTCTGTCCACGATCTTGAATGAACTTGAATACTTATAGTCGCTGAATTCGCAATGAAAGGGATTGTGATTGCAGGTGTTTAAACAGCAGTGGTTCCATTTTAAAAAATTAAGCTGACCACGATATCTCTGAAAAAATTACTTAGAAACAATAATTTTATGGTATCGTGCGAGCCCCACTTTACCATTCAACTTTGTCCAACTTTGTCCAACTTTGTCCTCCAGTAATAGACATTGCAGCGTTGTGAGGAGTTTGTCAATCAGAAGTCCTGGGATAATTACCGGTGTGTGTAATATAAGCGTATATGAACTGTCCGCGCCGACTCCGCTCGGATCGGCTCAGCTCTGTTCGAGAAGGCAACGAGAGAAGCTGGTAGCGAACGTTAGCCGGTTAATCGATGTAAAGCGGCTATTTAAAGCTGCGAGTTACGGGGGTGGTGTAATTCAAGATCGTGTCCCGGTAATTGCACTGCGCTCGTATCGCCGCGCGCTGCGCTATCTTCGGGATGGAAGACGGGATTCCGTAGATTCCACCGCGTAGTTTTCATGGGACGCACTGCGGTCTTTGAGAACGCGTCGGCCACGATCGTACGCTGGCAATCGTCCGGGAAAACTCATCTATAATCGAGTCGGAACGCACATTGGGCCCTCGACCAGTCTTCCGGAGATCGGGTAATTTAGAGAACAGCCATCGTCATGAACATTTCTTATTCTAGATGACTAAACTACCGAAATTTTCCACCACTCTCTGCCGAAGTTGAAAGTGCAAATATTGCAAATTTTGATCTCCTCATCGATTTCGTGGCAGTGTAACAGTTACGGTTTGGTATCGGTTCCAGAATTGTTCCAAAGCCAAACTGTCTTTTGAAAATCTGACATTCGGATCTCCGAACAATATAAATTTTCAGGTTCCCGACACGACCACTATCCAACCCGATTTCGACTTCTAGTACCCGAAATTTCTGGGTATCGAATATTAGGGTCCTGACCCGAACTCGAATTTCCAGGTACCCGCCCATCCCTTCTATCTTCGTACTAAGAATTTTCAGAATACGTAATACAGGAATTGTATTTAGCGCACGTTTGTTCAGGATAAGCAAACTGCGAAACGATTGAAAGAGCAATGCACTATGGATTTAACGCATTTATAGGAAAAATCGATAGGTATAGTAACAACTATATAATTCTCGGAGTAATTCGACAGTAATTCTGCGCAACTGCAACGAGGATTAGCGTTCAGTGTTCCGCTGTTAGTCAGTCTTCACATTGAGTTATCTAGTGGATCGCACCGCGTCGATAGCGTATCAGGTGTGCGTGGTCGAGCACTGTTTCGCATTGTTCGTGCCCGATCGTTTAAAACGCCGTTCGTTTTTTCTCCCACCCTCGCCTCTTCTCGTCTCCTCTTCTCCGTTCTTTTTCTCCTTTTCGTCTAACCTTCGCGGGAAGACTCTGAACGATTGCCGAAAAATATCGTTATCCGCGGCTCGTAAAAACCGTGTGCAACGCTGGCTCGAGAAACTGAGAAAACATTTCATCGATGCTCGAAACGACTTCGACGGAAATCACTGCGGACGGAAGAAACTGGGGAGTACTGAGAAATCTTTGAAGGAGAAAACCTGCAAGGGAATCTGCATGTGTATTAAGCAATTTTTTCCAGTTATCTGACACTTACACTGAACGCTCTTACTACGATCATTTGATGACTGACCGTTGTTAAGTAATGATCTTTGCTGTTGAAGCAACGTTAAAAATATAATTTAACAATAAAATACATTGTAACATTTAATAAACGGCTTGTAAGGTGTTTCGCTATCACAATTAATAGAATGCGAGCGGATCATTATCATTTGGTTGCTTCATTGGCACGAGTAAATATAATTTCCAATGGCAATTGTAGTTGTGATCAAAGCGACGAAACTTTAAACCATGTGCTCTGGTCGTGTGTAAATTATGATGTTCAAAGGCTCAAATTTTTAGATTCGTCATGTAAAATGGGTTACCTACAACCTCTAAGCATTGACATGTTCATAGCGGAACCTAACATTAAGGTTTGTATTTGTATTCATCATTTTTTGAAAGATTGTAATCTTTCCATTTAAACCTTAACTGTATCATTGTTCATCAACTATTGTATGTATTAACTGTAATTTATATTTGTGCAGCAGAAATAGATCTCAGTTGAGATTTGAAATGCTTAATAAAAAAAAAAATAAACGGCTTGTACCAACGAAATTGATAGTTTCAACAATTTAGCGTTCGTCACACTTGTTCTATACGACTTTGATCGTCAGATGTGCAAAATGGACATTGTGCAGGCTGGGGCAGGACCTTGAAGAAAATCCTGCAGAAGAAAGAGAAAGTTCGAAGGCTAAAAACGCAGGGATGATAATGACGGTTTGACAACTTCTAGAAGGAAGAAACTTAGAGAAAACATTAGAAGAGACTCGACTCCCATTTGCGTTTGAAAGAAGAAGTACCATGATGCAAAAATGTGGTCAAGTTGTTGGAACTTGAAGTTTCGCGATTTCGTCGAGTTCGCGGCGCTCGGGCGATTTTTACGTTTCGGCACCGTTTCGGGCCACGTCATTGCCTGGTTACAGGGACGCCGATGATGCTCGTGTGTGCGTGCAACGAGCCACACCACAACCAACAGACAGACGCGAGAGAGACACGCGCGGCCGACCTTGCATTTGCTTTGCATATATACGACATAGCTTTGGGCATGGTCACACACGGAACACAACCTTGGCGAGAGCATAAACGGACGAACGCACGGCGAGAGAACGAGCCCGTGAACCAAGGGGGCAGAGAAGAAGGGAGAGGGAGACGAAGGAGGACCGGCAAAAGAGGGACCACGGGCCCACGTCACGCCACTTTCGGTTTTATCGTCGCATGTCCGACCGGGGCGCGATTTTCTCGTGTCCTGATCTTCGGACCCACTGCCTTGCCTCGATACTTGTCGCTAACGACAATAAATACTCTAACGGGCCTTCCTGAGTACCTCGGGATCAAGGATCGAGTTGATCTTTATCGCAAGACTCGCCATTATGTTATTCTTCAACGTTTCCTTATTTGTTTTAATCACGGCGACAGCCATACCTGTACAGATTCAGAATGTGGATGGAGTAAATGTATAGGTGTGATGCTGGACATATTTTGATTGTGTGTAGATGAATAATGAATTCATGAAGAAAGAGCTACGAATTCATTTGTGCATCTGATAACTGGATCGAGGGACAAGACGATAATAAATAACAATATAAATGACCGTTCTATTATCCATACACCCACGCTTCTCAAATTAATTCAGCTAACCGTCCTACCGTAGATTCCAGGATACAAGAAAAATTCGCGAATGTTTGACGTGCGTTTCGTCGGTATTTTTCACGTCGAGCAAACGAGCGGACTTCAAAGCGCGGTGCGCAAACCGCGCAACCATTTGTTTGAGCCATTAATCCGCCCGTAGCAGGCCCAGACACAAAAATGGATTTCTTCTGATCGGCTCGCGAGGCTCGGAAACCGAAGGTTGGCGTAAATCAAAATTTATTTCGAAGACTCGCAAGATACCTTGCCCCCGAGGAGTCTTTTTATGCAGGATGCGCGGACCACGAGATTCGTACCGTTTCTTTTATTTCTTTTTTTCTTTCGCGTTTCATTCTTCTGCTGGTTCGAAGAGAATTGCGCGCGGGAGAGAGAGAACACACAGAGAGAAAAAGAGGAGAGATAATTCCGGTAAATTTCGCGAGTCAAAACGTGCAGACGACGCCGAGGCTCCGGCACCTGGTGTTCCCGAGACCGCGACTGTAAACGCTCGACCTTGAACGGTATTTATTGACCCGTTCTGCATACTAGATTCGCGAATAGCTGATTCATTATGAACGGCGATCCGGCATTTTCATTCATTTACCGTTCGCGGCGCCGAGATCGCGACTCGACCGTTCCCTCGAGCGACTCGATCGCTGGATCTCCGAGATCGATGACGAATCGAAGAAACGTTTTATTATACATTGGGTGTACAAAGTATTCGTACAACTTTTAAAAACGTCTGACTTCTTCAAAATTGTAACCAGTTTCAATTTTTTTTTAGACGTTAGGATTGAGTTTACTAGCTAACGTGTAAGTAATTCTTTTTTAAATCGTTATTGGTCGCAATTGCGAAGGAAAAAGTAAAGGTCAAGCTTGTAATGTTTTATCCGCAGAAACGAATTTCCTGGACAACATTTAAAACTAAGATATGCAGAAATTTTGTGGGCCACGAGAGACCCGAAGTTTTTTCTGAAACCAACAAGAGCATCGAAGCATTGATTCATTTCTGACACGCATCATATTTTTTCATAATCCTCTGATTTACGAGTAATCGCTATTAGAGACTCGAATATAGATCCTACGTCAACGATCCAACGTCGCAGGCGACCGGATCGTTAACCAGCCGATCACGAGGCTGTTGGTCTCGATCGCGGCCGTGTGTCTCGATCGACCGTAGGATCTCGATTCGTCTGGCCCGATCAACGGGAGATCCAGCGTAAAAATAAATACCAGTCGCCGCGGATCGGCATTATTTACGACTCGGGCGCAGCTCGGGCGACGTTACATATTGACGTTCTAGGTGCCGGTAAATGCTACGGCAAACTACTGGCCCGGAGGAAGCGATAAAACGCTTCTCTCTCTCTCTCTCTCATATCCGAGAAGAGACATCCACAAAAATCCCGCGCGAAATCAAGGCCCCGTACACGATTCTCGCTGGTCTCGCGGGCAACAGTTAATTCCCGCAACATTTAAAAAAGAGAATGACTACGAGATGACTATGACATATGTGTGTGCGTACCGTTGACTTACTCGTTAGCAGCGACGAGGACATGCGGACGAGGAGATCCGGCGTTCTTACCTGCAACAGAAGAGGCTCGTTAAAGCGATTGACTCTAGCCAATCAAGAAGCCGTTAAAAAATACATGCGCAGATGAGAGGTACCTACAATGTATTTTTTTTTCACGCGGAGAATCAACATCTATCAACTAGTTTTTGCGAGGGTTATGTAAAATTTCGCGAGCGAGAGAGTCTTACAAAATCACACTGCGAAGGGTATCCGGAAAGTACGGTCCAACTGTGCGATGGTGTGGGGTTCGTTATGAGACTGCGGATTTTGAGCATTTAACAAAAAAATAGATACGTACTACAGCACTAAGTCTTGACCATTTCATTCGTAGAATTGATCAGAATTATTAGTAATGATTACTAGTGGCTCGATAATGAAATTTGCACCTTACACTTTAATTTAGTCCATTTGAGAAAATACAGATTCAATACCTATCACATTGACCTCCACGTTGAATGTGTTAAAAAAATATATATTTGGCCGCAAATATTTTTTGTTTTGCAGATACAGATTCACAGTCCATTACCACAAAGTTTTATCTAGCAAATTTTGAGAAACAAACGTGATAAGTGAGAGGCGAAAAAGTATGAAGTGAATTGGTGGTGGGAAATAAAGAAATGAGTGTGCATAAAGGAGCGTTTGTTTGAACATGTGTCAGTCATTGTTTGATCATCGTTTGCGTTGCATGTAATACGTTACATTAAATACATATTAACTTTTATAATTCCGTCCACTGTTTCAACAAGTTTCAATTTCTTAGATCGAAACACCGCGTGCGAGGGTAGTGTCGCAAAGACAGTACCTAATTCTATCAAATAAGTAATATCAGAATTTGATACCACGACCCCGAAAGCCCCCGAAATCGTGCTGTTCGCAATTAATAACGAATAATTAACAGAGACACGAATTTTGTCGAGGTTTTTGCGATTCTGGCCCACTGTGTGCCACGGAGGCACGTGGCGAAAAGAGAGGCGCCTCCGACGCTCGGATTAGTTCGAGAGAGTCCTTGACTGTTGGAATGCGGACCACTGGGGTCCAGGCACATCCAGGTAGCCTCCGAATCTTCTGTGTGAGCCGCGTGTGCACCCACCGGGGCCCCTCCCGCATGCATCCGTCTGTCTACCCGTTATATTCCCACAAAACCGGGCCCACAGACCGAGATAAAAGGACCCCGTGATCTTCCTCCTCGTTGCATCCTCTCTGAACCGCACCTGCTCCCTCCAACCGGGGGCTTAATTATCGATGTACCTTGAGAGGGGTACAGGGGTCCTCGAGGAACCACGCAACCCACACCGTTTCGCCTCGACAGGTTCGATTCAATAGGATGATCGAGAGAGAGGATGATCGTTCGAGGAAGTCGGGACTCCAGGATGATTGACGAGGCCTTTCGGCGAAATCGAGCGACCCAGTCACGGGATTTGCGTGGAAAATAGCCGTTGATGACCATGGGGTCCCGTGCAACCATTGTAGTTGCTGTCTCCCTTTCTGCAAACCGCTGTTTTCGCATACTCTACTTCACTTGTCGTCTCTACTTATACAGGGTGTTCGACTACAGGTGGGAGAAATTTTAGGGGTTGGTTCTTGACGATAATATAAGACGAAAATGAAGAATAAAAAAATTGCGATTCCGGCTTCGTTATGAACAATTAAAAATCTTAAAATGCGGCAACGTTTTCGACTTTTCAACTCGTTGGGGCCCCAAATGAGAACCAAGGTATGCATGCATCTATCACTTGATACGTGACTGTCACGCGCTTCTATGACGTACGCAACGTACACCTCTGTTGGTCACATATCCGCATTTTAGGCGGATTTTTAATTGTTAATTTCTAATTAACAAAGCCGGAATCGCAATTTTTTTATTCTTCATATTCGTCTTATATTATCGTCAAGAATCACCCCCTAAAATTTCTCCCACCTGTAGTCGAACACCCTGTATAATAAACTTTCCGGTTAACACTTCGTATTCATTATTAGACTGTAGAAATTTATACAATTCTCAATTTTTGTAGACAATTTTTCACCCTCCGCACAGTGGGCGAAAATGTCAATCTAACGGGTCGAAATTATTTCAGCATTATTTTAAGATTCAAAGCCACGAAGTAGGTAACTGGATTCGTTTCGATGTTAGCTACAATAATACGCGATAAAAAAATTGTATAGTGGCATTTAAAAAATTAACAAATACTGGTCTGTTTTTTTCACATTAATGCTATGAACATTTGACGTTATTACCTAAATGAAATAACCACACTTTGATAATAGAAGTCGGAAAAATTGCTCGTATGCATGTTAAACATTTGCTTGTATACATATGTATAACGTATACATAATACATATACGCTCTGATGATAGTGACCAGGAAAACAGCGCGTACGTTCACGCTAATGACGCAAATGGGTTAACGAGCAGTCGACAGAATAATTCTACATTAGTCGATTAGGTGTTTCCGAATATTGGCTGAAATGTGATTGATGTATTCCATCGAAATGCAATCGATGCATGCAAAATAATGAATATTGCACCGAACGTGTCATGCAAAGTTGTTCGCGGATAAATGACGGTCCTTTGTCGTCGATTTATCATCCATTTCTGCTTATCGTCTTCCTCATCTATTATCACAACGTGTAGGTAACTCTGTACGATCATAATTCAATATTCGTATTGATTTAATAATTTCTGAAAACATATGAAAATTTAAGAATCTTCTTGCATGATCACAGATTAATTTACATTTGAGGCACAAAGACACGCGTAAACATTTTTGTTTATCGACGTAGGAGTCAAAGTTATTAATTATATCCTGTATCTTGCGATCAAAGCAGACAAATTTTATTTTCCATAAAAATCCGCATTCGTATTCATTGCGGAAGAGTCATCCACGATGTTCAAAATGAAAAAGTGTAAATTCGGCTGTAGAGAAACAAACGTAGAAAAATCGTGCAGAGTGTCAGATTGCGAAGGGTTAAAAAAAATCCTGGTCTAACCCTACGAATATTACGTTTGCACAGCCGGGGCGATATCGATTCCTGTTTCGATAAGTCGGTCTATGAATTCGCATAGACACAGTCCACGGTTCGAACGATCGATCGAGGCGTTCGGCCGTGTTTCCGTGTTAGTGGTCCGTGGAAAAATCGGCGCGCGTTCAACGACCGAGTTCGAGCGATTAAGGAGCAACAGGTTTCGCTGTTCTCTAAGAGCTCGCGAATCGAGAGACCCGTGACGCGTCGCCTACTCTCTATTACGGAGTCGTGTATCTTTCTCTGTTGCTGAACGGCCGCGGACGCGGATAAAGGCGAGAATAAAGTCGAAAGGCATTCACCCTTGGTGAAAGTAGTTCTCCGATCGATGTCGCTGCCACGTCGTCGCGTCGTCGCGTGTCCGACCGAGGCAGAGCGAGGCAAAACGAGGCGGAGCGAGGCAAGGCTGCTTTCACGATACTTCGATCAGTTTTTCCAACGATTCGACCCGTTCTTCTGCTAATTCGATTCCGCATACGAAAGGTTCCTCCACAAAAACCGGGAGATCAAAATTATCAATTCTAATAATGCAGAGTGTAGGAGAGACCGGGGCTGAAAGTTACCAGGGTAAGTTGTTCCGATCATTATTCGTAAAAAAAGAGAAGCACGCACGACTGGTTTTCAGTCGTTTTTGCTATAAAAGTGGACAAAGATGTTTGTGGCGTCTGTGGTAGGGTAAATTTATATTGTAGTGTAAATATTATTCGATCCTTATTTTTTGAACATCCGTTTTCAAAAATTATGGAATTATCGCCGGTGAACAATCTGTTGAGTACACAGAAGAATGCGTTTATGTTATTTCTAGTTGAATCAATTTTACCATTTTTGAAGATAGAAAAATTATGTAAGACATCCAAATAGCGCATTAAATATACAATTTATCGTAACACCACTGAAATTATTTTTTTTCTTTTTTTGCATAGATTTTACCGTGATACGTGTTATGGTTCGAAGCGTATGGTGCGACGGTATTATGCAGCGTATGTATTTCTATGTGCTCAACGGGGTCGCCGACCTGCCCCATAAGTTCGTGCATTAAACGCTCCCGTTGCCCGTTATCGAATCCCATTCGTTCTGTCTCTGATGGTTATCACCGATCTATAAATACAGGTACGATAAATGTACAGAAAGTTCGTATCTCCATGTTCGCCTTGGTGACTCGAAGCACGTCGTCGCGTCACGACGACCGAACGGAAACGTCGCATCAATTTTCACCTGAAGAGAAATTATGGAATAATATCCTGAACAATCTCCCGACTGACGGTAATCGTGGCTTAAAGACCGGAGCCTTGGATTATCCGTTTACTCCGAGGCTTGTTCGCGATCCCGCGGCTTCGTCAACGGATCGTGAATTGCGATTTCGCCTTCGCAGATATAGCAACTCCTCGAATCGGGTCGCCGTTATTAGCAAAACATCGTGCCGACAAATCGGAATGCGAGAACCGTGTTGCCATCGGAAAACGATTGATTTGCAGAGATGATATTCGCGCGAAATGCAAATCTCGCGGCATTCGTTTCAGGAAACTAGAAGAGAGAGAAAAATCCGTTTCTTCGAATAATTCGGTTGAAAGACCGTCACCGACATCTTGGATATGTTCGAACTCTTTCAGTGATTTGTTTTTCACGCATTGTTTGGCGTAAATTTAGTGATCTTGCGAAATATGCATTATACTTCGATGATCGTGTAATTTTCATTCTGTCAATCCTATTAACGCTTTCAATTTCAAACTGCAAGCCTTAAAAATTGTATCGAAAATCGAAGTAATTCGGCGAAATAAAAATAGCAAAATTTAGGAGTATGATCCTACTTCCATTAACCTTATTGCATTTTGTAGATCCTAACAGTTCACTATAAATGAGGTTACTATTAATATTGAGACAAATATTTCCGACTCCCAGCTAATTCCATCGAATGAGATTATTAAGCGCGGATTACCGAAGAGAAGAATGACAAAGATTGTGAAATCAGTTATGCTGTATTTGTTAGGCTGTTGACTTAAATGCGCGAAGATGCAAGGTGAGCAGATGGCAGTGGAATCTGGGGAGAACCGTAGATTTGATGAGGAAATGTGGCTTTTCGACGATGCGGAAAGCGAATGAGGCGAACAAAGCGAACAAAGAGAACGCGACGGATCCGGTTCTGAAATGTCCGATTGATTCGGTGTCGGGCCGTGACAATGCGAGAGCTAACTGCAACCGTTGCCGGTGGCCGAGCAACACCAATGACTATTGAACCGGCGACGGTTGCGGTCTAAACTCTAGCGGGTCAGTGACCCGGCCGCGGCCAACTTGGTGCCAACGCGGAGCGACGTTCATTTCATTAGGCGCCAGATACTTAGTGAAATTAGTATTAACACTCGAACGAGGCGGCCGCTCTCGCTCTCGCCCGTTCTGGCTTTCCAGAAAGAAAGCTGCTCTCTTGCAGCGACCCGCGAAAAACGCCGCATCGTTTCAACGATCCTACCACTGGCAAAAATAACAGTCTACCTTCTACGCCATTCTATCAGACCAGTGAAAATAAACTCGCCTATTATTAACCGGATGCAACGAAATGAAAAAATGTAGTTGCGGAAGACAAGTTCTTTCTTGTTGAACACGAGAAGGCACACGAGATACGTCTATTAACATCTCCGGACAAAAAGGTGACTGAATCATTCGATGCGAGTAAGACAAGTTCGGATAATCTAATTTGATATTGATTGATTGAAGCGAAACGAACCGTAATTTGCAGCGTAAACGGATTTCGTGAAATTTCAATGTTCCAGCCGTTTTTACGAAGGGGTAAAAACATAGGCGTTGAAAGGTACAAAATTCATTTCGTACGGATCAACCTCGTACTTTTTCGAGAAAAATCCACTCGCCCATTAGAAGACCTCCAAAGATTACGCTGGCAAATATTGAATCGCCGGTGCCGTTAGAAAACTCTCCAGGAAACACGATTCCCGTGCTCAGTCATCGATTTTGTCGGAAACTTTACTTTTCAGCAACGTCTGCCATCGTATGGCGTTCATAATCTTCCAATTTACTCAACGACGATCAAATTAATTTTGTGCATTTTGCTATTTAAAGTGAAATTGATTAAACATTTTGTAAAAAAAATCGAGTTGCATTTCATAAAATATATTCACATTGAAAACAGCGAAACGGTGCGATGCTGGCAAAGGTGTCGAACTGTTTGATTCCGAAGGATGAAAAATAATAACGTTACATATCGATCAGAGCAGATTCCCAAAAACCGGAGCGAAACGAAAGGAGCGAAATTTTCGACGCAAACAACCGAGGCGTCTATTGTATGATAATGCACGCGACGAGCGCCGATAATTAATCGAGTGTTTCGCAGGCGACGTTCGAGAACAATCGAAAAAGCACAGTGCACCGAGCCCGTTGAATAAACGGTGTGTTTTTTCAATCCAATCGTGTTGGAGGGACAGGAGCCGCGGAATAGACGGAGGTAATTGTTTCATTGGGTTCCCCTGGTCGTGATTTAATTGCTCGAAGCCCGTAATTGATCCCATCGCGATGATTCCAGTCATTAGGCGGTGCCTTGAAGTGTTTGAAGAGGTCGCTGACCTTCCGCGGCAGGTTTTGTTAGTAGCGTTCCTCCTATCGTTAGGTACGTGCGAGAGCGCGCGCGTACACGACGCTCACACGTAGATACACGGATTACGACAAGCTTCTGTGTACACTCGTTTCAGCTCCGCTTCGCTCCACTCCGCTCGCCCGTTTTTTCAATCTCGATTTTCGCCGCGGGCGAAACGTATCAGACCGTTTACTTTCGATCCGATTTACTGCTTCCGTTTCGACGCCGCGCCGGTTTCTCGTCGCGTGCTCGCCAATTACGTCCCGCAACTTTTAAACTTTATTTTCGTATACATTAACACTTCTGTTATTTTAATTGACTGCTCTTGCACGCTCGTATTATCTTCATACATAGAGCCCGGTCACCTTCGAACGTTCGCTAAAAACAGAACACTCTTTCAGGTCCTAATTCATTACCGAAGCTTGAGAATACAAAGCATACGCTGGAAATTTTCTCTTTGACCAATGTATTCTTAGTGTCTTACAGAAGAAAGTCTGTTCTGTATTTAGAGTTTAGTGTTTGGAAGTTAAAGATTCATGGATTTGAGTTTAAGGTGAACGTTAAGGTGAAGATCCATGAAAGTCTGACGCCATTATCGATCGAAGACGTCGATAACTTCTACGGTATGAAAAATACTGAAATTTGAAAATCTGTGAGAATTACCACCTGGAGATGGAAATGATCGTTGGACAGGGTAATTACAGCGACAGGTATAACCTCGCGGACAATCGCATCGGTTAGGTAAACGCGTGGTGGAGATTCGTTTAGCGGGTAATTACTAGAGCGCGTTTCTTGGAGATTCTTTTGTGCACGACAACGACGTTGGCTCGTCCAATTATACGGAGCAGGCCATTGAACAAGATATCAACTTTGATTGCAAGCCAGTACCGTTTGAATCTGCATCGAATGAAATCCTCGGTCGCCGGAAGGGATCATCGGTGTTTATAGTTGTAGCGGCGGAGAGTCTAGAGAGAAGAAGACCGTTGACAGATGTTATTCGCGCGGTGCATAGCCAGTTTCCCTTAAAGATTGTTAAAGATCGTTAAGGCGTGCTCGTGCTCGTGTTGGTAGTCGCGCTTGCGCTTGCGCTTGTACTCTGTTCTCGTCTAATGAACCCTTCTGCTCGAATATTCCGGAGGAAGGTGATTGACCTCCATAATACTTGGACAACCGAGACAGGCATTGGACAACACGGCGACGAAGATCGCCGACGTTGTTTCTTCCGTCTAACAGTCACGCCGAGGTTACTGTTACCTCGTCAAATTCGAACATTGTCCAAATTGCGTAACTCAAAGGCCACGCACGAAACCGTAAATCTATCCTGCAGCGGGACCGGACGTTACGTTAGACTGGAATTCGAAACCAGTTTCTTCGTCGGTCAAACATTCGAACACAAAACCAAATCCATTTAACTCTATCGCGGAACTGAAGGTTACGGGCCGGGCCTGCGGTTTCACGGGACTGAACGGTCCTAACGATTTTTCGGGGACGCACTTCGCGGTGATGCAGTGGGGTCGCGGTCCCGAAAACCTGGCAGAAACTCGAAATAAGAAGATTCAAGAATTCATGATTATACAGGGTGGGGCATTTTAAACAGGTCACCTGAATAACGCGGCTGCTATTGGTGTTAGGAAGAAATGTATCAGATGGAACTTGTATGGTATCGAGGAGGCATTATTCTGATGTTAGTAGCTTTTTTGACGGCGGACGCGCAAAGGACATATGAAGGTCAACTTCATTTTTTTAAATGGAATGAGGTATTTTTTAATACGTCAATCTATGCAGCTGGACATTCGTAATAAAAAAAGTACTAACCTATGTATGTCGAAAAGTTAGTCGTTCAGTAGATATTTCAATGTAAAAAATATAAAAATATCATTACTGCCGTACTAAGACGTTAGCGTTTACTTACTAGTGTAGTACGACAGTAATGGTATTTTATGTTTTTTATATTGAAATATCTTCTGAACGATTAACTTTTCGACATACATAGGTTAATACTTTTTTATTATGAATGTCCAGCTGCATTGATTGACGTATTAAAAAATTCCTCATTCCATTTAAAAAAATGAAGTTGACTTCCATATGTCCTTTGCGCATCCATCTACAAAAAAGCTACTAACATCAGAATAATGCCCCCTCGATACCATACAAGTTCCATCTGATGCATTTCTTCCTAACACCAATAGCAGCCGCGTTATTCAGGTGACCTGTTTAAAATGCCCCACCCTGTATATCCCTCAGTAAATTGTAGTTAAGAATATTCTCTTGTGGAATCAGTAAAAATTAACGATGTCGAAAGGCTAAGTTCTGTGAGTTTAATTATAGAGTAAAAGATAGATGTTCTGGTAAGAATATTGTCTTTAAGTACGCGACGATATTTATCAACCAAATTAATATGGATTGTTTGTGTAATGGTAAATGAAGGATTACACATCGTGGTACTTGGAGAATATTGTAATACTTAGTTACAGTGGACTGTTTCGTTACCTCGAAAAAATAATTAAATTTGTATACATTTCCAAGGTTTTGGGAATGTTTGAGTTCAAATTGAATCCTTTGTTGCACTCCTTTGATTAGTATGACTCGACATGAGTTTCCATTACAGAAACTCTTATGTCTCTCCTAAGTAGGAAATTATTGGCAACAAAACTGAAAAATAATTCCGAGTGCAAAAGGTTACGGCTCAAGATTTAAGGTTTAAGAGTTGAAGAACGCAGGGTAAAGGTTATTTCACCAAAGAGCCTGAAACCGTGATCGATTCTGCGGATCTGCGGTTAGTTCTCCGATAAACCAGACGCGAAGTTCACGCGTAAAAATTCGTTTCGGAAGTCGACGACCGGCTGCGAGAGTTCGAACGCGAATCTCGATCGCGAGGCCGACGATAAATTCCAATTCTGCGGCGCGTTTCGATAAATGTTTACAAAGTTTTTGCAGCGTTCGCGCAGGCCGCGGTAGCAAGCAAGAGGCTTTTGTTGCGGGTCGAACAAGAAGTCGGGAAAACGGTACCGAATGTATCTCGGCGGAATCCAGTCTCGGCACATTATTCACAAGCCCCCGCTATAAATTCCCAATGAAACGTGCTGCGACGTGAATCGAGTTGTACAGTCCGCGTTACGGTTGTACCAGTAAACTAATTAACCACGTTAATGAACCGTGATATAAGAGGCGTGCGTAGACGCGAGAGCGGAGCGAGTCGCATGCACGATATGTATCACGTGCCCCGAAGGGGCCGACCACGACCACCACGCGTACACGTATACTACGTGCGTATACCTCTCCTCTATCGTTAATGCATCGGAGAAACGGATGGAAAACCTTTGCCAAGAAACTCCGTCGATTTTTCATACGAGCACCACGACCGCCAGGCCGCACCGCACCGCACCGCATCGCGCGCCGCTCAATTACGCCTAACGGTATGTATATCGTTTAACAGATAACGCGTTACGCACTAATTGCACGAAAACACTGGCCGTTCGATCGACCAATTCGCCAAGCCCAAACCCCGACTCTGGGCTGTGCCCGAAGAAACGAATCGTTAACCCTCTCGCACCGTGGACGAGTGGAATGAGATGTCGTGTACCTTTATTATCGATACGAAGTTCTTTTTATAAATTTGAAACAAGTAATCGATTTTTAAGACATGGCTCCGTTGGAAGGTGCTTGAAGATTATAAATTTAAAATACTCCATATTCGACGCAATTAAAGTTTTCATTGCTTATTTTGTGACATTAATGTGACGGTACAATTTTTATAGAAATATCTGGTTTCGTTCCGTCGGACAGCTTTTTGCAAACTACACATGCTATTATCGGATGAGAACCGAGATCGAATTTCTACATCGAGTACAATTATGCGGCTACACTCCGTACAAAATAAACAATAAAATCTCTAATTGTGTAGAATATGGAGAATTTTACATTTAACGTGTTTTAAAAATCGATTACTTGAGTGAAATTTTCAAATAAAATACTTTATATATTTATAATAAAGATACGCGAGATATCTCGTCCATAGCATTGTAATGTACGACGAAATCATAGTGACGAGATATTTCGTCCATAGTATCGTTCGTATGATATCACGGTGACGACATATCTCGCCCATTTTAGCGAAAGGGTTAATGCTAATAGCGATCCCGCGGCAACGCGACTCCAACTTGCTCTTTCTTGTTCGCGAAAATCAGGCTCTCCTGTTACACGCTGCGTTTTTGTTCGACCGACTATTACACGGTTTCTTAACCCCTCGGCTTATGCTTGGTCTCATTACAAACAGAATCTACCAAGCACGTATACATGTATCATTAACCGTAGCTGGCGTCGCGCAGTCTTTCAGAGTCTACAACACCGTTTAAGTAACGAAACTTGCATACATTGCCATCGATACTTGGTTAACAGTGTGGATTTCCTGCGTTTATTTAAAAATTAATTAATAAATTAATTAATTAATTTGAATAGGAAAACCAAAAACTAAAGAGCTGCAATAAGTAATGTAGGAAATGAATGATTTGTATGATGTTACTTGTTTTTTGAATGTGAGAATCGAGAATCGTGTATGTATGCGTGAGTGCCGTGATATTGCGATTGCGACACATCTTGTTAAATCAATATTTGTTCTAGGAAATTTATAAACATTAGAAAAAGTAGGATATAAAAGGACGTGTTCACGTAGCGATTCGACTTTTTCTCGAGATACGAAACACGTCATCACGTTTGTTAATTTCCGTTAATTTCATATTTCAGTTGTGTATTTTCTTTTCGAATTAAAACAGTTATACAGTTATTTAATATATTTTCGCTTACAGTAATTACGTACATACTTATTGTTAAAGAATGGGAATGACAGTAAGAATGAACGAATAGAAGAACGAAAGGTTAAAACATAATTCTACTGATTTGGCTAATGTATACAAAGTCCAATTTCTTAGCCATGAGGCTGAAATAAAGAATACATTATTGTTCTTATAAAAATGAGTTGCTGTAATTTCAAACAGAAGAAAAAGTAAGGGTAATTGAAGAATATATACTAATCTCAACGTGACAAAGTATTCAAGAAAGAATTAAATATGCATCTCGTTCCAATCTCTTGAAATTGATTCAGACAATTTCTATTTCAAATTCGGATTTTCTGTTTCCTCTAGGAAAATTGTGAACGACAAAGGTGTAAACGATCATCGAAGGTGTAAACGATCATCGAAGGTGTGAACGTGATTGTAGAGCAAGTGATTAACGCGTTTTACAGTAAAATCGAAGAAAACGGGAACTTTATGATCGAAGAAAAATGAGAATTCGAGAATTCTGCCGTTCACCGCCATGCTAAGATACCGCGAATCGTGGGAGGCAGATAAAAGTAATTCTAACCCCCCGTCCATTGACCGAATTCATTTTTTCAGGAAAATATGGAATCTTGATAGCGTTAATAATTGAAAGAGAAAGAATCACGGTAGATTTAACGGATCTTCTCCTGAAATCGAGCCCTGTTCCGTGCATAATTATTCGTCGCAGCTCGACGAGATATTATTCGAAAAACTTGGTTCTCGAGTTCCTGTGACGCTTCGCGAATGGCTCGCGCTTCTCTCCCGTCACCGTTTACGGCGGTAATGCGGCGTCGTTAAGGAAAGAAAAGATTACGTTACAAAATGCATGCAATTCATCGTGCCTCGTTTTACATAAGAGACAATTGCGATTCTCGTTCTTCCAACGACTCTCGACGACGATTTCGACGGCAGGCTAACAACCCAACAAAACAACTCCGCTTGCGTTTTCTTGTCGAAAAACCATTGAGGAAACACTGTCGGCCGAGACAAACACGATCTCAGACTCCTCTCGAAAATTATTAAAGAAAAATCAACAGGATGAACGAGATTACTCTACTTCCATAAATCACACTCGTACGCTTTCTTTCCCAGTTGAATCACTCGATTTTCGGAGAGAGACAAACTTATTTTAAATGAAACAGGGTGAAGCTTCTATGCAATTTCGACTTCGGGAAATCATTCGTTCATGAGCAAAGTGACACAACGATAAAAAAAATATATAGTTCCCTTAAAAAAAAATTGATGACCTCGATATCTAGAAAAAAATGGCCCTTAGATTGCCCCTTTGGTTAGGTTAATATTGTCCCATAACGTGTTCTTCTATTACTAAAATTAAGCGAAATATTCAAGGTGGCCAAATTAGCTGGGACACCCTGTACATAAATTGTGGTGTTCTTCATAATTAATGTACACGACAATTAAGCCAATATCTATAACAACAAATTATTTGTAATGAAAAATTGGATACTTCCTTTTTTTGAGTTATGTTACTTTTCTTATGATTAAACGAAATCATACTATAACATTTCACTTTTATAAATCAAACTCGGAAGCTCCCACTTTCCATATGGAACCACTCGATTTTAGAGCACCGACAAAATTACTGAAATGATTTTAAAAAGCTAAAGAAACTCGTATGCAACTTCAGCCTCGAAAAATTGCAGATCCTGAATCTTCCTAAAGCCCTTCAAGCAAGTCTCAGCCTTTGTAATCCCTGCCGCAGGTGCACAAGGGCTGCGAAGTTGAAAAATAGTAATACTGCGTCGCTGGATTCGATAAGTCGATGGAATATTGGTCGTGGTATTGAGTCAGAGCCACCATACATTAACATATTTAATGGTACTCGAAGAGCGCTCGCACCGGCAACGAGACGAACATCGTGGAACATCGATGTGTTTGTGTGTGCGTTTCTCTCTCCGCTTCTCCTCGGCTGTCTTCTCTCTTTCACTCTCTCACGCTGTTTCTCTCTCTGGATAACTAGGCGGCAGTGTCGCTAGCGCAGGTCGACTGGTGTGCACGTGCACCGATATGCACAGGCACGCACACACGGAGAGACGCATGCGCAAACTATGCACTCGACGAGTCATTGACCCGCGTATAAAACACTCACACGAGCATGTTAGCACCTACACAGACCGGCGAAACGCGCGCAAGCTCGCTCCCAGACCGCTACACTGTGCACCGTGAAGTGCACCGTTTTCTGGACAAAAATCCACTACTTTTCTCGACCTTTCTAATCGAGGCATCCAATAAACGGGACTCTCAAGTGCGTCGAATATGAAAATCATCATCGCTTTATTCAAGAGTTGTCGCGGCCTTGGAATTAATTGCAGAAGATTTATACGAAACATCGTCCACGGTACATCTCCGAATGACGTGATCCAAAAAGTGTATAAAAAGGCTATACACGTCATATCAGATACATTGCATACTGTCTCCTTGAACTTCACGCTGCAAACTAGTAGAAATTTCAATTGCATGCCGATAACACAGACCTACAAATTTAAACATGTTCCGTTCTCATTCTAAAAATCAGAATCGGGAACAGAGAAATTCTCGATCACACAGTTTTCGGAATTGATCGGTTTTTACAAGGATGCATGATTTTGATTTTTAAGTGTACGAAGAATTTGAGTAGAATTGAATGGGAACGATTTGTTGATATCGGAGAATGACATTTCCAATTTGTTGCGGAGGAGCGACGGGGCACAGTGCACCGAACGGCAGGCTGCAACCGCTGCCGGTGCACTGCACTGCAGTTGCAGCGTTGCACAACGCGGGATCGTGTGTTCGCGGGGATTGTGTTCCCCGCTGGTTATTATTATTACGTGCAGAGAGACAGAGGGAGAGAGGGAGAGAGAAAGAGAGAGACGCGAAAAGCGCGTGCCCGCGCTTGGGAAACTCTTCGTGCAGAGCGGCGAGCTTCGGAGGACAGGTCCTCCGACTTCTTTTTGCTTTTCTGCCCCATGTATCGTCCCTCCTTCTTTTTCTCTTTCTGCTTTCGCTTCTGGGACTACTCTCGCGGTCCTCGTCTTCGTCTTCTGCTTCTTCGCCGAGTCGTTGACTTCGTCCTCTCCGCGATCGATATTTTAACCTTCGAATCAAATTATTTCATTCGGACCACTCCGCTCCGGCTGCCGCCGCGCCGCCTCCTCTCTCGAGATCTCTGTTTCTCTCGATCTTGATCTCGCACTCGATCTCTCACTCGATCTCTCGCGCGCTTGGCCACCGTTGCTACGTGCCGGAACAATTATTTTTAACGTGCCGCTGCGACCACGATTATTGGACCACGGCTCTTTTCGCGTTTACTGCGTAACGAGACTGCATTCGATCTTCCATCGTTTCAAGATGAAACGCTCTCAACACAATTTTTCGAATTAATATAACGTACAGACTTTCTCTGAAATGATTATTTGTAAAGAAATTATTGAATTTTTGATGAATACAACTCGGTCATTGAAAAGCCTAGTAGTAGGCTTCTGCTAGACAACGGTGTTAAAATAACAGTTCTATTAGTCCGATGATGTTATACAGGGTGAACCACGAAGAGTGATCAGCTTAGATTATTCTGCTGATAACCATCCTGTACAGTCACTATCATTTTCTGCAATCGTCTCCAAACGTTTTGCAAATTGATGGATTTTCTTCCGAACATTAAATACGAACTTTTGCAATCATCCAATGATCGAAGTCTGAAGAAAGAACCATTTTTTATGCGATCTTAACAGATTGATAAAAAATGCAACAGTGTCAACTTCTTTTCGCGCTATCATCGTTTCCTGTTTCACCCGCTTATTTTAGTCGTAAATGCATAAAATCCACAGTCTATTAACCTTTAGATGGCCGGAGCGCGGCCACTATAGTGGCCCAAGGTAGACAGCTATTTAATGTTGCATGTATAATTTTGAAAATCTCCAATATTTGCCGAGCCGTTCAGGGCCGGACTCACTGCTATAACGAAGTTGAAGACTTTGAGGAACATGTGAAGGAATCTTGAAGAATCTTGATTAATAAAATTGTACGCGCACATACGAGTTATTAATTTATTAATTAGAGATTGAATAGAATGAATTAAACGTTGCATTAAGAACATCAGAAACACGTGTAAAATGAAAAATAGTAAATAAAGCTGTAAATGCTCTTGAACACCATTGATTTTGTAGTCGTGGAGAAGGTCCACTGCTCGAGGGTCAATTAGATCGGCTGAACAAGGAAAGGTAAGTTCGGTTCATCGAATTTGTCTAGAAAAATGTAAATTTTCGAACAGTTTCGAGGTTAATTTTACGTTGAAGCAGCGCGTCTCTCCAACGAGCGCAAATTCTCGCGGCGAGAACCATGTGTCCCATTTGCGAAAACATGGCCGATTAAGGAATTGCGCGGCCGGGGTTAACCGCCGCGACTCAGCTTTAATTGGTGGTGAACGTAACGCTTCTGTGGCGCTCTAACTCTATTATTTCAATATCTATCGCGCGCCAGAATACCACCAGCCTCTACTCAACAACAACAAACAACAAACCAGCTCTACGAAAACTAGTCGGAACCGGTCGACGTCATTATTCGAGACTCAATTAAATCCGGGAGATTGTGGGAAGAGGTTGCGAAACGAGTAGACGGTTACATTGCTCCATCATTTTTCTGGGTACGTCTCAAATATCACGAAGAATCCCACGAAAGGCAATTTAGCCAACCACGCGTCACTAACCTGTCGCAAACATGACGGTCGAGATACACGAATTTTCGGATTCGTTCGAATGTTCCGAAAGTGAGCTCATCTCTCGTGTGTTTAAACATTGTTTAACGCGTTTAAGAGTTGATGATACAATCAAAATATATCCTATTGAATTCAGGAAAATCTGTGGAATCGTTCTGCGTAAAAATCATTCGTGTAGCTTTTGCGGTTCGAGCGGGAAAAAATTGTGCTCAAAATATTACGTGTTTAAACATTATCTAAAACGAATCGAAGGGTTCATAGTACAACAAAAGAATATAGCATTCTATTACGAAAAGTCTACAGAATCGATCTATGTAAAAATTGTTCGTCTAGCTTCCATAGTTGTTACAGAAATAATTTTGAAATCTTAAGTTCGACGGTGTAATGGTCACACCTCCGAGTGACAATGTCAGTCGCGATTTTCGAGAGATTTCGCGGGCAATCGATGAGAGAGAAGGGAGAACCAGAGCGAAAGAGAGAAGAGGGCCCGGTAAGAAGTCTGGGGGACCAAGGGGGCCTGGGGCCCACACGAAAACGGCCGCACGGAGCAGCAGTATAGTTGTTGACTCGCTGACTGACTAAACTAATGACATCGTTACTGACTGGCCTGGCCTTATGCTGCCCTCTCGCTCATTCTCCTCTCTCTTTCTCTCTGTTAGTGCCCCCTCTCTTTTTCTCCGCGGCTCTCGTTCACCGTCGGGACACAGTGTGCAGCACACGGACGCAGCTGCACACCGATGCTCTTTCACGCAGCCGCGCATTGAGCACAGACTGCGATCACTGCCGGAGTTCAACGATCCATCGACTCGTCCCTCCTTCTGTCCTCTCCCGCCACCCTTCGACGCAAAACCGAGCCCCCTCCACACCGAAAGCGAGCACTCCGTGACTCTCGCGAACTTTTCGTGCCTCTTTCGGCCCTCCCCGATCTACCTTCCACCTTTGAGGGCTTTGGACACAGATCCACAACCCCTGAAAACGCAGCCCCCGCATCCCCTCGCCATTTTTCCCTTTAACCCTTCATCGGATAGCTGTTTCGTGACTGACCCCTTCACCAGCAGACAATAAAAAATTAATGAAACTGAACTTTAGACTAAACCTGCTACCGCCGAATTAATATATTTTCTTTTATAATTTTAACCCTCTGCAGCCGGTGCTATTTTTACGTGAAAATTAAACATTTCTTCCGAACTAGAATAATTTCATAGTATACGATGTTTTTTGGTTCGATGGAAATATGAAATTAATACAGTGCATCATACAATACTTAAACGTGTGGTAATTGATTAGATACCAACATATTTAATAATGTAAACAATATTATGAATAATGGTACAGCAATTTTTTAAATTATAAAAGAACTTCCAGGGATAATGATTCGATAAATTTGTTTATCCAAGCATTGTGATATTGGAGAAAATCTAAATAGGCTAAATTCAGTCGCTTTTAATGGTAAAAATTAATTTTCACGGTTAAAATTCACCGACTTACTATTTTCACATACTGTAAAATGATTGAACGTTTTGTCTATGGAGTGAGATGTATTTCTTTAAAAGGTGACGTTATAAATGAAACATAATTTGTTAATTTAAAGTGTGGAACAAACATGGGTGAATTATTATCCTAGCCTCTGATCCATCTATTCTTGAGGAGCGTATGAGGGTTAAACAGTGATTTGATTTTAGATTGAATTCAAGCCGTCAGATGTTCGAAATCTTCATCAAGAGTCCGACTCGATATCTGGCTACAACAGGTGTGTAGTCATAAATTCGATGCACTAAACACATGCGAAACAGGGTGTAAAGAGGGAGGTGCAGTTTCGAGCTATTATTAACCCTTTGCGGACGAATCTCGCGATCAGGCTTTTGCTGAATAGCGTCAAACGTGTCAGGACTGCGTCTCTGCGATAAAACCGACAATTTCGCAAGCATCAGATACCACCTACAGTTTCTCTTTAACAGATTATTTACTGGTGATTCGATAAATTTTTTCGAATCTACGATTCACAACGAAATATTTCTTAACACATTATCTACCGGCGATTATTTCGTAATTGTTGAAAGCCGGCTATGGTCCAAGGTTATGGATTTTTTAATAAGTCGAGAAACAGGACATTGTGTAAATAATTTGCTTTGAATGCAATCCAGCAGCATCAAAACTTCCAATGATAAATAAAAATTGAAAAGTCAAGATACATCATACTAAGAATACTCATTCACTCTTTCTATGTATATCTGTGGAACATAAACGCATAAAATCTACATTCTAATAATTGTTTTCTGGGAATCGAGCATTCTCGTTGAGGAAATACATATTTGATCGTTCTACGTGCGACAACACTGCCAACTCTTGTACCAAAAGAGTCTGTCTATTATTTTTCGTAGGATTAATAGAGCCAATATGAGAAAATATTTTCGGAAAAGTAAAAGAATCCGATCTCGAGGGCCTAAGCAAGATCCGTCGTTTTCTAAGCGGTGATCACAGTAGCCTAAGATGATCTTCTGGTTGTATTTTCGAGCGAGATAAGGGCCGACCGCGTCTTATCTATCGAAACGTCCTCATTCCGTTTCATCAGCCACGTTCCATAGACGCGCCGTTATGCTAATCGTTTTAACGGCCAATAAAATATTACTCGTCGGTGACGGAGTCCAGGCTTCGACGCGACGGAATTCGCATTTTCTGCTATGTTCCATTTACATATCTTCTGTTTCCATTCTGTTAAAAAGAAGCTTAAAACTTCTCGTTTATATATTAATCCTAAACGAGATGATTATCGTTGTTCAGAAAAAATTATTGTATACTCGTCGATAGATGATCGTTATTTAGAAAATATCCACGCATCTTATTAATTAACTAATGGAAACTTATATAAAACTCTAGATGATTTCATAAAGTGTTCAAGTTGGACAGTCGTTGAGGCCCTCTTTTAAACAATCACAAATACAAGTGTATACAACAACTCAACAGAGAAACTGACAACGAGATATTGAATTTTTGCGATTTTCTCCAAAACGAAGCAAAAACGAGCAAATCTCTAAGACTTTTTGTCTTAGTGTTTCGGTTCCCTACACGCTCCAAGTTTGCCATTTAAATTCGCGACACCTTGTATAATAAAATAATAACGTTAATGATATAATAATGAATATTGCAATGTTCCTCGCTCTATTTCTGGAGTACGCGATTGTTCGTTGCCCGAAAGTCAAAAATACAGGAGGGTTTAGCAATTTGACGATGCGTGTGCTCGCAAAAATACGCGGTCGCCATTGCGCGCGTGCAGTGCGTGTGGTCGCTCGAACACCGTCGAAAGTGAGAGTTCCACGGGACTCGCACACAGAACCGTGTCACGCACACGCATTGCCACGCGGTTTGCACACGAAGAAAACCGCCGGCGTCGTTTAGCGATGGGATGGAGTACCTTGCAAGTAGATTCGAGCCTCGAATGATTCGATCCCAATCTCTAGATATATTTCAAAAAATCATAACACATCCAAGCTACTTCATCACAACCATTGTTACATGACGAAGCGCCTTATCATCAACCTATCTCGTAGATTTCTTATTATCTTCTTAGAAGAAAGATCAATACTTCATGATTAACCATTGTAAAATGGTGAAGTGCATCAGCTTAAAGATACATCAATACTTCGTTACAACCATTTTATAATGGTGGAATGCGGCACCTTAAACCTACTGTAAATTATTAAACCGTAGAATTCATGCATTTACGACAAGAATAAGTTGGTATAAATCAATACCGTAGAAACATTAAAATAATTTAAAGACGTTGATAAAAATGTATTCCCTTTTTCAATGATTTTAAAAGAAGTTGATATTCTTGAATTTTTTTAATGTTCACTGTTTTGTTTTCCACTCATCCAAACTTCTCGTTTTAATGTTCACTGTTTTGTTTTCCACTCATCCAAACTTCTCGTGAATACATCAAGTTCGCAGTCTACTCATTACGAGACTACGGATCTTCATGCAAAGTAGAATTCTTGTATTAAAAACAACGTTACAATATCTTAAGTTCGTCTAATTTTTTACATTATGTAAATGCATAAAGATCCGCAGTCTACTCATTACATACGACTGCATTTCGAATAGAAATCGAAGCTGACGAAATAAATTCTGGTTACCGAGATCGCTTCAGATTCTTCGTGATACATATTGAACTTGATCCCATCCCTACCGATCGTCTCTCCTCGATTAGCGAGGCGGTTCTATGTGTTTGCTCGCGCGAGAACAATCGCTCTCGAGAAACCAAATGAGAGAGACCAGAGGAGAGAGAGATCGTACGGGACATGTGGGTGCACGTGTACGCAATCGACCGAGAACCGCATCCGCGAGAACGATGCGGCCAATGCATCGATGCAGTTTCGTTCGACGACTGGAATGTCCGGTGCGCAAGCTTTATCGAGCCGGCCGATCGTGTATCCGATCCGAAACCGCGTAGGCGTCGGTATGCTAAATAGACAACGGTGTCCTAGTAACGCTGTGCGTCGGTGTGCCAGTTACAAAGCACACCCTTCTCCTCTGCAACCCCTGCAGAATCGATCATCGATCGAACTCTCCTATGTATCGATTCCTCAACTTATGCTCTCTTTCGAATCGAATTCGTTTGCTCGAAGCACGAGGGCACCACCTCGGTGCACAGTGGGATCGCGGCTTCGAAAACCAGGCAGAAACTCGAAATGTGGAAATTCAAGAATTCATGATTATCCGTCGCGTTGGTAAGTTACAGTGGATAACAAAAATATGTTGATACTCATATTTTTTTTAATAATGAAATCACGATAACAGTAATATTTATTCGCTTTAAAAATAAACAAGTTGATTACATATTTAATGGTTATGTTGAAAACAGAATTTATATTGCCATTATCACAGTGATCTCAAGTTTTATCAAGATATTGACTTTTCTATACCAAATATAGAAAATTTGGTGTGACAAAAATAAGTTAAGTTAAGCGAAGTTTAACCCTTCGCAATTAAATGGCGACTCTCTACTATCAGTGCCATATCCCTCAGACATGGTAGATGGAAGTATTAGTCAGATTTGTAAATGCATTTTTACGTTAGTGTATTGAGTGTAACAAGTGTTATTTGAGTAAATTAGTACGATTTTATTGTAATCTTTGATACTGCTGGATCGACGCTCAAAACGAATTGTTTATAAAAATGTTCTAGCTCGGATAAAATGTTGGGCTTCTCGACTTGTTGAAAACCTACTATATTATGACCCTGAGACCGTAAATAGTATTAAAACAGTTTTATCCGATTTTTCGGGCCAAATGCCTCACTGTGCGACAGAGGGTTAAAATGAACTCCAAAATCGAACTTTGCTTATTGAAACCGAGTCGTATCCGTAAAGGGGTGACTGTAAGATTGAGATCCAGAGCAGAGTGTTACAACTCGGAGGTCTGGTCTCGATGGTACAAGACGGTATGGTGGAGGAACGTCGTGCACGAAAAAAGCTCGTATAAATTTTTTCTCCATCGATCTGGGAATGTGTCCCACCCCCGCCGAAGCCACCACCGTCGTTGAAACAGCTGTCGCGCGTGTTATGAGACAGCTTGTAGACGTTTTGTCGAACGAGATCCCCCCGAAAGTCGTTGGTAACGTCTACTCTCGACGGCGACTCTGCGAAACGGCCTGGGCTGGGCCGTAGAGGGACCGAAAGGGGGACCGAAAGGGAGACACCGAAGGAGACCTAGGGTGGGGGGAAGTGATAGAATTTAATGCCCACGATGCGTCGTTTGATAAGATGGGCAATATATGTGCAATCATGGTGGTTATCGAGTCGTTACCACCGCGCCGAGCTGACCTTTAAGCGCGGGGGTCAATTCTGGACTGTGTTTCTCCGCCGTGTCCTCTCCCCAAGCCCCTAACCCGGCTTCACGTACCAACATAGTTATTTTCTCATAACCGAGCGCGAGCGGACCAATTGACGCGCCTCCCTGAATTCCGTCACACTTTTGCCCGTCATGATTTTCGTGTGCTACGACGCCCACTCATGGGATCAAGTTCACTATGCGTTTACCGGTACGAAACAATTTCTGTCACCGAGTTTCGTCTCGCGAATTTTCGTCTCCGTTCAAAAGCAGTGAGACCAGTGTACCTAATGACTGTGAAGACGCTAGGAGGATGCAAGTCTAATTACCCATTATTAAACTGCGGATTTTTATGCGAAATAAAAATTGAACTTCACTAGTTATGAAGCATTTCGATCAAGTATCAGTTTGAAGTGCAAAGCTGATCTTGGGTCCGGTCTTCAATTTTCATTTAAATATATAATTTTTTTACTTTTAAATCAATTTTATTTTAACGTCAATGCGATTGATGCGTCTCTGTTAAGTGCAACCGAAACGAATTTCAGAAACGGGAATTTCGGGATGAATAACGCCGAAAGCTTCGTTTATCGCGCGACTAATAAGGAAAGGGAGGATCTCCGGATTTTATTTCTGCTGAAAATCGTTTTACGCCCTGTTTCCAAGGCTCGGTGTCGTAAAAAGATGGGGATCGAAGCTGGCTCGAAAATGAACTTCTTTGAAAGAACATGGAGTGGAGTTTTACGAGTTCGATGCACCGTCGAGGAGATCTGCCTTGCTTAATTGAACGCTCAACAGTGGAATACGCATTTTTGCAATGCTTTCGGATTTTTATTGCGTGGCCCCACCTCTCTACGCCTTATCGAGCGGGCAGTTCGAGATAGGTAAGAGAGATCTGTCTCCCTCTCTTTCTTTTTCTCTGTTTCTCTTCTTTTGCTCTCGGGGGACAGCTGTGTTTGGCTTCGATCGCGAGGACGAATGGTGAGCCGCCGAAAATAATCCAACGACAAGCTTGAATGCGAAACGGCTAAATAAATGCAAATTCGCTGGTCAACGACAACTTCCTTCCTACGAACGCCTCCGCGGCTCCACGAAACCCTACTCTGCATCGTCTCGCTCTCGCGAAAAGTTGCTAAGAAGCGTGCAAAATTGTCTGTCGACGCAAAAATTTATTTTTCTAGTCGGACTCTCGATTGCAAAATCGAACTTGCATGTTCCAGGTGTGAAAATGAATATTTACGATTCGATGAGACGAGGTTAAACTCTCACCGATGGCGTCTGTACCTGGTACTGATTGTGAGGAATATTTGCAAATTGATTATCGAATAAATTTTTATTTTCTTTAAAGATCCGCCGCCTAATAATGACAATCCATCGTATTGCTAAATGAACGTGCCCAAAACATTTCATTTAAATTTCAAGGTCCCGAAAATTATGGCATCAGCGATCCAATCAATTTATCCAATACAATTGATTCTTCCAGCGTTCCGTTAATGCGTTCGATAATCATAAAACAAAGAATTTCGAATGAGTCACTCAGACTCTGCCCATAAAAATGAATTTTTAAATCAGACCATCGTCTATAGAACCGTTCGAGCTTCGGATTCCTTGATCGAGGGTCACCCCGTATATTAACGGCGCCAATAAAATCGTGCAAACTTCATTTCACGGACAACAGGCCCCGTCCGAAAGCTGCAAGAAGGCGTGGCGATGTGTGCAGAATTTTAAGGCGATAAGACGCGACGGGTCGCGATAACCGAATGAAAATCCTCGTGGATCAGCCTTGTCCCCTAAATCTCGCGGCCGTAATCGACTCGTAAATCGCGCGGGCTCTTTTCATTGAAAACAATCTTGGGACACCCCACGCAAGCGGCCATCTCGTTGATTTATCGAGCCGAAAAATAATTAATCGCTCGCTGCCAATCCACCGAGTCTTGGGCCAGAAAATGCTGCGAACAACCTAACATGTATGTTAGGGATACAGGTCTCGTTAACACTAGGTTCACGCTGCACCGATAGTGACTATTTTACAATATTTTATAGAAGTAACAAGATTATTATTTTCTGAATAATATATACCCAAAAAAATTAATTTAGTGAATAATTTCTCATGTTTTCGTCACGTTTACGAGTCCCGAAAACCTGTATGTATATGTGTGGAAAGACCGAGAAAGAAACATAATGTTTGTGATTGAGAGGAAACAGTATTTCGTTGAAAGAAATAAATAAATTAGTGCGAATGAGGGAACATTTCGGTTGACAAATTTGTCAATCGTTAATTAAACGTCGTTTATGTTACACGTAACGTGTTTTGAGAATGCATGGTTCCTTCATGAACATTGATCATTCTATCCAAGGCTTATACAAAACCTAGTGTCAAGAGCATTTTAGGTATTCTTAGTTATCTCAATTTAAGGAGAAATTTTCGGTCCAAATAATTTTCCAAGTGAAACACTCGAAACAGTTCGTTCTTATTAGGGTCGACAGACGTCATGGCGAGTATACGTTGCATACACGGTTACGGAGGAGGGTTGAAGGATGCAGGACCACGGGAAAAGCGAGGAAAGCTGTCCCGTTTCGAGGAGCAGCGGCACGGTGATACAGAGCGCGTAACGCGCGTCTCGGCATCGAGAGCTCTAAGGCTATTTCTGTACGGGCGCGAGGCGGTCTCCGGCATGTAAGAGCCTCTGTATAGGTATATAAACAGGGTACAGAGATCGCCGGCAGCCAAGTGTCTCCGAAGCTGCCCGAAAGAACCGTGGTGCGCGCATTCACCCAACGGAAACGCGGAAAAATCGATGGAAATTACGATTGCTCACCCTCTACCGATGGACCTCAGGAGCAAGCTAATTGATATTCACTGGCATTTATGACAATCATTTTGAACTACTTCCACAAAGCGCCGACATCGTTTTGATGTTCAACGTGTTCAAGAAAAAAGAAACAAATTTTAATGTCTGTCTTCTGCTTCTGGCAATTGACACATTTTTTTCGATTTTGCATATAGTTCCGCAATTCACTCATGATGCTTCAAAAATACAGGGTGTCCCAAAATAAGTGTAACTCCTGGAAATGGGAGGTTCCTTGGGTCATTTGAAGCGACATTTTCCTTTACAAAAATAGCGTCCGCGGCTTTGTTTAGGAGTTATTAACGAAAAACACGGACCAATCAGAGCGCGGCTACAGCGGATTGATTCTGGTTCGACCAATAGCGCCGAGTCGGACTCCGTTCGCTATAACCGGGCTCAGATTGGTCCGTGTTTTTCAATAATAACTCCTAAACAAAGCCACGGACACCATTTTTGTAAAGGAAAATGTCGCTTCAAATGACCCAAGGAACCTCCCATTTCCAGGAGTTACACTTATTTTGGGACACCCTGTATAGTAGAGAGATTTTCGTCTACGAACTGAACGATTAACCAATCCAGGAGAAATTACGAACTGGAGGTTGCATCTATAAGAGATCCGCAACAGAGAAGACTGTATAAACCCGAGCCGCGAAATACGCTAGAACATCCCTAGCGAGTTGGTTGGTCAGGACTGTGAAAAATTTGCGAAACGCAAAAGTGCATCGCACGGGGTTGCCGATAGCAATGGGAGGAACTATCGGGCAGCAGTGGCGTCCCGATCGATTTATCCGACAGAAATAAATCGTGGGTCGGGCAGAGAGCGTTAGCTTCTCGCTAGCTCGTTCGCTAGCTCGCGGAGCTGTTCTATCCGGCCTAATGAGCCCGAGATCGCGGGAACATCGCATCTCCGGTCTCGTAAACAAACGTTTTACGATCTCGCCGGGCGTATGCATCATCGACGGAACTTTTAATAGTCGGCCGTCGGCGTCGTTGCAATAATCGTGTCAGCGGGAACGTTTATTGCCTCCAGCTGGGCATCTTTTGGAAACTGGTCGGGAGGCTGTCGTTCGTCGCGCAGTCCACATGGAGACGTCTGTCACGACGAACGGAGAAGACCGGCCGTTTACGAGCGGTTTTACAAGCATCCGCGGACGATCCGCTCCGAAAATTCGACCCCGTCGAATCATCTAACGCGTTTCCACGATCTGTAACGTGGCTTCGTCGTTTAGAATGATTTTCCACAGGCTACAGTCCGATCTATCACTTCGAACATCGTTTTCCGGCTTCGAAACCGTGTCTGATTGCTTTAAACTGCACATGCACTGACCATACTTCAATCTCTTTGCTATGTTTCAAAAAACCTGTTTGAAAATTACTAATATACACCAGGTTTCACAGAAATTTTTACGTGAGGGCGAGAGTGATCCGTTTTATTACATGACGAGTATACTCGTCGTGCAAGCTAAGAGGTTAAGTCGTCTCAATTAGGCCATCCTATAAATTGCCAAGCGAAGCTCGACGGAGATCGTTTCCCCAAAGGAGTTAGCAGTGTGCAGAATTCGGTAACGAGATCCCCGTTGAACGAATCGATCGGATTGCCGAAAGTTTCGCGGAATCGTGGCACAGGACGAACGATTTCATTGCAGATATGCCGAGCAAGCTGAATAGGAAGGCTCTTGCGATTTACGGATCAGTGCAGTTTTTCGGGTAGCTCGCTCGCCGGTTCGGTGAACCTGTTCCGTTTCTTTTCGAGACTCGCTCGAAAGCCACCAGGCATTCCCAAACGAGTGGCACAACGCGATCTGTGACCGCCTCGCAATCGTCGTCTCCTTTGATCTTGGGATAGCATTCGTTTCTGGTCATTTTCGTCCGATCATCCACCTACTGAATTTATCAGCTTCCAACAAAAGTGAAAATTGAACCGATTAAATCCTTTCCTCGGAAAATGATCATTCGTGTGTGTTGGAACTGCAGCACAGATGGCTCAAGGGCCACGTAAGTTTACAATTAACCCTTTGCACGCGAAAATTAAACATTTTCTCCAGCTCAGAATAATTCCATTCTATATGATTCTTTTCTTTTGATGGACATGAAATTGATACAATACCTCATACAATACTTAAATTGTTTAGTGATTGGTTAGATACCAACGTATTTAATAATGTATACTATGTTTTAAATAATGGTATAGTAATTTTTAGCGGTAACTCAGTATCATCACTGGAGAGCGGAGAGTTAATTTCTATTTGACGGTAAACCTACCACCGCCGAGTTAATAAATCACCGAAATCACAAAAAGGAAAAATTGCTTTCTTCTCTTTATTTATTTCTTTCTTCTCGCGAGAATTGACTCGGTAGATTTCTTAGTCAAGCATACGCGTAACACATTACACTAAATAATTTCTAAAAAAAATATTTCCATAATTTCAGGTCATTTACACGTACCGGTTGTCTGTTCGCCACCGTCCACCTCTACTGAAGACTCGAGTACACGGTGCTCTTCGCTTCCGTTTTTATTTCTCGCAGACTTCCCGGACACCGGGTACGCTTAAATCGGCCGTTAAACCGGGATGACAGATCGCGAATCGCAATCGTCGCAAAACCAGACGAAAAAAAGACAGACGAACAACCGGCAAGAGAGCCGGGAGTCGGAGAAAGCGAAAAGGCTTCGAGTAAAAGAAAATCGAGAGGAAAAATGGAAAAAAACTCGGGGGTAGGCGAGCCGAAGAATAATGCGATCCGGTCGAGACTCATTATGATTACGGGGCTAAGCACAAACAGAGGCGGGATCGGTGTTTGGCCAAAGAGGAAAAATACGAAGAAGTAGAAGAGAAGTAGAAGCAGAAAGGAAATTAGAAGAAGAAGAGGAAGAAGACGATGGGGAAGAGCCCTCCGGGGTCTCCTCTCTTTTATTCTCGGTGCGTATTCGTATGAACGGGCCAACGACAGAGACCGAATACCAGACGTCAGAGTGGTGGCTCTGGTGCGAATGTAGAGACATCCGATGACCGTATGCAAATCGCATCCTTGACTCGGCGAATGCAAGTACATAACACGGACGTGTACACTCCGTTAGGCGTTGGTGTATATACCTGCGTCAACGGGCCAATGACCGGCGCCGTATTCCTTTCTCTCTCTTCTCCTCTCCATCTCTCTCTCTATCTCTCTCTTTATTCCTCTCTTCCTTCTAGCTCTGACTCGATGGTTTCGTCTCTGTTCATCGACTGTTCGTCTCGCGACATCCACCTCTTTCTCTCTCTTTCTTTCTCTCTTTCTCTAGGCTTTCTCTGTCGCTCCTCGACTCGGTTCGAGGCGAGGGGCACTCGAAACGAGCAATGGAAACTTTCTCCCTCGTTCGTGATATACAGGGTGGTCCCCAAGCAACTGGAACAGGTCGGTCGCCTATTCCACCGCACCGTCGCGATCCAAGAAATCAATGCCTCGGACCTGCGAGCCGAAATGTCCCGCGTTTTTCCTCTTACAATCAGAACGCGTTGTTAATCGTCCTGAACGTTTCTAGCCTTCAGCTGAGCGGCTTTTGGAAACTGGTCGGGAGACTTCTCGATCGTAGCGCAATCTGCATGGAGACGTCTGTCACGAGAAATCAATGCCTCGGACCTGCGAACCGAATTGTCCCGCCTTTTTCCTCTTATAATTAGAGCCACGAGACGACATTTTCCTCACTACCCTCTTCCAATCGCTGCGTTCTTAATCGTCCTGTACGTAGCTTGAGGACCCTTACACAGAATGGATATGCATCAGCCTATCTATGAAAGTCAATTATGTTAAAAAGAAAAATTGCTCAATATCAGATGGACAGAACTCGCAAAAAACTAGTCGGACAATTTTCCCTCTACCCCATCTTCAAGCCGCTGGCTAAAAGACAGTGATCAATGGTAACGACGACCATACTTTTGCAAGCGTACAGCAAGGTTTCCCACTGTTTAAGAAGCACAAGGTGAACGATTCCGTCTGAAACCGAGGGAAAGGGTAGTCGAAGACGCGAACCATTACGCATTTATGAGTAAAATGGCTTCGTTTAAAACAGTGAAAGCATTAGGACAATGTAAAAATGCTATTATATTGTCCATTGTGCTATAACAAAGTTTCGAGACTTTCGGACTCACCCAATACGTGGAAAAACAAGCTAGCCGAGTAAAAAGGGAGGAAAAAAGCCTTACTCTGTTCCTTAAATCAGACCAGCTCTCTCGACCAGGGCTAGGAATGCAAATGGCTCGTTTAAGACGAATCACGTCGAGATGGGGAATAACAGGAACCAGAGAGAGAGAGAGAGAGACGGGGTCGTCTGAAAATCACAAGGTGCACTCCGAACAATGCGCGGAGAAGTTGTCTTTTGTTCGAGACGCTTCTTATTCATGGGGTGAAAGACGGGAGACTCATAGCTCTCCCTCTCTCGTCATCTCCCCCTCCCCCTCTCTCTCTCTCTATCGTAAACGTGGAACAAATTCATGGTTAATAACTCGTCCGGACGGGTCACGTAGACGACGAGCGCACTGCAAGGAATTCCAGCGAAATTTGCCTAACCGGGAAACCGTTTCGCGGAGACGACAGTTGCCTGATGGCAGTCGGACAGATGTACAGGATGGTTCATTCTCTCGAGTCCCTCGCAATAGGGGCGAATATTCTCGAGTGGAAATCTGAATACCTTTTCCATTTCCTCCGTTCAACGATATAGAAACGGATATACAAATAAAAAATCACTTTTGAAAATAAACGGTTGAGGCCTGCAAATATGATACAGAAATTCCAGTGAACACATTCGAACATTTTGAAGAAGATTTCGAACGATTCACACCTAACGATTTTTCGAAAATTATTGTGATAAGCGATTTCACGTATTGGATCTACTCATGATAAAAATGAATAGATCAAATAGGAAATAGTACATCAAGTTAGTTTAATATTGTTTTAAACATATTAATAGGAGAAATCAATTATATTCTGTAACTTCCTTTTCTTGTAATCGATGTCGGAAATTTTTATTTTGTTCGTTCGTGGAAACGCAAAGGATCGTTCGGTCGAGCCGTTTGTCGCGTTTATTTCCCGAGGATTATCGCCCAGCGGCCATGATTATATTATATTATACATCCGTGCATAAAATATGGTTGCACCGCGCGTGTTGCACTCGCTTCTTTGTTATCGCGGTTGTTGCCGTCCCAGTTTCTTCGGTCCGATACACGCAGCGCGTTTTCAATACGAACAGCGCGGCATGCACAATGCTCGGCGCCGTTGGAACAATGACACGATTTGTTCGCCGATATCGCACCGGGTTCGACCGTCCTGTCCTGTCCTGTCCTGTGTCACTGCGAAACGATTGGTTCGACGGTTTTTTGCTAGCGGTTTCATAACCGCCGACCGGCCGGTCGGCTACCGCACAGTGGTTCAGGCGTCCGATCTAGCAGCAAAGTATAATTTTCGAGCTGTTTGGAAGTTTAAGGGTATAACAATGTAGGTCGTTGAACTCGTTTTGACATCAGATACAATACTACGAAGCCAAGAATATATATTAACCGTAAAAAATTAAAGGTAACCCTGTTTTTTTAAAGAATAAACGTTTTGTAAAAAATTTATGTTTGTAGACTGCTAAATGTTGGTTAACTTTTGTTTAAAACATTTTTTGTCTCATTATCGGAACCGCCTAAAACATCGTGTTTTCAGTATCCATAAAATGATGAGTTTTAAATGCTTGTATAATTTTTAATAAATCTCGGTGGTAATAATTCCTGAAGAAGGACGAAAGTGGAAATTGTTCTTGCGACATCATACAAAAAAGGAACTAAAAAAAGTGGAACTATTTGGAATTCAAAAGATGTTCCATGTCGAAGTGAAAACATTTCGTCAACTTTCATTAGTCCATTAAGAATTATCTAATTAATAAACGACAAATTGTAATTCTAAATTTGAGGTATGCATTCTTAAGGTAAAAGAATGCTTTTCATTTAAAACAAAAATTTGTTAGAGTTATTAAATCGATTCGGCAGGTTTGATAAAATATTAGTAATATTTTCGATCGAAAATCGTATTTACAAAGTGTTAATTTCTATTGAATCTCGTTAACATCGACATTTAAATGCATCAAATACCGATATGAGACGAGTCATTTTTTAACCAAATAAACTGCTAGATCGGCCGATCGGACCACTGTGAATCGCATTCCTTCCCTTGTCAGACTGGTGAAATGAGAACGGGAGAAGAACACGCAGATCGGAATAAAAATCGCGCGAGAGTTTCTCGAATACGAATTGCATAATAATGGAAAGAAGCTAATTAGAGAAGAGGCAGATATATCGGAGAGAAGTTCCGCGGTATTTCGCACACACCCAATAGAGGCGGTTCTCAAGTCGTGTGGGGCAGGTCAGGCGTCCTCGGGCTCGGGAATGATTCATTTTCGGAATGGGCTTCGTCGGGACATTCGCATGCGAATTGTGTCCGAGGGACTGGCACTTTGTAGCCCCCTATCCTCTCCTGCGTCTTCGTCGCCTTTCCTTATTCGCCGGAAAATGAGGAAGCAAGAGGCGCAAAGAAATGTTGCGTTGGACACTGTGTCGGCAGGAATCAAGAGACTCAGGATCTGTGTTCGAAATCTATTCGAAACTATTTCTCTTGGAATTCGTATCTATCCTTTCGCCCAGCGTAAGCACAGTGGGTCGTTTAGGAAAAAATTTCGGTCTTGAATACTTTCAAAATAATATTTCTATTTTTTATTGACAACCGTATTAAAGTAGAAACTGGAATAAGTATTTTAAAATTGTTCAATACATTTTTTCAAGAAATAGCCCTGGGCATAAATGACCTCAAATTTTATACCACTTTTCTTGGTATGGAGTTAAACGAGATTTCATGCTTTTCGAATCGGAGCATCGAAGCCACTGGGCCGCGTAAAATAAGTCGAACCTTCAGTACGAATATCGGATATTAAAACGTAATGTTCGAATATCCAGATAAGTGGAGTATTAATTAAACCATGACTGATATTGATCCAAGCGTAGTATTCAGTTAAATTTGGCATTCCTACTCCGAGGACTTAATTCGGTTAATATTACTTTGATTCTGGGATAGATCTTGATCTTAACACGTTGACAGCCCATGTGACGAATTTCATTTTAATTTTTCGAATGCAAACGATTTAGAGTAGTACCCGTAATAAATTTTAGTTTCCTAGTTTATCTTATCTCTAATTAAATCATGTTCATTCTGCAGCATATTTTGAAAAATAGCCCTGGGCATAAATTACCTCAAATTTACGACACATTTATAAATTGATAACACAATTGACCCGTTAATAACACTTAACCAATAAATTGCGCTATGCATACAAGCTACTGATATTAATTGAATCTATATATTTCAGCAAGAAAACAATTACAGTAAAGCCTTGATCTAAGAAAATCCCTCGGGTCCGTGCTATATCATAGATCGTGTAGTTCTACTATTTTTTGTAATCTCGGAGAGTTTCTCATCCTACGGTTTCCGCCTTCTACGATCAAGGCTTTAACAATTGTACAATTAAAGATTTTGGTGGAATCATTATAACAGTGTACAAGGGGGGTAAAGTGCAAACAGCCAAGCCGAGGAAATTCATGGAAAATTGAAGCAGGACGTCGAGCCTATGTGAAGAGAAGTTGGAGATGAACGTTCGAGCGGATAGCATTGTTTATCGGCGACAGGCCAGAGTTCCTTAAAATAGAATAATCATCCGTGGAGGTATTTTCAGCGAAGAAAATCGTTCTCTAACGGAACGATTTAGCCAGGGAAGCGGGTCAGTGTCACTCTCACGGGAGAAATCATTCCCCGGTGCCGTTCGCCTAGCACCACGCTTCACAAAACTATTAAAATTCCGCGTAATCACAGAGTGTCATCTGCGCTGACCATCGAAGAAACGAATCCAAGGTGCAGCCTTCTTCGAGAAAATCACATTGGCACTCCTTGTTCCGTCGAATTGTCTATAATTTTCCCAATAGCCTAGCCAATTGTCACGAAAAAGGCTGGTCGAGAAATGTTCGTAGCAAACGGGACTCTCGATGAAAAATTGTGCGGCGATTCAAAAAATTCGAGATCGATCCTCCTTGAAATCGCAAGGCTTTGTTTAAGCGCTGCGATCCGATCGACTCCTCCACGCATATAAATCGAACAGTAGCTACAGCGTTCTTGAACCTGCATCGACGGCTACTTCTATGTATGTAACTATGTACTCGCGGCGCGTATCCAGCCTTATAATCAGAAGTCCGGTCGCGTTCGTACAAAGTAACTCGAGCGCACGGCGTTATTTTCAAGGACCTTTACCTCTCCATGCGAACTATTATCGAAGATCCAGTTTTGATCAAGATAGCGCACCCGATACATCTTCCAGAGCGTGGCGTCGATGAGACGCTCCTGCAATCTTCATTTTGTACAGGGTGTATAAAAAGTAATGATCGTCCGTCCTAGGGGTGATTTTACACGCCTGGATCAGTGGATATTTGTAATAGAAACTTGCCGCAAAATTGTTTGCACCTGCTGCTCATCGAGGACAGATGAACAAAAATCTACTACTGCATTTTATGCAGTAGACATTCGACACCAGTGAAGCCTTGAGAAAATGAATAAACCCGCAGCTTCTGTTTCTGACAATGAACACAAACAATTTTCATGTGAAAATTCTGTAAATAATTCTGTAAATCAATAAAGATTTAACCCTCTTTAGCTAGGTAACTGATCGAAACAGTTCCAAGCCGTGAACGATGAAAAGATGGATCGAGAACGGAAACAGGAGAAGACGCGTGTCCCGGGTTAAAAATGTTCTGTTGGGAAAAGTAGCAAAAAGCGTGTCTTGGTCAGGTTTTCCTTCCTTCAGGGCGAGTGTAGTCCGTACTCCAGATGGTAAGAACGCGAGAGAGTCGAAGACAGCAGAAACAGAAGCAGAAGTAGAAGGCAGAATCAGACATGCGGCCGGTTCTCGTCGTATCGCCTCGAGTGGGTCACGCATGGGAAACTGGAACGGTCTCATCGAGACCGAGGCGGAAGACTCGATTTTTCACCGGAGGAGAAACCACCGATTTTTCTTTCGATAGACCGTTTCTAGGTTACGGAGGTGCGTAGGCTTCTCTGCCTTGAGCAGATGCTACACGTTTGCTCGATGGGAACGAGGCGAGGCGAGGCGCGGCTAGATCGTTAGAAATCCTTTCGCGTCGCGTCTGTTCATTTTGTCTTCGGTTTATTCGGATCGCGAGAAACCCGGACAAGCTCTCGATCCTGTCCACGCGGGTCTCTCATTCCTTTTTCCTGTCCTGGTATCGGACGCGAAATTGGAGCGCGTGCGCGCCGCAGCTCTGGGTCGAGCGGATCATTAGCTGATTGATAGGGAAAAGAGTCGGGAACACCGCGGCTTAATGGATATTAGACGTGAAACGTTTCCGGGTCCGATGGAAAGCCGTTTATTAAAGACGATAGTAGATTTCGAGGTCGCGGATCTTCGACGCGGAATCGGTGAAATTTCGCGCTATCACTTCCTCGAACCCAGATATGCGAATTATCGTTGCTTTGTATACAGGCTGATTCTGGCAACTGGGACAAGTTACTGCTCTTTCTTTAAGTAAAGATAGAAAAATGATAGAATAAAAAATCGTATGTCATAATACGTGTCAAATTCCTATGAACTTGTTTTTTCTGTGGATGGACCGATGCACCTGCCAGGTACAATTGCACTTCATTTATTTATTCTTTAATGCAACTGATTATCCTACGTATAAAAGTACTAACCCAAGATCACCAAAATGATCGACCGTAATTCTGTAGTTTGAGATATTGAGAACAATATTACGTAGCATTCAATAATTTCCTGCGAAAGTTACGCGAGCACGCTCATGGTCGGCCAACTGTTAGGATAATACACGAGTGATTGATTGAATAATTTCGAAGAAGACCTCTTTCAAAATGTGACAAAGCGATGAAAAATTTGAAGGAGCATGAATCGGTTGGTGAGACAGTTCTATAGTCGATGAAGATCTCATGCCCGGCCCTCGTTGCCGAGGATGTTTGCTCTCCGGGGTGCAATTTTCACAGCCGCGTGTGTATGAATAAGAGAAGGCCCATAAGCGGGACAGTGGCCAATGTATCTTTAGACGCGGTGGAATTGCATAAAACGCACGCGAACAGTCCCTTACTCCTTCCCCCGTTCCACGAACGAAGCGAAAAAGAAAGGAGATCGTGTTTTGAATGCGACGCCGCAAGAAGTAACGCCGTGCCGTGGCGAGAGAAACCCAGTTATCGAGAGACTTTTATGGAGAGGACAGCTGCACTCGGAGCGGAGCAGAGCGGAGCGAAGCGAAACGGACGCGTTTCTCTCCAATCCACACTGTTTCGATGAATGTTAATTAGCCGGGCAAACCTCAACTGAATTTTGTGAAAAAATAGATGCTCGTCATACGAAGTAATGTCTAGACAATCATTAATAATCTGCGGATTGTATGTATTTATGGCAAAAATGAGTAAGTGCCATTTAAAACAGTGCAAAAGTTAGAATGTTTTCATAATGCCAATCTAGTGCATATAGCTTGTCTCTTGCAGACAATTTTAATTTTACATAAAAATCCACAATTATTAAATTGATATCTCTCTGTCGGTATTACTCCCAAAATTTGATTATCGACAGAAAAGCATTAGCATGCTAAATTAACAAGCTATTAGATTTTTTGAAACGCTTAAAATTAATGTCAACCGATACTATTTTGTTATATGTTAAAATACAATTTTATGATGAATGATAACGGCGAAGGTGCGTTCGATTGTTTCAATTAATTCCGTCAATTATTTTTATCGATCAAGAGGATCGACGAGCTCTGTCGATCGAGGCTCTGACTAATTCCGTCCAATGAATCACTCGATCGAACTCGATCGCGCTGCGAAACCGATCTTTCGAGACTCGCCGGGAATTAGTCGGACTTTATCGCTGGATAGTGGATCTTCGTGCAAATGAATGGTTCTAGAGTCTAACTTTTAATCGTTCAATAGATTAGTGATTGATGATCGTTATGTAGAAACGAAGAATTCCTTGGAATTATTCAATCTAATCACGGTTCGAATTTATAATCATTGGATCGGTATCGATTGCAAGATAACAATTAGACTGCGGATCTTCATGCATTTATGGCATCTGAAATTTTTCAAAAAATGCTGGAATGTAAAGTTCGATAGAATTTGGTACGATTTTTATTTATTACGAATCTAAAAAGGCTACCACCGCTGAAAATAAGATTTCAATTTAATTCCACTTTCTTAAAATGTGTCTGGAAAAATTGAAAATTACATAAACATCGGCAGTCTAATAATAATCAATGTCCCATTTAAATCGTATCGCTCGGATTATCCGCCAAACTATTGACTGGAAAGTTGAATGGTTTCAGTGGGGCACGCGATCCAACAGTTATTTGTAGGTGGACATACATTTACGATAAAAGTCGTTAAAAAAACTCTAATTAGATCCATTCCGGTAATTGTTACAAACTACTATTGTAAAATAGCCACTTCTTAGCTTCATAGAGTCAACGTTTAGTAAAAATGGCCGAAAGGAATGAAACGAAACGGAACGGTTGCAACGCGACGGTTGTTGCTCCCGCCGCGGAAATTTCGCTTAGAACGCGTAGAAGTGGAACGAAAAAAAGAGCTTGAAGGCCCGGTATTCCAGCCCGTCGTGTCCGACGACGACGGCGACAACGACGACGACGGTGAGATGAAATCGAGGACGGTGCACGCAGGCAACCATGCCATTAAGTAGATTGAATATTACCCTATATTCGGTAGACGCAATCAATAGCCTAGAAAAATGCGCTATTCTCCTTCGCAGCGTGCCACGGCCTTGAATCCCCTATCAGCTTCGCGTCTAATTTACCGCGGAATGACGAGTATAAAGTGTGCACACGCGACCGTGTAACGCATGCCTCTACATCGGTTCCATCATCGCCTCTATCATAGTTCCTTCACGCACCTTTTCACCTACACTATGGGAAACCAACATTGTTCGTCATGAGAGCGCCATCTAAGTTAGAGCTCGAACTTTTAACCGGGTATATGAGATACCCGGGTATCTTATAAGACAGCCGTGTCCTCGGATACCCGAGTATCTCATGAGGTCTCATAACTGGTTACGAGAGCTATTATTACCTGTGCCACAGCGCCATATGCTTTACTTGATTATTAAATTAGTTTATATTTTACAAAAATGATATATACGACTAAGTATTTTCAAGAATTGTCTTTATTAATTTGGTTCATCCATTAATTTAATATGAATATTTTGCATGAAGATCCGCAGTCTATTCATGAGATACCCGGGTACTCGGGTAATTTTTGTTTACCCGAATACCCGGGTATCCGGGTAATGCTTTTTACCCGAGTACCCGGGTACCCGAGTAATTTTTGTTTACCCGGGTATCTCACGGGTAACCCGGGTACCCGGGTATCTCATAAGTCACAGCTCTAATCTAAGTCCCTCTGGGAGAATTCTGCTTAGCTTCTGGGAACAATATTCGGCAACATTCTTGGGGCCAATATCGCTGGGAATTGTATCGGTTTGATATTTGGGAATGCAAGTGAATTTTGATAGTCAGGTATCATTTTATAAGTCTTGATTCCTGCTTTGAACCAGGAACATCTTGTAATTCAGCATTACGGGCATCAGACTCGTGTGACTGTCCCATTATGTTGTACACAAATTGTTTAGAAGTAATAACTGACTCCTTCTTCAAGTGGTATATGAATCGCCTTGAATGAAACGAAGACTATTCGATTAAAGGAAAATTTTTCAAATATCTCTAATTCAATTAAGAGGTTAACGTGGTCTCTTCTCTCGAGTTTATAGTCGAACTATACGATCTAAGACACCGCGTGGACCCGAGGGGTTTCCTTAGCTTAGATCGAGGCTATACTGTATGAACACTCTTAAATTCTTTAATTATCTCACTATATTTTTCAATTTCCTAGTCCGTTCGATGTTTCAATTTTTCAGCAACGTTCAACTGTACTTATTTTGGCATTTCAATTCCGCAATGCCAATATGCACCGGTTTCCAAACAAATTTGAAACTTCCGGTGATCTCGCCGATTAAATTTGCATAGCGTGATCCGCAAAGATCCGCGTTCCACTAAACTCCGTTGAACGAATCGACTGACTTAACACGATTATCGAAACAAGTACGTACGCGGATCGTTTTTACCATAAGCGAGAACAGTGCAAGGAACACGGTAGTAGCTTTCGAATACAGTGTTCTAAGTCGCCGATGATTACCGGATGCGAAACACCGATGTTAATCTGGAATATAATCGAATGATTTCGGAATAATGAACGGACGTCGGCCTGTAATTTCTCAGTTATATAAATATATTCGAGCCGGTTCGGTCGCTTGTCGGACAGAGTCGATTTAATCCGCGAAACACCGAGAGATCGATAAAACGAGAAATCTATACTCTTTCTTTTACGCGCGATTGCAAAAAGGAAGTAATTAATCGGTCGACTTAAACCGTCTCCTCCTCTCCTCCTCCTCCTCTTCCTACGTTTCTCTTTGGACTGTACGATTATGAAATCGGTATATAGAAGTCATTTCTTTACGGGTTTCATGGTTAACAGCCTGTTTCCGGATACGCTTGAACGACAAGAGTTATTACGAGCGCTCGCGCGCTCGGTGAACGCAGAAAATCGTCGCGGCGTGAAATCTGCTAGATTCACGGGCTGAAACGTTGCGACAAACACCTGCCGGTGGAACGAGAAATAATTGCGACCGCCGCCGCGCCGGTTCCATAGTATATCATACCCCTAGCCATAATAAGTCCGATGTGTCTGCCGTAACAATGGCCGGGCGCGCGAGCCACACACCACAATCGGCTAGAAACCCGTTTTCCACGGTCAAAATTTCATTTTGCTAGTCTCATATTTTGAAGAAATTTTTCTATAAACTACCCTACACAGCTTCAGCATCAAAAATATTAACCACGTCGGAAAAGTTACAAGTGTTAGACTTGCTAGAAAAATGAATTTTAAGGTCCGTTGTCTTTGCTTGCTCTGTTACATATGTATATATATGCAGGAAGTAGAATGGGTTGGCCATGATCAGACGAGTCAGACGATTCCCATCTACCAGCGTAATTTTCTCGAGAACGGAGGGTCGTACAGGAAAAAGTTACTCTATTGTTTAGACTCGTTTTGCATGTAAAATCACCACCGTTAGTATGTACCACGAATTCTATACGCATTATTTGCACCTTATCCGAAAGCTGTACGCGAACATAGAAAGGAATTGTCCTGATACGTTTCCGCGCAGCTCGATTCAGTTCTATCTGTGTTATTTGCACGCTGTCCCGGTGTGTAATAAAGTCGCGATTATTATTATTGTACCAAAAGCGACGAGGCTTTTCACCAAGGTCGGGTCGAAAAACAAAATAACCAGAAGAGAGACTGAGGGGGGTGAGAGAAAGAGAGAGAGGAGAAAAATAATAATAAAGCAGGCGGTCCGGAGCGAGTTTGAATATTGATTGGCTGGTAGCGGTAGGCTTGATAATGCTCGGCCAGATAAAGGGGAAAGTTATCAGCGGCGGAGTTTCTGAAGAAACAAAAGCGCGGTCGTGATTTACGAACGTCTTCCTCGAAAAATCACGAGACGACCGATGCGAGTATATGTATACGAGTGTATCCCGGGGTCTCTGCGACGATAAGGTCGTGCTTTCTTCCATCTATTTACAGTTCGCAAAGAGACAGTCCATTATCAGGCATTGATAAAGAATCGGACGCTAATCGGCGCGGACTCTCGACGTTCGAAACTGCGAAAACTTTCGATCGTTTTTGTGGACCCGTAAAACTTCGCGCGCCGAACACGTTCTCAAACGAATGCCAGAATTCGGATAGAAATTTTCCGGAATTTCTCGGTCGTGACGATCACAGAGCTCACGAAACGAAATTGCGGAAGGTGTCGTCGCGATTCGCGGAAATGATAAACCGAGTTTTGACGAGAGCACTTTCCGTGTCGCGCAGACCGTGGATCTTCGTTTCGAAAGCGTTTCCCAGTATCGATCAACGTTCCTCGAGGTTTCGAAACCCGATTTCTTTGATGTAGCCTTACGGTACCGATTTCAAAGTGCCTTTGACCTGAAAAACGCAAGCAGAGTATCCTGAAATGTTGCATTTTCCTTATCCGAAGATCCACCATCTTCAATTGTCATTGCTTCTCTTGTAATCTGTCAAGCACTAAAAGTGGCTGATGCTTTTATTATAGCACGGAAAATTTATATATAAAATGAATCTGCTCTTCCACTTTTCAATCATGCAACTTTGTAATTGCAATAAAGAATTTATGGCGCGTTCCGCATTAGTAAATTCAATTCATTTGAGGTTAATAGTGACTGAAGTCTACCATTTCCAATATGGCTGCCGCTTCTCGTCGTACAATGATCGCCTCGAGAATTCATGCACTTAATGCGTTCACTATACTGCGTTTATATTGCTTTTAATATAACCAACTCCTAGAAGACGATGAAGAGAAGTTATTCCAATTAAAAGTTTCGTATCAAACCTCAAGTAACTTTCTACACTAAATGATAAATGTAATTAAATGGTTAATGGCGGCCACTGTAGAAAGCAAAATGGCAGCTATACAGAACGTTGTACTATTTACAACACTATTATTTCAATACCAATGAACTTTCTCACAGTTATGATTTGATGAACCGAAATCGATACCACAAAAGTTTCCAAGTTCCAGAAACCAACAATAACGGCACAGTCTCGTGATCCTTTCTAGTTTAGTTTTTGAATGCGAAAGAGTTCCAAGAAGGAAGTAGAGTCTCGGAAGAATCTAGGCATCGATCAGGGGAACGAACAAGCTTCGTCGTGAAAAATACAGAAAAATGTCGACCCTGCGAAAGCCTGAAAGACTAGGTCGTATATTTTTCAAGAAGTCTCGCGGCAGACTTAACGAATCCGCTCGTCATTGTTTGGCCGTCGATTGGTAGACAGAACAAAGACTACGGAGAACGTTCAAACAGCGGCTCGCGTACGCAAACAGCTAGTAGAGCTGCGCGTCGACATTCGTTAAATCTCGCCCACAGGATAAACAACCGTATAAATAAATTTGTCGAGCAGGAACGGACGATAAAACGGTGACGCGGTGCAACGACCAACCACCGCCGATAATTTCGATGCGTGAAGCAACCGTACAGCTGGGTCGTTCAGCCTCGATGCTCTTTCGCCGTCTTGCAAATATTTCGAACGATCGTTGCACGGCTCTAAAATTCAACAAGCCTGGCGCCTCGCAATTTTCGAACAATTTCGAGTTCAGCTATTCCTGCGAGACTGCGATTAGCCTAAAAGTTCCGTACCCTTCACAATGTTATAGAGTCTTGAACATTTTAGAAGACGGTCGAAACAGGTTTGATCTTTGAAATGAATTTTTCAGACTCGCGTGATGAAATCGGTCGCGAAATAAACGAAAACGTTCCGAGTTTCTCTTTTCGAGTTCTACCAACAACGCGCGCCAGTGATATATTTTTTTATGACGGTGACGATGATAAGGGACCTAAGCGTCGCCTCGGGGTTCTTTCGAAAGAGATCATCGACTATCAGTCGCGATAAGGGATTTAACGGTCGTGCGCGGAAACGACCACGCTAATTACGCTGACTGGTTCGTTCGTTCTTCTTTGCCCTCTTTCTCTCGTTACCAGCTAGCAAACGGCAGCCGCCTTATCGTCCAGGAATAATCTAATTTTCAGGATGCATCTAATCGGTTAGGACCCCGTAGGTTCGAGGTAGAACGAGCGCCGGCAGCGACTACTCTGGAAATTATCAGACTCCTATCCTCTCGATTCTATTGAATTCCGTTTGTCGAGAAAACCGGAAACGCACGTTCGGGCTACTTTGCATCGGGAGCTTCGCGAGGAGCAACTTCGAATTCGACTCGAAACGGTTAAATTTAGAATTCCACAAATAAAATAATGCCCTCCACAGACTCCGGTCCGAGAGGTAGAGCTTATTTTGCATTCTTAATTCAGGGGATTGGTGGAAATGCGATTTCGAGCAACGCTCGCGGATTGTAAAAGCGACGCTGGCTCGGTTTATTATGCTCGCCGAACGGCAATGAAAAGAAATAGAACAGTCGAAACTTCGGTGCACTTCAAGTTCCGTTGAACGTTGGGAAAATAGTATCAAAAAATCCTGATGTGCACGAAAATTGAAGAAAAGACAAAAATCTGTGTTGTGGACTGTACGCCAAAAACTTGTACAATCATCTAGCTAGGTAATCTCTTTGATTGTTTAACGTGTCGTTCTCTACGACTAGCAACACCTCGCACGTTTCACTCGAAAAGAAAAAATTGCGCAGAATGAATTTTTAGTAGACGATGGAATTAAAGACCGTAGCTGACCCAGCATAGTTCCGTTATTAGTGAATTCTTAACTCTTGTTAATTAAATCTGTGGCAACGGAAGTGAACATTCGTGAATTTAAACAGACTCGTGTGTTCCACCAGGAAATTTCCAGCACGATAGACTTTAGATCCGACGATTTCTAAAATATGCGAAAATATCACGGAAAATCACTTTTCTTCTAATGCATTACACATACATTTGAAAGTAAAGAAACGTTTCGCATCGTCGGATCAAAGTAGAACGAACAGCCTCGAGGTGTTGAGAAAAACCGACAATAATTAATACGGAGTAAAGTCTAATGAGATACCGGGAGTAAGTATTTCTAGCGTCAAGTTAAATGGTCGGACAGTATAAATACTCGATCGCTCCGCCGCGATTAAAATGCATCGGAAGAAAGCATAAAAGCCAACATGCAAATCATAGATTATTATTGCGAGAGAAATACAATTGACAAGTTAGCAACCGTATCTAAATAGAAGAAGTTTCCCACGTTACTTCTAGATTACGATCTCGAATGAAACGATTAGAGCACGTTAGTCTAACGAATCAAGATTACTCGACAGATAATCTTTGATATCTAAAAGACTATTAAGTCATCGCCAGTGGACAAAGTGTTAATTTTCCTCGCTGATCCCAGAGTTTTCCTTGTCGGCGATTCTTTTTTTGTCTTAAAATTATGTAATTTTCCTGAGTGTGCATCTTGTTCTTTTAATAGCTGCTACAACTGGTCTAAACATTTATGCAGAGATGTTTAGAAAACATCGAACCCTTATGAATAATTGAACTTTGAATAATATTGCACGATCGTTACATAAATGCGAGCGGATCGACTGGCTCGGAGAATACGGCAGGGTTATAAAAATCGTACATCTATGAATAAAACGCGTTTAAAATCCATGTGAAAGGAGAATCTGACGTATGCAGAAGTGCTGCGGTGCATCCGGAGTCAAATTAATTCAATGGTACTCGAGAAGAAAAAGTCGGAGCATACTTTAGACAAAATAATGGAAACACCAGTTACGACACGCTACAGCGCGTTGTGAGAAAACAGGCATCTCGTTATAAAAAAAGCGTCACTGTACCTGAGCGAGTATGCCGAATCGAATATGCTTCCATTGTCTTCATTATTTAAACGTGATTTCGCACTAACAATAAACCTATCGAGTATTAAAAGTGGCTAGTACATATTGTCTTGTAAAAATAACAAGATTGAATTTATTGGATTCTGTTAAGAATTCCTCATCACGAGTCTGACCCGACGTTATGGTGAAGATGGTTAGAACTGTGATAAAATCAATTTGTCCAGCTAGTGCCAAGAGTAATCGAACCACTGCGCGCTGTATGGAGAGAAGAAGAGAACAAGCAGGTGAGAAAGAAAGAAAGAAAGCATCGGACTGACCTGGGAGCATTGATGATTGGTTGTCCCATTGCCCGTGGCTGGCGCTTCTCGTTACTGGGAAGGCGCAGGTAATCTTGGTCGCCAAAGAGGAACAGATCCTTTGAAATAATCATGTCCACCGTGTGGTTGCCGGTTATAGCTGCCCGCCTCTCCCGCTTATCTTTCGCTCACTGGCTTACAACGTACACCACTGGCTGAACAACGCGCTCCGTTGACGAGAGCAGGACGGGAAACAACGCGTACTGAATGATGTGAACACTGTCCCGCCGCCTAAATACGTCCAGGCCGATCCGGACCGAGGAACGTGATGCACCGCGATGTGAGATCTGCCGGCGGCGTCGTCGACGATCGTCAGCAACGGTGCATTTTCGCCAACGATCGCTGCTGCAGTTTCCAATGATACTGTTACTATCGCTGACGCGGCTAGACGCCGTTGATTCGATACTATTGCACCCGGTCGCGAGCATTAAGTCCGCGGTTGCCCTAAGATCCAACTACGCGAGATTTAGATTGTCTATTCTTCTTCTTCTTCTTTTTCTTCGTCTCTCTCTCGAAAGAGCACGAGTCTTTCTACGGCGTCTGCGTGAATAAATAGTACGCTCAGGAGAGAGAAAGAAAATTCCCAGGGCTTTGATGATCTCGCAGCGAAACAAGAGAATTCGTTTCCTTGTTCTGTTCTCTGGCGTCGTTGTTTGTTCGCGAGTCTCCCGAGAGGCCTCTTTGGTACGAATGATTTATCACGACAGCGGAATCAAGTTCGAGACAACAACGCGATTGGCGGATCCCGGATTGGTCGGCTGAAACGCTCAGACTTCTTCGTCTTCCTCCGCTATCTGGAAAAAAAGAAATAGGATTTTAGTCGCCCGCTACGGATTCCACAGCACCGAAAACACACTCCGCCGCGGTGGTCGATAAGTATGAACAATGGAAGGAAAGTAAAAAAAAGAACATTTTAGAAAATCTATTCGATTCTATTAGTGTTGTAAATCGACAAATAATATTGATTTTTGTCCCTCTTTTTAGAAAAATCGACCACTGAGCGATCCTAGCATGCCGAGGTCTGACGCTACAAATCTTATCTGCAGTACGTAACCGTTTCCAATATTCTATTTTTTTCAAAAGTATTGTCGCTCTGCCTTGGAAAAGCTATAAATCAATTTTTTAAGCCCTGCTAAAGAGATAACGCGTTTCTAGTGGTTTCGAACAGAAGATTATTGTCTAGGGTTGAAAGTTAAACTTGTGATCGTTGAGATTTTCCAAGTCGAAAATAATTAGTATCAATTCTGTATTAACGCATTGCTTATTCAGAAGTTCTTAACGAATTATTCAACGTGGCTATCTTGGTGATGAACCATCAAACAAAATTCATAAATAAAGCAGTGAGTGGCCCTGAACAAATCAATTATGTAGTTATAAGAATGGTCTGCTGTCGGAGGGTTAAAAGTTGATTTCAATCTGTAAGTGTCGAATTACGAGAAGCGTATGCAGCCGACTGCAACTCGCAACGAGTGCCGCAGCCGTTCATTCATGATTGTCTATTGCTACTGGCGAAGGTAATCGTGTCTGGTAGGGTAATCCGTTACCGTTGACGAGACCAGCAAAAACGTTTCCCCTCGGCGGAACGTTTGCTCCGCGAGATTGCTGTTATTTTCAAAGCTGCGCCGCTTTTTTCCTTTTCTCTAGCCCTCGAGCTATACGAATCAATGGCTCAAGCTGCTCGAAAGTCGTTGCGACGATGGGACCAGCTTCATTCTGAACGATCATGCGGTTCTAGATACCAGGGAGACCGTATAGAGCGCTCTTCCGCTTCCGACAGAGACCGCTTGTTTACTAACTTCACTGCCGTAACGCTGCCAATAGTGTACACTAGTCAGAGGCCACGTTTATGCGGCTAGAAATCCTGATTATCCTCGAGTGGCTCCAAGTAAAACTAAAATGGAAATTACGGGTGAATGTTTGAAAATTTAATGTAAGTAATAGGGAGAACTACGATTTTGAAATTTTGTGAATATATTACTATGCTCCTCTGGTGCTACTGGAACAATGTTGACAAAGAGCTATGCATTAAGAATTACAAGGCTTATGTGAATGCTGTTATTCATCCTATTCTCAGAAATCGACTATATTCCTCAACTTTGAAGAAGATTAAACCGATAAATCGGGAAATGTTAAACCGAGCTACCCCAATTTCGAGAACCCTTTAATACGTCGTTGACCCCGCTCCCTCTCCCCCCGACCCGAAGAAAATCTAACCTAACCTTACTCTTAATTTCAATTAAATCAGAAACTAGTTCAGAAGCGTATCAAACGATGTAGTTCATAGTATCATTCGATCTATTATACATAAAAACAGGCATCTACTTAGTTAAGTACGTCCTATTAAACAAACTTATTTATTAAGCAAACGACGATGTCCGGATAATTCTGCACATGTAAATACAGTAATTTTACCGCAATGCTGCCCAAGACAATAAACTAGGTAGTAAATTAAAATCAAGACTAATTTCATTTTCGAATTCACCGTATGAACTAATCATGCCACACGAATAGCATCAACATAACCCAGAATAGTTACTAACTCTATCATTAAATTTGTCAAAAGAGTCTCTATTCGAAACACCTCGGAAAATAAATTATACTATGTACTCCTGTTCGAATGGTTTGCAAATATCAGCGACAGAAGTGTCGTTCGAATGAAAAACAGATGAGGACCGGTTCGATTTCGCGAAACAGAATTACACATATATGTAGTATAAATAATATAGGTCACTTATTTTGGTCTGAGAATCTTCTGCGCGGGCTGCACGCGACCGGATCGGCTTCCGAATTCTTTGCATAACCAAAATCGCTGGATATCACCCGTTAGAAAACGGTCGTTATTTATCGGCGAGATTTGTTGGTCGTTTAACCGTGGTTCGCGCGCATCGGGAACGAAGACAAACATGGCGGGTCGGCAACAGAGGTGCGGAGGGGAAAGAGGCGCGAGTGCAATGGTCGTGCACGTTGCGTTTGAAGCTGACGAAGTAAATCGAGCGGATATACGCCGCGTTCATGAGAACTCGTCCCATATTTACATCGCGCCAATTTTCACCCGCCAACTGTTAAGCATTAGTCACGGATGAGTGGCGTGTATACGACACCGGTCATCGCCGCGCAGGATCTCGAACGCCGCGCCCCTAATTAGTTGATTCGAAACTAGATCGAGGCGCGAGATTTGAATTTCACGGTCACGCGGGTAATACCGTCGCTGCTGATCACAATACAGTAAAGATCCAATTCTTCTCCGGGATCGAGACTCCAACGGTTGTCTCGACCTACCCATTCCACTGCGATCCGAGTTTCATTCTGTTCATATTTGCCGCCATTTATCGATTGGCTAACGACTAACACATAGATCAATGTTTTTTGATTCGCAGTCGTTTCAAATCCTCACAGTTTACTCAGTCCACATGTCACCGGCATGGAACCAACATGTTGTACCTTAACTCTTAAGAATTTAAATTAATATATTTTTCTAAGCAAGTCAGTTTATATATTTGTTTAATGTTTAGTTTTTTGATGTTTTTTCTGACTTTTTGCAAAGGTTTGGCTATTTGCCAACCGTATATTAATTAATCGATAAATTTTTGTATTCTTGAAAATGGTCTAAATTCAGATCGAAACGTCGAATAAATTTGATGCAATTATTTTCAAAATTGTTTAGTGATCATAAATAATCGTACTAGTGCGTCAATAACATTTATTGTAGTTATCAACAATTGTCGATTGAAGTCTCGTTCGGCGCGGTAGACGGTGCCATAAATCAGAAAAGCAATTCTAGATCCCGATGGTTGTCTATCCAGAGAACACCTTTTTGAGAAGCATCGAGACTTTACTGTACACAGTGAACTGTATCGTCGCGCGTAGCGTCGAACACAACCGGGATAATTTTCAAAGTACACAACATGCAACTGACTCGTTTAAAAGATACAGCTGTTAAGTAGGACACCCTATTAAAACGCGACGCGAAAGAAGAGCTCTTTTCGAATGCAGTACAACCGTGGAGAAACTTCCGGTAGGTGAAGCGTTAACGATTCAACTATTACAGTAAACCCCCCCTTACTGTCCGGGTTCATGGACACGATCACTGTTCAGTGCCTACCCAGTCCACTGCCTGCCAACGCGATCCGTAGGTCATTCTGTCTGGACAGTATAATTTCAAAGAATTTGGCATTTTATCATGAAATAATCATTATGTAAAGTATATTTGAGATACAAATGTTTATTCTATATGTTTTATTAACGTATTACAATGAAGTATGAGTTTAAAAAATTTCTCTGCAATTTTGAATACAGCACATTAGTACCATTTTGAATCGCTACACAAAATTCACACGGAGTAAAAAAACGTGTTCGGGTTATAGTATAACGTGTAATGGATAGTGTCGGCGTCGGTCTGCCGCGTCAGCCATTTTGAAATTATCTTAAGAACTATCTTTTTTACCACGATCTTTGCCACGGCCAACTCTCAGTTTTCCTATACACATACTATACCTATGCCGTGTCTATAAGTGTATATGGTCTAAGCGATAGACGCAGTCATAAATTAAAAATGGTGTCCGGGTACGATCACTGTCCGTGCAAAACTCCCGAATGAAATGTAACAAAGGACGACTTTGGTTTCGAGAGTTTTCCGAGAGAATATTCATTAGAAATTGGTAATACCTGTCGCGTTTCAAACGACCGTGGAAGTGTCTCCTTCCAGTTCCCAATCGGTGACAATTTCGCGCGAGCATGTCAACCTTCGAACGTGAAATTAGTACCAATGGGTGACGCGACGCCGGTGCTCGTTGTATAGGCTCCCATCGCGGCGCTGTGATCGAAATCGAGAACGTTGAGAAAGGTAATGGTACAGTGATGAAAATAGTACCGTTAATTCCGCGCGTCTCGACGACATCGATCGACGTCGTAATCACGAAAACTGACTAAACGGACTGGCGCGGCGCGTGTACGAAAGTTCATTGGTGCTTGCTTCGCCATCGCCGTCACGTGGAAGCTCAAGGTTTGTTTACATCGTGGCCGATCGATTAGAAAAATAGGTTGGCAACAAGTTCCACGGGGTCTGAAATGTTTACCGGTATGTATCGATAATGGTTCGAATGTGTACAATCGAAAAAAAGAAATCTTTTCTATTGCAGGCATCTTTTGTGCAGCGCACAGATTCTTCGGAGTTTGCGGCAATACTAAATATATCTTCGACAACGTATATTTTATCAATGACAATATACGATAATTAAGAGCAAATATCTCATCGAGTGTAGTAGCGTCTCGTATCGCGGGAGCAACGATCGCGTCCATTAAACCGTCAGATCAATGAACACTCGATAACCACATACGAGATTACGAGTTCGAATTTCGATGGATCGTCCACTCGACGATTACCCGCCACTTGCATCTGGTATTTATAAATACACTTCGTCGAATCTCTCTACACTTTGTCCGAACTAATACATTCAAAACAAAACAGATATTTGGAACAACTTTTCTACGTTTTCTACGTTGTCGTCGGGTGCCGCCCTTTTTTTTACATATCGCTCGGAACTGTCGAACGGTAATGCAATAGATCGACTATCGATTACACGGTCCAACAGCTAAAAAACGTTTCGATTCTCGCTATTAATTTTTCTTTTAGACGCACAGTGTTTGAAAAAGAAGACATATTTTTCGACTTTGAACGAATATTGTGATGTTATTGTAAAAGATTTTGTATTGCACTTTACAGAAAAAAATTCTCTAGACTTAAAATGATGTGCAATACTAATACATTATGATTGTTTAAACATGTATGACCACGCATTATCCCATAGAACGCCCATTCTAGTGGCGAGTGCTAGTGGTGGCAACTCATGTCGTGCGAAGATATTTTGCTTCCTGTATCGAAAAAAACGTCGACGTTGGAAAGTTGAAAGTGTGGTTTCTCAAGTAAAACGTCTGCTCTATCGCGTTTATTTTTATATATAAATTAAAAATTATCATCAAAAAACGGTGCAAAAGTGGTACCTCTCCGTCTTCAATTGTTTAAACACGTTTAAACAATGATAATGTATTAGTATTGCACATCACTGGATTCAGAAAAGTCTAAAAAAAATCTTTTATAATAACATCACAATTTGTTAAAAGTCGAAAAATATGTCTCTTCTCAAACTCAAATTTCTCGAACACTGTGCGTTTAGGAGAAAAATTAAGGACAAATTCGGAATCAGCGCGAAAAACTATAAGAATCGCATGGTGAGAATCGGAACGTCAAAAAAAAAAATTGAATTCGTAGAACCGTGTTAACTGGGCTACCAGATTCGAATTATTTGCACGAAAATTTGAACGTATTTTTCTCGCTTATTTTCAACCAGAAAATAATGACTTCGACGCAGTGGAAAGACCATGGGATATCAAGGACGCTCAAGGTCATATTTTTCACTGACCTTTCAGACTTCCTGCGCTACGGTCGCTTGTTTATTTCGAACATTACAGACGAGATTTGTTTACGCTCGAATGAAACCATTCTTGTTCTCTTGAATAAACTAATTGTCATGCAATTGAACGCACGACCAGAGAGAAAGAGAGAGGGAGATAGCGAGCGAATGACAATGCAGGGGGAAAACTAATTTGGCACGGACAAAGGAAACGTTACATAAACAATGCAAACGACCGTTTGACAGTGCGGCCGTGTGACTTAACTTTTTTTCTGTTTCCTCGTCAACTAATTACCTAGCAATTGAGCGAAAACACGTACTTATCCTGATTTACTCGATTAGAATATACAAGCCAGCCGGTTGGATCCGTTCCAAAATGAAGTTGTTCGATTCAATACGCTATGTATCAACGTAATCGATGTTTTCAAGCTACGAACATCAAACATACACCTTAATTGAAATACTTCGCCGCCCAATATCGAGGAGCACAGAACCAAAAAATAGTCTGCGACGTCATGTTTGCACAATCGTTATCCGAATTTGTTCCAATCAATCCGACCCTGTTTTTTTCGTTTAGTTTATCCGAATTTTCGAGAAACGAGCCACAGAAATAGAGACGCGGACACCGCGAGATAATAAAAGTGTTGTCGACTCGTGGCAAGGTCTGCTATTCGTTGATTAGATATGAAATTAGAAACTCTACGAGCAGAGTACCAAAATGGACGTTTCTTTCAACGATTCCAACAACCTGCGTCCGATTTCCTAACGACTCGGTTCAATCGAAACGTCTCGAGTGTTCGAAGATCCGAAAACAGTTTAAAAAAGACGATCACGACGGAACAAACAGTCGATTAAGTATCATTATGAAAATACGTCGTTCGCAATATCTACCGTAGGTAAGGTCAGCGCATCGATGATGAGGTCATTACAGGAACGGCGTACCTGTCCTTCAGTCGGTCGTCCTCGGCCGTAAATTTTTAACGGTCGAAATATCTGTTGCCGATAAGATCATCGAAAACGTACGTTGTAAATCGCTCCCATAAGGTCGCAATTTTCGACCGAGAAACCATCGCAGAAAATGTTGCGTTACGTAGGTACACGTACGAGCGCGAACGCGAACGCGATAAGAACACGTCCCACAAACCTACCTTTAAACAGCGTCGATACTACCTGTACCACAATCAAGATGCTTTCTTAGAACGAGACAGTGATGTACGGACAACCTTCGAGCGAGAAAACACCGGTCGCAGTGAATGGCCCTACGCCCTTGATTCCCTCGATTCGAAACTCAAATCGAAAACGCGCCGCGCCGGTCGCGAACAAGGTGCGGATCATTAAACACGCCGGTGGAACAGAAAAATTAGGTCGGCTCGGTGCTACAGCGACGATGCATCGTGGCGATCTTCTTCAACAGAAATTCTCGACGGGGTTAGGACACCGTGAGATTTTAAATAGTTGAAAATTTCAATATAAAATCCGCTAAGACGAAGAAGAACTTCACACTTTAGAGGACGGCATATTTTTCCCCCAAACGAAAACTTAAATTTTCTTTACACGCAACCGAACGCGTCTCACAAAATTGCCAAGTTTGTCTCTGGCTCTCTAAAAGTTCAGTTTCCCAGCGAAGGAAGAAAAGTTACACCGATGCGCGTAGTATAAACGAATTATCGAATTTGAGCAGGGGCGGCTGCCGCAGCTCTGATGTATCTTGGCGATCGGTGCATTCTCGAGACGTTCGATTCGATAAAAAATATAACGAATATCGATCGGAAGATTGTGGAAAGAAAGGTTCGTGTAGAATTCTCTTACCTAGAAAGAGCGGTGGCTATGGATCTGCAGAGTGTGTTCTCTTCTCGGTTGTTATCGTAGCTCCGATCGAGACTCGTCCTCGATCGCGGCCGGGAACCCGAAGAAAATTTCAGTGGGTCTCGGGTTCGACGTTAGCCGCCGGTATCTTTGGCCTCGGCGTTCTCCTCCTCGTAGCTCCTGTCACACATGCACTGTGCACCGGCCACGAACATGCGGCCATTGCGCGGCACGCAGTCAATGAACCCGCATTGCTTTTCACCCGGAGAGTCCCTCTGCGTTTTTTTCGTCTTCCCTGGTTAAAGCCCCGCACGCACTATCGGCCGGCCTCTATCCGCGGATCTTCGGCCGCACACTCACGATATATATTCCGGTGGCGGTTTCGCACGAGGAACACCCGACCCTCCCGGTGTCACTGGCTCTCTCTCTCTTTTTCTCTCTCGCCTCTTCCTGCGCGCCGTGCTCGTCGTCCCTCTCTCTCTCTTTCACCCTTTTTCACTCTCTCGCCCTCTGTACACAGCTATATAGTATGTATATATATATATATATGTATATATATATATACACACGTGCGATATATATATATACATATATACGGTGCGGAAGGTGGTGTAGGTACGCGCGTGTGTGTAAGGAATACGCGGGTGCGCACGCGCGTGTTCACATCTCTCCTCTGCTTTCGCACGTGTATATACGTCGCCGCGACGAGAATCTCTCTCTCCCTCTCCTCTCTCTCTCTGTCTTTTATTTTTCTTTCTCTCTTTCTTCCTACCTTCGTACGGTCGTTCAGTGACCCACTCTCTTTCTCTGTCTGTCCGTCTGTCTCTCGAACACCGATACACCCCGGGCGGGCGGCTGCGTGATTTTTCACTGGGTTTCCTTTTCGCAACCGGCTCGGTTCCGCGCTCAGCTCAGCTCAGCTCGGCACGACACGGCTCGGCTCGGTTCGGCTCGGCTCGATCAACCCGCCTCTTCTCGAAACCAACGAGATGTATACTAGCGTATATGTAGAGTATATAGTGTAGACGGGTAGGGCAGGGGTGGTAGGGCACATTAGACACCGGATAAGGGAGAGCGCAGTGCCGTATCACGCGCACTCGCACGCACACGAGACTGACTCGTTACTGGAGCCTCGTGTCCCCCCCGAATGAATCGACCACAGCTTCGCGACGCGACACTCGCGGCGGTCGGATGCAGACTGAATCGGACGCTACGTGCCCCGCTCCTGTATTGCCGGAACGTCCCTCCTGTCCACCCTCCCTTCTTTCTCGCTCGTTCCTCTTTCTCTTCCCCCTATTTACTTCTATCCGCGGTGGCGGCTATCAGCTCGTGCCAGACCCCAGGCTCATTTTTACTGACGACGCGCGAACGCTCGCTCGGCTGCCACGGAGGGGAAGTTTTTTCTCTTTGAGCCTCTCGACCAGGATCGTTCGCCGGAGAAACTTGCCCACTTTCCTCCTCCTCCTCCTCCTCCTCTTCCTTCTCCCTCTTCTTCTTCGTCTTGTACTCGCGAAAATTCTCCACAGCCACCCACACTATTCTCGCTCGTGCTCCAAAAGCGAAAAATTACAAATTTTTTAGATCTTCGTAAAACTGATAGCATGTATTTACCCCCAACAGGAGATTTTGAAAGTCATTTCATGAACGCGATAACATGTATTTACCCCCTACAATTTTAGGCGTCGCTTCGAAATATTTTCACTTCATAAAGATGATCAACGCTGGATTTTTACGCAAAATAAAAATGTTCTGCATCGGTTGTAGGATATTTTTTGTTGAATAATTTCAATAAATCGGAAATAATGCATCGATATTCTTCAGTTGTGCCGATGACTTCGCTACTCGACATTTCACTTGTCCACTTATGCCGTGAGTACAGAAATCCCCAGTCTTCTGATAGCAACCCCATATTAACCCTTAGTAGTTGGGTGACTGAAAGTCACCACTAAAGATTGCTGTACCATTATTCAAAATATTGTTTACATTATTAAATACGTTGGTATCTAAACAATTACAAAACATTTAAATATTGTATGAGGAATCATATCAATGCCATATCCATAAAATGACAAAAATCGTGTACAGGGTGTATAAAAAGTAATGGCCATCTGTCCTAGGGGTAAATCTACACCTCTGGATCGGTAAACATTTTTAAAAGAAACTTGTCGCAAAATTCTTTATTCCAAAGAAGATTGTTATTAAAGTTTGTATTTACACCTTCAAATCATCGAGAAGAGAAAAAGTTTAAAAGGAACCATATGTCGTAAACAAATACTTATTCAAATATAAGCTGTTGAAGTTTTTGCAAAATTTGATTGTGTAGAGTTACACGTATAGATTTGAACATCCACATGACTGTATCAATTAGAAAGAACATAATCGTGTGGGTGCCTCGACACTGCTCGAAACAAACGAAATTTAAAGGGACAATCGTCGCTAGGCCTGTGCTGGGTCATGCTGTTTCCCTGCCCGTTCAAATCATACGTTTGAAGTTATAAAATGAAATGAAAGAAAATCTTCTATATGTACCAGAAAAAGGCCATTATAGCCGGCAAAAAACGTACGCGGATCGACTCCGAACTAGCCTATTATTAACTTCCCGATTCATAGGGAAGTTACTGTAATTTTACAACTAACGGGCTCCGACAACTTCAACCCCAACAGATGGACAACACGTGCGACGTACCCACCGAAGCAACGAGCGGACATGCATTTGTAAATCGCGTCATTGACGACTGAAGACCATAAGAGGAGGAATTTCTTCGACAGTTTGCCACTCCCCTTCCGGCACAACCGCGTCCAATTAACAAAAGCTACACTTTCCCCGCCTAAATCCACCCTTAACTATTTACCAAAAAACCGAGTTGACGATCGCAGTGCTAGTTTGATCGTGGTCGGAGTATCTTCTCGTTCGTTGTCACGATTTCGGAAAATATGTTTCGTGCTTCATATTCGCGTAAATGTCAGTGTCCTATGGATCCGATGGAGGAACATAAGATTTTGAAAAACTTGTAAGTACCTATACTTTGCATTAGTATTTTATTATATAAACTTACATAAACCTTATATAAGGTTTTCCCTCATACTTCGCAACTTAAAATTTGAACTTTGAATAGGCAAGGGGGGGGGGCGATGGCTTGGTACGGGACTAGCGACGAATGTCCCTTTAAATTTCGTTTGTTTCGCGGTACAACCACGATTATGCTCTGTCTCATCGACACGGTCAGGTGGACTGTGTAATAGGCTTTTGTGTATACATATAATTCCACTTTTACGACACATAGATCCTCCTTTCACATATCTTCTCTTCTCGATGTGTAGGAGGTGTTGATGTAAATAAAAGCTAACAATTTTCCGTGGCAAAAATAATTTTTCGGCAAGTTTCTTTTAAAAATGTCCACCGATCCAGAGGTGTAGATTCACCCCTAAGCCGGATGATGATTACTTTCTATACACCCTTACAATGGAATTATTCTAGGTCGAAAGAAATGTTTAATTTTCAAGTTAAAATAGCTACGACTGCAAAGGGTTAACCACCTGATAGAAAATTTTGGACATTACTCTAAATTTTCCTATTTTCATAGTTCCGAAGTTTTATATAAATGTTTCTTTAAACGGAAATGTTAAGTATATGTTCAAATAATCATTGTATCTGGAATCTTTAACTCGTATGACAATAATCAAAATTGTCTACGATACTCAATGCCGTTACGCTTCATAGTTTCAACGCGTGTTTTTATACTTTAAATGTAAATTAATCTCTTGTCGCCTAATAATAATCTTACTATTAGGCAACAAAACGATTAAATGTTTTGAAAAAAATTGAAATAAGAGTTAATGGACTGAGTTCTTGGATTAATTTTAGCTAAAATGAAAATTTGTCTATCCTCGAGTACGGAGAAACGATTAAAGGAAGAAAAGTAATCTCGTTTAAATTATGAACGATCAAGTTTAATACAGAATGTCCGATATATTGATTACAGTGATTTCTCCGCGATTTACATGTTATTACGACTATAAATATTTGTCATAATATTATTTTAAACCGTGGAACATGGTGTATAACAGGATGGAGCATTGAATTGAAAAATAATGTTTTATCGTTAGTTTTTGCACTGCTATTAACGATAGGTTATCTTTCTTTAAAAATTTATTTTTCTGTATAATACGGAGATCATAATACTTCTATTATCATGGTATTTCTATTAGTTTCGGTACGTAGACAAAATTGATCAATAAATAGAATCGATTAAATACAATGAACAATTCACTTCATTAAATTGGTTAAAACGAGATTCGGAAACCCAATTGTCTGAACCTAATTCGTTGCAATCTAAACCAACCAAGGTAATCACATGATAGTCAGAGAGAATACAAATCATCTTAGCCTCCTTCATCGTGAGTTTGGGGAAATCCCGCGGTCGTGTCTTTCTCGTTGACGAAATCTATAATCGCGCTACAATCGATAAACGATATTAATATATTTCAACATAACTATACCGTATTCGTGTAGAATATAAAACTTACTGTAAAAGATCGCCCTCGTAGGTATCCCATCTTGTTGTTCCCGGATGCGTTAATTTATACGTTATGAAATTATTAAATTCTTCGTGCAGTTTCTATAATTAAAACAAACATATATACAAACATGTACTTTGAAAGTATTTATTTATCGAAATTTTAAACTTATTCTTACCTGAATAATCTGTGCGGTACGTAAATCGCACGTAATGTTTCTATTCGTCGGACACGTCAAATTGATAACATAATTCTTTCCTTCCTTTTCTATAAAATTAATCAAATTATTAGACGCACCTCCATCACTGTAACTTATAAATAACTAAAAGAATTAAAAGACGAAATTTCTATTTTGTATAGATTTGCAGTTTAGTTATAAACAGAACTAAGAAGCGTGTATCGTACGTATGTCCTTGAGCGTAGCCGCGAACAATAAAATTGGAGTGGTAATAAATGTGGTATCGTGTAGATACGTCGATGAAGACCGTTGTTTCATGAAATACGTAATATAGCGATGAGTGGAGGTAAACTGACTGCCGAAAACATTAGCATTTATGCTCGACGGATGTATGACAACGCTGTTGTCATCGGGGGTCCAGGCGCGTACTCCACCCCTCGTCGCCTTACTGAAATTAATATGCATTCTTTGTATACTTAAAGGAATACTAAAATACTTGTTCTTTGATGAATTTAAAACCATACGTACCTTACTGTCGCAATATTCGGATACAATCCAGCACTCACTATTGCCTTGACTAACGCGACATTATTAGAATTCCTGTTAGCATTCCTATCACTTGGATTTTTACTTTCCAAAAACTTCATTTCGCACAGATATTGCGCGAACTGATTTTTCATTTCGGAAAGGAGTTTCAACGTGCTGAACGAAAGAAAATACGTTTGACAGAAATGGTCGGCATATCCTTTTTTGTATGCACTTTCGAACCTCCTCAAAGCCTCGGCTAGCACAATGTGATCGCTCCATTCGTTCAAACCGAGTTCGAGTTTCCTTTGCCTCGCTATTGTATCGTCTTCCAGAGTACAGTAGAATGCATCTTTGAACGTCAGGCTCGCAGCAATTGCTAAGACCGGTTCCAAGCAGGAAAATAACGCTGCCCATATAATCATCTTCCCTATGATAAATAATAAAATTATTATTACACAAAAATAGTTCCTACAACTTATTAATAAAATCATTGAAAGTGGTCACCTGTTCGTGGGTCAAGAGGCAATTGTGTCAAGTGATATCCGAGTGGAGTCAAGTTTTCCTGATCATCCAACGCCTTTAGGTGTCTGAGCAGTTCCAAAGATAACTCTATAGCTTCAGCACTGGGAGGGTCCATAACGTTGCATAGGAAAGATTGAACAATCCCCAACTGCAGAATTTTTATTCGCAAAATTACCTCCTCTAAACGCGTTATGAGTATTTCTGGTAACGGATACTGATCGAGCATGCTTTCTCTAGCTCTCAAATAAAGATGATAGCAAATGCCAGGTTTCACTCTAGAGTGAAAGATGTATGTATATGAAATACAATATAACAAGAGAAAAATTTAATGTGCTAATCATCTTCATCTTACCTGCCTGCCCTACCCCGTCTCTGTTTGGAGTTAGCTAAAGATACCCACTCGGGCTTTAATGTTTCAACGTTTCTCTTCAAATCGAACTTGGGAATTTTCATTTTACCACTGTCGATGACATAGACTACGTCCTCAATAGTTATGGATGCTTCCGCGATCGATGTTGCAATGATAATCTTTCGTATACCATTGGGCGGTTCTTTAAATATAAGCTTTTGATTCACTGTTGCCATACGGGAGTGCAACGGATAAATAACATATTTATCTGTGCATAAAAAGAATTTGGAAAAATATTAATATCATCATCAACACGTTTCTGTGGCAATGTTTAAAGTGTACTTGCTTCGTGGGTACTGTCCGTTGTTCGTCATTAATTTATGAAGCTTCGAAATGTCCATCACACCAGGTAGAAAAACTAGAATAGCTCCTGGTGGTTTTGTTCTACAAATGTGTCGAATTAATTCTTCTATCAGATTAAGAGACAGTTCCTCTCTGTTAGGATTCTTCAGTTGCTCGATCACAGTCCTTGAATACTTTCCCTAAATTACAACACGTAACGGATTGAACGCAAACGAGAATGAAAGCATCAAACAGTGAAAATTAAATGTACCTCCACCGCAAGTCGTAGTATATATGAATCTATTATGGCAGAAGACTCATCTCTCTGAACTGGCATGTGCTTGTCGATATGTTTCCTGAATTTTTTGAATCTGTAAATCAATTGCCATTACAAATACCATTTTACTTGTTAGATTCCAGGAGTAATGAAAACAAACAGTCTTACCGGGTAATTTCTAACACGTCCTCTAAATAAAATTCTTCTACTGGATAAGTAAAGCCCGGTATATGAATGATTGGACAATCATTGTAATACTTCGAGAAACTTTCGGAATTAAGTGTTGCACTCATGAGAAGAACTTTTAAATCCGGTCTCTAAAATATCAAATTTAAATATATCAATAGAATTTTTGCATACATTGTAATGGAATTCGTATGCACACTTAATCTAATTTTGCTTACTTTCGTTATAATTAGTTTTAATAAAGTCATAGTGAAATCGATTTCTGTGGTACGTTCGTGAATCTCGTCTAAAATAATATGAGAGTAATCATTTAGGGCTGGATCAGTTTCCATGAATTTCAACAGCATTCCTGAGGTACAATACGTTATGCTTCCTCTATCTCTAGGCATTACTCTATAAACAGAGGAAACATATGAATATATTATGTACTGAATGAAAAACTGACAGAAACGCGAAAGCATACCGTTCAAGTCTAATTTGGAAACCTATGGATATTCCAAGTCTTTCTGTTCTCTCAGCAGCAACTCTTTCAGCAACAGAAATCGCAGATACCCTCCTTGGTTGAGTACATATAATTCGAGTAATACTACCATTACCTTGCTCTATTTGATCATCCAATATAAACTGAGCAATTTGTGTTGTTTTCCCACAACCTAAAATACAATTGTAATATTTTCCAAGAATTACGTATTACTTATAGCGTTACAATCCTAAGTCATATAAACTCACCAGTCTCGCCACTTATCACAACAACTTGATTTTCTTTTACCAGCTTTAAGATTTTTGATCTCTCCTTATATGCTGGCAACCTTAATCGAAACTTTAGCATACTTTTATATTCTTCTGAAGATATTTTTGACCTATATTCAGCTAGTAACGTATCATCTAAATTGCTATTCCTTTCTAGTCTTGTGCTCTGAAGCATAGCTTTACAAATGTTTTCTTGTATGTTACCAGATACTATATTTAAAAACTTTCTCTTGAACTGTTCATCCTGAATGTAACTATATTTGTCCTCCAATTTCCCATTTATATTCTCTGCTTGTTTCTGGCTGTTGTACTTCTCATAAAATCCCTTGGTGGTTAATACTGTTTCCAACTTATATTGAACATTTTCTGGTAATGTAAAGATTTGAGCTTCTGTGTGCGGCCTCTTTGCTTTTTGTCTGTCTCGATAAAAGAGACCTATTTCTTTGCCTTTTAACCATGGTGGATGTCGTCCGTGCCCTCCGCCACTGCCACAACCTTTATGCTCAAAACGTGACTTTCCAGACTGAGTATTCTCAGCTTCACCGCCTATATTCACAAAATAAACTTGTGTAAAATAATTCTCTCTATTAATTAAGTCGGTCTTGAATTTATCAATGACATTTAAAACGTACAAGACCGAATTTTATAGACTACATAGATTTCCCCGTGTAAAGTTTTTGGTTATGTTTAGACTGTGAATGATGTACGTTTATGACAACAATCAATTTATCATATGCAAAACATTAAAAGTATTTTTTTAAAAATATTTGATGATTTTTCTAAAATCATTTAAAGAAATAAATGTCTATTTGGGTTCCACCTTTTGGAAATAGAGGATCCCGATGTAAAGGTATCGATCGGTTGGTACTAATGTCAAGCCTGACGGCATCAAATCCGCCACATGCCGAATACATGAAAACAAGCGTCGCGATATCAATGATAATTTTGGGACTCGGTTAGAGCCGTCAATGCCATTCTCAAGTTGTCTAGAAAATTTGACGTACCATGCTCGTTCCTCCGTTGATACGGTTGTGTCGAAAACTGTCCGTAAGAACGAGACATGTTTTCATATCATTAAAAGTCTCATTCGATCACCAACGATACTTATTCTTTGTCGGAAACTTTTTAGCTGCTCAAATATTGATAAAATCGGCGGTCTGTCTAAAATAATCTAAAATCGGAGTGCAGTAAATATTCACGGAAAATTTCACTATGCACTATGCACCCTAGCTGCGACCAGAGAGTATATGAGGGTATGAGAGTACTCAGCCAGAAAAACTTTAGACCATATATACCATATACCATACTTATAGCACCGACTCTATAGGTATTGGACGCTGTGTTCCAAGGTAAACGTAATAAAGATCGATTTTAGTCACTACTATTACACATTTCATAAGTGTCTGGATACTTTTGAGCGGTAGTTATTGGCGGGAAAGCACTTATATTTTACAGGGTGTTCAAGTTATCCCATTTTATCGAGAATTTTACTTTACTGAGGCCAAATGCAGCCAACTGAGACTAAAATCGTCGCGCATGCGCGAGAAATTTTGCACAATATCTCACCACTGACTACAATGCTATGAGACTGTGAATTTTGAATTTCGAACTATCATTACGCTTACTAAAAGGTGATCGAATGCTTATGAATGATAGATCCTCTAATTATACTAGTTGGATAAAAATAGAAGGTTGAAAATTTATAAAGAAAATATTTTTCAATTCAATAACTCACTGAAGCACAGACCATTTTTCCAGAGTGTTTTATGAACGTAACCATAGCAACGATAGACATGTGTTTAGTAGTCTTGGAGTAGTCCAGACCGACTGTCGACTGTTGCAGTCTAGTACACTGACTGTACACTTTATATGACTTTATATTTGTTTATATTTAAACGGATCGGTTGGTAACGATGATCAATATGTTCAGTATTATTTTCTGTGTTTTATTATTGAATAGGTTTTACAATGTAAACTGTGAAGATTTTGATATTGATACCAATGGGTACATTGTTTACTGTCCATGTATGGGTAAGATTTTATTCAGACTATACATGTAATACTTTCATTGTTACTTGTATATTGAAAATCATAATTCGTGATTTATCCAAACACATTTTATCATTTATTTTAGGAAGATTTGGAAATCAAGCTGATCACTTTCTAGGTGCCTTGGGGTTTGCGAAAGCATTAAATCGTACCTTGGTGCTACCACCATGGGTTGAATACAGAACTGGAGAAACTAAATCTGTTAGTAACTAATTAATTTTAATAACTTGAAGGATAGTATGTCTCTGATAACTAAGTAGTTTTTGTTGATTGTTTAGATACAAGTTCCTTTTGATAGTTATTTTAATGTCTCGCAAGTGCAGAATTGCCATAAAGCGATGACGATGGAAATTTTTATGGAAGATATTGCTCCAAAAATATGGCAACCTAAGGAAAGAGTATGTAAGTTTGTGATGTTAAATAAAAAACATTAGTTATCCTTTTGAGACATATTATTTTCAGCTTTCTGTTATTCGGCGCGTGGTAAAGGAGACGCCTGCAATGCTAAGGAGGGAAATCCATTTGGCCCATTCTGGGACACTTATAATATTGATTTTGTGAAATCAGAATTTTATGGACCGCTTCACTATGATGTCTATCATACAGATGTAGCGATACAATGGAAGAAAAAGTATCCTGCCATAAGTTGGCCAGTGCTGGCATTCACTGGTGCACCTGCCAGCTTTCCCGTTCAGCTAGAAAATAAACAATTGCAGAAATGTCTCCAATGGAATACAGAAATGCTTAATAAAGCAAAAGCGTTTATAAAACAAACTTTGCCGAAGGGAGCTTTCATAGGGATTCATTTACGCAATGGAATTGATTGGGTAAATGTTCCTATCATTTTTCTATCGCCGACAAAGTGCACAAATATTAAGGTTGTTTTTGCAGGTTCGGGCTTGTGAATTTATATCTAGCACACCAAATCTTTTTGCTGCACCTCAATGTCTGGGTTATCGAAATGAAAGAGGAAAAGCAACTTCTGCTATGTGTTTACCATCATTTGAAGTAATAATACGTCATATTAAACGTGTCATTCGCAATGGCAATGACATCAAATCAGTCTTTGTGGCATCTGATAATAATTACATGATCAAAGAGCTTACTAAAGCACTGGCACGCATGGAGGTAAAAAATGTCTCCATATGTACTATCAATATACAGGATATAGAGCATTTAATATATGTCACCTATATCTTGCTAACTTTTATGATATCAAACAAAATGAATCCGATGAAACAAGAATATTTTGGTTCTTTCACAGGTGCTAGTTTTTAAGCAGGACTCGCCTGCATCCCCCCATTTAGATTTAGCAATTCTTGGAAGGGCAAATTACTTCATAGGTAACTGCATCTCTTCTTTCTCGGCTTTTGTTGCAAGAGAAAGAGAAGTAAAGGGGTATCCTATGTTCTTTTGGGGCTTTCCCACAGAACGATCATCTTCCACTAATCACGAAGAGTTGTAGCAAAGGGACTTGCAATTATTTTGTTATATATTCTTTTTATCGAAATGTATTTAACAACAATCAATAAAGAAATTTATAAGAATTCAAGCTCTTAATACATACAAGAATAAGATATTCTTAATACTTGAGAAACATAACGTTGGGCGAAATCGAATATAAAGTGCCTCTGTCATAATTAAAATAAGTATTTCAAGTAACTTATACTTTATATATACATATCACATTTTTACAACCGTTTTCTACACCCACGCATATTGCTTAGATTATATTACATCATCTATGTTTACAATAATATCGTAAATATTTTACATTCACTTTTACAAAATTTGGTTCTCGTTTAGACCAGATCATTAGAGTCTTAATAGCTTTTATGATCTCGTCTTTTTTAGGCAGCGACGATTCACTATCCTCATTGGAAATACTTTCAGTTCTTTCTAGAGAATTGTCTTTAGCTTTCATGCATCTTGACAAAAAGTCACTGGATCCCTCTTCTTGCTCTTCGGTGTCCATGATTTTCAAGTCTGATTCAAACAAATCCTCTGGGTTCTGTATGCCTGGTACCTCTGGGAGGTACTCTGGGACTTGTTTGATCAGGTTTTTCCATGAATTTCGAATATCCAAGATACTCATTTCCATCCATGCCTCGTATAATAAATGAATACAATCCTTAAGATCGTAATTTGAGTAGAATTCTTGTATCCCATCAGGGTAACCCATTGCTCTAGTTAACATCTTGTGACGATAAGATTTTTTTGTTTTCTCAAGCACTTGATCTATGGGCTGCAACAAGTGGCTAGTGTTCTGGGGTATAAATACAATTTGAAAACGTTCATCTTTTTGTAACTCTTCAAGAAAGTGTAGAGTATAGCCACGAGAGTTATCTAAAATAAGAATAACTTTCCCACAGGTACCATTGTGTAATTGAAATTTCATTACATCCGGTTTAAAGTAATTTTGATACCAATCGGCGAACACAGTTTGATCCATAAAAGCTTGTTGCTGGGCTTTGTAGATCACAGGTAGCCGATGTTTAGAATGTTTTAATACTCTTGGATTTTCGAATCTGTTAATAAACAAAGGTGCAAGCTTATGACTCCCTGTTACATTAGTACAAAGGCCTATAGTTACTCTATCCTTATTCATATTCTTTTCTTCGATCCTTTTCTCTCCACTGTGCGCAAAAATCTTCTTGGAAATAGTTTTCCATGATAGACTGGTTGCGTTCATATTATAAACATTTTCTTTGTCGATATCCTCTTCTTCCAGTTGTCTAGTAAAAGTTTCTACAAATTGTTCGGCAACTGCTGTATTGGCATCAACATTTTGTCCAAATAATCTAATGCCATGGCGATTCTTAAATCTCCATAGCCAGCCTCTACTAGCTTTGAAACTCGAAGGTCCACCAATTTCCCTATTTACTTCTGCTGCTCTTTCTACCATTCGCACATCTGTGATAGGCTCACCGAGTGTTTTACGTTCTATAAACCATGTATATAAACGATTATCTAATTCCTCATTCTCAGGCTTCCGTAAACTTCTTCTATGTGCTTTGTCTACACCTTTGTCGGTAAACTGACTTACAGACACTGCGTTACGTTTGATCCGACGAACTGTAACAGGAGTGACATTGTATTCAGTAGCCAATGTGTTAATAGGTACACCGCTTTCTAAATGCTGTACAATTTCGAGCCTCTGCTTCATTGAAAGTGGAGCCCTTCTCAATTTGTTGTTATTATCCATTTTTTAAAGGAACTATGGACTTAAGGGTGATGGCAACTATATCTACAGAACTCTCTATTTGTATAAAGCTCACTTGAAATCTTTTGGAAACATCTGACAGAGTATTAACACTATTAAATTTGCTATTAAATTAGAAGTCGAGACTTCAAGGATTAATAACCGGGAGATTTTATGTCGTTTGCAAACCATATACTTCCTCCGTAACCGATTGGTGGAAAATGTGTCATCGTGCAATCATTATGTTAGAAGGTAGAAAATAAGTACAGAGATTCCTCGCTAGTTGGCTGCAGAAGGTGACAGTAGATGCCTTCATAACTGCTTCATAACGTCTACTTGCTCGTGATACGTTCAAGAGCAGGGGAAGTTGTTCTCATTGGCTGACGAAATGACGAAATAATGAATTTCACATTTCTTTTTATTAATATTTTAAAATATATATTCACTTACATGATCTGCAGTTGAATCAGTGTGGAAATGAGAATACTCACGCCCAGGATTTCGGTGGCTCCAGTATAGTGCGGCAGCTTTGTCTCACTTTTAGCACGGATCAGAACCTACATCATTTTTAGCATGGATAACAACTTACCACAGACGAGGTATAGGACACTGGCAGAATAAGTCTGTATACAGGTTTTGCACTCCAAATTCACCCTTTTTCAAGTCAAATACACCATTTTTTTCTTACTCTTGTATGTAGAATCACCCCCTTCCCGCTTGTATTACAATTTCCAGCCCACCCTGCAAAATTTAATCTAAATAAATAAATAACGAATTTTAAATATTCTCAATGGGTGAAATTGATTTGTAGAAGGGTGAATTTGGAGTGCAAAATCTATATTGGAGTAAAGTCTATTTCTATATCTCGTTCGTGTTCCTATACCTCGTTTGTGATTGAATTTTTTTGGAAAAAATCAGTGACGCTATCTCACGTATTATATGCGGGGCAAAAGTTGTGTTGTTTCTGCATAGAAGGCGCCATTGTCTTTTCTTGGACAAATGTGTTTGTCGGTAACATTTGTCTACTAGTTGAGCGTTTTGTCGCAACGAGAAATGTCGCTATTTACAGATTTTACGGAGCAAATGATTGTTGCCGTTTCCCTCGTAAAATACAATGAATGCACCGGCACGAATCATTTTTTATAGGAATAATTGAGATAGAGAGCGCTCTGCGCGAAATTGCGACACTAAGCGTCTAATGTTTTCTTTTGTACCAAACACGTTGTGTCAAAAGATTGTTATGTAGAGATCATTGGAGATCATGAGATCATTGAGAAATAGACTGTATTGCCTAAACACTTGCTGCACGGTGTAACACAAATATGTTCATTTCGAAAACAGCTACATTCAGACTCGCAACTATATCTTTACGATGTGGAACATCATCAACTTGGTGATACTTCTTTGTTACTTTTGCAGAAGTGTCACAGCTTCTGATTGTTTTCCCGATTACTGTCAGTACAAGGTAACTAATTTTTTCTACATCACGCTTTTCTTATCGATCGTATAGTAGATATACTTTGACATACATAAAATCATGGAAAGTCATGAAAAGCATTGTAATCTATGTTATCTATGACTCCATATCTCCTTCTTCTTTTTATCACGGGGAAATTACTCAACGCTCTACACTATCAATTTGCTAATTCAACTTTATCGCCTATGTGAAATTATTTTCTTAGGACGAGGTCCCTTTGAAACCTGGAGTTCAATGTCTACTGACAAAAGTAGAGAAAGGTAAAGGTACGAAAACAAACATATAGGCTCTGTTCAAGATTATCCATCGAAATACTAAATTTCTTTAGCAATAGCTAAATTTGTTTTCCAGATTGTGCCGATCTTACATTCGAAACATCTCGTATAGAAGATACAAACAAGGATTCTAACAGAGTGAGTCTTCGCGTTTACGAGCACAATTTTCCCCAGAGAATAACTGCATTTAACTTGAGCGTGACCAATGCAAATTTCCATGGTAAGAGCTCGTAGCGAGCTAATTCGCGAACAACAGAAGAAACAACATTAATTTTGATGATGATAAAACAGGACTGATCACACGCTACCAGAGTTTATCAAATCCGAACCAGTCGGCATGTAGACACATAGAATTCTATGGGAATGAGACGCATCCTGCACCAGAAGAACTATACGTTTCTTGCCCATTCGCAGACGATTCTTATGAGTCCTTTCCTTATCGGTTACACGTCCTGCTAACTGGTGAAACGTACAATTACAGCAAGCAGTATATTTTTAACGTACCTCGACACAGATTTATTGGTATATGTAATTCCTTACTATATACCTTTCTATTGTAGCTTGATGTCTTTGAATTTTCAACATCGTAATTGGTTTTTCCTGTAGAGGAAGATGCAAACGTGCGAGATTATACACCATTCATCTATGTAGACGTGTCAGACGCGCCTCGTTTCTTGCTGTACATACAGGCTCTGCCAGAATCATACAACGTGTCAGAGTACAGAGTTTGGTTGATGAACGACGAGACGGATTCCGTGGATACGAATGGTTCCTGGACGACGAGCAATGAAGCAATGGAGTACGATCTCACCGATCGCACTGGAGTCTTCTACTTCAAAGTCTCTGCCATACATTCCAATTGCGGGAAATATGGCTGCGCAAATAGTACCACGCCGTCCATTACTACACGTAAGTGAGAGAAAAAGTTCATCATGTATCTTTATCTTAATCGCGCGTCAAGGTGCGAATAAACTAGCAAGTAACTTGTGACAGTTTTTGCGAGAGCGACTCTCATGATTTATGTAAAATGTAAACGTCTTTGAGGTAGCTAGCAGCAAGTTGAACTGACTGGCGACAGTCACTCTCAGAGTGAAACAATGTATTTTATATTTACAAACAAGTGTACATGCATCTACAAGTTACTTATTAGGGTATTCGCACCTTAACTTGGATTAACAAATTTTCCTATTGAACACAAGAAGCATCCCCTCACCGCCTCTTCATCATGATCATCAGTACTGTCTGGATACCACCAGTGATACTATGTGCTCTCTATCATCTTTATAAGCTGTGTAGAAGGGGTAAGTTTGCGTTAGAGGAACCAGCTGTTTCATTCAAGCCGCTCCTGCAATCTCGCGTTCGTTTTCAGAGTGCTGGAAGCGAAGACGAAAGCCAACCTGTCTGCTGATTTACTCGCCAACACGACTGACGCACATCAACGCGATGGGCGAACTCGTTAAATACCTGAGAAATTCGAACGTGACTGTAATAGACACGCTTGAGGTCACGGACGCCACACGAAATGTCAGTAGCAGACACAGTCAGTAACAATTCGCTTTTCAAGATAGACTACTGCGTTGTAATATTTTCCTTTGCAATTTTCAGCCCGAACGAGATTTCGCGTTCACGCAGGATCCAAAAGAGTGTTGCGGAGCCGCTTTTCAAAACGCGGACGTTGTCCTGGTCGCTGCTTCCCCGCCGCCTAAGAAGCCCACCGTGTCGTTTATTTACCGCAACAATGATAATCACCTGTTAAAGTTGGTTAAGGAAAACCAGGCACGGAAGGAGAAACGGTATTATATCGTGCAGTTGCCATACTGCAAGCCGGAAGACGTGCCCGAGGAAACGCGGGATCTCAGAAGATTCTCCTTGCCGAAGGAGCTGCCGAACCTCGTCAAAGTGATCCACAAGATGGAGCGCGTCGGCTGCGTTTACGTGTCCGACAAAGAGTTCTTAGATAGCGTCAAATTAGCGAAATTGGAGATGCTCGGAGAGGACAGCAACTCGAGGGACGCACGAGAGACCGGTCAGTTTCTCGCAAAGCTTATTATCGTCTTCTTAACACTTTATCTACTGGTAGCATGTTCATAGGATTTCCAATAATTGTGCTGCATCGAAAAAACTGTTAAAGGTCTTTTTATATATAATATTCCCAAAAAAGTAATTACGTTAATGTGGTGGATTATGTTGGTTCACGATTGAAATAGCTAATACTCTTCAAAGATCCATTAAAAAATCCTTGTTCGTGTACCATAGATTTTCAAAAATCATAGAATGTCCACCGGTAAATAATGTGTTATGTTTCATTTATGTTTTAATTCAATTAATTGGCCTATTGTTTCAGAGAATTTATTGAGGCCGGAATGCGAACGAGCGCCGGATAAACAAAGTCCCGTGTTGACGAAAAGCAACGACCTCCTGTCGCAAACGTTCGCGACCAATATCGATGAGTTGAACTTGCTCGGAGAGACCGAAACAGACACGGAAGAAACGTTCGCTTGCAGATCTTCGGTCGTCCAAACCGGCGGCTTATGCATCGACGAATTGACATTGTGATTCCGTACTATTTTTTATCTATGTTAAGTTTTTCACCGAAACATTCGATAGTACACTGATCTCCCGACGATTCGCGACCCAACGCGGTTGTCCTCGCAAGACAGTTTCTTTTTTTACAAACGCACTGCTGATAGGACGACGTCTCTTGTATATCTGTAACGACTGCCAACTCAATAAACAGAGGAATCATTCGTCGCCATATGTAAACTCTTTGCGTCCGTTCGCTGTGTATATTTTGCAACTGTCCGTCCGACGAGTTTATTGAATACATTACACGCATTACGCATACGAAGATATTAGGTACAAGAAGATAACGATGACACGATAACAAATACATATTCAAAGGGGAAGTGCATCTTTTTTTTCTTTCGTTAAAACTAGTCAACTTTCGCAGCTCGACGATGAACGAAACACAAATACGCGAAACTGAAATTTGTACGCGAACGTTCGCGCGACAATTGATGTCGCCGCTAACTAACTAATGTAATGGAATGCTCTGCTCTGCTTTATACATAAATACAAACCGACTTGTTTCTTCGACGAGGGACTGATAAAACGTCTCGTCCGCAAGTTAAACTATATAATAGCTTATGTCCTTTGTTTTCTCGATTACGAAAATGATCGCATGTATTTACACATGTCGTTTGATAGCGTGCGCTCGGAAGCTGTAAGCACGTGCGCTAACAAATGCATCTCGCGCTGTTCGAAGCTTAAGTACTCAACGAATTCCAGATCTATACTCCTCTGATCAATTTTGTTCGCATTATCAGACTTGAGTGATAGTGGAAGAGAGTGAATGGAGCGGTGCTCTTTAGCTACACAGGAGTTGATCGAACTTATCGAACTAAACGAATCGAGTTGAGGGGGCTGGTACGTTACATTCGATACAGGGCCCAATATTCCATACGTAAAAATAAGTCTTTTTTGTTACGCGATTAGTAGAACATCACCTTTAATAGTTTCGTTCGATCAGTCTGTCAGGAAGACCCCACGGTATCGGAAATCGCTTTTCGGGGAAGGTATCTAAATCTTGTATATGTATACTTCGAAAAACCCTAATGGCGTCGTTGACAAAACACCATTAAGGTTTTTCCGTTCTGGATGTGCACTGCAAGATTTAGTGATTTTCGATACCCTGCGATTTCACTGTGAATCGCTCTCGCGCACACACGACGCGAATTCAACAATTGTTACGGTTTCGATCCTCGATCCCTTCAGTTTTCTTTGCCTTTGCTTTTACGATCGTTCACCGTGGTAGGCACGAGCAGATTCTCGGACTCCAGGAACTTTTTCCCTTCCATGTCGATATAGGATTGCGGACGTTCGCTGGTCGGCGTGGCTAAATCATTTTCACTGTCGCTCGTGACGCTCGCGTTCCTCGCAAATTTGATTGGGCTCTCGTAGTGATTATCGAGCAGATTCGTTCGTTGATCGTTCACATAGGACGGTTTGATCCCTTCGATGGTATCGGGGAAGGACGCTATAGGCTCCTGCCAGAGGGTATGGAGCTTGTCGATCTTGTCGCACTTGGTCACCTTGTCGAAAGATGGTTTTTCCAGGTAGTTTACCACGCTGTTGCCGAATGTGTTTGTCTCTTCGGCTGGATCGTCTGCCTCGTTATTGCCTGAACCTGTGACGGAATATGAAGAGGAAAGATATAATCCTTTATAATAATAACAGGATTAAATTTATTCAGGTTTTATAGGATTTTTATAGTAACATGTACTTGAACAAACAAAATACACTAAAGAAATTTTCTCAAGGTAATATTATATTCCTCTCGAATAGGTATTGCGTTGAAACTCGCTCTCGGCATTCTCAATTCAGAGCAATTCGCAAGGGTTTTACTCCGAATTAGACCCTGTGGATTAATACCCACTGTTTGGGCTGTTGAAACGAGCATCGAGGATATATGCTACTCACTGCTTGGACTGTCCAACGCGTGAAGGGACGCGAAGTAAGATCTGTTCTGCACTGTTCTGGGATTCAAGTCCAAGTAGTCGACGCTGTCCTCCAGCATCCTCTCCCAGTGAATAGTCAACTCCTTGAAAGACGGCCTCGACCCAGCCTCCAGATGCCAGCAAGACACCATCAGTTTGTACCTGCGAAATACACCAAGTGTCTTATTTACGAGTGAAGAGTAACGTGTCAGCGAAAATCACGGCTTACAATTGCTGTGAGCAGTTGGCCGGCCTCTCCATGCGGTAGCCAGCTTTCAGTAGGTTGTAGAGATTGTGCACGTCCACTCCGGGATACGGAGAAGCGCCTAGAGTGATCAACTCCCAGAGGAGGACACCGAAACTCCAAACATCCGACTTGCTGGTGTACACATGATCAGCGAGGGATTCAGGTGCCATCCATTTCACGGGAACTACGGGCCAGTAAAATCTTGGATTAAACGGGGATTTCGAGCGGCTGCCGTGCGCTGCCAACGAGAAAGAGCTCCGGCAAATCCTCGGAGATTTACGGGTCGTGAAATAAATCGGTTATAGCGAGAAGAGCGTTTCGTTGGACTTCTCCGAATTGTTTGTACGCACCTCGCCCCTTGCTGCGTTTCAGGTACGCGTCGTCCTCGTATACGTCCCGGGTCAGCCCGAAGTCCGAGATCTTGCAGACCTTCCCGGTCGCGAGCAACACGTTCCTGGCGGCCAGGTCTCTGTGCACCAGCTGCAAGGGAAAACGATTTAATCTGTATCAATCTTTATTCACGAGACTCTTTGGTGTACGTCCTTTTACGAATTGTTTCTCCAACGTCTCGCAAGCACTGTAGCAGTTTTACCAAATGTTGTACATTAATTACAAGATACGAGAGCTAAATGAAAATTCACTAATTTCATTGTTAATTTTAAGATGTTGATATTCCTACACCCTTGTAATCTGGGTAACTTCAATTCTGTCGCACTGCAGTGGCTACGTTTATGTCTCGTCTCGTTTGGACAGACTACAGTTCCGATATAGATCCATCAATAATCGTCGCGCATTACCTTGATCTCGGACAGATAGGCCATCCCTTTGCTAATTTGCCAGGCGAACGAGAGAATGTCGCGAGACGTCACGGTATACGTGGATGTTACATTGACGTCCATATTGGTATCCACGTTGGCATTCGCCGGTGACGTTTCGTCGCCCCCGTTCCTGACTCCGGAATCCAAATGTCGGCTGCGTCTCAAGTAGTTTCTACAAATAGCGAGCATCCTTGTTTTCGTAATATCGTAGAACAAGGGGAAGGAAGAGCAAAGTACAGTGAGAAGAGGAAAGCGGAACATTGGCGCCCGGTCTGCATCGTGCCCGCGCCGGTTAACGCTCTTTCGCACCCGGAAAAGGCATTTTCTCGCAATGATCGCGCGAAGAATTTAATTACCGCAACGCTACGTGAAGATCTCGCGGACCGGTTATTGTCCCGGCGAAGGAATTTCGCAATACGAGATTCCACAGTCTCGGTGGTTACTCACCGCAAAGAGCCAAACTCTGCGAACTCGATGATCAGGTAGACGGGAGCGCCGGGAGTTGTGCACGCGCCTAATAATCTGATCACGTTAGGGTGATGGACCTCCTTCAACAGCTGGTATTCAGAAAGCAGGTCCGCTAGTTCAGAAGCGCACGCGTTCTCCTTCAAAGTTTTCACCGCGACGGTCGTCGGACCCGAAGAACCTCCGATGTCGACCGCTTTGGCCCGCAATACACGACCAAACTCACCCTCACCCAGGACCTGCTCGATGCTCAATCGCGACCTCGGAAACTCCCATTTCGGATCCGTCTGAAAACACAGTCGAAAACGCCATCCTCGTTAACTATACGGTCAGTTTCATAATCATAATTGATAATTCTTAGAAGGGTAACATTTCCGTTCTGAAATCGGACATTTCATATGCAGCAACCTAATACAGTTCTGTCTCCCATACTGTTACAACCTCGAGGATACGCAGGCTCAGAAATCATAGAGGTCTTCGTTGTTTGAAGTTTGTCGAACGTAGAGGACAGCGCGTAACTTCCGGTCCAGATCATCCTTTTTTACAGATCTTTTACCAACGCATTTGTCAGACTTTTCTAATTAAGATGAGTCGAAATATGGCATAATTTAGACTATATTTACGCACTTAAAATGTGATCATAACTCGCTATTTGTCACAAAACAAATGTAAGAAACGATAGGAACTGTAGCTAACGAACGATAAAACTGCTTCATAAACTACCCCGTTAAATGTTTCATTGTACGCGTCGATGGTCGTTACAACACTTTTCTTGGATAACTTTTCCAAGTAAACGATGATTCTGGGTAATCAACGGTGCTAACCTTTTACTGTAATTGTAAAGGGGAGCTCTACACTTTCTCGAGGTTGAAGTGGCCTCAGGAGACAGTGTATAAAACATTTTACCACCATGCACTTTAACCAACAGAAAAAAATCTATGACGTGTGTAGACTCATTTTTATTACAAAAATCTCATAGATGTGTTAACAAAAGTGTCGTAGAGAGGGAATAAACAATGAAGAATTTTTGTATTTGTAGGGATTTGATCTATGTCCACTGCTACGACTTTGCGCGTGTTTTGTTCCGCATGCTATCCTTCTTTGCGTTCGAAACTTACATCGCTTATTAAATAAGTAAACATAATCGCGATTCTATCGTGTTTGATCTTGTTTTAACAAAAAAAAAAATCACCAACATGTTGATAAAAGTCCGGTCGTCCATAGAGGAACCTCGTAGTAGTGGGGATAAAAAAGTAACACTATCCGTAGAGACGAAAGTCACAGTATGGGAGACAAGACTGTAAGTCGTTATTGGAAGAGCGGTGACACGAGGTTGTCACTTTCCATGCAACAAAAACGATAATGGCGACGAAAAGGACGATTGGCGGTCATGGTCGACGAGGGCCAAAAAACTAGTTTACAATATCCAGTTCGAAACCAGCAGAATCAACCGAACATAACGCATAGCTCGAAATTGTCAAGTTGGTCAAACAATTCAGCCGAGTCAGGCAAGTTGACTATAAATGGGTAGTCCTTCGAAACAGACGGTACGAAGTGCAATATCCTAAGACCGCCATTAATCAGACTCCCTAACAACTACATTGTTGTCACTGTTTAATTCCCCTCCGAGTTTCCACGGAATTTCGAATTACTCCGCGGATTTTCAACTCCTGGATGAAAGCTTGGGATTAGCAACCGTCGTGTACTATGCTATACATACAGGGTGTCCCACTGTATCGAGAACGGCAGGATATCTCGGAAGACGGTGTCGTTATAAAAAAAGTGTTCCTACAAAAGTTGTTTGGCATCACGGGCTAATTGTAAGTTACGTGGTATTAATTGTTTTTTTGTGGGTGGAGTGGTGGAGGACATTTCAAGGTCAACTTGATTTTTCAAAATGGAATAGTATATTTTTTTCTTTAGAAAATAATAGCGGGTAGTGAGATGAATCCAAAGATGTGCTACATGATATTATTCTAATTTTGATGAAGGTAAATTGTTAGCTTGTGTTTACATACTGCATCGGTCGACGCCACTTACAATTAGCAGCGGCTGTTGGTTGTTGGCTGATGCAATATGTAAACACAAGCTAACAATTTACCTTCATCAAAATCAGAATAATATCATGTAGCACATCTTTGGATTCGTCTCACTACCCGCTATTATTTTCTAAAGAAAAAAAAATACTATTCCATTAAAAAAAATCAAGTTGACCTTGAAATGTCCTCCACCACTCCACCCACAAAAAAAACAATTAATACCACGTAACTTAGCCCGTCATACCAAACAACTTTTGTAGGAACACTTTTTTTATAACGACACCGTCTTCCGAGATATCCTGCCGTTCTCGATACAGTGGGACCCCCTGTATACAGCGTAGGTATATTCGCAAGCACGAAAACGTGCGCCAGTATCCTATTTGGTTAAATTTTCACAGCGGAAGTGGATGTACTACTCTCGCTACTAGATATCGGGATCATAGAACTTTTGGTAAAATTTTAAAATGCTACTAAAGTGGATGAACCCAGAAGAACTTACCGGGCAGCTTTTCGAAAAGAGGAGATGACGATTCGCCGCTGTGAACGTGTCCAATCCGATCAGTAGTCCGTCCCCTCTATCTATGTAGTCGGATGGCAGGATACCGATCGCGGTAGCGTCGCCGTTTCCTGTTCTCCGTTTGCTGTCTCTGCGTGCTCCCTTTGCGGCCATCCTAAAGTTTTACACGATACCAGAAATTTCGAGAAAATGAATTCAAGGAAAAAGAATCATCGTACGGAAGCGGGTCAGACGATAATTCTTGTAACTTAAAGTTACTCTCTCTTTCTCTTTGTCAGAAAAGGACTTTAATAAGGAAAGTATTCTTCGTCGTGTAAGAGCTTACACTTAACCGTTCCGTGCAAGTTCGCAGTTTTCGAAATATACGATATATGCTGGATAAAATACCGTTTCGTATATTGACAGTTCCATCGAGTGAAACTGGGTTACGCTTCGGAAAATTGTGAGCTTTGTCGAAGTCCTTAACAATTTTACGAGTTCATTACTAGAAAAACTACTACCCCTTTAACTCTTTGCGGACGAAGATTTTTTATGATACGGGAGAAATATTTTTTTCTGGATTCTAAAACAGAGTCTTCGGTTGTAGGATCAAGTAAAAGTACATACTGCAAGGACATTTGAAGAATGTAAGAGTGATTTTCTATAATATCTTCGACTTGCCAAAATGGTTATGGAAGAAATACATTTTGATCCAGTTTCAGTTTTTATTTTGTGACCGTTGCTGCTGATAAATACCGTGATTAAATATAATTGTCATAAAATTAATAGCACCGTATATCAATTAATTTATTCGTTCTTAAAGTGAACTGCACGATGTTGCAATCATTCGTCCTCAAAGGGTGAAAGTCGCTTCTTTCGCATCATGATGAAACGATTCTCAGATGCTTCGCATAATTTGATCAACGACTCGGGGAATTGTGTTCGTGTACTGCGCAAGTTCTTCCCGGATTTCGCTTCTAGGATAAGATTGTTTCTCATAAAAATCGTGTAACAGCCCGAATTTCCATCTCGAACAGGAGGCGAGTAGAGTAGATCGTTTCTGCCTCGCGAGTCTAAGAACGATAAAGCCGCGGAGTGCGCTCGTGTACGGTGAAAAGTTTTTTAATCTGCAACGATCGGAACGATTCTCGCCCCGTAGGTAGGCGAGATGCAGAATTCGCAGAATAATTTTACGCGGCCATTCGGATAGTGTGCCGCGATCAGTTTTACGACACGAGCGTGAGTCTCCGGAGTGGCACGTGTCCAATGAAAAGAAGAACACCGGTTACTTGCCGGATGGCTCGTGCAGAAGGTCCGAGGGAAATCGATAGTGCACCTCGATAAGCGCGTATCTATAACCGTGCGTCCCCGAAATATCGAATGGGACGGCAAACTCTGTGTTATCCTATTGAGAAAGAAATTCGATAGTTGGGTCGATCCAACAAAATGGATCGCGGACAAAGAACTCCTTCGAGAATTATCGGCGATACCTCCGGTTGTCGCGCTGCCGTGAAGCGTTCGCATTGTGCCGGTCGGCAAACATTGCCTTTTTTGATAACGTACCTGTATCTCGAGGTGACGAACGAGCCAACGATCGCTACCAACACGAAGAAACTGCCACCGATCGCTCCGATCATGCAGAAAGGGCCGCACGGGCCACTGGACGCTGTCGGGAAACAAAGAAATTCGGGTCGAATCAGGGGAGGAACCATAAAATCGTTTCCGCATTGTCCGGTTTTCGCTGTACGGTTGCAAGCGAATGTTGATTGATTACCTGCTGCTGCAGTCGCCATTTTTTAATCTCGCCGTTATTGTTTTACTATGAATTTTTGATGCTGCTGCCGTTACGCCAGCCGGCGCAGGGCCAACCGTTCGTTTGTCAGAAAAGCGGTCAATTCGGAAAGATTGTACAGCTTTTCCACGAAGCGTCGCGTGCAACGATTAGAGGAAATAAAATAGGAAACGATTGATTACGTTCGGTGCTAAATTAGTTTCCCAAAAATGTAACGAAAATATTTCGAATTGAGTGAAATAAATTAATTCTGTAGCCACACTAGCTTCCAGTGTAGATGGTTAAGGGGGTAAACTCGTTTTCCAGGGTTGCAAGTGTCTGGGATGCGCCTTCTCGTTTCTTGATATGGTAAAGATGGAGTTTTAGTCAAAAGTCTTATTATCCTTTTACGTTTACGAGCCGTGATTTGCATTATTCGGAAGCATACAACTGCGCATTTAGCTATTTTCATAAAGCTGCAACAGTTACATGCTCCTGAATAATGCAAATAACGCCTCGTAAACGGAAAAGTAGGACGTTTGAGGGTGATCGCGACCTAGACTGATGATCTTTTATCTATCGCTTTTGATTACTGAAAAATCTCATGTTTGCGTTATCGAGAAACGAGAAGGCGCATTCCGCACTCTTGCAATTCTGGAAACGAGTTCACCCCTTTAATGCGAAAAATGACCGGTACCTTTTCGAGCTCCGGTAACGACGATCTCGTTGTCCCGGCTGTCCTCTCGAGCGTCCTCTCTGTTTCTCGATTTCCCATTCCGCGAATCTTTATTCGGCTTGCCGGAATCGTTGGAGTGCAAGGGGTGTTCGTCAACGTTGCAGGTGCACTTGAGGAGGTCATCGTCGCAGGCGCAAGTGCCCAGCCCGTTCCTGATTCCGCGACCGTCGTCGTTTAAACCCGACCAGTGCACCTCGTCAAAGCAATCCTGCGGACAGATGCGAGGGTCCATTTGCTCGAGTTCGTCGCATCGGTTGTCGGGGCAGTAAGACAAGTCCGGGGAACAGGTCCGGTAGTGGTCCGTGAATCCGGAAGCGTTGTTGTGTCTCCATACGCATTGTCCCGAGAAAGTGTCATTGCTAAAATATACAATTACGAACCGTGTTCTTGGTTGGTCCAGCAATCGAAGATACAAAATTGAAAACGCAGAAGAAACTGTCGAACCTGAGGACTCCGCTAGCCACGCCGCAACTCGATTCGCATTTTTCTACTTTCTCCGCGTTCGCGCAAGAGCGTAATTTTTGGTTTCGATTGCTGCGACCACATCCGTCCAGTTTTGACGCAGACACCGACGCTAGACTGACGCGAATCGTTGTTGAAGACACGACCCGTTCCTTCCTGTTCCACTTAATCTTCAGCCTGCAACGGAAACACGATTTGCACGGTGCTCGAAGCTCTAAGGCTGTTAACGCGCTGATTGTCGCACAATCGAAAGTTCCCTCAAAATCGAGTGATATAGCTGTTATAGTCGAAACTGCGGAGGTAAAGTTTGGCCCGGCACATATAGTCCAGTCAACGAAAACTTGTAGAAGGAAATGGAAAGAACACAATTTTTGACTTTGGGACTTTGTTTGGACTAGTTAGGAGGTAAACATACTAAAAGTCCCCACTCCTAGGAGGTGAGCGGAGTGCAGGGGGGCACGTGGAAGGTCCCTTTTTTTGGTTTTTCGCTTATATCTCGGAAACTATGCGTCCTAGCGATAAGACTATTCTATACAAAATTAATGCTAACACAATATCCTGCAAGATTGTTTCTATTGAGTTTTTCGGTATCTCGCACAGTATTCGAGATATCCGCGCCCATAGTTCACTAATTTTGGAAAAGAAGATTTAGTCAAATAAGACAAAAAACAAGAGGCAAGCATTTTCTTTCTCAAAATTAGTGAACTATGGGCGCGGATATCTCGAATACTGTGCGAGATACCGAAAAACTGAATAGAAACAATTTTGTAGGATATTGTGTTAGCATTAATTTTGTATAGAATGGTCTTATCGCTAGGACGCATAGTTTCCGAGATATAAGCGAAAAACCAAAAAAAGGGACCTTCCACGTGCCCCCCTGCACCCGGCTCATCTCCTAGGAGTGGGGACTTTCAGTATGTTTACCTCCTAACTAGCCTAAACAAAGTCCCAAAGTCAAAAATTGTGTTCTTTCCATTTCCCTCTATACCCCCCTTTTAAGCATTAATTGACTGGACTAATAGTGGCCCGGACGGCAGATACCAAATTAACAGCTAGATCGGCCCGCGCGGACCACTGTGCGACAGTCCTTTGCGGAAATCGACTCACGTGACGTTCTCGGGCTCCGTTTTGAGAAGTTGTTCATCTGCAACGTACACAATGCCTCCTTTCTGGGTGACAGCGAATGCCGATGAACCATGGATGCTGAAGTTAAGAGAGGAGTGCGGTTCGATCGACGGTTTCGCGACTCGTGAATAACGGGACGCGATTCTAGCCACCCTTGCGCTCGAAGGATACGATAACTGTTGCTTAAACGACACCGGGGATGGGGTCGTCGTGCTAGGTACGTGTTCCGGTCCGTGGAAAGTCAGCGTGATGTTCAACTGTTGGTCGAAGCAAAATATCATTAAGACCGTGTATGCGTTACAGAAGGATTCACTGTAAAGGCAATCGTGCATAGGATGTTCCTCTTTCAGGTGGGACACGTGGAGCGGCAATCGGAGAATCGGAGGTCGAAGCGACGCGAGCAGGAATAGTTCGGTGGGCGGTAGCAGGAAAGCGTTCGGAACCGGAAATTCGACGCGGGGATAATAAGAAGCTTCCGCCCACGCGAGGATGCGTCGCGCAATTAGAACGCGAAACGATCCCCATTAATTCCCGCTTAACGGGATCCGTGGAACTCCGGGGTCGAAACGAAAACCACCGCATTCGCCGCCGCAGTCTCCGCCGCGCCCACCTACCTCTGCCCCCTGATTCTCTTTCTATCTCTCTCTCCCCCTCTTGTGGCTGCTGTTCGTCGTCTAATTGTTTAACGAGCCAGGATCGCGGGCAAACTCGCTCGGCACAGGGTGCGTTCAATCGCTTCGTTAACGGTAGGATTTGGAAGCCGAGACGGAAGAGACGCCGGTGGTTGGTCTGGCCACTCGAGCGGGACCATCATTTCCATCGAAGACTCTCCTGGAAGAGAGCACCCCCCACCGCTTCTCCCTCGAAGGACTTTCTTTGAGAACAGACTCCAGTCTTAATTGATTCGTCGCGGTTTCATCCCCCCCGCCGCGCGATTACGAACGTTACGCGGTTTCATTCATTCGGTGCAGAACGCGTAACAGTTGAACTAACTCGCGGATAGCACGCATACGTGGACTCTTTGTTGGCACTTACCGTGTTGTCGTCCGATCTCGGAACCAGAGTGATATCCTGTACTTGAAGCGTCACGCGATACGGCGATTTTGGCAGCAGCGTTGTCTTCGCGAATATACCTGTAACAAACGAGCGGGATAAGACCGGCGTTTCCGCAGAGGGAACGCGCCTGGACCGTGTTCAGCGGATGCGACGAGTTTCGACTCCCAATAGGACCCGAAGGAACACTAGAGCAGAAGAGGATCGTTCTGTCGACACCTACTTTGGTTAATTCAAGACGGTACGTTTCTCAACATACACGAATGTAATTGAATCTTTACGGAGACGCAAGAATGAAATTTAAAAAGTTATAGTCGGAAGTGCATGTATTCTCTGTTGAGTTCCATCGATCCCTCTGCTGGGGATTTGTAGACAAAATCATCGATCATATCACAAGCAACTCACAACCGTTGACCAACCATAAATGCTACAGTAATTTCTCAATCGTAGTCCCAACACCCGTGTTATGAACGGACTACGATCAAGTAGGGTGGCTATTTTTTGAATTATGACTGCGTCTACCCTACCGCGCTGAGACTTCAAACGACAAGCCGAACGTAGAGAAGGACAGAATGAAATAGGATCGCGTGGCCGAAGCGTGTCCCCGTCGCCGGTACAGTTTAAAGGCCCGTGCGTCATCACAATAAAACACCAAGACCTTAGCTTCTTTATTTTCGATGATATCATTATGGAACTTTCACCAGCATATTCGTGGCATTTCTCTGATTAAAATCATACCACACACGATATAATTTGGTCAATATTTAGTGGTTTAATCGACGATGAAAGTTTCAAACGCAACAAAGAAGAGCGTATTGGAAAGAAAGAGACGCGAAGAGTCGCCGTCGCCGGCATAGATCAAACACGCTGTCCTTCTTGTAAGTAAAACTTTCATCGTCGATTAAAACACTAAATATTGGCAAAATTATACCGTGTTTGGTATGATTTTAATCAGAAAAATGCCAGGAATAAGCCAGTAAAATCTCATAAAAAAATAATGAAAATTAAGTAGTTTGAAAATTCGATTCACTCGAGTCCATGTAGTGGTGTTCACACCGATATACCCGAGCCGACATCAAACATCGCCGTCCTGCTGCCCGGCGCAGCGTTGACAGGCGGTGGAATGGGTAGGCACTGGACTACGATTGCAGAGGCGACCGAGGACTACGATTGAGAAATTACTGTACTAGGATAGTTTCGAAGAAAAGTCTCCAAGTACTTACTGGCATATATCGCGGTGTAGGGAACGCCTCCGGAAACCTCGATGGGCAGAGTGCCGAAGCTGACATTCAGAGCATGGTGAGTGTCCCCCAGTATGCGAATGGAGTACCGATTGCTGGTCACCTCGTCCGCGTCCTTCAGTATCAAACTGTTTGCGTCCACCAACTCGTCGCCCTGTCGCGAAATGGAACAACATCGTTGACGGGAATCGGTTCGTCGATCCAGGTGAGAAGTGATCAACGCGAGAACGTTTCATTCCCGGAGCATGTATCGCGATACGTATGCGGTACGCGACTCGCGACGTATCCGTGTGAAAGCAAACACGAGGCGGTCTAATACGACGGAATCGCGCGTAGGAATCCGAGCGTAGCGCGTCAACGACGAACAGCCGAACGAGAAAAGAAACAAAGAGGAACCCGAGCTTAATCAAGACGAAGCCCTGTGGCGTTCCTCTGCTTCTCGCGCCTATCTTTTCACACCGTTTTTCGAGGCTCTTTCGTCGTTTCCGAGTCTTTTCGCGTCCGCTCGCGGAGACAATGCCGGAAACGATCGCGAGAACAATGCGGGCTTGAATGAGTCCGATCCTCTGTCCGATCCTCGTCTCTTCCCGTGCTGTTCGTCGCTCGTTCGGTGTCCTCGGAAAGATTTCCCGTGCAGGTTAACGCGATCGTCGAATCAGGACGAATCCTTAGGTCAGGTCGACCCGTCTCGGCACGGGTCAGCGTTGGAAATCGATACGGACGCCAATTCTCGGAGCGGACTGTTAAGATCACGCGAATTCAACCCCTTAAATGATCCACGAAAATTAAGAAACCGGGTCCATGGTATACGGAGGGGATATATTGCGTCGTAAGTATATTTTATAGTTACGTCTCGATCGTAAATTTTAATATAAATCAATTATATGTTCCCGGCGCACAGTTTCGATCAAAAATAAAGCAAAAACAAAGCAAATTAGCAATATTTAAATGTAACTCAACGTTTCGATCCAGGTGTGGATCATTTTCAAGAGCAATTGCGTTTGCTAAGTGTAAAGAAAAGTTCTAAAAATAATGACTGAGTTCCATGCTGGTATACATTGAACTAGACTTCTGTTATTTTTTAAATATTGCTAATTTGCTTTGTTTTAGCTTTATTTTTGATTGAAACTGTGCGCCGAGAACATATAATTGAATTATAGTATATTTTATGTTTGTAAAGCCGTTTCGGAGACTTCGAGGTTACCTTGGTTTCTTTAACTGGAAGGACCAACCCGTACAGGAGATATTTGACCCGAAAAGTCGGAGAAAACTACTTTAGCGTTATTATTTTATAGGCTCAAATTCTATAATCGTAAAGAAACTTACAAAATGATTGATTACGTTCAAATATTAATAACCACACTAATTTAGACGATAACGAAATTAAATCTGTGCGAAAGTGCTCTATCCGTATACTTACTTAAAAAGCTTCCGCATTGTAAGAATTTACGTTGAAAACCGTTAACGATTGAACGCTGTTCCAGAGACAATTTAAGAACGCAAAAAGTGTGCTATAAAATCTCTCGACTTTCGATGAAATAGAGTACTTCACGGGTGTGCAAATAAAAAAAAAGCAGTACTAAAACCTTATTTTTCGGACCTTTAACTACGTCGGATAAAAAAAAATTGTACCACTCACGAATTTGATGAATTTTTGAAAGCGTCGCATCGTGAATCGAGTGTCAAATGTATTGACATAAACGTAATAGTCAACGAGACATTGCATTTTGTAATTGTATTTGAATCGCAGAGACGAATTACATTTCAATCGAATAGAATGAGAGACTTCAATCACGAATTACATTGTAATTTGATTTGAATGGAGGAGCTGAATCACAAAACAATTCGGTAGAATGTAATCGAATCACTTTATATTCATAATTCATAAAGTAATTCGACGCAAGTCTGCTTACCACGGTGAAGTCCTTGAGCGTGATCGTTAAAGAATCGTTTCTTTGCGCGACCGGAAGATTATCGTCCTGATCGAGGATGTTCACTTCCAGGAGCTTGATCGGCGCGTACTGTCTTCCAGTGATCTCCCAAACGATGCACTGCACTTGCAAATTGATCTTCGGGCCTGGGCCCAAAGGCCACGGTCCCAAAGCGTCTCTGTCCAACGAAGCTTTCGCGAAAAGCGTCTCGTTCACCGAATAAAAGTATTCGGTGCCTGGAAATTAAACGACGTTCGTACATTTTCCTCTTGTATGCCAGGAACCACCGAGCGTTCCCGGAACCAGGAGAATCGCGAGACATAAATTTTCGCGGCCGGGAGATACGGGTAAAGCGGGCTTATAAATTAATCGAGCAAGCGCGCGAGAGTGCGGTTGGGATTCCTCGCGGATCCAGAAATTGTTCGAACCGTTCCGCGCTGCCGCGTCGAAAGCTCATTAACACGTTCGAGATTGGTAGCGAGGTCCGACGTTATTTCGAATTCTATGGTTGAATAATGTTAGTGACACGGTCCTGCGCCATTTTATTCGCCTACCGATACGGATTTGTATACGTACAATTATGTATTGTGCAAATTAATGGAAATTGTAGTACGGATAATCGAAGTTCTACTGTATCTCGATCACTTGTCTGAAATTTTAGAAGCATTTTGATTCCAGAGATGCAAAGCTGACGTAACCAATAGAGATCGCGGTTTTGAACGTGCACTAAAATACACGTGTGCGCTTGACACGTAAACCGTGCAGCAAGGAATTAAGGATCCGCGGAAACGGACCCGTCGGACGGGTCTGTGAAAACGAATCCGTGAAGTGTACTTACACGGATCCGTTCGAGTCCGACGGCTCATGCGTTTATGTTTTCCGATCGAATTCTTTCCGCGACGCAAGCGAGACAGCAATAAATTCACGGTAGATTAACTGTTTTTTAGGGTAAATCTACCGACTATCCATGTACACTAGAGGCTCCTATTTCACGTGCACGAAAATACGTGTGTACACGTGCAATAAACGAAACCGGATATTAATCCATGTAATATTAAATAATGGGTTGCCTGTGTACTTTAATTTCGCAAATATTCGTCTGTTCTAATACACGGTGATATAACCTCGGACAATTTACCATGGAATTTGTTGCTGTCTCGCATCAACATCAACAGTCGAAAAGAATTCGATCGAAAAACATAAACGCATGTGCCACGTGCAGAGTTGGGCAAAAATTTTAATTAAATAAAAATTTCGCCCAACTCTGGCCACGTGTACCCGTGAAACAGAAATGCACGGGTATGCAAAATTACACTGAGATCTGGATGCATTTACTACGCGTGTATTTAGGTACAGGTGAAGTAGAAATCTCTGGCAGCCTATATGGCGGCACTCATTTTCCAGGGGTTCAAGTTTTAAGCTGAATGCCGTCATCCTGTATATCCGTGCACATTTAACTCGCAGAGCATTGCAGTAGTCGCCTATAGATTTTCGAAAATACGCGGCGTTCACCTAAGCGTGTCGACCTACAGCCGTCGAATGCGAATACTCTAATTCTTCCGGCCGCGGTTTCGCGAACCGTAGAATCTGTTTCGGACTGTGCCCGAGTTGAATGGACTTGCCATTTAGCAGCTTGTAGCTGATAACTCGGAAGTTGGGGCATAGTTCCCCGTATACAGCTGGTCCAAAGGTGCCGATCATGGTGCTAGGTTGGTTCTCGTAGATCCTGTAGGTCGACGTGTTCCAGAAGCACATGTCCTGCAAGCGAAAGTAATCAAAATCGACCAAAATCAAAATAGACTTGTGGATTTTATGCGTTTATTAGTAGAACAGGCATGTCGAGCGAGAATGGTGATTGTATTGAAAAAATACAGGAATATACAGGGTCATCCGTTTTTAAACGGACAAACGTAAACCAGCTATAAAGAACCCCGAATGGAACAAGTTTTACCCCTGCCACTTTTTTTGTTTCGGCCTTGATTTCTAGAAAATTGCAAAAAACCATGATTTTTTTAGTTCACATAAACTTGAATATCTCGGGACTCCAGTGATGAATCTTGATGATTTTCCTTTGTTTGGTTTAAAATAAATAGGGGCATCTTTTTTGTTAACAAAATATTTTTGTATGACTTTCGGATCTTTGTTTTTTTTGGCATAGGGCACGTCGTTGAGTCTGAATGAAAAAACTTCGAAAAACTTGGATTTATGCGTAATCAACCGTTTAATTCAAGACAAAAAATAACAAAAAACTATTAACAAAATTGAAAATTTTAAGATTTTTCAAAAATTAACATAAACAAAAAAATTTTGGGAACAAAAGAAAAGATGCTCCTGTTTATTTTCAACACAACAAAGAAAAAATCATCAAGATTCATCACTGGAGTCCCGAGATATTCAAATTTATGTGAACTAAAAAAATTATGGTTTTTTGCAATTTTCTAGAAATCAAGGCCGAAACAAAAAAAGTGGCAGGGGTAAAACTTGTTCCATTTGGGGTTCTTTATAGCTGGTTTACGTTTGTCCGTTTAAAAACGGATGACCCTGTATAGGCACATTATTTTTAAATAATTGAAATTATAAACAGAAGTCAATCTCTACTTATTGTTAGTTTTCTTTTCGTTTAATCGACGCGCATCGTTCACCTAAAGATCTGCAGTCTAGTCGCTGGTAAAATTAGCGTTGAATATTTGCCGACAGAAAAGCAAAGTTTTTCGGCGTTCTCGACTGCCGTCAGAAGCCCATTCATACGATATCATATCTTAAATTACACTGTAGTGAATAAAATAGATTGTGAACTAGTTCCGTTCCCAGAATATAAACGTCCCAATTCGCTGTATTAAAAAGTGCTCGAGGGTAAATGTCATTTCTCCGGTGTATACTGATCCTCTTATTGCATTCGTTGAACTACCACTTGAATTTTATCGCCATAAAGTGCCCCGTTGAAAGATAGGGTTAAAATGTACTCAAACATGGTAATCCACGAGTTAACTTACGATTCAACCGAATAGCAGAGAACTCGCTAAAATCAACAGACATTTCTATTCCTGATATGTAATAATTTATTCCCAGAATATCGCCAAGGTATCCTATTCGACAGTCGATGGCGGATTTACCTCAATGTATTCCGAGCAATTGACTCTCTTCTCATCCTCAAGGATCGGATGGACCTTGATCTCCAGGAAGGCTTGGTTGCTGGCCGTCTTCTCCTCTGCCAGGACCACGACAGTGATCGTATCTCGTTTGAACTGGTCTATGTAACCGAAGGTGATTGACAGACAATTAGTTTCAACAAGTTTATCCCACAGACGTATAGAGATAGACTGCGCCGCATGTACAGGGTGTAAAGAAATGTTTGGTCCTGGCTGCCATAGGCGTATTCTGCATCTTCGGATCGGTGAAGATCTGTGAAAAAAAGTTGCCGCAAAATTGTCCTTGACCTTGAATTTCAAGGGCAAATTTTTGTGTTATTGCATCGTACTTTACGCATCATGGAGACAAAAAGTGTCAAGGGAACCATGAGTCAAAACTCAACTCACTCATAGTGCCCTTAACACTTTTTGCCCCATGATGCGTAGAATACAATGCAATAACACAAAAATTTGCCCTTGAAATTCAAGGTCAAGGACAATTTTGCGACAACTTTTTTTCACAGATCTTCACCGATCCGAATATGTAGAATACGCCTATGGCAGCCAGGACCAAACATTTCTTTACACCCTGTACAAAGCGCTGAAGCACACAATGGCGCATGGCGGCGCGGATTATAAAGAGTGAGAGAGAGAGCATTAGCCAGGGTGTATAGCGTTCTCTTTCTAATTCATGTAAATTAGAAAGAGAACGCTATACACCCCGGCGCCATTGTGTGCTTCAATTCGCTCGTAAGACGGCGCAGTCTGTCTCTATATGTCTATGGTTTATCCCCGTCCGCGAGTACTTACCTCGATTCGAAGATTGCAACCAAAGTGCGTTAGTTTCAGGATCTATGGAAGCGACGTCATCTTCATGAGCTGCTGTAACGCTATATTTAACATTACTCGGCTCCGTTGAGTCGTTCCTGAACGTCCTCAGCTCGAGCAATTTGATTTGTCCCGATGGCGAATAAGGAACCCTCACTGCCAGATCCGATTGCGAGAAATACAATTCTGAAAGAGAAACATTGCGCGTTAGCGAGAATCCGTGACCTTTGACATTTCCGCACGGTTCGCCAAAGAATTAATATTGAATCGCGTTCGGCGCCATAGTGATTACCCTACTCCACGAAATTAAAGGAACTCCCGGCAACAAGCGAAGAACTATCTATCTTCGAGCTCCTGCAACCTAAAATAATCTTACAACATCCCTCCTGTGCTCGTTCTACGTTTCCCTTATGTCAATAATCCGCTTCCAGTTTCTTTTTAAAGCTACTTTAATGCTGAAAAATAGTTAGATCATTGCTGAAACTAATTTTGCGAGCTTTGTTTCGATGCTTTTATGCCTCGATCGCTTGTGGCCGTCAGAATTGGGAAATTAGACTTAACGCGTTCACCATCAACGTTTCTGCGTTAACAGTCGTGGCTGTGTATGTATCTCGTGGTTGGAACCTTCTATTAAAATGTAACGTATCATTTCGTGAATTGTTCAACACAGTGTCGCGTATTATTATAACACTCTATCCAATGTAACGTATCATTTTGTGAAATGTACAACACAGTGTCTCGTATAGTTGTACCATTTTATTTAATGCGACGTAACATTTGGTAAAATATTCAAGACAGTGTCTCTCATGCTCGTGACATTCTAGCATGCATTCAGTGAATGCAGATTAGGGTGAACCTTATCTATACCTACTGAAATTCTTTTGTATTTTTTTCACGCCGCCCACAGTGGTCCGGATTGGAAAAACGAGTGACATTTTGTCGAAAAATGAACTTTTTCATATTGACATGTACAAAGTATGTACTGCTTCCTAAATATTCATTTACCTCGAACAAAAATTGATAGAATATAATAAAAATTGTAATCGTAACGAAGACCCAAAGTTAGACATTTCGGAAATAGTATGTTTAATAGGATGTTTAATATTTTTTCTCTGCTCTTCTTTCAAAGCGAAGAGAATTCCTTTACGATCAAAATTTAATCAGGCAATTAAAAATTAATTTAAATATTGACTTAAGAACCTAATTCACAGGGAAATTGTCAAAATTCCCCACCTTCGATAAGGAATATCTTTTGAGTTCCAAATAGTACAGCATTATTACAAATTATAATATTCTCAGTATAATTTTCGCTATCTAGTTATACGCGATTTACTTTCCACATCGTCCCTTTTGGCGACTCGACCCATTAAGGTCCACCCTAGTGAACGCAGATTAAATTGCGTTTCAAGCATAAAAATATGCGTTCCGACTATCAAGTGCAACGCGTCATTCAACATCGCAGAGAATTTTAATTCGTCTATTTTTATACGACGCTATTCAAATCGCGAGCAACTTCCAGGAAGATCGTTTGAAAGATAAGATCTTTCTTTGGAACAGGACTCGGTTTGACCGTGATCGATAGTCGTTCCCGAGACGGATACGGAGCTTGGATGTTTGATCATTCCCCGCTTGGACCACGTATTTCATTATAGATGTCGTAAAGCGGCCACAGTCGTGGCGTGCCGTGGAAATTCGACGAGAGAGTTTATTCAGTGGGGCCGAATGAACGAACGTTCCACGACGTTCGGATGTCGAGACGGTGCGGTGGTTGGCGTGAACTTTAACGGCGGGGGCTCACGCACGGTCAGTTTCGAGGAAATAACCTGTGTCAAGGTGAACGTTTAATCGATACACTGGCCGGAGGGTTAGTTAGCGTTCGCGAAGATCCCGCGTTCTCGTGGTTACTCTGTTTTTCGGATTTTAGCGTCCGATGTTCCTGATGCCGACGAGTTTATAACGCGGAAGACGTCGAAAGGGGATGCGGAATAACGATACTTCCGACATCCGGCTGATTTCGACGTCCGTGAGCGACTTTACGAGCGCGTTTCGTTAAAGGCGTGGGGAACGAGGATATTTCGGTGGCGGATTTTTTGAGCGTCGAGCTCGTGGACGAGGGAGGAAGCCTGCGCGCGAGAGAGAAGTCTATATAACCGCGGCTGTTTATGCAAAATAAACATTTTCTACATTGATTGCATGGCACCGGAATGAAATACAACTTTATTTCTTCCTTAAATTCCTTTTACGCGTTGAATGTTTCAAGTCTCGCTCACCTACCCATTTCTGGCACAAATATTCGCAAAAAACCCGCAGTCTACTAATAATCAGGCTACCTTATGCAAATTCGAAAGTTTGCAAACCGATCGGAACAAGCTAATAGATAACGAAACAAATGTTGGTAGCGAACACTGGTACGCTATGCAAACCTATGATATGTATAAGAAACTCGAACAGGTATGAACGGAAGATTTTCTTCGATCTGCATAGCGTTGGAGGATGAATCTAGAAGTGCAAGTTTCAAGAGAACTTGGCGAAGAGACGACACAGTGTTCTGTTTCTCTTCCCACCACGATATTTTCATTAATACGAGTTTCTTCTCATGAAATGCCTCGCAAAAGGACCGATCTTTCGCAGCTTCATTTTCGATTGAAAGTCCCGTCGATAGCTCGTAGCTGGAAGTTTGTAGGCACGAGAGAGCGTTGTATCTGGAAACCCTATTCGTCCCCGCGGCGAGTTAGAATTCCCGAAAACAGAGACCGTGAAAACGATACGCGCAGCCATAGGAGTGAAGGAGGGCCCTCGCGATCTGGGATCGGTGATCGCCGATCGGCAAGGACCTTCCGTGTCCGAGTTGCTTGGGGTTCAGACGCCACCCCAGCTCGCGCCGGTGTAAATTGACTCGAGCCGGCGAAACGTAGAATCCGTTTCTCTCTCCGTTCGTTTTTTCCTCCCCTTTCCCGGCGCGGAAAAAGAGAGACGGAAAGAGAAAGAAGGAGAAAAAAGATCGCGTAAATAGACGGGAGCACGCACGGACACCTGCGCGCATGTGGCAACGATAAATAGCGTCGCGCGCGTGCGAGCACGCGTTCGCTTCCCCTTTTTCCAACGCAACGACGGCGACGGCGGTGTTCCATTCCGTTCCTTAAATTGTTTCCCCAGTTTTCTCCCATTTCCTCCGCTTTTCCCCGATGACCGAGAACCGTCATCGCTTCTCTCGCCGACACTCACTGATTTCGGAAATAGCCTAAGTTATATTTAGGCAACGCGTTTCTTCGACAGCCCCCAAGGAAAAGCGAGTCCCATCCCTCGACCAACTGTTGAGCACCATCGGAAAACGAACTTACGACCTTCTTAAAATCTGGCCTGATTTTTATCGGTTCCCAGGATGAGTTCGGGGTCGGGCTTTAAAACCGTCAGTCGTCAAGACCCGATGTGTACATACGAGCCTCGTTCCCGGCTATTCTGGCCGATCCATGCTCCCGTATAACTCTTTCGATCCGAAAGACGCGATGTGTTCGAAGACGCCCGCCCCTCCGGAGAAAATGGTTTCCCGATCGAGAAACCTCGCCATTTAACTCCTCCGGGGAACAGAGGGGAGAGAACGTGAACAAACGCATCAACGGGCCAATTTTACCGGCGCTAAGATGCTCGAGGCTTAATCAAAGCCACGGTAAACATGGCCCACTTTTTAAGCACCGTGCCAATACGTCGATCGGTTCGATTCGCTATATCTACAGTTCTCCTAAATCATCGATCGACTTCCCTGTCGTTTGGAAACGCGGAACAAAGAAAGGGATCGTTCGAAGAAAGACTGCGACGCACAGCACTGAGCTCGCCGGACTAAATTATTTCCGCTTCATTTATCGAACTGAATGGAGTAGATCGACTAGACGTACACCCATTTGATGGATACGGAGGAGTGCGATTGAAATAAACGAGCAACTAAATTGAACGGTATATTTTCTCCAGGATCCGATCAATTCTATATCAAAGTCTGCGATTCGTGGAAAAGATAAAAATATATAATACTGGTCCTGTGATACAATAGCAGTCAGTGGACTGCGGATTTTTATGCAAAATGAAAGCTTTCTACCACGATTGTAACAAACTGGAGTAACATAAAAATTAATTTTCATCCTTAATAAGTCCATTATATTGAAGATTACCTCCAGATTACGCTTATGTTACAGAAAGATCTATTCCATTAATTCTAGCATCGCTCGAGTGTAAGAAATAGTATGTCTGTACAAGCATGAGCATTAATGCATGCGTATGTATGAATTTATCACACGTCTGCAACAAAAAGAGTAGTGCGATGTGAACTTACAACCTGACTGCGGATTTTTATGCAAAATGAAAGCTTTCTACCACGATTGTAACAAACTGGAGCAAAATAAAAATTTATTTTCCTGCATGAATTTTTACCTCCAGATTACACTTATGTTACAGAAAGATCTATTCTATTAATTTTAGCATCGCTCGAGTGTAAGAAATAGTATGTCTGTACAAACATGAGCATTAATGCATGCGTATCTATGAATTTATCACACGTTTACAAGAAAAAGAGTAGTGCGATGTGAACTTACAACCTGACTACGGATTTTTATGCAAAATAAGAAATGTTTTGTATTGATTGCATGCCACAGGACCGAAATAAAAATATCTTTTGTTTCTTTAATTATTTAATTAAGCTGAAGCCCACACGCCGCTGTCTTTCAATCTTTTTAACATGTCCACTGCTCTAAATTGCTGTTATCCATTTTTATCATAAATGCATAAAATCCGCAGTCTATTTATAACATTATCGATTTTGCCGTCATATGTAATTACGATTCGATCATTATTAACCAGTCTCACACTAGCATTCCTAAAGTTCTTTCATTTTGAAATGAATGTAAAGTAATATTTGCTGCGACATTTTCAGTTTCCCTATGATCTCGTAAGCGATCTCTAAAGGATAATGGTCGCGGAGCACGCGATTGTTCCATGGTTAATCGAGTTCGATTTTCAAACCCATTTTGACGATTGCGCGACGGCCGCGACCTGTCGTCGACGGGAATCGAAGTTCCGTCGAAGCAGCGAAGCCGACCGAGCGATGTTGACAAGGGACAACCGTGCGTCGCGTCGGACGATGAACTGTTTGCTCGGTGTACGTTTCGCGTCAGGAACGCCACCGATGCAACGATACACCGGACGTCAAACTGCCGCGGTTACTTTAACTTCTTTTTTACCGCGTCGCGACGCCTCGTCTGTCGCTCCGGTGATCGATAGCGCTCAGTAATTACGCGGTCTTTCGATCCGTCTCGATCGTGATCCAGATACGACAAGATATACCGGCTGTCTATGGAATACGGTGGCCCAACAATTCTACACGAAAAAACAAGCGAAAAAGAACGAATTGAATTTGTTAAAATCTCAAGATTTTAATGAACATTCTTCACAACAGGCAACAATTAGACCGTTTTCCTTGTACCCCGATCGTCAAAGGAGAGTTCACATGATTGCATATTATTCACATTGCTCTAAATTGCATAAGAAAAAGTCTTACTATTATTTATATATCCACTTCGCTACAATAAAAATAAGAAAATAAATTTCTGTTGCTTTTTTAATCCACCAGTCTATTAGTTTCACTTTAATGAGATAATTAACAGGAGAGAGACATTTTTACTCGGCTCCTGCATCATGCAATCAATCATTTTTTATTCTGCATAAAAATCCGCAGTCTAGTAATAAATAAAAAAATTATTTGTTGCCGAGTTCTGTATTTATTTAAATTAATGCCGTATATACGCTCGTCCATTTCGGATTCTAATCCGCGGTAACTGGTACGTCTGGCCCTTCTTCGTCCGCAGTAATACGTACAAGTTATCGATTCTATTTTTCAATATCTTCTTACTTTTGTATTAGATTTTGTGGACCACCAAATTTTTAAAAAATTCAGAACACAGCATTCTTCCATTAAACGCTTACACATATTATTATTTCATGATAAATTAGTGATAATATTGAAAAATCGTACAATCGAAACACGATATCGCAGTAATCGGTGCAGTTATCCTAACATACATCCTAACCTTCCAATCTTTATTTGCTTCAGTTATTTAATTGTATTAAATTTTCCAGGTTGATGGATTCGTACTGAAAGTGTGCAGTAAAATGTAGTCAGCCTCAATCGAACGCACATGCACCAAACTCGATGGTCTCAAAATCAGGGCCTGAAATTCTCTACTCTATCTGCCCGATTCTACCATCAGCGGCCGACAACTGGTACAGTAATTTCTCAATCGTAGTCCTCGGTCGCCTCTGCAATCGTAGTCCAGTGCCTACCCATTCCACCGCCTGTCAACGCTGCGCCGGGCAGCAGGACGGCGATGTTTGATGTCGGCTCGGGTATATCGGTGTGAACACCACTACATTGACTCGAGTGAATCGAATTTTCAAACTACTTAATTTTCATTATTTTTTTATGAGATTTTACTAGCTTATTCCTGGCATTTTTCTGATTAAAATCATACCAAACACGATATAATTTGGCCAATATTTAGTGGTTTAATCGACGATGAAAGTTTTACTTACAAGGAAGGACAGCGCGTTTGATCTATGCCGACGACGGCGACTCTTCGCGTCTCTTTCTTTCCAATACGCTCTTCTTCGTTGCGTTCGAAACTTTCATCGTCGATTAAACCACTAAATATTGGCCAAATTATATCGTGTTTGGTATGATTTTAATCAGAAAAATGCCACGAATATGTTGGTGAAAGTTCCATAATGATATCATCGAAAATAAAGAAGCTAAGGTCTTGGTGTTTTATTGTGATGACGCACGGGCCTTTAAACTGTGCCGGCGACGGGGACACGCTTCGGCCACGCGATCCTATTTCATTCTGTCCTTCTCTACGTTCGGCTTGTCGTTTGAAGTCTCAGCGCGGTAGGGTAGCCGCAGTCATAAATCAAAAAATAGCCACCCTACTTGATCGTAGTCCGTTCATAACACGGGTGTTGGGACTACGATTGAGAAATTACTGTACATCGGATCGGCGTCCGATAGCACCACGATTTCCCATGTTCGCCGCAGTTGCTCGCACAATTTCCACACTCGCGACGCTAACGAACGGACTCGTATATCATTCCGGGGACAGGTACAAATGTTCGAGAAACAGTCGGCGACGGAGGTCTGCGTCGAGAAAGAACAGACGCGACGCGTCGAGTCTCGTGTGGTCTGTTGGATTTGTATTTAATTAACGCCGGCTTTCAGAGGCTCGATATATTAGCATACGCGTAATTCTTGTCCAAACGAAGAGATCGGGAGCGTGTTTTCGACGGTCTGTCCCCGTTCCTCGCGTTTAGACTTTCAAATTAGACGATCGGTCAGCCGAGAACGAGGAGACGCGCGTCGATTAAAGCTCTTACACAGAGAAACACACGAATCGCGATTCGCGCGTCGCGTACGCGACGTTCAGCCGTAGGCTGAGTATACCAGTGAGCATTGGTGAGTGGCTGATTCCAGATAAATACAGAGGGAGACTTTAATTAATAATTTCTAACAATTGTCGGAATGTATACTACAGTGCAAAAGACAGAAGCAACAAGTTTAATTAGAAGATACAATGACAAACAATCTCTTTATGTGGAAATTGTATCGTACAATGATTGATTTATTGCATTTAAAGTATTAGATAATCCGCGATAACACATATCCTCAGAGGAATACTTTTTTTTACACTTTTCTATTAAATATGTTCGGGTGCTTTCTTTTGCACATTTTATTCTCTTACTACATATTCTGGACTCACTGGTTCTCTTTTACCAGTGCCAGTATTTACCATAGTACTGTCATACAACGTGCGAAAAGGTTACACGTTGCCACTAGAAATTGAAAAATATATACAGTGGGTAACGAAAGTATTCGAACGCCCTTTAAAACAGAATAACTTTTTTATAATTGTACCAAATTACCTGATTTTTTATAATCAATTAGAAGCATTGGTTTATCAAATGATACGCAAAAAAGATTTTCCAAAAAATTATAATTTACAAGGTAACATGCAAAAATAAAAAAGGCATTTTTTAAACTTTTTGATTAGGGTCCCTAAAGAAAATTGAAAATATATATTTTGTAGATCTATGTTAGTTATACACATGCTGAAAATTTCATCGAAATCGGTTGACGCAGGAAAAAATGACACGCATCGGAAGATGTACGATTTTGTGGATTTTAAGCAGAAACTGATAAGAAATCGTGTAAAACTACTATTTTCAACATTTTTAATCGGTTGCAGCTCGTATGTGTGATAATCGATTTTGACGAAATTTTCAGCATGTGTATAACTAACATAGATCTACAAAATATATATTTTCAATTTTCTTTAGGCACCCTAATCAAAAAGTTTAAAAAATGCCTTTTTTATTTTTGCACGTAACCTTGTAAATTACAATTTTTTTGAAAATCTTTTTTGCGTATCATTTGATAAACCAATGCTTCTAATTGATTATAAAAAATCAGGTCGTTTGGTACAATTATAAAAAAGTTATTCTGTTTTAAAGGGCGTTCGAATACTTTCGTTACCCACTGTATGTATCATGATAGAACGTAATTTTTCGTGACTGTAATGTGTCCCTGTAGCCTGTACCCTTACCGTCGAACTCGCGTCGACGTTTTCGCGCGAATCGAATCAGCGAATCGATCGGATTCGTTCGCGTCGGGTCGTAAAGCAAAAAGAAGAACGTACGACGCGAGAAAGAAGGAAGAAGAGAGAGAGAGAGAGCCAAGGTTGTTAATAGTTTTAGTATTTGGGTTACGAGGTGTGGCAAAACCGACAGGGCGAGAGCCCCTTGGGATTGACGTCGTTGACGCTTCGGTTCGCGTACGACTATGTATATTCAGTTCTAGGGTGCGTACAAGTCCGAGGTTGTTCCTGGTATCGCGTTCCGATCCTTCGGTAGGAACGCGTTTCTTGCTACCTAGCTGTGGAAGTCACGATTCGCCGCGTCGAGGACCATCGACGATAAACGGAACTATAACGTTTGCTATTGTACCGTCGACGAACAAAGACGCTGCAGCGGAATATAAGCCCCATCGACCGGGAATCGCGATGATTCCAGGGAAAACGGGCTCCCCGAACGGCATTAAAATCCCCGTAGAAATAATGGGTACTGCGAAACGAGACGCGACGCATCGGTTGGCGAAATTCAAATCGCAAACAAGAAACTTGGAAGAGACTCTCTCTCGAGACGATGTCGCTGTTCGATTCGAGACCGACGCGACGTCTCTTCCCTCGGGCTCGAGAGTCGTTCGATTTCCGTTCGTGGGGCTGACGATTCTTTTGAGAGACGTTCGCCACGAAACGAACGGAAATCAACGGCTCGACGATACGGCGAGATACGGTTTTGACGCTGCACGAATCTCGAGCAGTGCCGGCTTCGTGGAGAACGGTCGAGCTAATCGGCAAGTCGAGGAATTGATCGTGGCTGTGGTCAAACGGCTCCGGCTCGATCGAACGCCACGCCGTGCGTTCGTAGGGGCGCGTAACGCGTGGTTCTCTTCTCTTTCTCTCAGTATATCCCTCTCTCCTTCTTTCTTTTCGTCTGATTAGAAATCGGCGCGGCAGTTGCAGCAGGGGCGAGGGTTTGCCTCCAAGAGCGGCATGGTTAACGACTTCGAGGTTGCACGCAACCTTCGCCTTTCGCGCTAGCCCTGCTCGTTGCCTAGTCGACTCGCCGACGAGTCGTCTCGTCTCGTCACGTCGCAGAACCGGGGACGCATTTCTAAGCGTACAAATCATTAGGATTGTCAAAGACGCGAGTCGGAAAATTCGAGCCCTGTGCACTCGTCGCGAACTCATGCGGGCCCAAGTCGATATATCGAGTCCGTTCGGTTTATCGACCGATTGCACAATGAACCCGGGACCCGAATGCTTCGTGCTAGCCGGTTACTCGCTTTTTGCACGCGAGCGGAAAACCGATCTGTCGAAGCGCCGATAAGGAGAACGAATGCCCGCTTGCTACCACTAAGGGTGCGTTTACCTGCGAGCTGCTCAATCACAAAAATACACTATTGTTTTATAATAATTTTAGATTAAGACTTAGGATTAAGATTTTTTACGGTGGTTATTCGTTCTGTGTTTTTTCTATTCTTTGTATTTTTTATATATATATTTTCTCTTTTTGATTTGTATCTACTCACATTTGTATAAAAGGACTACCGTCCGTATAAATAAATAATAATAATAATAATAATAATAATAATATTGCACGATTTTAGAGGGGTACAAGTGCCGATCGCATAAAGACTCGTACGCGCGACCTCGAGATTTATGACTGATTAATAGACAGCTTCAGTTTTCGGAGAAACTAGAAATATTACTATGTTACAGTACTTTATCAAAATAACAATATCCGTGTCCGCGTCCTCGAGATTCGTAGGTGATTAATAGACAGCTTTAGTTTACGGAGCGCTATTAATAACTATGTTACAGTACTTTATCAAAATAACAACAATGTATTATATTTATCTAAATTTTAAATCGCTCATGCACGAGAAAATCGCCAGAAATATAGAATACAAATGTTACAGGAGACCGCTTCGAATTCTTTTGATAATTTAACTAGCTGTGACTGCAAGTAAAACCTAATTGGACTACCTATGGTATCAATTTTACAAGTATGTATTAACAGAAAACTCCATATATTAATACTCTAGCGAGTATTTTAACGCATAAAACAAGAACTGAAAAATTCTGATTCGTAACGTTTTTCTTGTGCATGAGCGATATACCAAGAGAACAAAATCTTTGCAATTTTTAGTAATTGCAAATTAAAAATCGTAAAATCCGTCATTTTGACGGTGGTAAAACATTAGATTTGAAGATACTGTTATTATTTTCAACGTATTAACAATAATCAGAAAAAAATAAATGTCTATTTCACTTCAGTTTTGTTGCAATTCAGGTCGACCAGTTTTATTCTGCATAAAGATCCGTTGTCTATTGATCAACTTGTGACATCATCAACGGAATTCTCCGCTTTTCCCTAATCCTCCTGGTCCTACAATATATTAGGTCGGACACAGGAAAGAGGAATAAATTAAACAAAATAGAATAGCAATATCGGTTTATTTGATTCACGGGGAGTCGCGTTTCTCACTTTTGTTCCGCACTTTACTCGGCTACCTTTTCGAATAAATGAATTTTATGGTAATAGGTAGATTGCAGACTGTATACGCATTCATGGTAACAACGGCTATATAGATGAAGTATAATACATGTTGCAAATGACGTCGAAGTCGGTTTAATATAATTCTCGATACATTTTTCCCAACTCCATTCAATCTGTGAAGGCAGTATGATATTTGCATTCGGCTCCTGTATCATCACTGTAGAAGATTCTTATTTTGCATAAAGATCCACAGCCGAGCGATAATGCCTGACACAATGGAAGGGTTTACATCGAAGCATCGTTCGCCAGTTAGATCGAACGTAAACGCAGACCAAGGAGCCAGCGACGAGGAACTTTTCCGCCCTCGAGTTCCTCGGTCGACGATCGAGACGCGGCGGCTAATCGTTGTTCGAAAGGAAAACGAGCGAGTGCAGTACCTACGCGGAGAAAGTATACGCGCGTCGACATGCAAACTCGACCAAAGGGCAGTATCGATTTCGTACTTGCATTCGAATCACGCGAGCCGGCCGAGTGCACGCGACATCGCGATATCCGCGATTCCGTGATTACGGTCAAGTGCGAATGTCATCGGTCGAACCTCGCGTGGTGTATCGTCGGATCCGTTCCCGAAATTTGACCGAGATACAACGACCCGAGGTCGATTGCGGGTTCTTTCAAAATCCTGTTCAAATTCGATCGACCGAAAACGAGAAAAAAGGCGAAAGAGGAGTGTCTATGAGGACTATGCGAATTTTTTCGAACAGTAACGAATACATCGATCTGAAAATTGACAAGTTTTTTTTTTTATTAAGCATTGAAACCCTTCTAGGTTTATTATGCTTTACCTGAATAGTAGAAGTAGATACAGTAGTATCGAATACAGGAGTAATACAATAGGAATTCTGTAATAATTAAATGAATATAACAGCAATGTCTGTTAACGCTAAATGTGTAGGTTACAGTTTTGGTAAAAGGAGTGGATGCTAGTACAAGCTTTGATATTTGGCTTTGCTATAATTGTGTCTATATTAAGGGGCAGCTGAAGGCCCATACTGAGCAGAGAATTTATTAGTTTTCGTCTTTGTGCATTGTACAATTCGCATTGTCATATTATATGATCCAGGGTTTCACGACCCTGATTACATTTACACTGGTTGTCATTGATAATGCCTACCCGCTCTAGTGAAACAGCTAGATTATAATGATCACAACGCATTCTGTTAACCGTGACAACTAGACTTCTCTCGAGTTTTAAGTGGGCGTACCAGGGTACTGAGCTTTCGTTAAAAAAGTATTGAAAGTATTTTTTCCCCTTGAAGAGACCTTGATTTTTTATGATTCCAAGTGTATTTTAGCTTGCTTTTTAAAACTGACGTGTAAAATTGACGAGTTAATTCAGCAATATTTAAAGAGCGTGTACAATTTTTTAATCCCCATAATAATGATTATCTTCAAAGCTGCAGTATCTTCTATCCAGAACCGAAAAATACAGAGATTCCTCTTTCCTATCGATCATATTCGGCATTTTCTTCAATGTTATTAACGAGTAGGGTAACTGCACCAGTGAATAAACGGACACCAGTAAATGAACGCTTTTGTATATTTCAACAAATTTGAATCCGCACGGCATACTAGCGATAAAATTGTGATTAAAGAGTTAAATAAATAGGAGAATACTGTTTAATAATTTTGTTCATTCATGGACAATCGTTGTTCAACTATCAGAATGTAGTGTTCATTGACTGGTATTTTATATATTTTTTATTTAAAATTTAATGAAGAAAAATAATAATAATTTCATTTTATTTGTGTCCATTCATTTTTGAAAAATGAAGTATAGGGAGCCATTTTGCATATATGAGATTCCTTTATAATTCACACATTTTTTTCACATAAAATATCTTCTTGAACAATTTCTTAAATGTTCATTCACTGGTACATTTACCCTACAACGGTTTGAAAATTTGCGAGATTATTCGACAATGTTTGAAAAACGCGTACAATTTTTCATGGAAATAATTTTGTTCGAAATAACGATTTCTGTTACTCTCTCCAAAACTGAAGAACAGTAAGAATGGGTTCTAGCTTATCGAAGCTAACGGTGACCTACGAGAATTTTGTCGAACAATAGTAATGAATGTGTCGAGCTGCCACCTTCGAGCACTGTTTGTCGGTCGCGACAAGAGTAACGGCGCGGCGTTAGCGTGCGATTTCGACCGCGACGTTCGAGCATCGTCGCGTCAGGTCCGCCGATCGCCGCCATAGAAACGATCGAGTTCTTAGGACACGCGGAATTTAGCATACAATGCCGCGCCGCATTAATTCGTTAGGGATCGAGCGCCGTGGCCTGGCGTGGCGTATCGTGGCGTGACTTTGCGCAACCGAATAGGTAGATCGGTGACGCGCGTGCTTCGACCGCGGCCGCTTCGGGGAGCTCGGCGAATCGCGATCAGTCGCAGCCGCAGTCGCGAAATACATATACACACAGGCCCGTTTCGTCGGGGACAAAAATAACGCGGCGATAAAACGAGTATCGACTCACCGGAGGCGGGTGTCCGCGAAGGTAACAGCAGCAACAGCAATAGAACCGTCAAGGTCCGCGATCTCGCGATCCAGGCGGTTGCTCGATCCGATCTCCTCGGCTCTTCGACATCCCCCGTGTTCGTATCGCTTGAGGATTTACACGATGTTTCCCTCGAGACTCTATTCGATCGGATTCGTTGTTGATCGAGGAGTAAATAAGCGCCACAAGCCGAAACACAGTGGTCGTTCGATCCCGAAAGTGCAGCGCGTCTGGAGCGCTTTTGAAACGGCCCGCGGGAACGGGCCGCGCTCGGACACCTGCGGGCTTGTCCGCGGAGCAACATTTGCGTCGCAATTATTGGTGGTTCGCACGAATCGACTTGTTGGTTGTCCGCGAGTTGTACGGCGCCGGCGAACGCGGCAAAGTCGTCGAGGATCTCGTGGTCGCGGGTTTCGCGTCGACGTAGAACGGTACGCATCTCATTGTTCGCTACGGATTGACCAGCGACATGCGGAACCGTCTCAAATCCGACCAGAGGAAGACGAACTTTTGTCGTTGCAATTGTTGTTCGAACGATCGGCCAACCCGAAGCGCCCCGACGCTACGGCGTTCCAGCCAGGACTGAGGACGTCGGGACGCCCGCCGTTATCAGAGAATTTCCAGCGCGTGCGCACCCCCGTACCTTACACGCGCTCCGAACCGAGGGAGAATCCCTATGTTCCGTTGCTCGGTTCCTCGGTCGCTTGGCCAGGGAATAGGGGAATAGGTGCGACCGTATCGCGGCACGCTTCCGCACGCGGCACGCGCTCGTCGCACGCCGCACGCAGCACCACGCACGCTGTTCCTAATTACGTATTCCTTTCCACGACTTCCGATCGATGGATGTTGTCGAATCGATCCGTTTCGCCGCGCCGAAAATCGCCGCCACTCGCCGGATATCAACAACTCGATCCTCGTGCTGCTTGCTATCCGAGCAAGGATTCATTTTGCTCGGCCCTTTCATTCCCGCGGTGGGGTAACTGTACCGATTACTGCGGTTTCAGGCTTCGATCGTACATTATTTTAACACCAGAACTACCGAGCAGTAAACGAATTTGGTATACATTGGCTTCTAATTATAACAATATTGAATTTATTTAGATTTCGTACAAGGTTTATTTAAATGCGTATTTCAATGGAGTGGTTCACTAAACTTCCTGAGAAAAACATATTCGTTCTTTTAATATTTCTAATCGAACGTATCACGAGCCAGTCATCGTGACTGGTCCGGTAGTTCTAGTATTAATGTCATTCCTAATTTATCATGAAATAATAATATGTAAACATTTTATGGAAGAACGATGTGTTCGGAACACAAAAAAATTTGGTGGCCTTCATATATTAATACAACGTATGAAAGAGTGCCATGTACCAATTACTGCGGATTAGAATTCAAAATATTTGAGATTTCGGTAACAAATTTTTGTTTATTACTAGATTACGGATACTTATGCAAAATACGAAATATTTGCATTGTTTACAATACACTGGAGCCGAATAAAAATTCCTTTCGTTTTTTTAATTACCTTGTTAAGGTGACACTAATACACTGGTGGCCTTATGTCTTTTTAATATCTCCACTGTTCTAAATTGTACGAACGCATTTTTGTCAATCATGATTGCCTATGCGAGGGTGAACAGGTGCGTCTTTGAACCTTATCGCTAGACTGCGAATCTTTATGCAAAATAAGAAATGTTTGCATTAATTGTAAGACATAGGAACCAAATAGAAATGTATTTCTGTCGTTAGTGGTTCTATTCAGTTGTAAGAGATGTATCGATACTCGTACATTCTTGTAATCTCATTACTGTTTATCGTTTGACATTTCACCCACGCATTTTTGTTGTAAATGCATAAAATCTGCAGTTTAGTAATAATAAATAGGTAAGTTAATTATTGTGAATGCATCACAACGTTGTAACCTGTTCTAATTCTGCTGATTGAGAGTTGGAGCAGTCCGATTTAGGGAACTTGGAAATTTCTGCCATCCGGTATTTCAATTTCAACGTGGACGAAACGTTCAAGGATACGTTTACGTTGCAGCTGCGATAAAAATGGTAAGAGCGTTGATCAGAGCTGCGATAAACGTCGGTCATCTAGTAAACGTTTCCCTGCTTGCTGCTTCAATATAAACGCTCCCATTGTAGAAGAATAGAATGTATTTCTATTCTATGCTTCGCTCGTATCGTTTATCGCAGCCCCAATATAAATGTACCTTTACAGAGTCCGACACGCGAATCAACAGTGGATTGCATGCATTCCAATTGATTCTCGACGTTGCACCCTTTGGTAACCTCGTCAACCAACTTTTTTACTTCCTTGCAAGGGTACGATTCGTGCAGCGTGCTGACAAGAAGACGATACTTGGATACTAATTGCAAAACACGTTGTATAAAGATACTAAAAATAATATATTAGCAAAAATTAAACTCTCAACGTTTCAATCCGAATTTGAATCATTCTCAAGAGAAATGCGTCTGAAAATAAATACTAAAACAATATAGTAGGTGTTTAACAAGGGAAAACTAAAACACTGATTGCAAGATAATCTTTTGAAAAACATACTTGCTATGTATAGAGAAAAGTTAAAAGAGTATAATTAAATTACTGAGTTCCGTGCTGGTCTAGATTGAAGCAAAGGCCGTTAAGAGAGAGCAACGTATAAAGATACTTATTGAAATAGTTATGAAGAACCATTTGTCAGGACTAACTGCTTAGGAGAACTTAAATTACCAACTACTATTGCTGGAACTACTGTTCCTGGAAAATGCGAAAGTATTTTTTGAATGGTGTTCCATCTACATTCGATTCTTTTAACACCTTGCCGTATTCTAATGAGTCAGAATGGTAATGAAGATTTTAACAAAGTCTAATTTAACAAATATGAATGTTACACTTTCTTTTTAGGTGAAATTAAATTTGATTCGTTTGCAATCAATATTCGAGCATTAAAATAAATGTATCCATACGAAAAATATAAATTTTCTTTTCTCTTCTACGATATTTTTCGGGATGAAGACGTTGCAATCACTGCAACTGAAAATAAACTATTATGGCAAGGGATTCAAGTTACTCTTAAACATCATTTTAAATTATTAGCTATTATAATATGTATAATACGTATAATAGTTATAATATGAACCGCACAAAGTTCAAATTAATTGAATCTTGTTATTTTTATAAGTAGACAGCGTATTTCATGGATTTATGGGAAAAATGAGTAGGTGTCATTTAAAACAGTAAACACATTACAAGAATTAAAAAATAGTGTTGAATTGTATTCAACCTATTAAACATATTAAAAACGGAAATAAATTTCCATTTCGCTCCAGTTAGTTGTAATTCACGTGGAAAATTTTCATTTTGTCTCTTTTTATAGCTAGTTTTACAGCTTAATAAGTTCACTGTTGAAGAAGTAGCTTGGATTCGGAAGTATCTATCTCATAAAGGTTACTATCACGAGTAACATGGGTGATATCAAAAGATCTCTCTCACTTCTTTCTTTGACTCAAGTTATATGAAAATATCGTTGAGTACAAAAAGGACAGTGCGTAATGGTAATCGATGGAAAGTGAATAAAGTTGAAGACGCTGGTGGTTGATCTTCATTCTGGGAAGATTGGAAAAATCACAGATTCGGGGATAACACGTGAAAGTAACTCGTGCCGTTCCATGGAGGGGAGGCTGAGTCACAAGTCGAAGGAAGATTCATCCACCGGGTTTATCCTGCGAGTTCCGCTTTGCGTTTAGCTGTTCCCCTTGCTGCGTCATCTCACGACCACGGACTCCTGCAACTCCCATAGACGAGGGTTGAAATCGATGAACGCGTCGAACACTCGTGGTCGCTTTAAATCATCGCGGATGACACCACCAGCCAAAAGAGCCGTTTTACGAAACGCATAACTCTTGCCAGTAGGTCGACTGTGAATGACAAGCGCACGATAAAAATCAATCGAATATATGCATGGGGACGTGGACTGACCCCGAACTTTGCAATCGCGATGCAAATGTTACATATCGCGAGCCCCAGCTACATTATTCTTGTTCTTATATTATTTGTCCTATATACGGGAACTAGATTGCGGGTGTATATGCGATTTTCAATGGTTGTATACAAAACTTTTAAGAAAGCGCAATTAAATAAAATCCTACTTTCACGAATTTTATATTATAGCATTTTTTGAAAATTTCTGTGAGCCGTAAATATGTAAAGATCCGCAATCCTGTGTAAACATTTGACATTTGTATTGTATTTCAAATTGTACATGTCAGGTGACGAAGTTTTTGAACAAGGCTCATTGTTTGAAATATTCTACTTTAATTTTAAGGAATTGTTAGTACTTTGGTAATACATTCGTGGTACTGTTTTAGACAGCCGCAAGACATTTTTATGTACGTCTGTGCGCTTTGTTGATCGTCGACAGCGCGCGCCATGGATTGACGTCGATCGTGAAAGGTGTACATCTATCTAGGTGCATTGCTAAAAATTGTCAGTCTCTCCAGAGCTGCCTGGGACGAAGCAGCCGTCTAGGATGAGTATCATCTTGGGGAAGATCCCTAGAGATGGATCTTGAAGATGGATCTTGCAGGATTTGTGTAGGTAGTCAATGGACCTTGGAGATCCTTGGTAGATGTTTTTGCTCTCTCACATCCGTCCTCCTTATTTCCCTCCCTTTCCTTGACTCTCCCCGGACACGTCCCTTCCTGAACTTGACCCTTCCCTTGGACCTTTCTTCCATTGCTACATACCCTAACTAAATGTCCTTCCTCATATAAAACCTCCCATTCATTCTCACCATTTCGCTTATAGTTTCTGTTCTTCTTCCTACATGCCCTTAGAAAGGGTCCTAGTAGGCCCAGCCCTTCCTTCCTTCTCCTCTTCCCTTCCCTTCAGACTGTGTTCCCATAGGTACTTTTAAAGGTATAAGAACTTGAATTAAAAGTGGAAATCTGCATTTTATGATCGAGTCAGATCGGTAAATGATACTTGTTGCGTTTCCCATAAGATGCAATGTACATTTCGGTAAGAATAATTTGCTTCGTATGTATTTCCGGCAATTGGTGTAGCGACCGAACGCATCTTGGAACGTGATGGCAGCGTCATCTAGCGACAGATATGAAAAACAGATGGTAACGAGCAAGTACAGAGTACTTACACCGACGAGATACTAGCATCGGACGCGGTAATATTGGACGCGACACCGAAATGGTCCTCCCGATTTAGTAATATTTATTTAAATAGTATAAAGTGTAGATAATTTCTTTTATGTTTATGTATGTATATGCGTTAGAATATCGGTTATGTACATGTACACTACCAACATTTTATGTATGAAAATACAATGAATAAATAAAGACAATAACATAAGGAACCGTATATGTATTTATTGTAACACCTATTCTTCCCTACTCTTCCCGAATGACTTGTACCACTGAATTTTCGTGTTATCTATTTCGATGTCATGTTCTCCGAATTCAAAAGATGATTCTTAAGGATTTTCAAAAATGTTCGACCGTCTGACTTGTCGTCGAGTTGCACTACTGAATTTTCGAAATTTTTCGAGCGTCTGGCTTGCGGTTGACTTATACTACTGAATTTCGGATACCTCCTTCGATATCATTTTCTCCTAATACAAAGTTCAATTTTCGAGGTTTTCGACAATTTTTCGACTTTCTACTAGGAGAATATGATATCGAAGGAGGTATCCGAAATTCAGTAGTATAAGTCAACGACAAGCCAGACGCCCGAAAAATTTCGAAAATTCAGTAATACAACTCAATGATAAGTCAGACGGCTGAAATTTTCGGAAATTTTATGAAAACCTCGAAAATTGAACTTTGTATTAGGAGAATATGATATCGAAGGAGGTATCTGAAATTTCAGTAGTATAAGTCAACGACAAGCCAGACGCTCGAAAAATTTCGAAAATTCAGTAGTACAACTCAATGACAAGTCAGGCGGTCGAAAATTTCGGAAATTTTATGAAAACCTCGAAGATTGAACTTTGTATTAGGAGAACATGATATCGAAGGAAATATCCGAAATTTCAGTAGTACAAGTCAACGACAAGCCAGGCGCCAGAAAAATTTCGAAAATTCAGTAGTGCAACTCGACGACAAGTCAGACGGTCTAAAATTTCCGAAAATTTTACGAAAACCTCGAAAATTGAACTTTGTATTAGGCGAACATGATATCAAAGGAGGTATCCGAAATTCAGTAGTACAAGTCAACCGCAAGCCAGACGCTCGAAAAATTTTCGAGAATCGTAAACTATTATTCTCTCATTACAAAACCAGTTTTGTCGAAACTAAATAGTCTTGCTTTACTTAAAATTTTCGAAGATGTTAGTCTAATTCTGCATCGCATATTTATGTACAGGGTAGGGAAAGAAGAACACATTACTGTTGTAACAAATGTTCTTTATTTTTCACCAAAGATTACAATATTAAATGTGTATCGTGACGAGATGAAACGAAGAAGTCTATCAGGATAGCGGTGACGTATGTAAGAATGTCCATGTGGATACGAATGTAGGTAGCTGCTCCTCGAGCAGCTGCAGCTAATTATTATTTGAATAAGCGTAATCCTTGTGAAATTTTGCATCAAAGACGAGTGTATCTTACTGCTTACTGAAGTGCTAGGAACAGAAAGGAATACAATTAGCACACAATGTAGACGTAGATATTGGGGAAAGTAGTAGAACGATAGTAACTCGTGACTCGAAGCAATATTATTCGAATTGATATAAAAATCAAACGATTAGATTAAATAATATATTTTATTCTGAGGGAACGTGACATTGCAAAATGTAATGGAAGGGAATCGGTTTGAAATCATCGTGGATATTAATTTACACTTTAGTATGCAATATTAACGCAAATTCAAAGTATGCAACTATTAGCTCGATATTATCCACTACTTGTAAGATACTGGAAGTTCTTACTAATAGAGGATAATGCCGAATGCCGTTTAAATTTTCAGTACAGAGTCTGCACTGCAGGTGGTACCAGAGCATTTTCTACAGAGTCGGTAATTCAGTACTGTAGACAGAAAACTGCATTGCATGCAATCAATGTCTTGTGAGATGATGCAGGAAAAAGTGAGAACATCATAACCCCGGGCGCGAGCAGTTTCATTTCATCACAAGTGCTTTAAACGAGCTGGAATTCAACCGATATTTATGTTAAACAATTTACAAATTTTAGAGCAGATGAAGTTGCCGAGAGACGGTCTCTGTATCGATTCCTCTGACGTTACGATTGCAGACACGTTCACGTTGAAGTCGCTGTCTCGTAGCAGACGATAAACATAACCTTTTCATGTCTGATGTCTAATTGTTATCGGAGGCACGAATGTATTGATATAAACGTTATCTGTCATAGTACGCATAATGGCGAATGACAGAGAGGTGCTCAGAGAGATTTGGGACGGGAAAATCCCCGTCTGTTTTACGCTCGACTCGGAGGAGATCTGCGAATTGCAAGGTCCCGATCCATTTTATCTTATGGTACCTAGGTTAAGTTACTTTCCTCTTTGCACAGACAAGGTAAACATTCGCGGAGCGGAATTATCATTAACGTTTTGTTATCTACTAATCCTGCGTTCATAATTTTGTTAACCAGGTTCGAAAGCATTTTATACGACACATACAAAGCACTAATAAACAGGAGCATGAGATGTGGTTAGAATTCAATGGAATCCCCTTGAAATGGCACTATCCTGTCGGGGTGTTGTTGGACATTTATTTCAATGACATTCAACTACCTTGGAACATAGTTGTTCACTTCGAAAAATTCCCACAAGACGTTCTGATGCACTGTCAAAACAAGTACATATGTAACTCGGTTTAAACTCGATGCATAGGGCAACGAATAAACCGGATCTTATTGGTTTCAACTTTCAGAGAGGTGGTGGAGTCTTATTTTCTCTCCTGCGTGAAGGAAGCAGACGTATTGAAACACAGGAGTCAAGTTATGTCCACTATGCAGAAGAAGGATCATAATCAGCTGTGGTCTGGTTTATCCAATGACAAGTTTGACCAATTTTGGTCTGTAAATAGAAAACTTATGGAAGGCACCAACAGCGAAGAGGGCTTCAAATACATACCTTTCCGCTGTTACACGAGCGAGGACAAATATGTGCAGAAGTTGGTGAAGCCTATGAACGAAGAAGGACAGAGGAAAACGTTGAGGCATCTACTAAACGAAGTCTTTCCAGATCAGGAGAATGGTGTGCAACCTATATCTCTTATTAGCAGTTGCTTTACAGCAGTTACTTTTAATAAAATCTTTTTACAGTCACGCTACTCACACATGGCATTGTTCCGTCTATGGAAACACCGCTTCAGTGGATGTCAGAGCATTTGAGCTACCCCGACAATTTTCTACATTTTGTTGTCATATCTTAATCCACGTGAAATCCGCAGATGAACGACGGAAAACTTGTGAAAATTCTGTAAAACGAGAGATCAACGCTGTTTCTCGTAAAAATCGCCTGCCGTTCCGATTGAGACACATTTGTCGCTGATTTTTTTATTCTTTACATTTTAGCGCATATTTTGTTTTATACGAAACCATGAATCAAACCCAGACTACTCTTTTAGAAAACAAAAAAAAACACTACTCATTGTAACGCTATTACTGTTCTTTATATTCTGGGTCTCTTACCATGGCGCGAGTCTTCTGAAGTACTCGAATGTGTACTTGGATCGATCTGCTTTTAGATCCGACGAGCTCGGATATACTAGAGTGCTCGCGTCGATATCTGACGAGATTCCGAGTACTCGATAACCGGGTAATATACGCCCTTGGAAGAAAATATTCGATCAAATAAACGAAGCGTTCGGCATAATCATTTTTCCATGTACGTATCGTAGAATATATTTTAAGGTTTCATCCTCTCCAACCGTGGATAAAAATTAGTAAGGCACCTTTTATTTTCATTGTTCGATACCAAATACCAAAAAGTGAAAAGAAGCTATTTTCTATGTAACAAAAGGACAAGAGCAATTATTTTATACTTTCTTGAACCACTGTTTTACCAGTTCTATCATACTTGTTCAGTTATTTATCGTGGTTGATATGCGAACAATGGCTTCAACGATGACGTTTAGAAATTTGATCGAATGTGTTCAACCAGAAAGATGGCAAACACATGGCGACGGTGTAATTTTATCTTCTACGCGGTGCTGGACCCGAATCAGAAGTCGATGAACGTTGGGTCGCATCCGCCATCGATTGAACGAAGTCTATGGTACTTCGACTCACGAGAGTGTACCCGAAAGAAAATATATTGTATAAATATAGTTATATAATTATTTAAGCGCACGTCTATGTATATAAATATAATCGATCAAGACTGTAATCGATATCGGCGGAGTAAGTTCTCGATCATGTTTCACCGCAGATAGACCAGAGCTAGAATCGTATGGAAAAGTGTTCGGCGTAGAGATCAAGAACAATGGGTAACGACACGGCATACGTATATTTTACAACAGTGTACAATATTTAAGTCGAGGCATTGCTTAATGAATCACACAACTTTCGCGAGGCTTTCGGTATATCCTCATCAGTTGCGAGGACATATCAGTGGTGCTTTGAATCGCCAGAGAGCCGGCTGGCCTCCTAACTATTACAGGTTGGTTCCCGTAGTTGCTATATTCCATTGTTCTTCGACTGGTTCCAAAAGTCAGATAATTCACTACGTCCCTCTTGCTCTGCTGCTCCTGCAAACAATTCCGCGAGCCGTCGAATTAGCACTGGACCTAATTCATTTTGCAATCGATCAAGCCATAATCATTCTTTCCTAGGAAAATTTGCAGTTACTTTTTATAGGACTTTAAGATTGGTTCCAGCGTTAATTTCGGTGGAAGACGTATATCTTTTACAAGGAAACGTACCGATGAAATGTTAGCTCTTAAAAAAATATTTTAGACTCTACTATTTTATATTGAAAATATCTTGGAAAGTTAAAGAACTGTTTAAATAGCTAAGTTGCGTATTGCTTATGAGTAGACAGCCGATCTGTATGCAAAATAAAAGTGTTTTTGCATTGATTGTGGGAAGTAGGAATGTAAAAATTGATCGTTGCATTGAAAGCAACATTACAACATTATTGAAATTTGTAAATCTTTCGGATTTTAAATATCACTATTTGTTTAAACGATATATAATGCAAATATAAAATACGGATGAAGTAGTGTTTCAACTTGTCTTAAAACTTGTGTTCACGAAGACTGATCAACAAGACACGTCTCAAATATTTTTCTAAGAGCTACTACCTTTTGCTAGGGACTATTAGACTACAGTTGTACCGGACTATTTTCCGAATTCAAGATCCCTGTCAATAAACTGTTTTTACGTGTAAAGCGGATGATGATTACTTTGTGTATAATCAGCGCTGTGTCCTGGTATCTCTTGTGAATCTCTTCTGTGGTCAGTGCAACGTTCACTTCGGGCGATTCATAGCGATCCGTCATTTACAGCTTCGACGTATGAAACCTGTAATCAGAAACGCCAGTGCGCTTTATCAATTAACGTATTATTTACCGGCGGCTATTTAAACGATATTAGACATTCGTGATTCACAGCGGAGGATTTCTTAAAAAATCCAACAGTAAACAAGCCATTCTTCAAACCTTCATCCAATTTTTGTTGAAAGTACACTCTTTTGACGCAGTCGTTCAGAAACATATATATTGATAAATTGCGGATTTTTATGAAAGAAGAATATTGTCTTCATGGATTGCAAGAAACGAATAATTAACCCTTTGCACTCGACTGCCCCCTCTGAGGCACCATTGAAAATTACTATACTCTAATTGTTTAATAAATTACTGTTTGAATTCTGGAGTGAAATTCGAGTGCGGAGAGTTAGATAGAAATTGATTTCTTCTATAATTCGAACGAGTTAAGAAGGATGTACGAATATCTCGAAATTCGAAGTCTGCTAATAAACTTCCGGTAAGCAACGCGTTAAAACAATCTTCTGAGATTGTAGTCCGCAATCGGACGACCTTCGATCGTCGCGAAGATTCCTCTGCTCGATCGACGAAGATTAATGTTGGATCGCGGCCTCTGGAACGGGAACGACTGAAAAGAGGACTAAGTGAAACGTTGACGAGAGGGAAAAAAAGGCACGTGGGCCGACGACGAAGAGGAAACGCTGCAGGGAAGGGGTCACGGTTCTTGTCTAAAGTAAAAATAAATCCGGCTGGACTTTTGCAACGCAGTAAACACCGATTTTCCCGCCGTTTCGAGGACCACTCTAGACTCTAGACTCTTATTCTCCCCATCCGTTTCTTCGCTCATCGTCAATCTTTTTTCAGCTCTCTCTTGGTTAACGCTAAACGTTCCACGGTTCTAGATGTTCTTATTTTACAATTATTGAGATTATAATGCCGCTTTCGTAACAAACGACATAATAAAAGTCTAAATAAATTAAATCTTGTCGATTTTTTATAAGGCAATATGTGTTTGTTACTTTTGTAGTTTGGTACGTTTAGCGTTAACTTATCTCTATCATTCAAATTTACAAGAGTGTTCCCATCTAAATCTCAAGCTCTCGGTATATATATGATCTTTCTCGTGCGTACAACAATTAGAACTTCCTTTAATAATTGTTCAGGAAAGAAGAATAGCGAAAGTCGAGTAATTGCAGCGTGCGATCAATTTGGTAATTCGAACTCGTTGCGTCAGGAGACTCACTCTGCACATTATCAGTGAAAATTGATGCAATCAGAGCCTGTAAAATTAGCTCTCGGAATGATAAAAATAAACTCACGCGAGTCTAATAAAACAACTCATACGATAGCTACCTACATTCTAAACCGTGAACACAGTACTTGTTATTTCTCATGCTGCATTCAACCCTTATACATGTATACATATATCAATACCCTAAATTGATTGCGACGTTTGTAGCACACAGTAATTTCGACTGTACTGTTACACGTAAAATGCAAATCAATTTACATAATCATTCGAGAAAGCGAAACCTAGCCGACTAAGAATATTCCAAAAAATTTGAAAAACAAATTAGGAGCGGGTACACGGAAGGAGATAGTCTATAAAATGCGAACAAAGACTGAAACTCGGTGCGCAGTACGAAGTATGTACGAAGTGTCCTGAAAACGAGCGACGTTGTATATCTTGCTACCTTTTTATCGAGACTGTGAACCGGAAACTGATCGACCCGGGCTAAATTGCACGAAAGATGGCTGTATTCGTTGTAATTATCTGACGCAACGTGTACCGACGGGCGGTTGAGATCAAGCCTATTTCTCGAGTCTTCCGAGGCTTTCCTCTACGGACGAGTCACGGGAAAGTACGTCGACGGTGCTTCTCGTGTTCTGCGATCGCAATTCGACGAACACCACAAGCGTTCGAAGCAAACACGGACAGGAGACACACGGCGCGGCGCTGTAGGAATAATCAACGAAACGCGACGGCTTCGCGGCTGATCTTCCACTCGCGAACAGAAGTCACGCTGCTCGGTTTTTGGATTCGGGCCAGGCACTTTGTGGTATCCTTTTCGAGTTTCCGGTTCGGGATGCCAGACGACAGGGGAATTTTCTCGTGTGCTTTTTCTCCGCTCGCGCGTCTCGGCCTCTCTCTCTTTCTGCCGCAGACAATGCGGTTATTCTCGTATGCGAAACGACCCTGCGAAGGATCGAACGCGTCCGCAGGACATCGCCGTCCGAAGGAAGTTAATTTAATCCCGGACAGAGGGTTCGAGCGAATGCGATTCTCGAGGCGGATCTCGAACACGTGGGATCTCCTCGGGAAAAAACGGCGAACGCGCATTCCTCCGGAGTCAGCGCGTCACCGCGAATTTTTGCTTGTACGTGCCACTGCACCCTTCCTAATTGCATTGCACCAGCCGGTGACATTTATTGGCGTTGATTGAAGCGTTGCAACAGTCATACTTCGATTCAAGGTCCGGCCGGCCTGCAAGCGACGGCCTCAATAAAAACGGAGAGCGTTGCTATCGCTGTTTAACGCGCTCGCTGCCAAATCACCGCGCCGAGAAATCGCAGAAAATTAATGGCGTGCCTGCCACGGTCAACCGACCGGTTTCTTCTTTTACGATTACTAACCCTCGCACACGCTCCTCGGAAATAGTCGCGCGGAAGATCCTAGTACGAATAATAATTCGCCCATCTTCGCTTCACATTTTCAATCGACTAATTATGCTTCATTCGTGGCGTCGCATTTTAAAGAAATACAGTAGAACCCCGATTACTCCTAGTAATCGGTGAAACATGATTATTTGTATAATACAACAATTACTTAAATAGTTTCAGTGCTAAACTGATCGCTTATTGAATTATCTCCGTGAAAGAAGATCATTCGACGTAAGAGTTAAATCAATTTGCAATTTCGGAGGAGGCATTTGTTCAAATTAATGGTGCGGTCGAGCGAACATAAAAATGGGCAGAATTTGAGAATATCGATAGCAGTTTATCAAAATGATTAGAGAAAGAGAGAATGAGTTTTGTTACTTACAGTTGATGCAGAAGATTGTTGCATTTTGTCAATGAGTCCAGGGAGGATTAGTAGAAGATTTTTTGTACGCTTTGGAAGTGTTTCCGTGGAGAAAAACGTGTGCAAATCATGACGAAACGTCGGGAAATCGGTGTTCCTACGGTATCACGGTCGATAACATCAATTCCTCGAACTGCACCGTGCTCAAGCGCTCCCGGCGAGAATGCAACGACGGAAGTTTCTCAAACGAAGGATTAAATACGTCAGCGGGTTGCACAAGTTCTCAAGAAACTTTCGAAACGCCGCGCGGTCCCTCGAAAGAAACCACCGTTTACAACTTCATCTCGCTGGGAACCGTGGCTGGCTACCTGTCTTTCGCTAATTACCGTCGAATCAATCGTTTCTCATTACCGTTCAATTAGCCTAGCCATTCCGGCGTGCTCCGGAGGCTCGTATGGCTGTGTTACATCATCCGTTGCACGTGTGCAACCGCACGCGGCGCATTCTTTGGGAGAAGCGTGCGACAGAAACTGCAAATCATATTTCGCTAACGTTTGGGCGCTGTTGTCTATGCTTCAAATCGAAAGAGAATATTAAATGACCTGCACCAGCGATTTTTTATAAATTATTTCATCGAAAGTGCCGGCCGGAATGTTGTCCGAGTCGCTGACACACCTGTTCACCCTTGCATAGGCAATAGGAAATGCATAGATTATTTCAAAGCTTCGATATTTCTGGTTCTGCGTAGATTTTTATTTTTCCGACTATGCATTGATGCAATAACTAGATTTCATGCGTTTACTGCAAGAATTGGCAAGTGTGATTTCAAACAGTGGAAGGATTGAAAGCATTTAAGAGGATCGAATACGATTCTTACGACATAAATGAAACCATTAAAGTGAGAAATATATTTCTATTTGGTTTCTACTTTTTGCAATTAATGCAAACGATCTTTATTTCGCATAAAGATCCGCAGTCAGCAATAAGGTTCATAGATCATTCCAACGCTTTAATATTTCTAGTTTCTGCGTAGATTTTTATTTTGCGACTATGCATTGATGCAATAACTAGATTTCATGCATTTACTGCAAGAATTGGCAAGTGGGATTTCAAACAGTGGAAGGATTGAAAGCATTTAAGAGGATCGAATACGATTCTTACGACATAAATGAAACCATTAAAGTGAGAAATATATTTCTATTTGGTTTCTACTTTTTGCAATTAATGAAAACGATCTTTATTTCGCATAAAGATCAGCAGTCAGCAATAAGGTTCATGGATCATTCCAACGCTTTAATATTTCTAGTTTCTGCGTAGATTTTTATTTTGCGACTATGCATTGATGCAATAACTAGATTTCATGCATTTACTGCAAGAATTGGCAAGTGGGATTTCAAACAGTGGAAGGATTGAAAGCATTTAAGAGGATCGAATACGATTCTTACGACATAAATGAAACCATTAAAGTGAGAAATATATTTCTATTTGGTTTCTACTTTTTGCAATTAATGCAAACGATCTTTATTTCGCATAAAGATCCGCAGTCAGCAATAAGGTTCATAGATCATTCCAACGCTTTAATATTTCTAGTTTCTGCGTAGATTTTTATTTTGCGACTATGCATTGATGCAATAACTAGATTTCATGCATTTACTGCAAGAATTGGCAAGTGGGATTTCAAACAGTGGAAGGATTGAAAGCATTTAAGAGGATCGAATACGATTCTTACGACATAAATGAAACCATTAAAGTGAGAAATATATTTCTATTTGGTTTCTACTTTTTGCAATTAATGAAAACGATCTTTATTTCGCATAAAGATCAGCAGTCAGCAATAAGGTTCATGGATCATTCCAACGCTTTAATATTTCTGGTTTCTGCGTAGATTTTTATTTTGCGACTATGCATTGATGCAATAACTAGATTTCATGCATTTACAGCAAGAATTGGCAAGTGTGATTTCAAACAGTGGAAAGATTAAAAGCATTTAAGAGGATCGAATACATTGCTTACAACTCGAATGAGATCACTCGAGTAAAAAATATATTTCTATTTGGTTTCTTCTTTTTGCAATTAATGCAAACAATTTTAATTTTGCATGGATATCTACAGTAAGGTAAGAAGGTCGTATACAAACGAAAATAGTGAAATTGTAGATCTACGATGATTCTACGTAAATCATATAACTGATTTCATATGAACTCAGTCGATGCATTGAACCCAATAACTTACGTTCGTTGTACTTCCATTGCTATTTGTGTACGAAGGAAGTATTAACACTTCTATAAAAGTCCCTTTAAACATAATTTACTGTTCACCGGGACGCCACACCGATTAAACAGCGTGACGAACGCGTTTAATTGCAACGCCTTTAGTTCTCCGACTGAAAAAATTGCGAAGTCGTCGGTGAACTTCCTCAGTGACTCGCAATGAGTAAACGCTTCTTCGAATCGATGCTCAATTCTTTCCTCCGTATTTTGTCAATGAACGAGTGCAAGCTCGATGTAAATTCCAACAGAAAAATTCGCATCGATGTAAATTCCACCAGAAAAATCAACAGTCGTAATGTTTACGGTATCCGAGCCCGTCGACTGTGAACGTGTGATCGTTAAAAAGTTTATCAGCTCGTTTCGCCTTTTAATAATCGAATAAGCTGTTAACGGGAATGAACGGTGTAAGACGGTCGACGGGACGCTCGATCGAAAAGGACAGGCTGGGTAATCATTGAAAGAACATTTACGTCATTTATCGACACAAGTGCATCGCCGTGGTCGCCGAGAACCCGCGAGCAAACGGCCGATTGCGTGCTTAGAAAGTTTAGCGAGTACGTGCACGATCGTCGATCCGCGGCCACTGCCAATCGGCCGCGATAACGGAAACAATGCGTCGGTTGCATCGACGTGACCGCTTTCAGTCCACGAGTCACTGTGTGCGTGTTCGTTTCTGCTTATCTCCCGCACGACGTTGATCCTTCTCCGAACACAACACTGCTCGGGCAAGGATTGAAACTAAAAATCGGCTACATGCTCCGAAAACTCGATCCTTCTCGAGCTGGAACTGGCAAAGAAGACAAAATGATCTCAGATTTCGCAGACTAGGCTAATTCATACAGTACACCATTTCGTATAGTAGAAAATAGTCTCTTTCTGAACTGTTAGACTAATTACTATTACTACTTCCTAATGATAAAGTAACGACAGGTAATTTTTACGCGTTATTTACTCCATCCTGTACTTCACAAATAGGGTAACTGCACCAGTGAATGAACATTTAAGAAATTGTTCAGGAAAATATTTTATTTAAAAAAAAAACTATGTGAATTAAAGGAATCTCATATATGCCAAATAGCTCCCTATACTTCATTTGTCAAAAATAAATGAACACAAATACAATGAAATTATTATTATTCTTCTTTATTAAACGTTAAATCAAAAATATGAAAAATACCAGTGAATGAACACTACATTCTAGTAATTGAATAATGCTAGTCCAATCAATGAACAAAATTACTAAACAATATTCTCCTATTTATTTAACTCTTTAATCACAATTTTATCGCTAGTATGCCGTCCGGGTTAAAATTTGTTGAAATATACAAAAGCGTTCATTTACTGGTGCCCGTTCATTCACTGGTGCAGTTACCCTAATGAGACATGAACGTACTCTTGTGGGACTTTATTCGGTAGATTGATCCACTATGCGCTACTGCGAAACATTATTATAATTTATTTTTAGTGCTTCCAATGGTAAATCCTCAGTGGAGCTTTATACTTACAAAAACGTTTAACCAAAATTTTCGACGATATTCAATGATGTTGCGTTTTATAGTTCCAACGCATATGTATACCTCGAATGTAAAATAATCTGTGATCACATCTAGCAACATAAAACTCTAGAATAACAGTTTTAAAAAGATACAGGCAACCAAGCTGCTAAAGCTATAAGCTTAAAAAAGTTCAAGACTGATTTTGAAGCTTGGTAACCTACTCAGTTATTTATATATGCTCGTATTATGTAATTAAATGCGTCCATTGCGAAAGAAACGTGTTGGAAGACCTGATGTTAGCAAGTTTTCGGGGAAGCGATTGCGTAAATCGCATAAGTGGGAACTGCAGAGAACTTCCAAGAAGAATTTGGGGGACATCGATTTCCGTTCATCAATTTTCTCGCTTCCGAATCATGAGAAACGCTCGTGGCGCGTGCACACGCGCGTCAAGCTGAAGCAACGTCTGCTGGCGATAACAGGGAGCCTGATAATGCCGAAGAAAGTTGATACAGTCGAACCGAAGGTACACACAGGCCGCTTCACAAATTGATTTCAGCGGAACGGTACTTTCTTCGATTCGGATCTCTCGCGAGCGATCGCGATACATATCCGAGAACGATTCGGCGAACGGACCCGAGAGAACGGCTCGCGCGGATCATAATATTTATTGGACAATTGCAACTTTTACCCTTGATCGGTGTGGCCTGTCTGGCAATTTCCGTAATGGTAATCACACGGGAATAACGTTTCGTTTCCGACGGTCTCTCGCGCTTTCGCTATCGCGCGCGCGAGCGCGCACTTGAAAGTTCCACGGCTCGGTTGAAAAATAAAACGCAAGAGACTGTGTGTCATTGCAGGCATTGTCTCAGTGTCGAGTGCCTTCTCCTACGAGGCTACGTATTAATCTTATCTGATGAAATCTCGCTGGCCGATGTATCTGCGACGGAATAAAAACCTCGATCGAACGGCCGAGGGAGACCGGGGCTGGTTCACCGATCAGCCTAATTCCCGACAACTATTGCGTTATAGAGCTACCGATGGCCTCACTCGCGATACCGAAACATTGGAACGATTAACTCATCGTTTAACCCCTCGCACCACGATATTTTGCACAACACGATGCACAGTGTAATTAATAAAAAAAACAATAAAAATTATTTAATAAATTATAATTAATAAAAAACATGACAAAATAATTTTGTTCGATGTGGACCAAATGGTTTCAATTCTTTTTTTTGAGACGCTATAAGAATTGGTTTACTAGCTAGTGCGTAAAAAATTTTTTAAAAAATTGTTAGTGGTTTAATTACGAAGGAGAAAGTAACGATCCTGGTCGCAAAATTTGTCTACTACCTCATCAGGATTTTGGAAAAAATCGAATTATGTGAAAATAACTAATAAAATCATCATTTATTCGTTGAAATGATTATAATCTCTCTATTTCCTCTTATTCTACATTATTTCAACTTTAATCTAAACGAAATCATCGCTCTATCTCATTTTATCGAAAGTTATTAGATTTTTACACATGATTTATCAGTTTGGCCCAGTGTGCGATGCACAAATCCAGTGGATTTTTTTCCATTGAATCTTTTCGAAATTGTAAGGATGTCGCGGACTAAAATTTTACCGAATTTGGCGAAGTTTATCTGGGGGTTAGAAGAAGGTACGTGTCAACCGGTCCGGTTGTTGAAATGAAAATTCTCTTGCTAGTAAGTCTGAAAAAATTCAAGGACGAGAATGAATCGCATTTCCGCGTCCCAATTAAAATATCATGAAAACCGTAAGCACTTGCTCCATTTAAAAGTGCGACACGAGCAAACGACTTCATGGAAATCTCTACAATCGATACAAGAGGTGGCAGAAGTTCAGGCTAACTAGGCCAATTGGTAAAGCGAGGATTACGGTACTGGTACGTCTGGTAAAATTCAGTTCGAGGACCTTTTGTTTTGAATTGCCGAAGCATCAAATTCATCAATCCGATGGCTCGTCTTCCTCGTGTGCAGCGTGTCTGTCCCTCACGTTCTCCGTCTTCCTCCCGATGAATCACAATAACGGATATGGCCAGTAATCGGGCGAATTTTCCCGTCGGAAGGGAAACGCGTCGGACACGACGGAATCAATAAACGGATATCGCCGTTGCTCACCGACGGACACTCGTTTACGAAAAAAAGACCGATAAGATGATCCTTTTGTTGCTATCGGATCACGGACGTATACTAGAATTCCGATATTTACAAGAGGATTTGTAGAAAAACAAATTGACTCGCACGACCCAATGAAACATTCTACTTGAACGTATCGGATTGTCGCTAAGTACTTTTCCACAACTAATTATTTAACCGACGTTTCAATAGTCAGGGATTTAGAAATCCTCAGCAACGCATTTCAGAACTATTATTCAAAAAAAGATTCTTAAGTTCCTCTTTAACATAGTTCAACTGAAATAATTAATAAAACAACAACTCGGAAAACATTTGCGTGAACTGTAAATGCAAATCCATGCAGAGAATGATCGATGATCTATCCTCGCATCCTTGAGAGGCCAGTGGCGAGAAAGAGAACCGAGTACATATATCAAGAAAGTAAAATAATACGGTAGTTATCGAATGCAATAATAAAATTTCTTACAGAGAAATAATTCCAACTTCTACAGTGTAATTAGCAGAAAGTTATCGTGATCTAAGATCCATGCTTAGATCCTCAAGGCGCCGGGAACATTGGGGAATCGGGAGAAGTGGAGGAAAAGAATCAGACATCGGTTGAATGTACGAAACAAGGTTGGTTCTCTTCGATTTCGTTTATTCGGCGAACAAAGGAAACATGATCGATTGTTGGCTCGCTGCGAACGAGCGGCGGCGTGGGTCGAGAATCGTCGACCAATAAATAAATTGAATAAATTTCAATACTGATTATCATTATCGTTATCATTTAGACGATTGGACGAATCACCGGTGTTTCTCTATCGCGGGATATAACGACGCGTATCCTTGCCGAGAGATCCATCAGCTGGAGAGACGTTTTTCTTCGCCGTCGGAGGACGCGATATAAAATATATAATATCTATATATTTATATATGTATATACATATATGCATGTGTATATATATATGTATATATATATACCGTGGCTCGTGTCGAGGACGCGATATTATTGGTCCTTGATTGGTCCTCGCGCGAAGCAATAAGGCACGGGCGATTTAAAGGCACCGGGCGAGTTTAAGAGGCGCTTCGTCGGTATATAACTTGATCGTATTAAAATATAATATTTCAATATATATATATATCTATATATATCTATCTATCTATGCATCTATCTATCCATATATATATAATTATGTATACATATATACGCGCGCGTGCTTTTGTCTCTTTCTCTTCTCATCAACGCTGAATATATATAAATTTCTTTGTACACGATACACGAGCATTATGCTTGCGACATTACGTCATACCTTAGTGTGTGTGTGTGTCTGTCTATTTGTATGCACTTCTGTCTACCTACACACAACTGCACGGACTCAAAATCGCGGGGCCACGCCCACGAAAACTCGAATCCCTACATACACACACGCGTTTGGTTCTCAAAGTTGTTCCTTACACGCGTTTGCACACACTTAAAAAATATATGTATATGTATTGCTTACGTACGCTGTATGCCTCGTTTAATAGACTCTTGTGGGCTGTGCACGCGGAACACACGCAATCACGCACGCACTTACGCACGCATTTTTTTTGTCGAACGTTGATTTTGCACGCTCGCTCTCCTCTCCGCTATGTATATCGCTTTCGTTAGTCGCATTCAACACCACACCGTGAACGTCGGTCGGCTCTCTCGCTCATTATGTAAAACGTATTATGGCATTATGTAATTCATTATGGCTTACGATTACGTTACATTTTATTGTACATTGCCGCCTTGACCCTCCGTCGACGACAACGCCGCGGACAAGGCTGTGTGATACGGTTTCCTCACACCTGACTCGCGCGTGTTACGATTACACCGCCGGTTCCCTGATATGTTTCACAATATAGTCGTCTCCGTCGAGCGTTACGTCGACCCCCGGTTACTATCCTGACGCCCTCGGGCGAGAAAATGCCCGCCGGAAACCACCTCCGGTCGTTTAACCCTGCGTTCGCAAATCTTTTTAACCGTAGAACTAGCGGATCGCTCAAAATCGCTTGCTCCTGATTTGTTCTTTCAGGAATATTAAAATTATAAATATGTTCTTCGCAGAAATTGTTTTCGCGAACTTCTTTAAATATATACAATTTTGTCATTATTATAAGGCAATGTGTGCCAATTGCGTTTAGTCATCGGTAGTTCTATTGCTAATTCCCTTTGCGTCCATCCAGAGCTTCTATTTTTTCTTCCGTTAATGTGGCATTCTATATTCGACAACTTTATAATTGTAAACAGTGAAATGAATGTTGTTTTTAAAAAAATTCTGGCTTCAAGAACTTATTAAGGCCATCAACTTATTAAAACGATTACGAGTCACTCGAATTAATTGAAAGAGTTATTTATGATAATTTGATTCATAATATATATACAATTGCTGGAAACCAGCTTCATTTGCACGAGATCCGAACGAGTTCAAGAAACAATTTCAGCGATAAGCTTCAATGTTGCAGTTTTTATCAGAATGAGTATTATTACTTCGATCTTGTGCGATTTTGAGTTGCAAGGTCGGCACCGTTTCGAAAGACGAAAGAGGAGCTAAATTCTGTGGTTGCAAAGAAAAACGGACCTTGCCGCAGTGTCAAAAAATAATAGATAAAGTCGTGAAAACAAATTTCGAAGGTTCAAAAAAACAATGCAATTTTACGCGTGTCCTATGTCAAAGTGAATTAGCGATTAAAACTTTGAACGCCAATATCTCGAAAGTGAAAGTACGTGACGTGCGGCGTCCTTCCTTACAACCACAGAATTGTCACCTGAAGCAGCTAGTTCGACCTTCGGCGGCCATCTTCTCACCTGGGAGCGAGTTTCAGGTGTGCCGAGATATCATTGACCCGCGGGACGCATAATGCACGTCGGTGGCTGACGCTGGCGGACGGTTCTCGGTCGAAACGAGCTCGATTGAGCATGAATATTGAAATATTGACGCAACCGGTCCGTCTGCGACGGTGATTTACAAGATTGCCGTGGTTCGCCGCGCCGTTTCGAGCTCAATTGGCCGCGCGGGTTTCGCGGAAGGCTATTTTCCATTTCGCGGCGCTGTTCCACGTCGCAGACGGATCGTCGCCGGTGACGCGCGCGATTCGCTTCATCGATCTGCAACGCTGATAACAGGCACCGTTATATACTATAGTATCTACAAGTAACCGGGCGTCGATGCAACACAATCGTCCGAGATAGGGACTTTTCCTCGCGAAGGCCGCTCCCGCGATAAATAGGGAGCACGTTATCGCTGTTTCGAATCGGAGCGAGTTGCGAGACGATGCGACACTCGCCGCGAAACCCTGAGGACGATCCACAGATCCATCGAGATCGCGTGGATCGTGGCTTTAGAGAGAAATAGCGATTGCACGCCGATGGGGCCGGTAGTGGCTCTGTTCTTACGGCACTGTGTGTCTTTACAGATTATTCCTACAATTTTCTATGGGGTGGTTTCGTTGAATACGTTTGGTACTCTTCGACGATCGCAATTAATCAAATTTACGTTTGTTCGGCTCGAATTTACAGAGGTGAAAGCAACCGTGTGTATCTGTCTTTGTGTATATTCTTCTTTCGTCGGTCCTGTACTGAAATTATATTTACACGACCGTCTTGATCCTTAGTCGATATTGTCTTGTTACTGACGCGCCACACAGATGTTCACTTTTCAATGAAATTTTATTTCGACTTTACCCGTTTCTGATTTGATCTTCAATCTTTTGGAACATTTTTAAATACTGACCTGAAGGTTACAAAAGGATTAGAATTGTTACGATAAAGCTTAATTACTGTTCCGTGATCGTCAAAGAGTAGATCCAAGGTCCTCGACAAAAGCACCCCTCTTTCCTCGATCATAAGGCATAAGGCACGCAATTTTTTCTTCAGAAAAAGGATAAACTCTTATGATCAGCCTTTTCGAGAATCGACTGTGTAATTCATAGACAAAATATATATCCGCTTTATGTACAGGTAAGTCTACGAGTATGAATTTCCGCGCGTTTGTTCGTGTACTGGCAGAAAACGAAGGCACGCCGAGCATTCCGTAGCGGAAGTGATCCTTTCCGAGTTACATATACTCGTTTCTTCCTTTCCCGTTTCGGTCGCGGACAAGAGAATCGAACCGACGGCAAAGTGTTGCTAACAGTGCGCGCTGGCTGCTCGAAACTGCAAATTCGAGTTGCAAAGACGCAGCTACTAACGCAGTACTATTAGAAATCCTATTATTTCGTTTTACTAAACAGTGACTCTGTTAACAGCAAACGTACCGAAAATGAAAAGCGACTGATTTGTATGCGAAATGAAAATCGTATAAATTGCGAGACTATAGTGTTGAAAACAATACAATATTTCTAAATTCGTTAAATCTTTTCACTGTTTTACGTTTGATCTACTCCGTTTTTCATAAATGCATAAAATTTGCAGTCTGCTGATATGTGCTGCTCTACGAGAATGACAAGATTATTTAAATACATGTGTCCGAACATGTTCCAACAGTGTCTTTACGAATTCAATCATTTCTAAATAAAGAATCCGAGTCTTTTTCATTTGAGCAGCGATGGCAAGTTTGCTGTTATAACGAGTTCTTTGAATGAAGAATGCAGTTTCGTGCAGCGAGCTCCGAACGATCGGTTTCGTTCGGAGAGAATTCTCTCGAGCGATCGGTCCGAATCTCTGGTTTGCGCGACAGTGGATCGGTCGATTGCTCGCCGCGTATTTACATATTTACAGGCTATCGATCCAGCGGGAAGGGAAGAAGCGAAACAGGCCGCCGAGAGACTTACGAGAAGATGAGAATCTAAACGAGAGAAAAGAAAACGGAGACCGGAACCCTGTCGTAATACTTGCGCATCGCGCGTGGAAGAAATTCTTTGAGCAATTAAACGATATCTAGGATCGGTCCCCGGCCGGAGACGGAACAAGAGAATGCGAAAAATCGTGCTCCCGCGCGCGCGGATTGTGCAACGAGAGAGATAGACTACGTGCGAGAAACTCGATTCGCGAGGGAGTTTTTTTTCTCGCCACCAACGATCGATATCTCCGCGCCGCGACTGACATAATTCTGTAATTATAGCGAGTCCAGGCGACCTCTAAACGGCCTAGCCGATAGCGGCTGACGACGAACGGTAATCGCGAACGATAAAGTCAGCGCGAAAAAGTCGCGTCGCAGAGATATCCGCACGGATTTTCGTGGGGATGAAGGAACGGAGATAGAGAAAAGACTACGATAGAGGAAGATGCAAACGCGGGACGCGACCGTGCATGATCTCCTACCGCGCGTTCGATCGTCCAATGGCCGATTAAGACTTTATCGTGATGCGTAACGCCGCGCGATCCCTGGAAACGATAAACGCTCACGTGGTGTGCGAGATCGACGTGTCGTAGATCACGTACAGGTCGATCCTGCGATCGGAGATCCTTTTAAAAAAATCCGAGAACTTCGATACCCAAGATCTCAACGGTTTTAGCATCGTCAACCTTTAACCCGTCATTTCTCTACAGATTTTTTTTTTTATAAAATCATAACCATCTTTACTTTATTAATATGCATTTTAATGACCGAACTGCGTGTAAAAATATTGAATAATTTTCTTTTAAACGATAGCGTTAGATATTTGATAATCGTTCGTCAATTTTTCAAACACGCTTTTAACCCTTTGCGCTATGATTTATTTGACGGTTCAAGCTGTTACTTAATTGTATCTTCATCGTACAAAACCTTTTAAAAAGAAAATAAAATTTATATTTATTGTACGACTATTGTTCTTTCGGTTTAAAGGACATTAGTTTTATAGATTGAATAAAATACATTTGAATTCTTCGTCGCGAGTCTGACTCGACATTATAGTGCAAGGGATTAATAGCATTTCATCTAGATTCTTTGAAGTTTTGTATTGTGCCGAATAGCACAATTTTCAATTGAAACTCGTCACCGGGAGTTCACAAAATAGTAAATCTGTTACAATAAGAAAAATCTACGCGGGTATTTGATAGAATAAACGAAGGTTCCGCCATACAAGTATTAATAAAGAGACTGAGAAGTCCGATAATATAATACTTCCGGTGCGAAAAGAAAATCTAATTTTGTGAATCAGAATATTCCCTGCTGCATTTTCCGAATTCGTGAATGAATTTTACGTGATCGAACGAAATCTAATTAATCGCATTTGGCCAGCGAACTTTGAACGAGCTCCGCGCGTACAATACCGTTCGCGATCGAATCTCATTGAACGAGCATCTTCCTCGAGTTACCGAAGGGGGACTTTGAAAATGTTCGGTCTTGTTCCGCCCGGTAGGGGATCGCGATAGTCTTCGAATTACGTGTAATGGGGGCTCGCCGGATACCTAACGAACGCGCTCCTGACCTGTGGGAACTCGGTGTACGGGCTCTGATGTGTTCTCCAGGAGATGGGCAGTCTCAGACTGAGCTCGAGAGCATAGTCGTGACCGTTGGCCTCGTTCAGGTTGCAGATGCTTTGGCAGTTGTTGTTGTTGACGATCTGATTGCTGACGGGCGACAGGCCCCTCTGCATAGCGGGCTCCTTTGTGGGTTTGCTGACGGGATTGTCTAGATACGGTTTGAAGAGGATGGCGTCCTTCTTGGAGGTTGGTCCCGGAGGCGGAGGCGCGGCCGACGCCGGCGGCGTGGGCACGGTGCTGGTCACCGGCTCCGTTCTCGACGGTGAATCGACAGCGAATCTCTTCGACTTGACGAGACAGAGTGGCGTCTCCTGCGGCGGGGCTTCTTGGCAGGCAGAGTTGGTCCTGACGGACTCCTCCGATTCGAGGCACAACCTCTTCGGCGAGTGTACGGCCTCGTAGCAGCAAGACATGGTGCAATGGTGCCTCTTCAAGGGCGAGGAGGAAAGCATCTCCTCGGTGGACTCGGGAACAATGGTGTTCTCGGACGAGTACTCTCCAGGGGAATAACAGTACTGCCTGTTCTGCGGGTCCGAGTAGCAAGATCCTCTTAAGGACGTTTCCTGGTAGCACGAGGTGATCGGTGTCACCGCGTGGCTGCTGTCGAGGCAGCAGGAGAGGTTGCAAGAAGCTGCCGGTTCGCTCTCGGACAACGATGGGTCCACCATCGAGTGTTGGTAATACGGAAGATGCTGCGAAGAGGAGGAGGAGGAGCCCACGTCGCAGCAGTAAAGAGGTGGCGGTGGCGACCGCTCGTACTCCACCTCGATCCGATCCTGCGACAAGCTCGACACGTAGCTCGAGGTCCTCAGGTCCACCGGTGACTCACCGGAAGCAACATCCTGCGCGGGGCCCAGCCGTTGCCGCGAGTTCCCGCGGACCGCGATCTCGCCCCTCAGCTCGGTCTCTTGTCCGAGCCACTTCTGCACCTGGCGGCGGTTAATGCCGAACTTCCTGGCGGTAGCCCGTTGATTCCCGGCCACGCCGACGTCCCGATGAAAGGCGTCCAGAACGTCCAATTTAAATCGGAGCGAGAACGATCGTCGCCGAGTGAGATCGTTCGACGAGTTCTGGCTGCCGGACGAACAATCGAGCGGATCCATCTCGCTATCCGAGCAACTGGTGCTGGACCGGCCGGAACTGGCAGGTCCGCGAGGGCTCGAGGGCAAGGAGTAGCCTTCCCTCGGGTCGTGCATCGGGCTGACCGGACGCGAGTCGACAGGTGGCCTTTGGTAATCGACGTACGAAGTCACGGCAGCCTCTCTTCCGACCTCGCTGGCCTCTTCCTCGATCTGTAGCTCCTCCTTGACCACCGCTCCGCCGATCAACACCGATGTATCCTCCGGTGCTCCCTTCTCTCCGATATGGGTCTCTTTCGACTCGCGGATCGGCTTCTCGGAATCCAACGAGGGGGACGCGAGTGCGTGATGGTGCACGTGCAGGCACGGGCTCGCGGGCGTCCGTGGGGAATCGAAGTGAACGGACATTGTGGAACTGCTGCTGCTGCTGGCTGAATGCGAAACGGGCGAGAGTGGGCCCCTCGGGGCACCGGGCGAGCACGTCGACTCGCACGGCCCTGGCGTCGCCGCCGAGTCTGGGCTCGCTCGCTCCGTCTTTATCATCGACGGCGCTAGTAGCAAACCGTACGACGATTTCCTGTCCGCGGAGGAATCCACGTCCCCGTAGCTCTGCTGTGGCCGATTGTGGCTCGGCGAACGATGTTGATGGATCATCTCGGTTTCGGTGTAACGACGATGCTCGGGACGTTGGGTCACCCGGTAGCTCGTCAGATTTTGATACACCTTGACCTCACCGCGACCGTCGTACGACGAACTTTCGATTTCCCGATGACCGTCCGGATTTGCGACGTAGTACCTGGATTGCTGGTCCGAGCAGTCCCTGTAATCGTGCACAGATTCCTGCACCCGATCCTCTGCCTCGCGATGAAGGTGACGTTGCTCTTGATTAATGGTGTATTCCTGATAGCGGACAGGCATCGCCGAGGCCGTGGTGGATTGAGCCACGTATTGGGGCGACGAGGGTGTACCGCCATGAGGAGGATGAGGAAGAAGAGGTGGGGGCCCTTGCTGTGCAGCCAGCTCGTCGCCGTGCAGTCTGGCGAGGCTGAGGTTCAAGGCCGGCGCTGCTGGAGCCACGACGGGCCCCGTGGCTTCCGTCACGGTACCGTCCGGCTTGGGAACACCCGTCGACGAGATCACCGTATTCGTTGTTGTCGTCGACACGACGGTATTGCCACTTTCTGCACAACTGTTACGCAGGTTGTCCTCGCACTGTAACCACTTTTGTATCTGACGCCGATGGATCCCGTACTTTCTCGCGGTGGCCCGCTGGTTGCCACGACAGTCGATGTCGTTCCGATACGAGTCGAGAACCTTGAGCTTAAAAGCCGGCGCGAATATACGTCTACTGCCCATCACTCCGACCGATTTCCTCGTGGTGGTGTTACCGTTACTGGTCGGTTGTTGCTGCTGGTGCACTGATGATTGCTGTTGCGGCAGCTTTTGATGCACCATTTTCACCGAGTTCCCCTCACCGAGCACCTCGCTCACACCATGAGTCATGACGACAACGACGTGTGATTTCGCGCACCCACCCGAGAAACCGATTCTCTTCTTTTTGCAACGTGACGTCGTACCACGACCGTCACACGACGAACACCGGAGACGAGAACGACGGCGACAATGACGACGATGAGCTTCGTAACCGGGCACTGCCAACAACGCACGGGGGTACCTTAACGCGTAACATTGCACGAAGTGCTTGCCTGGCCGCGCCGCGCACGGAGTTCCTTTTAGGTCTCTTGGTAGATGCCGTAACTAATTTTCATCCCCACCAACGGCCGAGGACTGCGGCTGCTTCCCACCGAGCAGTCTCTCTTTCCTTTCCCCCCCTACTCATGCCACTGCCCCCTCTTACCTCGCTCTCTTTCTTTCTCTATCCGTAGAACGCTCGCAGTCTCTCCCTCCCTCTTAATGACCGTCGGTCTCGCTCGCGCAGTCTAGAAGCCCCGCAACGCTTCGCGCGTCTCTCTTCGCTCGGTCTCTCACCGTATTTCCCCCTCCCGTCATCTCTAACCCTCTCTCTCTTCGCCTTTCTCCAACGTCTCTCCTTGTCTCTCAATCGCAGCAAGCGCCCCTCAACACATACCCAACATCCCACTCGACCGGCATAGGCGCTAGAGTCCACCGCTGCCGGCCACCAGTCATTCTTCTTTCTTTACGCCTAACCGACCTAACCTCCACCAACTATACTAGGCTCTTCTCTTTCTACGTTTCTCGTCATCCTGCCTGACTACCCGCACCCGTAGGCGCCCACCCGCCCCTCCTCCCCCTTCTCCTCCTTTGCCACTACCCACTCGGGGCTCTGCTTTCCCGCTGTTTTTGTCTCTCTCCGGCTCGACCGACCGTCTCTCTTCCCTTTCACACCTCAGCGCCGTAAAACTCCGCCATTTTGTGTGTTCACTTCCGTTAATGACGCGCGCGGGAAACGTCACGCCGGCGTGACGACGCTCTCGGCGCCATGTTGTCTGCCGTGATCGTCTGACTGCCTTGCCTGCCTGCTTGCCTGCCTGGCTGGCTGCTACCCGTTCTCTCCGGTTCGCCGTGGCAGCCAGCATGGAGCCTAGATTTTTGCTCGCCTTTCTCCTCGCTTTGCCTGCCTGCGCCGTGCCTTTTCTCGCCTTCTCGGCGTTCCAGCGGCCGTATCGCTACGCAGAATTTTATCGTGATCTACGATTGACTCGCCAGCCGTGCTCTCGAGAGCATACACCGACCAAGTATCGTTGGAAACGGTACGCGGCAGGCTGCTCGGGTTACGATGTTTTCCCGTTCGCCGAGATTAGGCGCGTTATCTAGGTTAAATCGTTGAAGACCTACGTCAGGCTTCGCATACGGTATACGATTCTTGAAAGCTCGCAGTGTAACCGAGCGCCAACACGCCGACGTCGACGCCGACGACAGTCGCCTAAGAAGTTTTATTGGCACTCGAATAAAGGGGAATGGCCGGGGAGGGGGTGGCGACGAGGGGATTTTACCTTCCTGGAAAAACGGTCGTGGCCGTTGTCGGCTTCCTCGGCAGACCTGCTTAGGGTAGAAGTCGTCCCTATTATAATCCGGCCAGGTAATACGATCTGTATTGTTCTTGACTGGTTATTACCAGCATTCTCCCGTCTTAACCGTTACCCAGAGTCATCGGTGGTCAATTATTTCCCTCGGCTTTCCGGCACGATCTTATTTCGTTTTGCTCGTTACGCTCCCGCTCTCCCGCTCCCTTGCTCCGCCGCGGAGCCGGAGAGTTATCAGCGGACGGAGTTTCCTGGCGTGCATGCGAATCGCAAATTTCTTGCATGTACGTCGTGGAATGAGATCATGTTGTTTTTGTGGCGTGAGCCGACAGTTAATATGTTTAGCTTTTCGCGCGGTTGCCATGTCGTTCGGCCGCACGTAGGCCGCGGACGTGTGTGTAAATACACAGGCGTAGTGAGAGCGAGATAGATACACACGGAGAGAGAGATAGAGAGACTTGCAAGCAATGACGCAAACTTTGCGTTAGTATATACTTTGATGAGCACGAGCGAGAGTGAGAATGAGCGATCGAGCGAGCGAGAGAGAGAGAGAGAGAAGGAGATAGAGAAGGACAGAGAACGATAGGTCGCGTGGAAAGAAACGAGCGAGGCCTCGTAAATTTCCACGATTCGCGCCACCAGCAGAAACTTGGAGGTCCCACTGATCCTTCTGCGGTTCCTCGAAGGAGCACCCTGCTGCTCTTCTCGGAATCTCAATGGCTATTCTTGTTTCGCCGATTACGTTGACTCCGAGACCCCTTCTTCCTCGACTGCGTCCGAGGAGAAGACCGAGCAAATATTGCTGCGATCGGAGAGGTACCTGCCTCTCAACACGATTCGACCTTCGCATAGTTCTACCGGTACGCGATTCATCGCTTAGGTATTTCGTGCGCCGAAGTCGGAAGCGTTTCAAGTTTTTCCTGTCGACGCGACGCGCAGATCTGATCCGTCGACGCTCTTTAATTGGCGGCCTTGAAATTTCACGATTATTTGGGCCGTACCGTGCGACATCGGCACACCACCGATAGCGCTCTACATATATCACAGGCCGGCTGTTGGAAATAATACCGGTGTATACGAGGAGGCATAATGCGTGGAAAGCGCCGCGGTGGTAGCAGACCGGCAGTCGCCTAAGTACGCCACGACGGCTGGCACGTTCATCGGATTTGTCCTTGGGGCCGAAGGTAGGCGCAGCCCGAAGTCCGAGGACGTGGCAACGCAGCCGACCAGGCTCCCCCTCCTTTGTCCGACGGCCGGTCTTGCCAGACAGGGTGTCGCCAGCTCGGTCGGCCGGGCCGTCCGGGTTGCCGCGGGGGGAGAGAGGAGAGGCAAAGAACCCGATGGTGTAAAGGGGCAAGGGGATTCCGTGGGTCGGTGTCTGTGCGACCGTGTGACGGAGCAGACATTAGGGGGAAAGAGCCACACCGGCTATGGGAGGGAATCGTTCGAGGCAGATTACAAAAGTGGAACCAAGAGAAACTGAAAAGAGAAAAAGAGACGGCACGAGGCTCGTAGCCGCCGCGCCGCACCGCGCCGCACCGGCCCGAGGCCTGATACTGTGTGTGCGTGTCATAGGATCGGTCGTGGACCTACATTCACGCGGGTAGCCATGTTTGAAAACTCGTGTCCCGCTGGAATGTAGCCTGTAGGGGCCCCTTCGTTGATTTCCCCTCCCGCCCCCCGTCACCTCGCCCCTTTCCTGGCAGGCGGTGTTACACACGCACGCGTCCACACATGCACATGCCACCCTACGCGATTCCCCGGCTCGCTGAACGATCCTCGGACGCCTACCTACCGTCTCCGCTCCTGGCCCCTCTCGTTCATCGGGGCCCCTCTTTTTCTCTCTTTCTGTCGTGCTTTGCCCTCCTATGGCTCTTCCCTTCTATCCGTAGCCGATGTGATCCTCTCTCCTTGCTCCTCGCCGCTTCTCGGCGTTCCATGGCTTGGCGCCCCAAATGGTCGCGTAACCAGAGACGCGCCTCTGGCCTGGCCTGGCTTGGCCTGGTCGCGCCAGACTTCTCGGCGCCCAAATGATGTACGCCGACCGTTCTCTGTCTCTCTTTCTCTCCATGTTTCTCTCCTCGTTTCTCTTTCTCGCCAGCTCGCCCCGTGTCCCGGGTTCGTAGCCTTCGCTTTCCTTGCTCTCTTTTCATGTGTATGCTCGCGTGTGGGTACGCCATGCGAACAAGTCGAGACTTCGTTCGGGAGAGCGAGAGAGACCGAGCACACCTCCTATTTACCAATGCCTCGACTTGCGACACCTCACCTTTGAGTCCTGCGGCGTACTACTCCGTTGGCCCTTACCTACCTTACTCGCGCGGTAACAGCCACGTGAGAACGCGCAGTGTGAAAGAAAAGGGCGTCAGCGGTCCCGATTCGCGGCAAAAAGTGCAGTAGACGAGGTCTCTTTCTCTCTCTCTCTCTCTTTTGTCTGTCTCTGTTCGGTCTGTCCTTCTCCGATACACCAACGTAGAGGCTTGTTGGTGTAGAAGTACGGCTCAAGACTCTTGGCAAAGACCAGACAAGCCGTCGCCTGCTGCTATGCCCGCTCTACGGGGACGATTGATTCTATCTTATTACTCTCCAGGCTGAAATTGTTCAGCCTTCCATGCAGTTTGCTTCTGTTAAATAAATACTGTAGCCGCTCTCTCTCTCTCTCTATCAGAGCAAATATGCGTCGAAGTTACTTTTATCTCGGCTAATCACACTGTTCACACATGTTCACGAGCATTCGTCATCCGACGTACCTCATCGATACTCACAACCGACTCACACAAACACTGCTATCTCGGACGATCGAATTAGAATGCTTCTTCACCGGTGCCCGAGCATGATCTTCGAAAATAATCTCATTCACCACGAGTAATTAATCGCAAGAATTAGATTACGTCCAGGTCCTGTAGCAAAATTAGTGAGCATTCACGAGTGTCTTATCTTCAGTCGCGAGGCACTCGTTGAAATTTCAGTCCCGTCTTTATAACCTAAGTTTATTTACGTACTTGCTAACTGGGAGAGCGCCACACGCGCACCAACGCACGCATCTCTTTCGACACGTGCGTGTGTTTTAGTGATCGAATTGCACGCGCCTCTGTTTGTGTGCGGTTTTCGAGTCTAGTCAGCATGCACAAACATTAACGGGTTGCCGGGTTATCCAAATATCCTCTAACGGAATCGCCTTGGCTTTTGATCGTTCGCTCGGTAGGGGCTAGGTCGAGCGAACGGCAGAAAGAAACGAGGATACAGGCATTCGGATGAATTTTAACTACTACTCCGACAAAGGCACCGACATCCGGCGTGAAAACGTGAGCGCGGCTTATTAGAAAATCCCGGATTCGGTACAGTCACTGAAAATACTGCTGATACGCTGGTTACCCACGGATTTTGGTTACGAACTACCAAAAGTTCTACATTACTTTATACAGTTATCGAGAATGTGTCTATCCTAATTTTCTGCCGTTGTTTAAATAATATATGCTCAAAGAAATAAATTGCTTCAGTACTTCGTCACGCACGCATCTCTACAATCTCATTAATTGTAAATTAAAAATATTACAACGCGTCATTTTGAAGTGTGCCATAAACCTACACATTTTTAACCACTTAGCTCGTAATGGCGATCTTTAGGATTGTAAATTTCTGTTCCCGTACTGTTCAGTGAAAACGAATAATGAAATCAATTTTCTACCACTAACTTCATTTTAAAATGAACGAAACCCTAAAATTGCTTTCGTAAATTCAATCTTGCAGTATTGCCAATAATGAGGTTAGATAACAATGTCAAGAGAGATCACTATAAATCATGTTACCGAGGTTAGATCTCGGTACAGATCGAATTGATCAGTTCTGGATTCACCAATAAGCAAAATAAGATTGTAGATACATCAGGAGAAATTTTACATCTTCTACGTGGTAATAACATTGCTAAGCAATTGTGTGCGAGTGGAAAAAACGAAAGAATAGCGGAAAGATGAAAATCGGTAGTGAACGAGCAAACCTGAAACTTTTCAGACAAATCATCGAGAATGCCTGAGAAATAGTACATACTACAAGTCCACCCTACATCAAGTGATCTTGTATAAGTGGACCTCAGAATCTGTTAAGGTGCTTAGGGTCTATCTTAATCTCGCGTTGGAATTGATAATATCGGTTATCGAGAAATCGATCCCAGTCATTAATGAACTTTCGAATGAAACTGCACGAAATATCGACTGGTGGTCGAAGTGTTAACGATCGCGAGAAAACGTCGGCGTGTGCAGATCGTTTTTTCGATTCGCCGTGTACGTAGGTTAGGCGTCACAGTTGGTCGCATCGCTCGTTTGCCCACGTACACGAATACAGAAATATACCTTCTCCGTGGGCGGTCGCACGATGGCGCCTACTCGCTGCATACCTGCGCATACCTTCGTGATCGTGGTTAACCTCTTACCACGGAACTGGCTCGAGCTCGCCGAAATATCGCGCGATTCGTGCATTACGCCGAGGACTACTGGTGGAGGACTATCGATAGCACCATTGACGATTCTTGATGACCATTCCTATCGGCAAACTATCGATTGCTGCTTTACGCTTTCGATAGTTGTCGAGGGTTCATTAAGATTAGGGGTCGATATTCCTGCAGTTCTGATTTCTTTACTCGAGACATGCAGCTGACTGATAAAGCAGCACAAGAGTTACTATTTGTATAGTGTAGCTGCAGTCGAAAATAGAAGAGCATACAGAGCTGGGTAAACTAGTATTTCAAATCGTACATAAACAGTAAATAGAATAGTGGACATTTTTATCGATCGTACATAAGAATTAATATTTTTTCGCGGCGCTACTTTGTTCGATCATTATTTTTACTGTACCTGGCTCTACTGTAGCAAATATGTCAAAGTGACATACATGTGCTCGTCCATCTAGTAAATGAACAGTAAATAATCATATTTAATTTAAAGCATGCGTACAACTTTAAAAAAAATATTTTTATGCAGTAATTTTTGAACATAGAATTTTTAAAAGAATATGAACGTTGAATGCGACTCATTGCAGATTATTAATATATGCATATTTTATGGTTCAGACTGTTAAAATGAACATATATTATTTTCGAGATCGCACAACATGTTCAAATTACCAATATTTTCTTTCACCAAAGTAAAAGCTGAAATATTCAATTCAGTATTTGAAATATTTATATCGCCAATTAATGCCCACCTCTGGCATAATATGGTAGCATACTAATCGACAGGCAACATTGAGAAATGCCAAATGATTTCAGATGATAATCCTGTTATTCTACACTTCAGAAGCGTAACCGATAAAGAAACCAAATTGCTAATTGCAACTGATCGTAACACCGGAGAAACAACTATACTTTGCAATTACGAATGTATTTTATGCCTGGCATAAAGCGATATGCAAAATGCATCGCGTACTATGACTACCGATAACAATCGTCAACTATCGGAAGATATCGATAATTCTCAACCAGTACCTTTGGACCCATGCCTTCTTTCCCTCGATGCTGGAACGGGCGGGAACACTAAAGGGGGTTAGGGATGAATAAGCATGCGTGTGGAATAAAGAAAAAAAAGGAGAACGTTATCGTGAAAGAAACAGCGAAAATAGAAAGAGAGAGAGCGAGCGTGGTTGCGGCGTTCGCGGCTCGCGAAATGCAACAACGCCCACGTTCGCGTCTCCGTTCGAGCAGAAACGTACACATGCTAACCTTTTTATCTTATCATTGGCGAAGGCGTATCGAGGTTGACGAGGTTGCCATACGCTCTTGCCTTTGGCACGACGGGGTTTCGACGAAAGACAACGGAGTACGACGAGCTCGACGGGCACACGTATATGTACGAAACGACTGGTGGTGTTGTCCTAGCCATCCTTCCGCGGGCTCGTTTTACAAGGAAAGCCTTGGAGAGTCGAGGCACGGAATCGTTACGGGTCTAGTTTCTGACCTCGCCGCGCACACCGCGGCCGCGATTCGCTTTATCGACCGAGCGGTAAAAAATTAAAGGGCGGATAAATAGCCGCTGCATTATCCGCCGCTCGCTTTATCGACGCCACGAATGCCACCGACACTTTTATCCGAACACTTTTCCGGTAATTTCTTGCCCGCTGCCATGACTCACCAGGACCTTGTCATATTGATGAAAAATTCTTACTTTTATCATATATTTTGTATGTAGATGGATAAAGGGTTGGATGCATATTTTGCTAGATAAATAATGTGGGAATGATACTGTATTAGAGCATTTTCTTGCAGTCGCTTTTCCGGTAATTTCTTGACCCTTTGCCGTGATTCACCAGGACCTTATCAAATAAACGAGAAATTTTCACTTTTATCATACATTTTGTACGTAGATGGATAAAGGGTTGGGTGCATACTTTGCTAGATAAATAATGTGGGAATGATATTGTATTAGAGCATTTTCTTGCGGTCGCTTTTCCGATAATTTCTTGCGCTTCTGCCACGATTCACCAGGACCTTGTCATATTGATGAGAAATTCTTACTTTTATCATATATTTTGTACGTAGACAGATAAAGGGGTGGATGCATATTTTGCTAGATAAATAATGTGGGAATGATACTGTATTAGAGCATTTTCTTGCAGTCGCTTTTCCGGTAATTTCTTGCTCTTTTGCCACGATTCACCAGGACCTTATCATATAAATGAGAAATTTTCACTTTTATCATATATTTTGTACGTAGATGGATAAAGGGGTGGATGCATATTTTGCTAGATAAATAATGTGGGAATGATATTGTATTGGAGCATTCTCTTGTGGTCGCTTTTCTGGTAATTTCTTGCCCCACTGCCGTGATTCACGAGGACCTTGTCATATTGATGAAAAATTCTTACTTTTATCATACATTTTGTATGTAGATGGATAAAGGGTTGGATGCATACTTTGCTAGATAAATAATGTGGGAATGGCATTGTATTGGAGCATTTTCTTGCGGTCGCTTTTCTGGTAATTTCTTGCCCTTCTGCCACGATTCACCAGGACCTTATCATATAAATAAGAAATTTTCACTTTTATCATACATTTTGTACGTAGATGGATAAAGGGTTGGATGCATACTTTGCTAGATAAATAATGTGGGAATGACATTGTATTGGAGCATTTTCTTGCGGTTGCTTTTCTGGTAATTTCTTGCCCGCTGCCGTGAATCATCAGGACCTTGTCATATTGATAATATATTCATACTTTTATCGTATATTTTGTACGCAGACGAATAAAGGATGGATGGATTCTTTGATAGAAAAATAATGTGGGAATGGCGCTGTATTAGATCATTTTCTTGCGGTTGCTTTGTGGATGGATTCTTTGCTTAAAATGTTATATGCAAATGATTACCTTAGGTTAGAGCACTTTGAGGAGACAATGATGACGAGACATTTGTAGAATACAAAATAGGGGTCAATAGATACTTTACTGACTAATTTAGAAATGTGATTTGAATCGCTAATATTTGAGAGGTCAAACTTCTATGCAAATTAGAGTGGACGTACTTTTCATCGCTGTAATAATAGAGATATCATTTTAGAAAAGGGGAATAACATTATGGAAGTCGTAAATTCAATGCGAATGACTTCGAGAAGTTTGCTAATTGATTTCTCTGCATTCGATAATTTTGGGAATACCTCGAAGGCAATATTCTGTCTGTACCGGTCTGTTTTTATGAATTCCGCATGCAAATGACTTCTGTCAAAAGGATAATTTCTCGAAGGTGTGTGTGCATTAATCGTTCTGTAAATAGCTGGACACGTGCGCGCACTTTGGAGCCATTAATTCAATTCCACGAGTTAACGGTCGATCTTATTCTCATCTCTTTGCTTGTTTCGTAATTTCCTCGTCGGATTTGCATTCACGTGCGCGCCTCTGTATTGTACCGAATCGCAATTTACCTCTCTCTCTCTCCTTCGCGCGCGTTTTCCAGTGTGTCCGTTTGAATTACCGTTTTACGTCACGCGGATTTTTCTCAAATACTTTGCTCCAATTAATTTCAGGCAAACCGTTGCGAAATGATAAGCTCCGGCGATAACGGTAAATGCAAAATTGCTCGGATCATTCTTCATGGAATTTACCGTGAATTCGCAAGTCTTGCAAGTGGCTTGCCGCCGCTGAAAATGATTCAGTCGTTTCATTGCTATTGCAAAACGTCTTCGACGAGCTCGCTTGAAAGTATTTATCGTCCAGATAACCGTTGCCTTCGAGGGTCGAGAGAAGTTAAGCTCGTTAAATTTCTTATCGATTAACGCTAGTCTTTGAAACCTCGTTAAAGCACGTCGGACGCGTCATCGAAGATTCACGATTTACTGAAATGCACCGGGTATTAACAATTAGCCGGCTCCGTTTATTTTTTTATCGTTCGGCCGTATCGCACGCGCAAACACGAGGCGTATATTTCATTTATTTTTCCTCGTTAGGCCGGGATTGGCAGCTATCAAAGAAATCGATCAACGATCCGCGTTAATTTTAAGACCAGCTTGAAACGTACACTCTCAGACGGTCGGACGCAACAGTGCCGCGTTCTATTTTTAAAACGAAGATGCTGCAATTATTTTTATCTAGAGTCAACTGACCAATCTTCAAACTGCAATTGTATCAAGTGACTCATATTAATACTTGCCGCTACAATAAATGTGCACACGTGCGACGTGAGCACGAGCGCGGATCAATTAATCATAAGTACTAGACGACCACGCGTTTGGCCGTCGACCAATCGTTTTCCTTCGATTCTCGTTCGGGAAAATCGACGCAGGGGATCTCGATCGATCATCGATCGTTTCAAATTTCTATCATATCGCTCTTCTGCGTGGCAAGACAATATTTGTTTGTTCCTCAGCTCCGAATTTTCATCGATGTACCAATTAATTTGTTTCAATTGTCTTCGTACCTTATTCGATTATTAACAAATTAAGGGCAGGCAATTTTTCCACGATATTCTGCGGGATATTTGGACACAAGGGTATTCGAACACTACTGAGGATAGCTGCGAATGATCTTTCAATAGTCGAAGTATCTGCAGAGACTGCAAAATTTGTGAAAATTGTTCGAAATAATGATTTCTCCATGCACTGCAAGATGCGGGGTAGGATGGACGGGCTCGAGTTTGTCGAAATTGTTCGTTCAGTTTAATTGTTTAAACTTTCGCTTACATAAATAGAGTACGGATACATGTGATATTGATGCTTGTATACGTGTCTCCATTTCAGTACCTACTACGGTCCAGTAATATATACACTTCGTTCGTTCGTTTTTGACCCTCGGCAGGCTGACTCTTCCCAAAAATCCAATTGCCGTATTAACGCACGCAGTCGGGAACAGTTGTCGCGGAAAGGCGAGAAACATTGCCTAGCTCCAACCTCTTCAACGCAATCTAAAAATGCGCTACTCTCAAATGAAAAATCCCCGATAAATTTTTTCGTGAAAAACCTGACAACTTCATTAGATTTTAAACTAAATCGTTAGAATACGCACAATAAAAATTGTAAGTAAAGAAAATCCGAAGATTGCAACTGAAATAATCGATGATTCGATTGGTCTCCCAAGAATTTCGGCTCCCCTATCAAATAATCGAAAGGATCGAGTATTAGGCTAGTTTCTGGCAGCTGGCACGTCGATTTCCCGATCATGCAAATGAATTCGATCGAATCGAAGCTTCCAGCTGTTCCCGACGCGGATCGATCGGCGATTCGCGCGTCCAACGAAAGATCGAAGCATTCGTCGTGATTGAAAGAAGGAAAAACGGTTTGAAACGATGGATTAAAAAGCACCAGTAACCACGAGAGATCGAAACGGCTTTGCACATCGCGCGCAACAGAGATACACGTTCTCTCTCCTCCCCTTTCGCCTGTTCTCTTGCTCTCTTTTATCCTATGCTTCCATGCTCCGCTTATTTCCTACCTTAAACGCTAGGTTGTATCGTTAGAGACGTTAGTGAAGCGTGAACCTTTAAATATCGCTAGTCTTGATACAGGTTACAAGTCGATTTCTGTGGAATTGAACAAAAAAAAAAAATAATAAAAAGGTAGGCAGCCAGGGCCGTGCGCCTCGTGGCCACGGAACGGGGCCCCTGGCTCTCCACTTTGCACTCTTTGCAACCCGATCAGAAGTAGCCCATCAGGGATAAGACAGTTAGCTGTGTCTAAGATGACCTTATATAAAATAAAATGTGTACCTATTACATCGGGCTGGTCGCCGGGGCTGTTCCCGATCGCTGTGCCGATCCGTAAATATAATCGAGAACGATCCACGGGATCGAGGAACAGCTTTCACTTGGCCGACGATGCTCGGATTCGGAATGGTCTCACTCTGAACCGAACACGGATCTCTGTTCGTCGATTCGTTCGCTCTCGCAGTCCGCTTTCCGAAAGACGAGACTGTCTATCTCCTTTCGAAGAACGCGGACCATGATTTCGTCGTCCTCGAGAAAACCGATCGGAAATATTGCACTCAAGATCCCCACTATCATTCATCCCCTTATGCGATCTATAAGATCCGAGTATGCACGATAAATATTATGTATAAACGAGTGTGAAATGAATCAGACGTAAAATGCATAAAGTGTAAGAGCACTGTCCAGTAACAAAATATTCTGAGCGTGTCCGTGTGCGGGTTACCTGTGTGTCACCGTCCGCGAAATCGATCCTCCGCGATTTCTGCCTCCTGTTTAACTATGTATGTATAATATGCATGTGTCGTGTATGCGCGTACTCGCGTACGCGTGTGTATGAGTGGGTAGAGGTGTGTTTAAACTATTCCCCCTCGCGAGACGTTGCACAAGCGGCACGCCTCGTGATACTCGTCACCCGCGACCAGTAATGTCGCATGTCCGCGTGAAATTCTATTTAAAGTGTTCTATAATGAGTGCGGTCTTGATATCATTCGATGAAAAGGTCTCATCGACAGCGTTGCACAAACGGTTTGCGAGCTATCGCTTCGATCCCTTCATCGGCCGAAGACGCGACCCTTGCGGCGACATTTTTCCTTTCGCCCCGTCGCGATTTCCAATTTTTCGTCGCCGCAAATCAACAATTTTCCTCTATGAACGACGAACGTTCGCGGCGAACCTGATGCAAAACGAAACAATGTTTATAATTGTTAGGCGGTTCGCCTGAGCAAATCGACTTCGGAGATGAATTTGAGCAGAGCCCGGATTTGCTCAGGCGAACGCGCGAGTTCATCAGGTTCATCACGATCGATCCCGATTTTTTTCGGAGGTCCTGATCCTCCAAACCCTCCTCACGAATTCGAGCGCGATAGGGACGGTCCTCAAGGCATCATCTTGCGAGGCGACATCCACTTCTTCATGTAGTAGCAGAAGATCGTGGAGATGTAGATGAGGACCAGCAGGGCGCAGGTTACTCCGAGCATCAACACGGACGTCTTGGTCGGGCAGGGCTCCACTATGGTCACCGTTTTATCTGGAAAACGTATCGGTTTTATCCACGTTGCAGGATTTGTGGCAGGATCTAGGCGACGTCTCATCTACACTGGGTAAAAGAAGTATTGGCACACTCTCAAAAAGGCGATAACATTTTAAATATTGTATTATACGATTTGAATTTTTTGACAACTACATTTTACAACTTTTTTATGTGGGCCAATATTGAAAATTTTAAAAACGCGTTTTGTAGACCTGTGTCAATTAAACATATTCTGAAAACTTGGTCAAAATCGATCAATGTTGCAATGAGCTATAAACGTTTAAATATGTTAAAAATTGCAGATTTTCACGATTTTCGACCTATAACTGCAGATTCTTATATCTTTCAATGCCTGTCGTTTTTTTCGCATCAACCAATTTCGATGAAACTTTACCAGTGCATATAACTGACATAGATCTACAAAACACATTTTTAAAATTTTCAATATTGGCCCACATAAAGAAGTTGTAAAATGTAGTTGTCAAAAAATTCAAATCGTTTAATACGATGTTTAAAAAGTTATCGCCTTTTGAGAGTGTGCCAATACTTCTTTTTACCCACTGTATCTAGCGCGACGTTTTAAAGAATATTTCTGTGCTGCGGGAACAGTCTAATGTTTGTGTAGGGAACTATTTACGTAGAGACCGAATGTTTTAGACCACTTTCCTTAGCTACAGGACTTGTAGCAAATTCTTGACAAATTTTGGACAAAAATTCTTCCCTGAAGTGCCATATATGAATGATTTTAGGAGTAATCATAATTTTTCAAGCTGTTCTAAACATACGATAAAAGAAATCAATCACAAAAATTTATCAGAGGATGTTTTTGTTTAAAAAATAAGAATTTTCTTTTCCTGTAGTAGTTGAAACTGTCGTCCGGCGATTGCAGGATTAGCTCTGAACATCCTCTATCTTATGTCGTAATTACCGGCTGTGTCGAAGTCTATGCTGGAGTCGCTCTTCAACTTCAACTGATTCTCGTCTCCGAAATCGAGGACCAAAATCTCCTGGGACAATGTCATGTCGTCGGCCTTATCGTCCGTCGCGTTCGAGATACTCCTTCGACGCCTCTTGCCCCAGGACTCTACCGATTCGTGTCCCCATTCGCAGACAGCCTGCAATCAATGAATCGTATCGTTAGTCTTCTGCGAGGACTGTATCGGTAATCCTTAATTTTCTTTAATTACCGGTTCGCAAGGTCCTAGGCAGTACTTGACGTTGCATTGGAAGATCACGCCGTAAGACTCTGTGAATCTGAACGCCTCGTAGACGGCTTCCAGCGCGTTTCCGTCCGGTGTGAAGCTGGGGAAGATCGATTGATCCTCTGGGCATCTAAAACAGTCCCGAAGCTCCTACTTTAGTCTTCATTTATCAATAGATCACGGATATTATGCATTTATGACCAAAACGGGCGAACGTAATACAAAACGTTGAGAGCTTTAATTAATGGACACTGATTAAAAGAGCCTCAGGGAAATCATTCTTTGGTGTATTATCAACAAAACGAGATGGAAAGAACGCAGTTTTACATCTACAAGAGGAGCTAAGAATTTTTTTAGTAAATTTGGATTTGTTGAAGAGCTCCACAGATGTGCCCATTTAATTATGAAAATGGTCTATGCCATATGTATAGTTCTCGTTTCTAGATATTTAAAGGAAAAAGATATTATCAGTAAATGACTTCCACATAATGTTGAAATAACATTACTATCACTAATCTAACGGTTCATTCCTGACAGTATCGTAAAAATTACATTGAATTAATTTAGTTGTAAATAACGTGGTAACCTCATTTTTTTAAATTTTGACTTAAACCACTTTCATAATTATGTACCATATTTAATGCAAGAGCTAAACAGTCTCCAAAATTTGGACTGACCCGGTTTTTACACTAGACCGTTAACATAAGATGAAGAGAAAAACTAATCGGAAGATGCCGAAGAGTTAAGGGAGGACAATTACGTTACCACCCTTAAAACGAATTATTGTTTGGAATAAAATAATGAATGACTGACCCTTCGTCGTCGATGATCGGGAAGGTGTTCTTCGAGTCTTTCGCCATGGCGACGCAGCTGCGGGCGAATATGCCATAGGGAGCTGTATAAAGAGACATTAATCGATCATTTGTGTCCTACGCTCTTCCGCCAGCTTCCTAGAACGAAGAGAGTGTACGGAAACTCACTGTCTTGCGGGATTTCGATTCTGAAGGTGAGCTTGTCTCCGATGCGAACAGTCTCGACCTCTCTGGCCCTGCTGTCGAGAATGCGGATCCTTGGAGAAGGGGCTTCCGGCGCGCTGGTGATGCTGATCATGTCCGGGTCCCTGATAGGCATCATCCCAAAGGTGATGTTCTTCGAGGTCATGTCGTAGGTGCATTTCACCTTGTATATCTTATCGGCCTTGGTCATCACCACGGTATGGTGTTGAAGGACGATCGTATTCGTGTAGGTACCAGACTGAAAACCGTCACGCTGCCATGGTGAACAGAGAGTTCGAGCAGAGTTTATGGATTTGTGCGAAATGGGTGGTTATAAGTAATAGCGATATCGGTGCATAATTTAGTGCAATCTCGCTTACCGCGCTCTGGGTATTGCAGTCCTGGCCACTCATGGTCAAGTCGAGCTTGAAGAGATCACTGTTGATGACGTCAATGTTGCACGTTTCAGATCTTCCTAGCGCGTAGATACGACCGTTGAACGGCTTGTTCGTGCGCACCTGCACCGCGATCCGCGTGTCCTTGCAGTCCACGGATACTGCAACCGATGCATTGCACATTGTACATTCTTCCTTCATTAATTCTAGGTACTAGTCACTGATAAAAATGATCATTGAAGCAGTTGGAGCTTGCTGTATGTTACACGATCCGTTAAACTTTTTCATTAATACCAGTCAACGGCAAGTAGAACTCTTTAATCTTGTGTGCCCTTCTTCTTTAGAAAATTAGACAGGGGAGAAATCTTGCAAATGTACTCACCATTGTAGCAGGTGCCAGTCTTGTCGCAGTTGATGTCGGTTCTTGTAAAATTGTTGAGTGTCGGATCCTCGGTGGCGTCGAACACGACCGGAAGTGGCTCAGCTGGTCCAGCACCCTCTGGAAGCGATCATTACAGTAAAATAAAGGAAAAATTCATATCGATCGGAATTTGAAATATAAATTATAATATGATATCGGCGCCAGGTTCGATCAACTTTTGAACAAACAACAAATGTGCAATTTAAATATTTAAACAACTCAACGTTTCGATCCTTATGTGGATCATTATCAAGAGGCTAAATTTTTGCGTCTGAAAAAGAAAAAAGAACGTAAAAAATTTTTTAATACAATAAAACCACCGTAAGCAAATTAACACAGCCATGAACCATTAAACGAAAAATTAATATCTGGTGAGAAATAGAAAACGCAAAAATTTAGCCTCTTGATAATGATCCACATAAGGATCGAAACGTTGAGTTGTTTAAATATTTAAATTGCACATTTGTTGTTTGTTCAAAAGTTGATCGAACCTGGCGCTGATATCATATTATAATTTATATTACAGTCAAATGTTTGACAATGATGATCTCAGCACAAAAGAAGCTTGTAACCAACTTTTCGTGCACCCAGTGGAATATCGACTACTTACTTTCGCAGTAGTTCTCGAAGTAGGTGCCAACCCTTTCTCCGTTATCGAGCAGAGGTCTTTCAGCGTTGAGGTATGTGGAGGGACCATCGGGGAGAGTCCAGTGGTCCAGATGGAACAGCTGGCAGTTGTAAGCCGATCCCTGAGGGGCTCCTCGATAGAGGAACGATCTGCAGAGGAACTCGTTCTCGATCTCGCAGGCCAATCTGCAAGCGGATTCACTTTGGACCTGCAGTTCCTTATCGGTATAATAGTGCAAGCCCGCGTATTGCGCGACTTTGTCCTCGGCCACGCCGATCCTTGGCATCTGGAAGACCCTCTGCGACTTGCAAGCATCCCTTCCTGCAATTAATCGAACGATTATATTTACAATATTCATCAGATACTCTCTTCCCCATGTACAAGCAGTGTTCGTGATAAATCTGACCAGCGTTCTCCTCGTAAAGAGCAAGTATTTCAAAAAAGTAGAAGAGGAAGAGCTTGCATCTTATTGGGAACACGATAACTTATCTCGATTTTTTATTTTCATTAAAAATTTAAATTCTAGCACAATTAAAAAAATTTTTATTTATTTATTTTTATATTTATACTAGTTTCTCGAGAAACGAAGTGACTTTCAATTTTCTTAATGCACCGCTATATGTTTTTTAATGTTATAATCACTTCCAAAGGTCATGTAAGATCAGAAATAAGAGGTTCCACGTGAAATCCCTTAAATTTCTAAGCTTGATTTTTGCATTTATAACTATTTATAAATTTCCAGATTAAACAATGAAATGTTTATCTCTATTTCATCTTCCAACGGGTGGTTACCTTTTAAACAGAGGTTCTCAAAGTAGTCCACGCCCTGTGCATCTACAAACTGCACATATTGTCCTGTGGTTCGTCGATCGGAGTCGCTCAGGTGACACTGCATCGCCAAGTAATTGTACTCGACGGATCGGCATGGGAATCGATGTTCGTTTAAGCAGGCTGAGAGACAAGTCTCCTTCGAGGATGTGTAGATCAACGCATTGTCCAAACCGCGAATCATCTTGTTCGGCACTTTCTCGAAGGCCCAAGGCCGCAGGCATACCTTGTCTGAAACATGATCGATGGTTACAGGGCCGATCTCCGTCGCAAAAACAAGATCAGAAGTTCGTGGATCGTTTAGGCTGTTTATAGTTTGATGACGCGCGAAACGAGTTTGTTTACCGATTGCCAGGACACGTGGCCACGCCTGACCGCAGACGCAACGATCGCACACCTGACGAGCCCGCACACCTGACGCGCTCGCACACCTCACGAGACACGGGGTATGCATTCTTGATTGCGTAACGATTATATATTTATGCAATCGAAATTGCAGACGCCAGCCCTCGCTCTACGTCCGAGGAAACCCGATGCTAGCTGTCGTTTATAGCCGATTTGGCTGCGATAAGGTAAACAAAGCCTTTTAACTCATTTTCATCCCCGCGCGCGGGCTATGCCTGCGCATAAACGACGAGCTTTGACATTTGTGGTTTCTAGACTGCGGATCGTCATGCTAAATGCACTTCTTCATCAGTCTCAAGAAATGCGAGCCAAATTGCGGCTTGTTTCTTTATTGGCAATGAATCATACAGCGCATAGAAATTAATACATTTTTAGAGTCTTTTAATGTTTGTATTCTGCTTTAAATTTTATCACTTAGCAGGACCTAACAACAACCGCCAGGTTTTCTCCTTGTAATTTTTATATTTTCAATCCTTCAAGGATGCTTCGAAGTCCTTTGTTCAACCGGAGACCCATTATTTACTGATCTATTTGATCTGATTGGTAGCTTCAGCTCTAAATCTTGAGTATCAGAAACACCAACAGAAATGATTGACGACTCAACCCAACAGTTGCCACGAAAAGGACCTTAAGAACACTCTCCAGGTCCACTTTTTACAATTTTTATTCTACAAACCCGCGAAGAATGACTCAACGTCCTCCGGTTTGTTAGAGACCCATCATTTACTCCTCACCCCCTATATTCGATCTCATTGGTAACTGCTACCTTAGAGCTTGCGAATTATAAACACTGAAAGAAATTATTGACGATTCGCCCCAACATCTACCAGGAAGAGGACCTTGGAAACACAATCCAGATCCTTTCTCTACGAGATCCACCATCCAAGAATGCTTCAAAGTCGGCTGGAGACCCATCATTTGTTCATCTACTTCATCCGATTGCCAACCGCTGTCTTAAAACTGGCGTAGACTGCTACCAGGATCCATAGTTACGCCAGCAGCAACGAAAAATAACTTCTAGAACATTAGTCTCCGAATTTTATAAATACAATAGATTTAACGAAACAAATACTACATATTCAGAACTCGACCTAGCAAAATAAAAACATTCCTCATCGATTTCAATTGACGGGATATTCTGAATGTTTTTCAGCCTTTCTATTATTTTAAATTTCATCTCCTCAGGTTTATTATAGAACTACAATATCGAATTTTATACATTTATGATAGACGTGAGCAAGGGCGATATCTACCAGTGAACAGATTAATAGCTAAAGAACGAATTAAATTTTGATTCGGCTCTTCCTGCTTTGTACAATATACAGGGTGTCCCAAAACTATCATTTGAAGCGACATTTTCCTTTACAAAAATGGCATCCGCGGCTTTGTTTAGGAGTTATTAACGAAAAACACGGACCAATCAGAGCGCGATTTAGATATGCGATGGCACATTCGGCCAATTGATAGTTGGCGCGTCGGGCTAACTGTGCTAACTCGCGTCTAGGTCGCGCTCTGATTGGTCCGCGTTTTTCGTATAATAACTCCTAAACAAAACTGCGGATGCCATTTTTGTAAAGGAAAATGTCGCTTCAAATGACCCAAGGAACCTCCCATTTTCCGCTGCTACACTAGTTTTGGGACACCCTGTATATAGACAATTTTTATTTCGCACGAAGATCCGCAGTGTATTTACCGCGTGGAGGGACCTTGGACACAACTTCTAGGTTCTCTGCCTGCAAAATGCATTCCTTCAACCTTCCAAAGATAGTCCAAAGTGTCCTCTAATCATGCAAAGATCCATTTATCTATCTGCATAGTGTACAAACATTCATCGTCCGCTGCTGGCGTAGAATCATCGAACGGCGAGCATTCTGGTTTCAGTTCTGCGAATAACTGTAGAATGCTGCCGCTAGTAGCCACGGTTTCGCATAAGCAGAAAAGAAGGAAGGTCGACGGATTCGTGGTGGATCCCGCAGCGATCGAGAAACAGTTACGCATCCGGTGAATCCGAGGAAGTGTGGCGAATTTCGCGGTTGGTCGATCATAGGAACGGAACAGACCTCGGCGAGGTGTTTGGCGAGGGGTTGGGAAGGGTGAGGGGAAACCGCCAATGCCAAAATCGCGCGCAACATGTGACTTGGCGTCCTCATCGGATCGCGCGTTCTCACTTCGTCGCTGACGCACGAGAATCGGTGCTCCCTGCCAGGGAAACTTGCGATATAACGATTCCGCGAGGGTGTTGCAGAGGCGAGGGGGTCGGCCGATGCAGCGGCGCGTTCCAATTTCTTTTGTTCCGCCCTCGAAACCGGCGCTAATGTCGACGGCTATCGAGACGGTGCCAATGAACGGACCCGTGACTCCGACACGGATGATTCACTGCGACCGTGCGAATTCTTGATGGCCGACGACAGATTGATGACCGCCGAAATGCCGCAGAATTGCAAACTTAGTGTTCGCTATAAGGAATATATGCACCCATAACGTCGTCTCAAACAGGAAAATGTTCGACTCGCTGCCAAGAACGTTGAACGTTCGTTCATCAATGCCACCAACGTTGGAACAATGATGCGACCCCTTTTCATACAGGTGCACTCATTGGTTACCTTGGCTTTCAGTAATTGTTAACACGTTAATACACTGCGTTTCAAAAGTTTAGACATACCTTCTTTTTTAAACAAAAACACACCTTTTGATGAACTTTTGATTGATTTCTTTGATCGTATCTTTAGAATACCTTGAAAAATTATGATTACTACTACAACCGTTCATATACGACACTGCATGTTTTGGTTAAAAATTCTTCCCTGCACATGCGAATGGTTTCAGTAGTAGGGTAACTGCACCAGTGAATGAACGGGCACCAGTAAATGAACGCTTTTGTATATTTCAACAAATTTTAACCCGGACGGCATACTAGCGATAAAATTGTGATTAAAGAGTTAAATAAATAGAAGAATATTGTTTAGTAATTTTGTTCATTGATTGGACTAGCATTATTCAATTACTAGAATGTAGTGTTCATTGACTGGTATTTTTCATATTTTTGATTTAACGTTTAATAAAGAAGAATAATAATAATTTCATTGTATTTGTGTTCATTTATTTTTGACAAATGAAGTATAGGGAGCTATTTGGCATATATGAGATTCCTTTAATTCACATAGTTTTTTTTAAATAAAATATTTTCCTGAACAATTTCTTAAATGTTCATTCACTGGTGCAGTTACCCTAATCATAATTTTCCAAGGTACATATTTTAAACGTACGGAGGATGTTTTATTTAAATAATAGGGTGCGTCTAAAATTTGATACGAAGCGTATGGTAAAATATAGAGGGTAAAGGAAATGATCGATTCTACTTGCACCCCGTTGCGCCAACGTCAAGTTTCTCAAAGCTGGGAAAGAGAAATGAAATCTGTCTCTCCGAAGGATCAGATTTCCAGGGGGACAAGGAAAGAGTCTACAAATTTGCCAACGGCGAGGGCTATCCCTTGGCCGGTGGCAAACAATGCCGGATTTGCTGGTACCTTTCGGTATGGTGTGAAGGATGCTTTAAGCACGGTCGCTGCTGTAAACAGGTACCTGCTGGCGCAGCCCCGAGGTGTCGAAAAGATCCCGAGGGGGTCTAAGAAACCCCTAATATTGGTTTAACGAGCCTGCTGGTACCTACGCTCTTTGAAAGCGCGTTCTCTCGCTCGTAAAACCCACTTGGACGAAAGTAGCCCCTCAACTCTCCCCCGCCCCAGGACATCAGCTCCGGGGACTCTTCGTCGGTCTCCAGGCTCGGGTCACGCTTGAAAGCAACACGGACAATTTTCAAGGAAGGTTTCCATTTCGTTGAAACGCACGATTGCCTCTCTAGACGACTGGACGAGGTACGAGCAAACTTACAACGGCATAAACTGCTAGAAACTTAGGGTAATAAGCTCAGAGACCTCGGAAGAAATACTCTTCTTACTTGGTGGTGCGATGCGCACTCGAGGAGTTACCGAATACATCTTTACGATTTATCACTGAATGATGCCAGACTCGTGATGAAGATTTTTAACAAACTCTAACAAATATGAATGTTGCGTGTATCATTTTGGATGAAATAAAATTTTATGCTTTTGTATAATCAATGTTTAAGCATTAAAATAAACGTAGCCATACAATAATACATTTTCATTTCCCTTCTACGACATTTTTGTGCATAAAGACGTTCTAATCATTCTAAATGTAAAAGAAAAGTTACGGCAAGGGTCAAGTTCTTCTAGGATCTAGCATTATCAACTCCTGATAACAGCCTTCCAGCTACAATGGGCGATCCTGATTGCAGAAGGCTGAAGTAAACTGAAATTTTTAGCCAAACGATAGCTCGATCGATGGTCCTGAAGCTTTCCGCACATTTTCTTCGACGTCTCGAGAATTGAACACAGAATTTTTACTTCTACAATCTGTTTCAATGGCACCGATTGCCTCGAGGACCGGCTGAATCGTCCAACTTCCGTCCGAAATTCGTTCTTTCCTTAAAATAACTCTCGGCCCGAAAGAGACTCGAGCCTCTCTGTCATCGAGGTCTCTCGACTCGTTAAGAATTCGCGTCGTCGATCAGCTACGCGCAGTCTATAACGTTCGGGAGTTGGCTCGCGCGAAATTTACGTAACGCGCTCGCCCCCGGCGACGTTTTATTTCTCGAATTAACCAGACCGATGATGCATTCTCGTGAGTCAAGCGAACAATCAGAGCACAGTACAACAGGAGATCCGCGATGGAAATACATATTAGAAACCATGTTGTACATGGTACATCCTGACGCGTCGCGTTTGCTGCCATTCGCCGCGTCTGCAGGACGTCCAAAAATAGTTCCTCTCGCAGAAACAACCTGGCGATTTATTTTTACAGACTGCGAGCGAGCGAGCACGCTTCTTGTTGGCGATATTTAGCAGCTCGGTTCTGGAATTCGGCTAAATAACAGAATCATCATCGAATTCTTTCGACGGGAACACTGTCGAAGAGCTGACTGACTTGTTAGATAACTGTGAGGCAGAAGGCGACGCGAAGAGGATCTCTTCGTTGAAAACAAAATACAATTTATAGGGTTGAAGTACGAATGATGTGTGTGTATTGTACGAATGAACGTGTGTGTATTAACAGACAACCCTATATATAGTTAAATTTATAAAATAGAGAATCGGAACAGAAGAATTCTAAAATTGTAATTGCCAACGAATTGTAAAAAGAAGATCAGATCGAAACGAACGCGCCCGTGACAAACACGTCTGTCAACGATTATAATAAATACGGCTTTTCCTTACAAATTCTGTGTTTTTCTTCAGAAAAAAAATCTGTGACGTTCTCCGCAATCCTTTCTAATTTGCGATAGAAATTGAGTTATAGTTAAAACCATGTTGAACAAGCCAAGTTGAATGCATCGTGGAATAACAGGCCGAATTGCTGTCATAGATTTGGTTCGTTCCTGGAGCTATTCGTAGGAAGTCTACGGCTTTCAGGAAATTCGAGTGCTGTTTGCAAGATATGATTGGGCCGGGTCGCGAGGCAGTTAAACAACCCTGCAAGCCTAACCGGCGTGGCGCGGTGGCTACCGGATTCTCCAGTTTATTTGCACATCTACCTGCCCTCTTAGGCGACTTCGCCACAAGCGTCTAAACCTGGATTATGGCACCTTCCCAGACCTAACCCAGGGCTAGTCCCCTTCGGGCTTTCTTAGTTATTGCGGGATTTCTCTTTGACCTGTCCTGCGTCCTGTCGCCCTTTTGTTTCCCTGCCGTCCTCGGAAGGGTTCGCAGCCCGAGAAGGGAGCGCAAGGACCGTCCAAGGGTGTTAACGTTCATTAACGAAGTCGTGCTGGTGGCTCGATTATGTTCGGCCCCTCGACGTACCAATGGTCTTCCGGACAGGTGCATAGGGATTAGGCTACAGCTCAGGAACCATGTGGACTGTTGTCGTTTCTCGAGGATCATATAAATTAATATTGTCGAAACAATGTCCAGCATTACATCCCCCTAAGTATACTGCGTCTCCAAAGTTTAGGCGCATCCTTTTGTTTAAGCTTTAATATTCCGATGAATGTTTTATCAATTTCTTTTATCGTATATTTAGAATACTTACAAAAATTATGATACGAATTATGTACTGTTATTTACGAGTTATTGTATATAATTCGAAATTTTTCTGACGAATTTAGAAACGTATGTCAAAACAAAGGTGTCAGGACGACCACCTAAACTGTCTCCACGCCAAAATGTATTATTAAAGAGGCTTCAGACTCTACAATGAGTATCAATGAGATTAATTAAAGATTTGCTTCCTGACTATAGGTACCATTAATATTATTGATACTTATTGTAAAGTGCATCTAAACTTCTGATGCAGCTCTTTTTCATATTCTGGGTAAAATTCTTCGCTGTAGTGGTGCCATATATAGTTTTAATAGTAATCATAATTCTTCAAGGTATTCCGAAGATAGATTAAAGAAATCAGTCAAAAATTCATCAGAGATTAGATTGGAAGATTAAATTCTTGTTAAAAACATAGGGTGCATCTTAACTGTTGATACGCAGTGTATTACGATTCGCGAAAGTAACCACGTGGACTTCTAAAAATTCGCTGAACTGTGAATGAAGTCGCTGTTGACACCGTGTGAACCTTATCACCGACCCCACCTGTAAGTGCAACTACTACTCCGAGGACTTGGACCATGTCCTCTGGCAGTGCCGGCTGTATGATTCCCAAAGAAACAAACTAGTAAACAACCTGCACAAACTCAAGTACTACTTACCCTTAAAAGCGGACATTTTCTTTGCAAAACCAGATGTCAAAGCTTGCGTCCTCATTTTCCAATTTCTTAACGATTGTAAACTACACATCTAGTGAATACTAAGTCTGTATCTGTTCTAAAATTGTAAACCTATTGTAAAATTGTAAAAGCCGAAATAAACCTTCAATAGGTTTCAGTAGCTCAAATAAAAAAAAAAAAAGTCGCTGTTGAACTGTTCGTCAATTGTTGATCCTTGGATTTGCAGAGACCATGAGAAAATTGCAAGTAAACCATTAATTGCAATCAAGGAAGTGTTACATGCTTTCGAGCGGCAGTGCACGTGCCCTGAACAGAATGCTGCGCCACAGGTGTGACTCTTACCCGATAGAAGCTGGAGCTTCGTCATGTAGTACATGTTTGCAGCTCGCTGCGGTTGAGCCGGAGGATCCCTTGCTGCAGTTTCGTTCTGCACCTGACACAGGGTGTCCTGCACAGGCGCCAACGGGTTCACCACGAAGGAGAACGCTGCCGCTTGACATTCCGGATCTCGTCTGCACCAGCTCTCACACTCGTACAACGACACATTACGCATGCTGTTGTAGGTTGTTCCACGGTAATCGTAGTCCGTCAACTTCTCGAACGCTGGTCGACTCTCAACTGCAACGTGAAACGGAGATTCCCTTCAGCATGATTGAACGATCATGGTGGATGCCTGGCCAGGAATTTGGCTGTCGATTCATGTTCGGGGTTGGTTGCAGTCGCTATCCACATGTTCACTCGAGTAAATGCGTTCAGCAAACGAGGGGAACTTCGAAAATTACTGCGATGGTGTAATAGATATCGACAGGCTACTTATGGCATTTTATAAGCAAGACTTTGAAGCGCAATTAAAAAACGCTGTTACATATATCAATCAGATTTTATTTTCAAGACGCGCAACAGTCAATTAATTATGAACGATCTGCAACTTTGAAATCATTAATTTGCTTTAAAAAATCATAACTTCGTGAACATTACAGACTCCGTCACGCAACCGCGAGCATCTCGTAGACGAGACTTCAAACTGTAACTAAAAAAATATTCCATCCGGCTGCGGAAATTTTACATTCCCCCAAATAACATTTTTAATCATCAACCGTGAAGGTGTCTGGAGCTTCGTCTTTTTGAGGCTCGAACGCAACGAAGCGTGGGAAATGGGAGACGGCTGATCAATTATAAAATTAGTTAAGGCGGGGAATGCATCGGTTGCGCAACCGGACATCCGATTTCGGTCATCGAGCGATACTTACTCTTACCAGCCTGAGAGACCGCGACGAAGGTCAGGAGAGTCACGCTCACAGCTATACTCGTCATCGTGCCGATCGCAGACGAGCCCATCTGCAACAGAAAGCGCGAATATCTCGGTTAGAAACTTAATTAGATTCGATTTGACCGTCTCTCTCTCTCTCTCTTTTCTCTTTTTCTGACTGTCTAACGCTTGATTGTTATGCGGCGGTTAATGAATTCCGCGCGCATGTACGCTTGACGCGAGTAATGAAACACGTTCGCGCATCTAAAACGGTTTTTCAACCGGAGTTCCGCGCGTGGTGCGAACACGCTGCTCTCTGCCCGACAATGGAAAGTAGCCAGGGGGATAGAGATCATAGTACTCGCTCCCTTCGGAGAAAAATTTATAGAACTTTCGTCTGGAACACTCCTCTTCCTGCACACGAACCATTTTCATTCGAAAACGCATCGCATTACAGTCACGAACGCTGTAAAAGTATCTTTCCCTTAACAAGAGTTTCCATAAAAGTTTCGTACTAATTGTAAGAATCAAGTAATACAGATTAATTAATTTGGTATTTACCATGCAAGGTGTCCTGAATTTAAATGGCAAAAATTCAGGAGCATGTAGGGGACCGAAAAAATAAGACAACAAGTTTTTTAGAGATTAACTCGTTTTGGAGAAAAACGCAAAAAAGAAACAAAACAAGTTTTCATTTTTGTACTTATTTGTTTACATTTTATTTACGTTATATTATAGATATTGTTCAAAATATTGCTCTCTTGCAGCAATGCAAGCATTACATCTAGCACTGACTTGATAAACATTGTTCTGGTGATATTTGGTGCGCGGCATCTATGATTCGGTCTCTTAATTGCTCCCTTTAATTGATTGGCACCGAATAAACTTTCTGCTTCATGGTTCCTCATACGAAGAAATCCATGGGTGTCATATCAGGTGATCGGTCTCCTACATGCTCCTGTATTTTTGCCATTTAAATTCGGGACACCATGTATATTAACCAGCTTCAACATCCATTAAGTACTGCATTTGTTCTACTTTCGTTTTCGTTGTTTTCTGAGGTATATTCGTTTTAGTTGACTGAGATTTTAATATGGTTGTAGTACCAGGATCAAATCCTGTTTTTGTATTCATTTTCTGAGATTCATTGTCTGTCTGTGTGTATTAAGGTTGCTCTTTTCTACTTTTGAATTTCCTTCCAAACCTTTTGTTTTGCAAAAAAAGTAATACGATAAAAAGACGCACCCTGTCCATATGTACATGTTTTGTCTAACATATTTTTCGACGCGGTGAATAGATTAGAAGATATTCGAGAAAAATGATTTTATTAGCATTTGATTAATTATTTTAACGTTTCAGGCCCTGGGACACTTTTTCCGTTATCAGGATCGAGCTCAATCTTTGCACAGAGTTATGTCGAATTATTCGGAACAACCCTAGGAGTACCGCCAAAGCAATTCTGACAAAAATTTGTGACAAGAGTAAATAAGAACTACTCTAGTCACTACGTTTCCAACAAAGAAGCAACTCAAGCATTCTCAGAACAACTCCCACTAAAACAAGTAAAATGGTGCAAAAATCTACAAACATGAGTGTCCAAGCGTTTACGCGCGATAGTGTTGCAACAGTGTACGACTTGAAGAAAGTCGTCATTCGATTGAAGACGTCGAAGGTTTCTTCGAAAGGCGTGCGAGACGAATGTAGAATCTGTTTTCCTACAGACAAAAAGAGGAAGTCTGACGATAAGAATGATAGTCAACCAGTGAAAGATCGTTGTAGACACGTCATGGCACGTATCCTCTTAGGAGGTTCCTCTACAGTGGAAGTTGGGTGAGGACAACGAGCGATAGAAATCGTTTCATGGAGATGGAGGCGAGTTGAATCGGGAATCGGTAGGGATAATGAGCGGATCGGGAAACGGAATTCCTGTTGGTGGAAGTCCGAGGCGCGAGGAGTCTGCAAAATACCGATCCTTACACGGCTGACTACTCGCTGGCGAATCGCTCAATCGACTGCGAGGAAAAACGCGCGTACGGCGTGGAAAGAGGATACGATCGATCGTAAATACGTTTTGTTCGAGGGAACGGACGAGGGAACGTTGGAAGAGGAAGGGAGGAGGCTCCGGGGAATCCCGCGGAGAAGAAGTCGGCAGCTGCGGAAAGGCCGCAAGAAAGTAGAAAACGAAGAAATCCAGGAAGCGGTCGACTGCAGCGAGCAACACGAGCAAAACGCAAACGCGATGGTGACTTGCGTGCTCGAGCGCCAGAGAATTACTTGGGCAACGCACTTGGCGAGAAGCTGAGACTCTCAAGTGATCTTCACAGGTTTCCTCTTTGCCCTGGGAGACCGCCTTTTTCGCTGGAAAACTCGATCAATCGGTCCCGACAGGATGACAAAAGAATCCAGGAATGAACGAGGAACTTCCCATAGTTGGGAACTCGGAGGTAGTCCTGTGTCCTACACTTGTAGGATCATAGACCGTTCCAACTCCTGAACTCTGAACGATGACTATTCAGCAGCATTGCTGTCATGAAGATCGTGCTACCAGTTTTAGGTGGGACGAACACTCCGGGTCCAGAGAGGTAGACAAGTATTTTCTAGAGAGTCCCACATCGTGGTACGTCGAGAGAAACGTTGGTGGACCTCATACACGTTCCAGGTCGCACGGCGGAACTCTTCGGTAATTGCGGCAGCAGGTAAATGACGCGAGATTGCTCGCCGGAAATTAACGTAATGCAATAACGGCGCGTCGGGCCTCCGGAGGATGGCATTTCGTGGGCACCATGGTTCGAGGTCAGCGAGCCTGCCTGGGATAACCGGGTAACAGAGGAGGAGAGACGCTTTGTCGTGGCTTGCAGCCGGGTCAAAAGTTCAGGCTGCGCTTGCCTCGTTCTCGTCTCTTCAACGCCCCTCGGCCCATTCCCGCGAGTCTCGAACGAGGTTCGGGTCGCTAGGCTATGAAGACGTCTTCGAATTGCTGCCTAGCGTGACCAAATTGCACTCCCTTGTTTCTCTGGTCTGGCCGGGAACGCTTCCTCGAATCATCGAATCATCGAATCATCTCTGACGATCGTTTCGACGAACTGGGCATGAACATTCCTGCGAATTGTTGGTTACCGTAACCGAATTTCGTTCGAGTTTCCACGGGTTTAGCTAAGCTAGCTGAGAAAATCTCTTTGGAACGTTTATCAGGAGAACTGGCAAGAGCCTGCCAGGAGACTGACAATTGATTTAGTTAGTCTACCTGCGAAAACATCTTCGAATAGCTATCTCCAATTACTTGTGCTTCACATTCTCTTACCCTCGAATGATTTAGGGTACGTGTTGACCAGACGATGATCGACAAAATGAAATCGTCTGTTTCGCGATGATTTGTCAACGACAGCAGCGTGAAACGAAAACTGCTTCCGAAATTTTCCACTTTAGCTTCGCTCGTTAAAAGACGACAGCGTGTTAACAATCGGCTGATCTAATCGTAACGGACGCTCGAAATTAAGAGACAAAGGCTAGGTTAATCTTCTACAATTAAGTTAAATAATTATTAACGACGGAGAAAATCTGGAACGCGATGCAAGGCGATAAGGGGTTCGCATAATCGGATGATCTCTGTTGTGGGACAGACGCGCGAAATGCTCAGACAATGGGGCTCGCTGAAGAAGTTGTAACAGGAGGTCCCTGATTAGGCTGCTCGTTATCGTGGAAACGTACCCACGGGCGAGAGCGGAAGCCTGTTGGATCGCTTTTATTAGAAACCGAGCAGCGTCTAATAAAAAGTAGGCGGCGAACGGGAGAGGGCTTCCGGAAGCGGTGTTAGTTCGCGGAACGAAATACCGGAAGCGTCGGTCCCCGGTGGCGTCGGAGCCTTGAAGACCCTTGAAGAGTGCAACATGTTTCTAGACCGGTTGTGACGTAAAGGTCAGGGATCCTGGCGCACGCGAAACTGCTTTTCCTAAGGCGGTAATGACCGAGGACAATGGACAAGCAAGAAATTCGCACGTGCAAACCGTGATCCTGCTGCTACCAACTCGGCGTTCATGCAACACCAGGTGGTGTTGCTTCATGTCGCGGGGCATTACCTTCGCTTCGATGACGTATTAGTACGTCGAAACGTATTTTTGTGATACATAGCACGGTACGTCGCACAGTGGCCTATTCCCACGATTTAGCTGGACAAAACGTAATCTTAATACTGATTCAGATGTATGACATCGCATTAGAATTCGATAGCAGAATGTCCATTTACCTAAGAAATATAACATTTATCTAATAATGCTATTTAAAAAATATGTTTTGCATCGTACACTATAATAAATAAAAAGTAAGTAAGTAAGTATTCAAGATACATTCGAAAATTTCTTTCGTCCACATTATGTCAATCTTCTTAACCTTCATAATAATAGTTAACGTGAAATTTTGTCTCTACTCCGAACTTCAGCTAGACTTTTCACACATTATACCACTTTATATGCTAGTAATTTTTATCTCAATTGATAACTGGGATCATAGGTTACAAAAGTCTGCTGGATTGGCATTTTCGCACACTGTGCGCTGGTATCGAAAGTATTAAAAGCGTTCCGGACTGATTCGAAAAGCGTCCAGAAGGCATTCCAGAACGTAAAACCCGAGACGTCGTTAAAATCTCCGGGCCTACTGTTAAGGGAACTCTCACCCGGAAAATCAGGAGGAAGTCGAGGCAGAAATATCGTCGTTCACATATGCTGTGGAAATCCCAAGTTCACGGGAACGCGTTATTCAACACCATCGGGGTCGAGTTCGATGCGTGCTCTCGCTTCTGAAACGACCTCCAGTCTCGTCTTTGGGATTTCCAGATAAGGAGTCGATTGCGACGGGAACTGAGCAGCTCGTTTCTTTTAATTATAATTATTCTTGCCAAAATATAAAGAGTAGTCATTGTTGAACTCAATTCACAGTACACAAATGTTTCTCTTCTTCGAGATAGGTAGCTAACCTGGCTCAGAGTGTTATTCATAATCATCTAGTACCGTTCATCACTTGCCTCAAGATTTTTTCACATTTGCCATACTTAAAACGTTCGCTCACGGGAAAATAGTAGAACTGTACGATATAAGAAACAGCTCGTACCCGAGGGATTTTCTTAGATCGAACCTTACACTACCTTCTACCTTCTATAAAATAAAAATCAAATGCTGTTCGTTGGTAACAGCATCACTTGGCTAATCTCTTTTTTTAATGAAAAATGGAAAATTCGGGAAGAAATGAAAGTGCTTTTTTCTATGGTATTTTCGTATGAACTCAATATTATATAATATATATAATAACTCACGATTCGAACGATGGATATGTGTAATTCTTTTGTGGTTTTGTCCGTTACGGTTCTGAAAAGTTTTCACGAAAAAAATCGAGATGATTACAACGGAAAGTCGGAAAATTCGGACAAACTTCAAAAATCATACTCGTTAATAGATAAGATGATCTGCACTACCTTCCTACGTGGTTCGGAGCCCTCCTTATAAACTGTAGGTCCCGTCACGAAATAACCTTAGCTAAGAGTTGAGAGCGACGTTAAATAAGCAAAAAAAAGATAAGATGATCACTCAGAAATACGTTCTTATCTCATTTTTACTTTGTTTACACATTTCCAATAGCTTTTCACGAATCACAAAACTATCACAAACATTGAAATTTGAACAGGGCAACGTCTGTCAGGTCAGCTAGTAAAGAATAAATATCTTCAATCGGGCACATACGACAAAAATTGCCTCTTGAGGCAATACGTACCAGATTCAATGGTTGATAATAACAGTGCAAGCATCTTCATCTATTAACATAATACAGATAATGTACATCGCTCTCGAGTCAGGAACTAGATCTCTGGAATTGAATGTTAATTGCGGTCAGACTTAATTCCCAGGACATAATTGCCCAGATTTCCTGAATAGCGCGCAGGCTCGTTCCGTTTATTACAGATCGAGCGCGCCGGGAATGATTGCTTCCCTTTTTGGTAGTAATTGCGCGATCAGATTGAGCAGACTGTGCGCGGAACGTTCTCTCCCGAGGATGATCGTTCCTAGAAACTCCGGTTCTTCAGGTTCAACCCTCCTGACGCAACAGCCTCGCCGCGCCGGAAGAAATCCGCGGTTCTTCTCGCCGACCGCGGCGAGAGCGTTAATCTTCGTAACAGTGCATCAACCCGTCCGCCAAGTGAACCAAAGCGCATTCCTCATTGTTAGCGGGTGAAGACGAGCGACCGCGACTTCAGGCTAGCATCGTGGTACCCTGGGATCAACAGGAAGAACGGAGAGATGGTTACGCTGCCTTGCGGATTTACAGCCTCTTCTGAATTCTCGAACGTCGTTCGGACAGATCGCTGTTACGAAGACGACTTCATGCTTCGAGTCGTTGGAACTGTTTTCCAGCTTGTAAAGCATAATGTGATTATTCTGGACTGGGATTTGAAGACGTCCTTGTGAGTAGCTTGACTGAATTGATAGATTGACGCTGTTTGGTCGGATTAGATGTTTGAACACTTCCACCAATTACGAGTGGACAGCGAATTTTATGCGTTTATAACAAGAACGAGTAAATGTAATTCAAAACAGTAAAAACATTAGAAGAGTTTAAAAATATCGTTACATAATTTTCGTTTAATAATTTGCTATTGCTTTTCCTTGTCGCAATCCATTAACACTAAACCTAGTCTGGTACGTGTTCCCTTATAAAAATGACAAGATTGATTTTATTTGGGCATTGTGCGGCTCCTATTGCAATACGTGCTTCTACTGAAAATATCTATGCAACCATTCCTTATGAAATCGCTTTTACTATTTCAATAATCTATATAATAAAAATGAAATGCTGTTCGTTGGTCACGACATCACGCGAGAACGGCTGGACCGATTTGGCTAATTTTTTTTCTAAATGTTCGTTGTAGTCCGAATCATGTTTTTACGGTACAAAAAATTAGAAAAGTTGCTCGGAGACATGAAAATTCGGGGAAAACTAAAAGTGCTTTCTGAATCATATTTCAATACAACAAAAAAACGAACGTCGCAACTTTTAATCAATATTTCAATAGGAATTTACATTATCCATTTTTACTGTGTTCACTAGTTGTAAAATAAAAAATCTGGAAGCGGTCATTTTGACCAGTGGTGGTGGTAGGTTTAGTGTTAAGCAATGCTCGATAGTTAATCATTGATTTCGGAAAGTCCATTAGAAGGTCTGCCAAAGGGGATAACAAGATCGAACCGAGGGATCCAATCGGAAAACAGCCTTTCGGAGAACCGTGTGGAAACGGAGTAAGTAGGCTGCAACATACTGATTCGCAACAGTGGGACACAGATACTTGCGGATTGAGACTGTGTAATTGATATGCCGCGTCGAGCACCGTTGTGCGCCGCGGCTCGGGGTATATAATTATACCCTGTTTATGAGGGGTCGAGGTCCCCACTATCATCGGGAGGCTGGATCCTCGTCGAAATCGCTTCGTGAATCACGGCCACCTTGTCCAAGGGCTTGCGACTGCGAAACGAGGCAAGGCAAAGTGAGGCGAGGCAAGAGCACGGATTTCCATTTGTCTTGGTTTTCGTTCCCGCGGTCGTGACTAGGCACAATGATCTTGTAACAAATGCGCTCCGGTTTAGCGGAGGCGTATTCTCTCCCTCCCAAGGGTCCCGAGGAACTCGTCGAGGAACCCGACGAGAGATCGCCACGAGCGAATCTATCCTCATTATTAACTCGTTCGCCGGCGACGAACTGGTAACGAACTGGTTCGCAAGGGTTCGCTGGGATCGCCTGATTGGACCCAATCGGCCCCGACTGGCCCAGGAACCGATCGGGTCATCAATATTGAACAGGACAGCGTCTAGGATTTATTGGGGCTGTCACCGGGGGCGGGATTGGGGATGGGATCATGCTCAAGAATGTGTGTGTTTGTGTGTGAGTCCCGGGTGGTTTTCGAAGACCAGCTGCATTTTCATGCTCCACGACGATCCGCAATTTAGTATGATAATAGACAATACATATACAAGAATGTACTACATAGAATATACTAGAGTTTACCAGAATATGTTGGAATATGCTAGAGTATATATGAATCTACATGAATACACTAGTATACAGGGTGTCCCAAAATAAGTGTAACTCCCGGAAATGGGAGGTTCCTTGGGTCATTTGAAGCGACATTTTCCTTTACAAAAATTGCGTCCGCGGCTTTGTTTAGGAGTTATTAACGAAAAACACGGACCAATCAGAGCGCGGCTACTGCGGATTAATTCTGGTTCGACCAATAGCGATACTACGTTCAGCGTGACCTATCGCCGAGTCGGACTCCGTTCGCTATAGCCGGGATCTGATTGGTCCGTGTTTTTCGTTAATAACTCCTAAACAAAGCTGCGGACGTCACTTTTGTAAAGGAAAATGTCGCTTCAAATGACCCAAGGAACCTCACATTTCCGGGAGTTACACTTATTTTGGGACACACTGTATATCAGAATATGCTAGAATATATCAAAATATACAAGAATATACTAGACAATTTTCTAATTCTAATATACATATATATTTTCGGTATGTTATTATTTCAGACTTGACAAGGCAATAGTTTGTAAGAGGAAATTTTAACTAAAGTATTCAGTTCTACTTACAAAGTCCCGTTTTAGTCGTTGAAAGTTCGAGCGTAGTTGAAAGGACAATTTTGATTTTTCAAAATAATTCAAGAGAGAGTTCAAATCCAGGAAAGGTTTGAATCCACTTGCAACGTGCTTTATCCCATCACTACTTGTCACCGTAGTTGACGCAGGTAGATCGCGTTTTTCCTGGGACCCCCCGTGAGGAAAACTATGTTCCGTCGACGGGCAATTAAATGGTATCTGGCGTTCATTAAACAAACGAGCCGTGTGGCGATCTAATTGCATTCAGGGGGAGAGGTTGCGACGAGCGACGCGTTCTTCCGTGGTCGATTTTTCAGGATGAGAGCTGAGAATAACTACGCTAACGAGCATTGTAATCGCCTTGTTCCCGCTTCTGCGGAGTTCGACGGTTCTACAGAGAGGTTTTATCTTACTCCTATACGGTAGCCTGATCGCAAACCATCCTCGGACTACGATGGTCTCAGATCAGAATTGATCAGCTCAGAATCAGCATAAGTAACTAGCTGAACAGTTTAGGAAAAGTATCACTAAAGATATCTGAATGTTACTGAATAGTGTTGCCAGTCACGGTTCAACGTTCAAGGTTTAACTGTTGTTATTTAACTAGTATTCCATTTTCCAATTATTTTGAATTGTTCTACGGATTATTACACTGCTACGATATAATCGCAAAAGCTAATTCTTACATGTACTGTACACCATTTTGTATAGTAGAAAATAGTCTCTTTCTGAACTGTTAGACTAATTACTATTACTACTTCCTAATGATAAAGTTACGAGAGGTAATTTTTACGCGTTCTTTACTCCAATCTGTACATCATCGATTAGTCTAGTTAAAAATATGTAAGACGATTTAAAAAATTTTGAAAAATCTTGTGGCGTAGAAATGATTTCGGATTCTGATATAACGACTCTCAATGGTGTTTCTGAGTCGCTGTTCAAGTACAAAGGGCTGAAACACCAGGGTCGATGCGGTGATTTCCTGGACGATAAAAACAGATTTTACATTTCCTTGAACGTTTCCCGTCGGACGGTTTCTAAAGACGAGGAACTGTCGTTAATCGTTATCATTCGACACAACCATCCGACAGGCTTTTTCTCAACGATCTCAGGTGTCTTAAAGCTTTACGACGTCATTCGTCCAATAAATTGACAGTCGGTGATGCTAGTGCATCGGCTGCAGCTGCAGCTCTTATCGATGCAAGCCAAGATCGGAGACACGCAACGAAACGGGAAGCGATTAGTGTCGCTCTCTCGCGGATACGTAGACAACCATCGTGCCCGGTGAATGGTTAATCATTCGAGATAACCGACGATCATCGGCGCCTATTACGATCGACGATCCATTCGCAGTTAATTACCAAGTCGTCAACGATGCATGCTGGACGTTTTGCATTTTTCACAGGACATGTTAGCGACATAATCTTTATTTCATCGATTGGTTCACTTAGCGATGACTTTTTACTACCCTTTGAGTTTCTCGTTTACAATGCATCATCGAGTTTAGCACGATTTTTCTTGCGATTACAATTATTTCATTGTATTGTCTATATTCCTAAATACATCAGAATTACAAAAATTTCGAACTAAGCGGATATACAGAGATCAGTCCGCGTCTGATCTAGCGCAAGAACATGCAGGACCTTTCTCGGTAAGTCCAGGATGCGAGATCGCGGTCTAGATCACGGCCAGCTCGTATCTGGGCTAGCAAATCGAACATATTTCCCGATCTCCGTGACCTTTCTGCCTGGGAACCTAACTGGCGAATATCGATGTCTGTGCGAGGGGATTGAGGGGATCGAGGGGATCGAGGGGATGGAGGGGATCGAGGGAATCGTCCTTTCGCCGGCGAAAATCCTCGAAAACGGGATCACGGTCGAACGATTTCCGTCGGACATCGCCCGCGCACCGTTACATTCGCCGTAATTTGCCCGTAATCATCGTCGCGAATAACCGTCGATCGACACACTTTTCGAACTTTTCAAACGCACGATTAGATGAGAAGTAGGGAACGGCCGGTTGGGATCAATTCGGTGTCAAAGACCCCGACAAGCTTGCACGTATGCTCCTTTCGCGAGCTCAATATTAAACTGTGGGCTGTTAAGCTAAATAAACGTTTTGTGCATCCATTGTAACAAATGCGAGCAAAGTACAGAGTTGTATATCGTTATTATTCAAAATAAATATTATTATTTCAAATTGTCCTATCGATTTTCATGAAATTACTGAAATTTAAAACAGTGAGGAAATTATAAAAAATTAAGTACTCCGATACTTAATATTCATCTCAATAAAATGTTATGCAAAATAAAAATGTTGTGCATCCATTGTAAGAAATACGAGTCAAGTGTACAGTTCTTCAATAATGTTATCTTCTATAATCTCTTTGAGTATTTTTATTATTTCAAATTGTCCTACCCATTTTCATGAAATTACTGAAGTTTAAAACAGTGAGGAAATTATAAAAATTTAAATACTCCGATACTTAATATTCATCTCAATAAAATGTTATGCAAAATAAAAATGTTGTGCATCCATTGTAAGAAATACGAGTCAAGTGTCGAATTCTTTAATAATGTTATCTTCTATAATCTCTTTGAGTATTTTTATTATTTCAAATTGTCCTACCCATTTTCATTAAATTACTGAAATTTAAAACAGTGAGGAAATTATAAAAAATTAAGTACTCCGATACTTAATATTCATCTCAATAAAATGTTATATAAAATAAAAATGTTGTGCAACCATTGTAAGAAATATGAGTCAAGTGTCGAATTCTTTAATAATGTTATCTTCTATCATTTCTTTGAGTATTTTGATTATTTCAAATTGTCCTACCCATTTTCATTAAATTACTGAAATTTAAAACAGTGAGGAAATTATAAAAATTTAAGTACTCCGCAATAAAATGTTATGCAAAATAAAAATGTTGTGCAACCATTGTAAGAAATGCGAGTCAAGTGTCGAATTCTTTAATAATGTTATCTTCTATAATCTCTTTGAGTATTTTGATTATTTCAAAATGTCCTACCCATTTTCATGAAATTACTGAAATTTAAAACAGTGAGGAAATTATAGAATTTTAGTTCCTGTTATTTATGATCAATGCAGAAAGACATTTGGTTCCTGTTATTTATGATCAATGCAGAAAGACACTTGGTTCCTGTTATTTACGATCAATGAAGAAAATTTAGCCTAACGGAGACGATTCTTCCCATTTAACACTGATTGATCTGCTGGCACTAAATAGCTCGGTTATTAAAATTGCCCGAGCAAGTGCATGTCGAAGTGGATCCCATCTTCAGTTTGCAGTTGCAGCGTTCAGCTCGGGTTATCGCGTCCCGATCCTCGCAACGGTGAACTTCAAGAATCTGATTTACGAGTGCGGGTTCTCTTCGTGGTGGCGAACGGTAGCCCGCGAGTAGATTCATAAATAATGAGACGGCGAAGGCAATGGAACGTTGTAACAACAGCCGGGCCCCGGTGGATACCCTCGAAGAATAAGAGATTCATAAACAATGAAGCTCAGGTAAATCGGTGTCGGACCGAAGCGGAGGAGCGGCAGCTGGATTCAACCCGAGGAATGGATCTTGTTTTCTTCGGATCTAGCCGAGCCACGGAGGATGATCGTTCTCGTCGCAGTATACTTCAGCGTCGATCGTATAAACCACGGATTCCAAGCGATTCTACCTCGCCTTCCGTGAGAAAACCTGCCGCCACAGCCACAGTTATCTCTTTCTTGATAGAGCGAGAAAATGCGAGGGAAGCCGTTGCCCGCTCAGAATAATCGTGAACGAACGCCGGCAAATTAATGGAAGGTGTGTCATGGTGAAGTCTCAATTACCTGCCATACAAGTTCCTTTGACTTCTAACCCTGCTTTGATTGATGACTGTAAGCGACCTGCAATGCCTCCATTTCTAAAGAAGCCTCAATTTGTGGGAAGATGTTTGATTTTTGTTATGAAACGTTATCGTTTGATTTTTATTTGAAGACTCTTCCATTGTCCTTACTGTATCTCTACCCTAAAATGAAAATTCAATGTTCCAATCCAAATCAGAATTAGGACTCGAATTTCCCCGGAGGCTACTCCATCCGATCTCTGATAGGTACTCGAGCGCAGTTCCAACAGCTACTTCTTTGGCCGCAGAGAATCTGTCTAGGATATCATGGTACTTATCTGTTTAAGGAAACGAACAGAACCATTTGAATAATAAGCTACGAGCAGAGTAAGAAATAAAGAAGGGGAGGGGAGTCCGCGAGTCAGGATCGAAGGTTAAAGATCTTGGCGTCGAAGGAAGTGACCGGGGGTCGCGAAATTTACAGGCGACGACTCGCTTTACCGTTCGCTTCTTCTTCTTCTTCCTCTTCAGCTTCTCCACTAGGCACCCACACCTTTCCCTTTGCCCGTATCCACGCCGAGAATGGATTTATTTCTCGCGACCGGTTGCGTGGGACTCTAATCTTTACGCTCGCGCGAACGTTTCGTTTCTCCTCGTCCTCCCCGCGAAGGTGATCAATTCATCACGAACGCGGACGTACTGTCGTGACGGGGAACGTTTGTTCGCTCTCCTCGTGAAATGGCCCTAAGCGAGCCGAGGATAGAGGATAACTCTCCTCGTCCTGGCAGCGTGCCCGGGCGCGGAGCTATCGCGGGATCAGCCGCGAGTAAAATATGCAAATAACAATCACCCTGCCGGAAATAATAGGCGGGGCGAAATTAGCCGACGGAAATGATACCATCGCGAGCCACTACCCTCTAACTATACCGATCTCCCGGCGTGCAGAATTCGGACCGGTGCCGGTTTCTTTCCAGAACCGTTTCTTCAAGGAGTCGTCCTATAAGCTGTGACAATTATTTCCGCCTTTTTACAAGCCAACGACATATTCATCAAGATTAATCGAATTAACCCTTTGGTTACCCTGGACCAGATATCTCGCGCCCCGATACTTCCCGATAAACGCTTTTGACGAGATATCTCGCCACCTAGCACCAGTGGTAGCAGTAGAAAGTAAATAACTACTATCTTCAGAAAGTAAATAAAATTATTTCAACAAATTAATAAAGATTTCATTAATTTCTCCCTTTTACAACTCAGGATGTAGTTACTTATAAAATATATTTGTCTATAGCGTCTAGGTGGGGCGGCGAGATATTTCGTCAAAAGTGTTTATCGGGAAGTATCGGGGCGCGAGATATCTCGTCCAGGGTAACCATAGGGTTTTTCGGAATTGAATATGGCCACTGCGCCGGCGAGGCCTAGTAAGATGCGTCGAGCGAGTATAGTGCGAAATGCGAAAAGCGGGCCCCTATAGTCGCATAATACTAGGTATTTTTAGTTGAAGAACGGGTTTAAGTCCCACGAGGGTGAGTTTTTGAGAATTTTCTCATCCTCTCAAAAAAAAGAAGGGTAACCAAAGGGTTGAGTAGACAAGGAACATGCTGTTTGTAATCAGGGTCACCTCGAGATCAGCTTTTCCGAGATCTTACGAACAGCAAGTTGTTTTCATTTACGTTTTAATGAAGCTTTGCAGGAAGAATACAAGGAACTATTATGAAGGTCATCCTAGCTCACTTCAGGGTAAGTGCAATAGAGTGCAATAGAAAATAAATTGGTTCGCTGAATCTATGTTCAAAGTCGACTTGGACACTTGCATTATCAGTGGGTTACATGGAAGTCGTCAAAGTTGTCCGAACAGTGTCTCCAAACAATTTATTCATACTTCAGGTATTTGGAATATTCAATTCGCCTAAGCGATAGGCTCAATAGTCGGTGCTAACGAGGCGATGAAGTCATTGGCGTAAACGAGGCTCGATTATTGCCTCGCGGAATAGTTTCACGATGGAAAAGGAGCAGGGAGGGTCCTTCATGCTTCAGTCTAGGCAGGCGAGTTCCTGCGGTGATAACGATCGATCCGGTGAACGAACATAGTCGAGCAGAGCCTGATCTCGATAAATCCTGAAAGTAATTAGCGGCTGGATTGTCGTCTCTGTCGTTGTCTTCGCCGTCCCGAGACGGGGAACAGCCGAAGGAAGAACGTCGAAGGACGATAGGGGAGGGAAGTAGTATGATTACACGTTCTACCGAAGATGCTCTCGAAGGTGCATCGACCTTCGGGGCTCTTCAGGCTATCGAACCACGGGAATGATCCGTGCAGGCGATCTATCGATCCTTGTCTCGATATGCGTAATTTGAGGATTCGTTATCCGAGAACTGGAATTTCGTTAAAATTTGATGACTGGCCTGCGGATTTTATTCACTTGTGGCCAGAATGATAAGAAGACAGTGGATGTTATGCATTCATTATAAGAATGAAGAGGTAACAATTTTAAACAGCGAAAAGACTAAACGAATTTAACCATCATCCTGCGTACATGTACAGGGTATTTCACTTATTGTTAGTATGACCATCTTAAATATCTGGATTAATTTTTTATTACTGATAAAAAGATCAGAGAAAAAGAGTATTCGGTCCGAAAAAATTTTCTTTTTTTGAAATTTCAAGGTAATCGGAGTTTTGGTAAATGGGATTGCATACTGTCACTGCAACTGTGTTATGCATCCGATTTTCACGACAGTATGTAAAGAGTAAAAAATTTAATTGAATACATAACAATTCTCTGGGAACAAATATAATTAATTCAATCATTTGAATTCCTTTTTGTAAAATACGTCACAGATGTCATTTCTAACAGAAGTTTGGACATTTTCCATTCGGTAACTTTACGAGGCTGGGGGTGGTTTTACACCTCCGCACGCAGAGTAAATGTTAAGAATTTCAATGTTTTATTCGCAACTTATTCAAATTGTTGCATAAAGAACCAAATTCCCGCCTGCAGTTGATGCAGAAAAATTTGTATCTAATGGTCAGGTAAAACGTGTGAAACGATGAACGTAATGGAAGAATTAACAGAAAAAATGTTTTGTTCAACTCCTCTTTCTTGCACACGACGCACGAAGGTCGCCAGGGCTTACTAAAGATCGGCCGTTTATTAGCGACAAAATCGAAGATTCAGAAAGAAACACGATTGGCATTATAATCTGCAATTCTTTATCGGAATTTAAAGGCGTAACAGACTACGGATTTCGAAGTACAGGGTTTTTGCCCTCGTTCATTGATCGTCACACACGCGTCCGTCTGATTTACTCGATCGCCGGTCGAGACTTGCCCGTGGATCGTTAATGGCGGAATACTTTAATTGGAAGCGGCGATCGCGATCGACGTGGGGATCGAGTCGATCGTCAGGGGGCTAAAAGCTGGAACGAGAACTCTATTCCAGCCTGTCGAGCCGCGTTTCTCGTCGACGCAACAGAGACGGCTGCTGTCAGCTCGGCGTCTTCGTTTTTCATGCAAATTTAATCATCGTTGCGGACGCGCCGAGGGTAGAACAGCCTGACGGATCCTCGGGAGCGTACTATTTCAATCCTGCGAAAGCGAGAAGGCAAGAGCGCTTTGTGTTCGAAGTTTTCTCTCTGTCTCAAGAATTTCTCGCGTCTCGGGTCGGACAAGAAGAATCGCAAAAAGCGGAAAAATTCTTCACGGTGCCCTGGTGGCGACGAGATCCCTGGCGAACCAGCGACCCTGAAGTTGTTCGACGGTTCGAGGAGAACCGTCACGCCTCGTTGCCTCGGCAGAATGACGGATCGCAAAATTCGGCGGCACGGGAATCGCGAATGCAATATGGCCTCCCGAAGTTCGAGTTCAATTTAATATTTTTATCTCAAACGTACACTGCCGAGTTTCAGTAACAGACGTTCTCCTTCTACTGCGTTTAATCTTTAGACTGCGCATTTGTTTGCAAAATAAAAATTGTAATTATTTATTATTATTAAAAAATTGTAACTAGACAGCGGATCTTATGCGTTTCTGACAAAAATTAGTAGATGGAATTCAAAAGAATAGACAAATTAAGTTTACATTGAAGAACGATATTTTTAACTTCTACAAATAATTGAAAAAGGTGTCTATCTGGCTTCTGTTTCTTGCAATTGATGCAGAAAATTGTTATTTTGCCTAAAATTCACAGTCTGCTTAGAACATGTACTTTATCCCGCCCGATTCTTTCAAGTGGTCTACTCGCGGAGATTCGCAGCAATCGAGTGACGATTCGAGGAAGATCTCGTTGTCATTTTGAGATTTCCGATCTCCGGCTCAGGATTTCAGGGTTCGATTCTCCCAGTACCAATCCGCGGAAACTATGAAACTGATTGCCTTCCGTGGGCGCGGCGCAATTGCCAGTTGCGGCGGCGTTTATCTTCGAGGGACTCGTCTCTTCGAGGAAACTGAAACTACAGTAGAAGCGAAGGACGTTATTGGAATGAAACATTTTTCCCTGGTGTTCATTTCAGATTACAGCGTTCGGTCGACGGCGGAATGACATGCCCCGCGGCGACGACGACCGACCAACAATTGCGCTCTTCGGGAAACGTCGAATAGCACTTAATGGCGTCGAAGACAAACAGATTATACCGCTGGTAGTCTCGTAACCTTCAATTTTTCCCCTTTTTATTCCTGGTACCCAAGGTCTCGACACAAAGTGGGAAAATGTCCAATCTAGCTAGACAAAAGTCATTGTTCTCAGGTATTTCAATCGGGATTTTTACGGTATTGGTAATAACTAACGAAATGCATCAAAAGCATGCAATTCGCGGAAAATACGAATCTGTCGCACGGAACGTTGACTGTAAATCGTCGGTATGATGAAGTTTTCAAGTGAAGTGATTATTTGTCAAGTGTATAGCATACCGAAAGATTTGTAAATTGAAAATCAATACGTCCTGTTTTGTTTCAAACAAAAATTACAGGCAGAAATTAAACGAACTCTTCGTATAAGTGATTTTTTCTAACATCTAATAATTAAATTAAGCTTATACGGCAGATTCTGTTGAAATAGAAGAAGATTGAAGACCTCTTACTTCATCTATAAACGCTTTGATCATTAGTCTCAAAAATTGGATGAAATCGAAGCAATTTATTTAACTAATTAAAAATTGGTAAGCTAAGATTATGATATATACTGAAAGTACTCTTTCAACCTTCTCCTATTTTTCCGATTCTAATCACATTTGCTAGATTTAGTTTATCAACGTAAAAATTAATTTGCAAATCCTTAAAAATAACTTCATCAGTCATTTTCGTGAGACGTAGCTCTCAAAGTGTCGATAGTAGTTTCGATAATTGTGTCGTACTAAAAGGAAGCTTAAAAATAATATTTTACATCTTTAAAAATAACTTCATCAGTCATTTTCGGGAGACGTAACTCTCAAAGTGTCAATAGTAGTTTCGATAATAGTGTCGTACTAAAAGGAAGCTTAAAAATAATATTTTACATAATAATCCAAAACGAAATGATAGGCTAAAAAGTTATGAAATAATCTCCGGTAACCGCAGGTCTCATGATCGCAAGCCTCGAAGCCTTCAGCAAGGCTGTCAACATCATTGCCAATTACACCAACGAGTGACACAGTAGGTCGAATTTCTGGGAAAGCCAGGAACAAGCAGTTTCTCTCCTAGATAAAAAGTGAGGCTGAACCGAGACAGTCTCCTCGCAGCCAGAAGCAGAAGAAGAAGAAGAAGAAGAAGCGTAACAGGAGTTTGTTAACTGTGGCCGCGTGGTAACGATCGGAGAGCACGCGGGCCCCGTTACAAGACAACCAGGGAATCACGGAAGCTCGCCGGGACACAATGGTACGCAGTGTCGCCGGACGAGGAACCGCAACAACAAATGCGACTCGCTCGCCACTACCTAGAAGGGTAGCTTGTTCGCGATATGTAGAATCGCGAGGGGTCCACGGGTGGCCCCGTTACATCTCTGCTGTGGCGACCTAACGTGACTCCGCTACGTGAGCTGCAAACGGAAAAACTTTGGCGATCGCGAGCCTAGAATTGTGTGGGTGGCTGGCACCTCGACTGTCGTGCTCCTTAGATTTTTAGTGCTCTTGGAGAAAAGTGAGAACATCGATCTTCGTTGGTGAACGTTGGTGCGTGATGCTGGAATTTATTTGCTTGGTTCTTTCCGAGGTCGATACAAAGAAACTGCTTGTATTTAACCCTTTGGTTACCCTGGACGAGATACCTCGCGCCCCGATACTTCCCGATAAACGCTTTTGACGAGACATCTCGCCACCTAGCACCAGTGGTAGCAGTAGAAAGTAAATAACTACTATCTTCAGAAAATAAATAAAATTATTTCAACAAATTAATAAAGATTTCATTCATTTCTCCCTTTTACAAATCAGGATACAGTTACTCATAAAATACAGGGTGTCCCAAAACTACTCTAGGAGCCGAAAATGGGAGGTTCTTTGGGTCATTTGAAGCGACAGTTTCCTTTGCAAAAATGGTGTCCGTGGTTTTGTTTAGGAGTTATTAACGAAAAACACGGACCAATCAGAGCGCAGCTATAGTGAACGGAGTCCGACTCTGCGACAGGTCCCGCGAGGCGTGGTGTCGCTATTGGTCGACTCAGAATCAATCCACTGTAGCCATGCTTTGATTGATCCGTGTTTTTTGTTAATAACTCCTAAACAAAGCCACGGACACCATTTTTGTAAAGGAAAATATCGCTTCAAATGACCCAAGGAACCTCCCATTTTCGGCTCCTAGGGTAGTTTTGGAACACCCTGTATATTTGTCTATAGCGTCTAGATGGGGCGGCGAGATATTTTGTCCAGAGCGTTTATCGGGAAGTATCGGGCGCGAGATATCTCGTCCAGGGTAACCAAAGGGTTAATACAAGGGTTAAAAAACTCCATTGTTTCAGTAATCCTAATTTTCATACCAACACGTATTTTCCAGGATTTCCTTCGCGAGAGCATACCGATTAAGTGCGCATAGGTCCCACGCCATTGGGGACAACGTATGCCAAGCCTCCGGAGTACGCGAAGATGCAAATTGTCCTACTGAGCGCTGCCCTTCCTCTGTCGAAACCGAAAGCGTTGGAGCTACGCCTATTAAAACTGAATAATCCGAAGACAGAGCATATTAGTAATTTCTTTTTGTGCCGTCGTAGAGTTTGCCCGGAAGGGTGGCCTCGAGAGACACAAACTCCTCTACGGGGTTATCCTTGCTCCGTTGAGACTGAAAGCAACGAAACTACGCTTACCCGGAGATGGCAATGTACCCACTACTGCTACGAAGAAGAAGAGCAAGATCTTCGACAGTTTATGGCTTCCCAGAGTATGCTCTAAAATTGATCACGTGAAAACTATCGACAGAGTCGAAATCGTCGCGTCAGACCAGCAGAAGCCCGGTTCTATCTCTTCGATCACTCTCTCAGCTCCTAGCAAGAAGAACAAGACCTCCGGCGGTTCGCAGCTCGAAAATCAACCACGTCGAAGAGAGCAACATTGATGCGCAGCATAATCGCCAATCGACAATTATCCGGCATCGATCTCATTACTTCGCATCCCGTAATTTCCCGAGTCCTTCCGCGAGAAGCAGATCGAGAGACCGCACCACCGAGGTCCTGGCAATTCGATTAGGGCGCCGCGCCGCTCGAAGTCCGGAGCGGTTGCTATCCGAGTCTGATCATTAGTTTCGAGTCTCCGCCGGTGGTACGAGTGCGGGAATAGCGAATTTAAAAGAAGTCCCCCTCGGACAAGCGGTTTCGTGTAACCGAGATCCACGGATGCATCTCTCTCGGTGGATCCTCTGTGTTCTCTCCTCCCCTGTTCCATCTCGTCGTGAAGCCTGGCCGGCTGTTCCTCTACGGCGGCTGCGTATCCTTGTCACGAACCTCGGAGTTGCGGTAGATCGTGTCCTTGAGCGGTACATCTCCCTGTTCCTTCCTCTCCGTCCTTTTTCCTTCCTCGTTCGTCGACTCTCGCCGATTCTCTTTCTTTCTCTCCCTTTCTTGCTTACTCGCGTGCGCGCGCTTTCGTTCGCTCGCCTATTCCTGGCCACTCCATTTGCATCGGCCAACAAGAACAGGACAATGAAGAGAGAGAGAGAGAGAGACGAGAAGAAGGTGGAGGAGAAGAGCCAGAGATCCGCTTAGACGGCCGGAAAAATCGTGGAACACGAAAGCAAGCCGCTCGTGCGATCGAGGGAGGAAGACAAAATGTCGCGAGGGGACGGTTTTACATGGCCAACGTCCTGCCTGGCTACGTAATATCTCCTCTCTCGCCGGGTGCACACGCCTGCGCGCCCCAAAGACGACGACGACGAAGACGCAACAGCATCCGGTCGCCTCGCCGCCGCGCCGGATCGTTTCGCGGCTCGGAACTCGTGTCTTGAATTTGCAACCGCTCCAGGCAATCTGATAAAGCCGGCCACCACGGATCCCCGGGATCGTTTGCTTTTTACACGGGTTCGTGCACCGGTCTCGTCTTATTTTGCCCAGGGAGCAGCATCCTGAACCGATCACGGCCCCGGCAATAACCTCCGATCGTTGACTCGCTCCCGGTTCCCCATAGAAAGTCTCCTCTTAAAGCTCTCTGACGCTTTTCGAAGAGCACTCGAAGAACATCTTTGCGTTAAGTTGGATTAAGATCAGATCCACTGGTGAATGCTTTGGAGACCAATGCAGCGACCCATCTGTGCTTTGCCTGCGTTATAAAGTGCCAATGGGGTCGTGCTTTCAAAAGACGCGAAAGAGGGAAACGAGTTTGGATCTTTCTCTGATTTCATTTATGGCGTTATCCTTTATAATTGTAAAGCAACCACACGCACGAAATTGGTTTGATTTGCTTTACGTGACTTAGAAAATCACAGTCACCACGAATGTGTAAGACTGATAGCGAACGTGTCACGGAAATTCAGCTCTGTAGAAACACGAGAGTACACGAGAGTACACGAGAGCTAGAGTAGCGTTTTTCAGGGGCTCTCATAAAATTCGTTCAGTGCCACTTAATTGAATCTAGGATCATCGAAGGAGTATTATACTGTTCTTTGCAGAAGCCAGCAGAAGCACCAGGCGACAATCTCGCTCGTCTCCCCATTTGATTTAAACCATGAGATTCGTGCAGCACGCACGAACGTTCTCTCCGTTCCCCCATAGTCGCGTGCAAACCGTTCGTGCGAGCTTCGTCAACCGAACGGCTCATTAACTCTAAATGATTCCTCATTACGCGGTGCCGTGTCTGTCTAAGCGCGCAATCTCCTAGCCGCGAATAGAAATCGAGTTTTTCCTTTTGATTTCGCTTCCTGAAGAGAGGTCGGAGCACCTTATCTCGAGCGGACGTCCGAGGACTTTTGTTTCGCCGAGGAAGACGGCAATTTCGTCATGCGAACCCTTGCTCGGGAAGGTTCAACACCCTCTCGGCAGCGTTCGGCGATTTCGTTACGCTTCTCTACGCAACGTTTGCGTGCCCGTGGAATCGATTCTACATGGTTTGGTGGAGCTAGAGAACAACGCTGGCCTTGTTGAACACCTTCGTGTCTTCACAGCATCGAAAACCAATGAATTCATTTTCTAGAACATATTCAAGATGCTTTCCTTTTCGTACATTCCTGTGTCTGTTCGCGCGAGCGTATTAGCGCCAGTGGACAGGTAAATTATATTCTTTAATGTTTCTTTGGTTCAGGTGAAGAAGAAATACTTTTTATAATTCTTGAAAGATGGACGTATAGAGATTTAGGTTTACCTAAATAATATGTACAGGGTGTAAAGAAATGTTTGGTTCTGGCTGCCATAGGCGTATTTTACATCCTCGGATCGGTGAAGATGTGTGAAGTTGCCGCAAAATTGTTCTTGACTTTGAATTTTAAGGGCAAATTTTTGTATTATTGCATTTTATTCCACGCATCATGGGGACAAAAAGTGTCAAGGGAACGATGAGTCAAAACTCAACTCACCCATAGTTCTCTTGACACTTTTTGTCCCATGATGCGTGGATTAAAATGCAATAATACAAAAATTTGTCCTTAAAATTCAAAGTCAAGAGCAATTTTGCGGCAACTTTACACATCTTCACCGATCCGAAGGTGTAGAATACGCCTATGGCAGTCAGGACGAAACATTTCATTACACCCTGTACATATAAATAGAATTGATTATAAGAGTTGTATAATCGAAGCTGATCATGTTTTCGTAGCTGATCATGTTTCGTGGTTCACCTGTATACAATCGAACTTGGGCAACGAATTGTCGAGAAGACGTTGAAAAGCGCTGTATTCTTTGTACAATTCCGTGTTTTTATAGGAGAGTTTCGAGAAAGAAGCACTCGAGACAGCCTGACTATGTATGAATGAATATTTGTAGGTTGAACGTCTCGGAAGTGTTAGAATTCGTCATGTTTGCCTATGTAGAATCGACGGTATGGTGTCGCTGGATTTGCAAACGCCGCGAGGATATCGCGCACCGATCCTGCGGCTTTCGCATTACATAAACGCGATAGCGATTACCTCGGACTCTCGTAAGCGCGGTGAAAGTGCATCCTCTGCCATCCCACACCGACACTGACCCGCTTTTTCAGCGACCGTGAAACCGAGGAGACTTTCCTTCCGTAAACCCACGCGGTTCCGCGACATTGTCGCGAAAGCGGTCGCTGAACTCTGACTGTCGACCTCCACTTTGCCCCTAACAAGAGAACCTATTCAGATGAGACAAACCGCTTTTGATCAAACTTATGTCAGATATAGTTTTTCGAAAAATATTTAACACGTGTTTTTTTTATCGGCAACCATCCGCTTTGAAGGGGTGAGAACAGCCCTCAAAATTCATGGTCAGAGTCATATTTTCTGAGATATCTGAGTTGGCCAATTTAAGTTGAGACCATGCTAGTGGTTAGCGCCACTGGCGGCAACTCAGGCCGGGCGAAGATATTTTGCTTTCTGGTTCGGGAGAAAACGTCGACGTTGCAAACTTCAAAGGGTGATTTCTCAAGATAAAGTTTGCTCTACCGCGGGGTATAGTTCGATTTTCCGCTGGGCCCTTACTTTTTAATATAAACTGAAAATATCCTCACAAATTGGTGCAAAAGTGGTTAAAGATTGTTTAAGCATGTTGAAATATTCATGATGTATTAATATTGGATATCAATGTATTCGAGAAAGTCTACAGAATCTTTTGATGCATAGAACAATTCATTATCCTTTATAATAATATCACAATATTTGTTTAAAGTTGAAAAACTTGTTTTTATTTTCAAACTCGTGTTTCTCAAAAATTGTTCGTCTAGGAGAAAAATTAAGAACAGATTCGGAATCAGCACATAAATCTCTATAGGAACCACCATCACAATGTAATTGTGAAACCAATTTGGTGTTGGACAGCGTTATGAAACGATACCTGAACTTAATTTTGTATATTTAATATAGAAAAATCAATATCTCGATAAAACTTCAGATCACTGTGATAATGGTAATAAATTTTGTTTTCAAAGTTACCATTAAATATGTAAACAACTTGTTCATTTTTGTAAGTGAATAAATATTACTGTTATCGAGATTTCATGATTGAAAGTACGAGTATTAACTTAGTTTTGTTATGCACTGTATACATTAATGTAATCAGAGGCTATAATGCATAGCGTCTGGCATCGGAATTAAACGCGCAGATAGCAATCTTTGGGAAAAGAGAAGATACAGATCTTAATATGCAATCTTTAACAGGCAACGCATCAATGTCTGACGTGTTCAGTCTCGAAGGATAATTCTTCCGAAGCAATCGTAGAAACTACAGCGATATTGCGTGGAAGAACCGATCGCGATTAAAAACTATCGGAGATTAAATTGCACTGCAATTCGCGGTGGAATCACACTCCCATTACGAGTGTTCCGCCTGCACCAGGCCAGATGCAACTATGTTCGCTGCTGGCACTGCTGCGGGCCTTGTAATCAATCCACAGGCGCGCTTCCTGCCTCCACGAAGAGCAAACAACTGGCCGACGCGTTGCACCCTCGACATGTTTCCCAACCATTCTTCCTCGGCAGTCCTCGAAGAATGCCAAATTAGAGGGCATCCTCCGTCCGCGGAATTGAACGCCGCGTTTAATTAAAGATCTGCGGCCGGCTCCCTGAATTCTACTACGACGCTGAGATTTATTGTGATTCACTTCGTTGGATTGCAAAATTAACCCCTCTCCGACTGAGGAATATCGTGCTCTTTCGCATCGCGACGAAACTGTAGGTTCTACGAATTGTTTAGGTAAAAATATCGCGAGGTACTACCTCATTAATTTATCGTAGTGGAAAAGACGTCCACCTAGGCAAATTGCAAAAGTTCTGATAAATAGAAAGCGGATTTTATGCATTTATGATAAAAATTAGTAGGTGTAATTTAAAACATTAAATACATTAGACGAATTTAAAACATTAAATACATTAGACGAATTTAAAACATTAAATACATTAAACGAATTTAAAACATTAAATTAAAACATTAAATACATTAGACGAATTTAAAACATTAAATACATTAACGAATTTAAAACATTAAATACATTAGACGAATTTAAAACATTAAATACATTAACGAATTTAAAACATTAAATACATTAGACGAATTTAAAACATTAAATACATTAGATGAATTTAAAACATTAAATACATTAGACGAATTTAAAAATACTTTTATACTATTTTCAACCTATTGAACTTATTAAGAGAGAAAATAAATTTCTATCCCCCTACGGTTTGTTGCAATTCAGATGGAAAATTTTTATTTCGCATAAAGATCAGCTGTCTACTGATAAAAATTAATTTTCTTCAATACTTTACAGTAACAATTCATTTCTAAACTCGGTGAAAAAAATGTCACGTTCGTAGTCTCTAAAAATTTGTATAAAATGAGATGACAGGTTTGAAACGTTCATCAGAAGTGGCCATTTTCTCCTGTCGTCGGAGAGCCATCGATTCAGCTCGAGAACGTTTCGAGTTCCTTGAGAGCCGACCGTTCGCGGATATCTCCACAGTGGAGGAAACTCGAAAATAGTATAATGAATTTCAGGAATGAATAATGCGAGAGTTTGTCCACGATCGTCGGATCGCCTAATTGCTTCGTTAAACGAGCTGCGACGGAGCCCTTCGGAGCTCCGGATTCAGTAAAAACTTGTAGAAAAAGTTGGATTCGCCGATGTTACCTGGTGATCGAGTGGATCAAAGGGACACCGGTGCCATTATTGCGCCGGAGGATCTGCTCCCAACACGATTTTTACGGGGTGGACACGCTCCGAACGTCCTCGTCGCTCGTTTTTCCGTGTCGCGGAGCAGACGTGACGTACTTACGAAGTTCGGGCCCGTTAGAACGGTACACCGGCAGAACGTCCGCGAGATTAACACGCTTTCTTTCGCACGTGGCGATCCGGAGTGAGACGTCACCTGCGACAACCGGTCGGCGATTCGCGAAACGACGTCCGACGATCGCTTTCGCGAACTGTCCGATCTGACACACGAGAACGTGCCCACGGTACTTGCGAAATTCTCATCTCTTACTGGTGTGCTTTATACTTGTAGTTCAATTAATGGCTACAGTATTCGTCTCTTAACCACTTAGCTGTGCAACTCGATTTTGTAAGTGGGTGCTAAGAATTCTTTAATATTTTATTGATAACCCTCTTCGATTTAGAAATGTGTTTCGGTTTTCACAATAATTTTTAAATCGATAGCGAGTGATGTATATTCTCTATATGTGTCCATTGGATTTTTTGAAATTGTAAAAAAATTGAAATCGGTTTTCAATCAGAGAAAATAGTAAATATCGTTTTTTTTGCAACTTTTTTCTGTATACTGAAAATTTTGTAAATCTGTGTCAAATTGTATACAGGGTGAGTCCGCAGAAACAGAACACCTGAATAACGCGGTTGCTATTGGTGTTAGGAAGAGATGCATCGGATGGAACTTGCATGGTTTCGAGGGGGCATTGATCTGATGTTAGTAGCTTTTTTATAGGTGGATGCGTAAAGGACATATGAAGGTCAATTTCATTTTTTTAAATGGAATGAGGTATTTTTTAATACATCCATCCATGCAGCTGGACATTTGTTATAAAAAAGTACTAACCTATGTATGTCGAAAAGTTAGTAGTTCAGGAGATATTTCAATTTAAATAACTCAAAAATACCTTTACTGTCGTACTAAGACGTTACACTAGTAAGTAAACTCTAACGACTTAGTACGACAGTAAAGGTATTTTTGAGTTACTTAAATTTGAATATCTCCTGAACTACTAACTTTTTGACATACATAGGTTAGTACTTTTTTATAACGGATGTCCAGCTGCATCGATGGATGCATTAAAAAATACCTCATTCCATTAAAAAAAATGAAGTTGACCTTCATATGTCCTTTACGCGTCCACCTACAAAAAAGCTACTAACATCAGATTAATGCCCCCTCGAAACCATGCAAGTTCCATCCGATGCATCTCTTCCTAATTCAAGTGTTCTGTTTCTGCGGACTCACCCTGTATATACGAAAAATTTTATCAAAACGAATATGGACAAAATACTATACGCATACCAACAACATTATAAGGAAAAGAGAATTCAGTTAATCAGGAATTGAAAGATATGTAAATGGATGTTTGCTGCTGTAAAATATTGGATAGGATGAAATAAGCGACTCGGTAGGAAAATGCAGAATGCAACTGCAGTGGAAGAGAGGTAACGGACGACCATCTAACTGATGACACTTAATGGCAACGATCGACGCCGGCGTAAATCGTTCCCAATGATTGAAAACGAACGAAAGCAAGCATCGTCGGAGAAAGGCCGAGGAAAGAAAGAGAGGCGCTCGAGCGAGACGCCCGTTTTCGTCTTCTCCGAGTAACGGTAAAACAGTCGACGAAACGAGGTCGTTCGACGATTTTTCGGGTTACGTAACTGCCCTTAGGACTACTCACGATCGATCGCGGTGAATTCCAGCTGGAAACCTGCGTGCGAGTCTCTTCATTTTGTCGGACAAAGCCAACGCGTACCGTTACTCGAGGAACTCGCCCACGATTGTGATTCTTTCGGAAGAAACGGCCAAATTACTTTTTTTCGCTGTGAGAGAATCTTGGCACGTTGACCTAGCGACCGCAAAAATTCAAGAAAAATTCAAAGGTTAAGTATCAGAAATTGAATGATATCGGCGCTAAGTTCGATCATTTTTAGAAAACAACAAATGTGCAATTATTTAAACATGTTTCTAACGTTTCGATTCCAATGTGGATCTTTTGTGTTTATCAAAAATAATTTTTCTCCTTTTTGCTTTCTTTTCATATTTTTCAGACGCAAAAGTGTCTCTTTGAAAAGGATCTACATTGGGATCGAAACGTTAGAAACATGTTCAAATAATTGCACATTTGTTGTTTTCTAAAAATGATCGAACCTAGCGCCGATATCATTCAATTTATTATATTACTAATTTTCGATCGAATTTACCGTTTATTAAGTATCAGAATTGTTAATTACAATGGTTAGCTCCTTGATAATGTAATAATTTCAGAATTGATAAAATAATTTCAAACATGTTGCAAGTTTAGACCACGAATCATTAAGGTGAAACTAAATATGGTAGTCTTGATTTTAAAAATACCCTTCCGTGGTGTTTCCTATATAGTAATTCTACTACGAATAGTAATTCTACTATTTCAGCGAACGAGCCAGTTCAAGTTGGGTATTCGTTTTTCTCAGATCGTACCGTTCCCGTTTACTTAGATTGAGTACTTACTGTAATGTCTACAGTGATCGCAAGAAACGGTAAAAATTATAGAATTTTTGGAAAGATTAATAAAGTGTGGTCCCTCTATGGGAAATTTATAGAGTAACGCTTGAGAAACGAGTACGGTAGCAGTAAAGGAAGGAAACGAGATGCTCGAAAATCTATCATTACCAGCGTTTAGAACAACCTTCGTGCTTTATTTCTTCCTGACACGTACAAGGAATGTATCATTAAATAGTTACTCAATTAAATCCTCGAAGATAATAGTAGCCGGGATGTCTCGAATTACCATTAAGGAAAGTAGAAACTTCCTTTTGAAGCAGGTGGTACAGTAAATACTTCTATCCGAAGATATGTGAATGAAATTGGAAGCCAAGGTGTAGCTAGTATGGTTGCAAGGAAAGGGAAAACGAACATGAATGAAATCCAGTTCTCAAAATTTCAAAGTTGCCAATTTTTTTACGATGACCTTGCATTTCATTTGCATATAGTTATCGAGCATGGAAAGACAAATTCAACGATATGTAGAAATGTATATGTATATTTACGATGTACTATAATGGAGAAAACCAGGTTTCAAAAATAAAAAAATTTCAAACTTGATGCGGCACGTTTCCCGTTGTTCGATCGATTTAAAATGTTGCGTGGATTATTTCTTCAGTGTAATCCTAGGGGGTGTCCCGAAAAATGTGAAAATCGAATAATAAGATGCACCATACTATAGATTTCCAACGGTATACATTTTTCAGCTTAATTCTCATCCTATGAAATTTTATAGCTAAAAAACAAGTCCCTTATACAATTTCAATATCTAATTTGAGAACGTCCCACGGTCCACGTGTGGGTAAGGTACGAAGGAGTGTGTATGTGGCCTAAAGCGCTCCCAGGCGCAAAGCCATCGAGTTAATCGATCGGGGACCGGAAGCGCGCGTCTCTCGCCGTTTCACGTAATTCCACACGCTAATATTCTATTGAATCTGAATTTTTCCGAATGTCCCGTCCGGTTCGCGCGGCACTTCGCCATTAGTCGGCTTGTAATGACTAGTTCGTAAGCGGTCTCCGCACGCTAACTAAAAAGCGGCATTGGATCTCGGCCATTATAGCGTCTTTTTGTAATTCGCTATATCGCGGGTCTAATAACCAAGCGGTGATCCCCGCGCAATAAAGAGAAATAACAGCGGAGAAATGACGCCGCTCGCGCTCATAAAGATGTTCGTAATAAGTGCTTGGACAGGAAAACCACCGTCAGTTCGCACCGTAAACATCAAGGAATTTAATTACCGGAGATCAAGCGGTGCGACGGGTCTCACGAGCTTTCGGTGATTTTTAATTAACCGAACGCTTCCTGAAAACGAACCTGCCGAGAGGTGATGGGTGGTCGGGATACAGAGGCCAGACCAGCTGCAATTCTGCAGAGTCCTATATCCTATCCCTCAGGCTAGGCGAGGAATCGCGAGCGATGAACTGTCGACGGAAATTATTATAATAACGTGGGTCGAGGGACGGGGACGGTTTGTTCCGCGTCCACCAAGCAATCAAAGACGTGACGGACCTGACGTGAGACGCCGACCTGTTCCAGGCTATGGAAAGCTTGTGGGGTCTCGACACCTCTTGCCGTTCGAGGAATCCATTGCCTCTTTCTTAGCAGCTTTCGAAAATCTCAAGCTCTGCATACCGATTTTTTGTTGGAAATTTAAAAAGACAATGCGCTCTCTTGCGTCTTTTTCTTATGACGTTGGTTTGTTAGAGTCTACATTTCAATCGCAGTCTAGCCGCCGATATTGTATCACGTGTTCCTACATAAGTAGTATCTGAATAAATGTAATTATAAGATATATTAAAACTGTAATACAATAACCTTTCATTGTGATAACAAACCACGAGTGCAGTAAATAAGCTGCGAATAATACTTTTACATAACATTTTTAAAGCATTTGCTCTACATTTTATTGATCTGTGTACTGTTCTATTCAAGCTTTTACCATTTGCGTCGACTGCGTGCTCTCATGAAAGTTTCAATAAAATCAAATTGTATATTCGTAGTACACAGGTAAGAAGTTAGAGACATACGTTGTCTTGTGTTTTTTGAAGAATCTATTGTTGTACTTTTTTAATGTGTTCTGAAAGCTTGAAGTAGTAGCATAGACACTTGTAACACGTCGAGCATGAGGCTCTCTTTAGGAACTTGTTCTAGAAAGACTGAACTTGGAATTAAAAAACCGCAGGGCAGTTAACACTGCCGAGTCGGTAAGTCTGGTTTAATTGAAAATTCATTCATTCTGTTACTTTATTGACGATTTTGAACAAAATACCTAAAAAATTGATGAAGTACCAGTTCCCAGGACCGGTTACACGGAGCGGAGGTAGAATAATTGACGCGTGTGAAATTGATCGTGCGAGCCTGATAGATTGGGAACGATGCGAAGTCGTCGGTTCGAGTGTCGATCAATCAAGTAGATTAATTACCGGAAAGATTGTGGGTCGCACGGTAACAACTCCGTGCTCCATTCTCGTTCCGAAATTCGCCTTGAACTTCGTCCAGGGTCAAGTGGAACGAGGCCGAAGAAAAGTTGACCGAGCAACGGTTTTGATCGACCATTCGAGCCACCAAACTAGTCGAGCCGCGTTTCATTCATCATTTCTTGTCGGCCGTTCGATTTGATACACGATTCACCGTTAACACTATCGATATTCGAATCGCTGACGTCAGCCGTCGTGTGTCACTCTAAAATCGAACCTACGTAATATTTTTGAATCTTTAGAAAATCCTAAACTCAATGTGTAGATTTTATGAAGAATTTAGAAAAACATTTTTTTCACAAAGTTACGAGAAGTCGAGAAATATAGTCTCACTCGCGAAAACTGAATTTGAGAACAGAAAAAATATTCTGAAGGCACTGTTTGCGCTATTTTATTAGTATGATATACAAGAGTGTTCAGATCCTGTGAAAAATTTGGGACGCGTGGGAGAATTTAGAATCCAAGAAAAAATGTAAAAATGTACGATGCCGAGGTTCCAAAAAGCAGAGTTAAACAAAGAAAATAAAAACGCCAGTGCAATTTAGTGACCCATACTGATAAGGGAGAGGTGAGGAGATGATGTACAATACTGCCTATGTTCAATAAAAATTTCGGTGCATTCCAAAAACTTTTCAAACCTCGAAAGAGTGTAAAAATCTGCGCTGCAACGCTAGGTCTCGAAAAACCGGAGTAAAACAAAGGAAATAGAATCAGCGATGAAATTCAGCGGTGCATCGTATCGAAGGGAATATTGAGAGATGATTTAGAACGATATCCAGGTCCGGTAAATAATATGGTGCTGAAAAAATGCAGAACAGTGACGTTAAAGTCCCTAAATATATCGAGTTGACCGAAAGCGAAAAACTCGCCGGTGCATTTCAGCGTTGAATCGCTTCGAGGATGGAATCGAGGGCGATGCAACGATGCGTGCGTTTCGTACGTACTATGATGCAGGCCTGGTTTCATTGAAATTGCCATCGGGCTGCGTGGCACGCATTCCACTGGTTCATAAACCCGGTGGCACGCGATTCCCCGAGCTCACGCGAACAAATCGGTGGTTCGAATCGATTCTCGTTCATTAACGAGACCGGGAGGTATCACGCGATAATTAAATGCTAGTCGGTTCCAATTACGCTCGAAAGAAGTGGAAACTCGCGGGACGCCTTCTGTTGGCGATCGATCTGTTTCTCTCGCGTACAATCTTGTAAATTTGTGTTTCGTTGGAGGAAATCGGTACCGTAAGATCGTGGATCGTTGGGATCGAACTGTAGATGGAAAAAAAGGGGAACTGAAATCGAGCGCACGGGAGAAAGAAACATGGGAAACCGCAAGCCAGGGCCGAGATACGATTCACCTGGAATCGTGCGAAACGGAATTTCGAGAGGCGACAATCGGATTTGTGGTCGCGCGTGATTCTGTCTCGCTCGATTAACCCGATCCGACTGTTAATTAAATATCGAGGCATCGTCGCGTTGCTATTTTTACAATTCCGATAATCCAGCCCGAAGTGTTCTTTGTCTATTTTCGCCTCGGAACTAATTTCTTTATTGAGAAGAGGTTGCGATAATGAGGTCGTGCCGCTTCCGTTTGACTTTAACGGTATCGCGAGACTGTCACTCTTCCTTTAGGAAAACCATCGACTCAAGTCGACGTACAGTGGGCCATTCCTGTAAAATAGGTGGAACTAATTCGAAAATATTCATGTCACGAAATAAGTTCAAACGAGGTCTTCTCATAGCAAATGCTTGCGTGAGGTGGACTAGAAATATCACAAATTTACATCTCATCTTATTTGATAAATAAATAATAGTCGAGTATAAATCTCTTGAAGCAACGTATTAGTCGGTTCTCTTCGCGTCTCGAGTGGCAACGCCAGGTTCCGTTACCAAGCGAATATAGTACAATTCCTTGTTGCATTTTAATACAAAATCAGGCTAACTGTGTCGATTACTGCGCTATCATGCTTCGATCGTACTTTATTTTACTGTTACTCCTAATTGATCGTGAATTAACAATATGTATATGCATTTCATGGAAGAATGTGTTTTACAATGAATATTATATGTAGACTGCGGATTTTATGAATTTATGATAAAAATGGGTCGGTCTAGTTTCCGACAGTAAACAAATTTGAAGAATTTAAATATGCTACTATATTATTTTTAACCTTTCAAACATATTTAACAAGAAATTAAATATTTATTTCACATCAGGGTTTAGTCGCGTCTCGAGTGGCAAATCCAGGTTCCGTTACCAAGCGAATATAGTACAATTCCTTGTTGCATTTTAATACAAAATCAGGCTAACTGTGTCGTTTACTGCGCTATCATGCTTCGATCGTACGTTATTTTACTGTTACTCCTAATTGATCGTGAATTAACAATATGTGTATGCATTTCATGGAAGAATGTGTTTTACAATGAATATTATATGTAGACTGCGGATTTTATGCATTTATGATAAAAATGGGTCGGTCTAGTTTCCGACAGTAAACAAATTTGAAGAATTTAAATATGCTACTATATTATTTTTAACCTTTCAAACATATTCAACAAGAAATTAAATATTTGTTTCACATCAGCTTGTTGCAATTCAGATAGAAAGTTTTTATTTTGCATAAAGATCCGCAGTGTAATTATATGTAATATAATAATAAATGTTTTACGAACCAATAAGTACGACAAAATATTCGTGAAGCTTTCGAAGGCTGCACAAGCTGAAATTAACTGAACATGGAGTAAAAATCGAGAACTCGCGATCACCGAGCATCGACACCGAAGCTAAAATGAAATTACGCGCTCGTGAACCGCATTAGGCCGCTGCAGGATATTAATGGGATATTCGGAGGATATTTCGAGGGTACCTTGGGTGTCTGACCACGAGAGGATAGCAGGGTTTAGTGGACGTGTTCCGCAGACCAGATCCCAGCTAAATTATACGCTGCACAGGGTTGGCGGTCAAGGCTCTCATTTTATTCTCTTTCTTTTCTCTCCCGAAAAGAATAAGGTCGATAAAAGTTCGGGAGGATGATAAACAGCTTCTAGACGATGGGTGGAGCCCGCCGTAAAAACGATAGAAAAAGAGAACGTCGCTGGACCCTCGCTGGGCATAAGGATTCGCCGCGTTTCGAGCATCCTCGATTCCTTCCTCCCGTTTCCTTCCAGAGATTCTTCGTTCGAGAATCACTTTGTTCGATTTGTGCCGGTTGCATATACTTTCTTGTCAACAATACATTATAATTAGTCTACGATTTGTATGCAATTATGAGTAGATCGAATGCAAAACAGTGAACACGTTCGAAGGTTTCCGAAATGCCGTTGTATAGTTTTCAACTTTATACAATTATTAAGAAAAGAAGTCTACCACCTCTTGTATTTGGCGATTAATATACAAACAATTTTGATCTCGCATAAAAATCTGCAGAAAACGAAATGAACTTTTGCGACAACCTAAGTCATGCACCGTACGGTTCAAGCGTTTCTCGAAGGTAGAATTTTCAAACTTGTATTTTACCTAAATTTTTAATAAATGTATTCGAAACAATGATCTATAGTGGAAATCCAGTTACACGATCATCGGTTCTCATTCTGGGAGCACAGAGACTATACTGAAAGTTAGCATAACCCTTGGACGATCCTAATGTCTGAATATCGTTTCTATCGTTTCTTCCGAAGAGTGGTTAGGATAAACGCTCACAGTGCGTATGGTGTAAAAGGATAAAGCAGTGGCAGCGGATGGGGGATCCTTATGCGAACGCAGCAAGGCGGAAGATGCACTTCTGCGTCCTTATGCGTTTGTTCGCGGCCCCAAAGACGGAAGCGCCTTCTTAAGGCGAGCGCAGCGAAATAATGCATGTTCGAAGCTGCATCCGCGTGCGTCCGCGACGGGGAACAATAAAATCTCGGCTCGCCGATTCCCAGGAATCTCCGGGAGCCGATAACGGTGCGTCTAGCTGTCGTTAAAATCGCGTTAAGCCCGACTAGGATTGCTCACCTTGTGCCACACTTATCGCGAACACAGTTACCGGCGTTGGATATCGCGTGGAATCAGGATCGGTAATTCTCTCTCCCTCTCTCTATGTGTTCGCGATTCATCTCGTCGCATCATGTCGCGAGGAAAGGAAAGCTAACGGGTCTCCCAGGCTCGTAAATCACGAAATATTCCCGTCGGACGGAACAATCGAGAAACCCAGCTCCTTGTCCCTAATTGATACAGTTACCAGCCAGTCCTGTTAATTAAGCCTCTTCATGGAATCGCGTGTACACCTGACACCACTGATTGCATCGTTACTCCCGAGGACGCATCTCTCCCTCCCCCCTCTATCTCTCTCCCTTTTCGAGAAGAAAATCGTGGAACGCGTTATGCTACGTTCTCACGTGGCGTCTATCGCCGCTGATAATCGCTTCATCCCGGTACCCATCGAGGATTATAAACGAGCAATCCCGCGACCACGCTTGTGTGCTCGTCTTGTTAATTGGCCAGTGTCAAGGCCGCCATATTCGAGCCCTCATTAACAAATCGCGACGCTTGCGATAAATCTCGGCACATACCTCCTATACCGTCGCGGAAACGATTAGGATCGTTTTATGCCGCCGTTGCCGGCGACTTGCGCGACTCTTAATGGAATATTGCGGCTCCACGCCAATTATCTGGGATTAGGGCTAATATTCGTCGATGCTGCGAGAGATCGATGATGGTGAAGACCGTCTAGTAATTCTGGGGCCTTTGGAACGAAACTATTTGCATTCCTGAAGAGCCTGTGAGCGTGATGTATGTACATCTTCGTGCAAAATCAAAATTGTCTTCTATCAAACATAAAATTGCAGTTATACTCGAAGTTAATGCAGATAGGATCTTAAGAACAAGCATGGGAGCTCAAAGTGATATAATGAGTAGACTGCGGATCTTTATGCAAAATAAAACTATCTTTCCTGAATTGCAACGAACCGGAGTGAAATAGAAATTTATTTTCTTCCCATTGTGTTGACTAGGTTGAAAATAATAATTATAAAATATATATATATATATATATATAATATTAAATTGCACCTATTCAGTTTTGTCATAAATGCATAAAATCCGCAGTCTAATAATGAACCTGTAGAGTGTAACTGTATTTCTTGCCCAAAACTCTCAATGATAGTTGCATTTTATTGCAACATTTTCACGCAACAACCTAGTAATATTTTCTTTTGCTATTTCATCGACTAGCAATTTTTCCAAAACCATAATTGCAGACAAATCCCCTTCATCGTATCCGCCCGATAAAGCGTTAACGGGCCCCGGCGACCATAAAGCCTTTTATCTAACCGTAAATATTTGATCCGCGGACCGTCGTGTGTACAGAAGCGATACATTCGAGCGGCTCGCGATCAAAAACAAGAATTAATAAAACCTGCGAGAGAGGTGGTTTCCGTCCGGGAGCTAGTTTTCCCCCGCTGATTAATCGTCCTCCCGGTAGCGCTGTAAATTCTTAGATATTACGCACGCCCACTTGCAGGCAGCTGCGTGATTGCATATTTGCCGTCGTCGCAGGAAATTTATCCCGTTCGAAAGCGACGATCTCGAGTTTCCGGCTACGGTGTGCAGCTTCGGAATCAATGATGCGTCGCGTTTCGAGAGATACACACCCGGTACCGCATTTTACCGACGAGATTAACGACGAGATGAAGCACTTTGCTAGTTGAAAACACGCGGTGGAAAGTACTCGGAAAAACATTTCGCAAAATAAGAACATACTGTCGAGCGGGGTTCGATATGAACAGTTAGCTTCCGCTTTCAAAACGGATTTTTCTCGGCCTCTCGTGTATGCTTCGTTTAGCCTCTTGCCCTATTACACCGAGCCTGAATCGCGACGAAGATGGCCAATATTTACAGGTTTTATTTATTGATACTTAAGCATTCATTTATCTGATTTTGTGTAGAACTCATTCCGATTCTCTGTGGACTGAGACGAGCTCTCAAAAATGTTAAAACAAAAACAATTCATTCAAGTTCTTTACGAATATCCCGTAAACTGAGACCGAGCGATGAATACATGTGTAAGAAGTTGTTCGAAATGTTAACCGTGACAACATATGTCAAGATCAAAGAATTATTGCGAGAGGCAACGACACGATTCGAGACAAAATTGAAATCAGTGAAATATACATAATTCTCTTAAACACAGAATTAATTTAAAAAATAACGATATTCTAAATGCATAATCTTGATAAGGGAGATTACGATTTCCGTTGCCCCTTGTTTAGAGGTTTTTGTGTTCTTGCGGTCATTTTCAGAAAAAAATGTATATGTCAAATGGGCTTGGCGTAGCCGGTTAAGTAGATTTCCTATTTTTTATAAATCTGAAAATATCTCGGTAACTATACAAAATATGGCAGAATATCAAGAGACCTCTTTTGTAGCCAATTAAATTTTCAACAATTTATGTCGTATGACATTTTTTTATTAACTGCGCAGTTTCCGAGAATATTTATATTTCAGTGAAATTGCAGAACTGTCTCCTCCCTGAAATGATGATCGGGGGAACGTAAAGGCTCCGTTCACAACTGCTTATATGATACTCAAGAAATGTCTATGTACTAAAACTCAATTATCAGTGAATATTAATGTCGCGTTAGGTTATGTTAAGATATGTTAGGTAAAATTACCCTAAGAACACAATTTTAATCTGCAAAGTAGGGGCCACGGAAATTGTAATCGTGCCTCTCGATACTTATGGAGAAGATGAAACAAGAAAACGTTACTCACCACGTTACGGTAACCATATTACGTTGAAAACTTGTACACTTTATGCGCCTCGATAACAAATGTCGCGGTTATCACATTCACTCACGGAAACATACGTCACTTCATTTCCACTATCATTATACTAATGACACCACGGCCGAAACCTTAGGTCAGCGAGGGTCGCAGCTACGGTGGGGCGATGGGGTGGAGTGGGGTGGCTACCTTCGCGAATTTTTCATTGGTGGAGAGGGGCGAGAAATCCGAACAAAATCCCCGACGATCGGCGATTGCCCCCGAATTGGGACCGGATCGCAGCGAGGCGATTGGTCCATCGCCTCGTCGATTAAATATGGCGAGTGCCTTGCGCACAATTGAGAATGGGGGTTCATACCTCGGATCAAGAATTTCCTTGGAGACGTCACCTTTCGAGAACTGTCCCACTAACGTACCAATAGACAAGGTGAAGTCGCGATCCACAACATCAGCGGCTTCCGTGTATGATTGAGAAATGTAATTAATCATCAATTTTTAAAAACATGCCTGTTTTTAAGGGAAATTTTCAAGCCAATTATACTATGCATTCTTATTGGAATTTGATGAACGTTTGAGGGCTTGAATTAAAGGTGGAAGCACATTATGAAAAGAACATTTCGTTTAAACGACCGATTTTTCCCAAAAGTTTACGAAATAATAAATAAATATACTTGTATACCTTGCTTTTATGTCGCTATCCACCATTTTTAATTATCTACATACAGGGTGTCCCAAAATTCCTCCGACACCCGAAAATGGGAGGTTCCTTGGGTCATTTGAAGCGACATTTTCCTTTACAAAAAGGCGTCCGCGGCTTTGTTTAGGAGTTATTAACGAAAAACACGGACCAATCTGAGCGCGATGTAGACATGCGATGACACGTTCGGCCAATTGACAGTTGGCGCGTCGGGCTGACTGTGCTAACTCGCGTCTAGGTCGCGCTCTGATTGGTCCGTGTTTTTCGTTAATAACTCCTAAACAAAACCGCGGACGCCATTTTTGTAAAGGAAAATGTCGCTTCAAATGACCCGAGGAACCTCCCATTTTCGGCTCCTAGGGTAGTTTTGGGACACCCTGTATTTTATGAGTAACTGTATCCTGATTTGTAAATGAGAGAAATGAATGAAATCTTTATTAATTTGTTGAAATAATTTTATTTATTTTCTGAAAATAGTAGTTATTTACTTTCTACTGCTACCACTGGTGCAGTAGAAAGTAAATAACTACTATTTTCAGAAAATAAATAAAATTTGTATCCACTTGGTCGGAGGAATTTTGGGACACCCTGTATACACTGCCCCATCACTTGTGTGCACAGTGCGCCTAAGGAAGTTCCGTTTCAAAAGCACCGAATCAAAATAATTACTGAAATGTGTGAGAGATAAAATAAGGCGGTGAAATAGAACTATTATTATTAAAGTGCGTTATTTCCTATAAGGTTGCTGAAATTGACTCGGGTTTGTAAATCCTAGGCAAGTTACGCGAACCAAAATGGCTACGAGTGGCTGCTTTTAGGTGAGCATCGGAAGCCATGGAGCGAAACTAGGCTGGAATCGACCGGGGTTCGCAGTGCCGGACGAAATCCATGAACCAAAATGGCGGCTCCGCTTCAAATTCACATGATCGCGATCCCACGGCCGCATATCCATCCGGTGTGTACCGTTAATGGACGTTCCACGCGTAATTCACCTCTCGGCGGCGCGGCATTCGCGAATATTTTCTATCTGCTCGCGGTTATCTCTCGGACGCTTAACGACCAGAAACGGAAGCACCGTTCGACGTTCTACCGATTAGCTTCGTCGTGACGGCAGCGGGGAAGACCAACGACAATGACAGGCAACGCTGATACAGCGCCTCGGAACGGCGCGGCGCCGTGGAAGCTGTAAACCGACGATCGTTATCGCCGATCGCCAGCGCAGGGTCATTAAGCAGAAAACCGTTCGAGTTAGACGATCAACGGTTTTATGCTAAATATTACGGTCCACCGGGATGATTTAGCATCCGAACGTCTTGCCGGATAACTGTCTCCTCATCGATTTCAATTCTCGGGTCTCTTCTTTCTGGGATTCTGTTCTTTCTGGTAGGATACTGTTTGTTCTGTCATTAGAATTACGAGTCACTTCACACCGTTTCACAAGGAAAATGAGGACCGTTGGATTACAGGCCGGTGCAGTAACCTGTCCGTTTTCTATTTCGCCGTTGGTCTCTTTATCGCGCTATTTTAATGGATGCGATTAGCACGACGAACTAGGAAAATTGATTTGTACGGGCTATGCTACTGTTTCATTATTTCACCTGATACACTGTTGGAAATTAGTTGCTTCGAACCCTTATGTTGCAATTAATGAAATCGTTGAGATACTTTCGTGGATGATTTTTATATCTCAAAATCTAACAGTATTTATTGCGATCTCTCGAACCAGATTCCTTCTGTGCCAGCAATTTACAGTCTATTATCAGAACTGGTAAGCTTGCCAGGGTGAGCCACCTCGATCTCCTATTTCACAATTAGTGCAATCGTGAAGGTATCCTCGTGAGAAATGATCGAGCAAATTGATTCGAATCGATACAGCCGCGAATAACTGTTCCTAATCAAATCAGCAGTAAATAACGAGCGAGTGAAACGATAAGCGACACGAAAATCGGCAACAACGTCATGGAAACGACGCCATAACGCAGTCACCGATAAGCGGTATGAGATAATTTCACGGATTCGAACGCCTCGAGGACACTGATTAATAGCCTCTGGTTACTTATCGTTCGATAACGAGCAGTTTTCGCGAACGAGCGCGAGGATCTCGAGAAATCCGCTCGGAAACTCGCCGGTTAACGGGAAATCGGCGAGAGGATACTGGGCCGTAGCCTGTTCGAGAAATAAAGGAGCGTAGTGGGCGTCGTTGTTGGCCATGGCCTCGGATCCACAGCGATAACTAAGGTCGTAGCGTTTTATGGAGTCCAGGCTCATAAGTGTAACGGTGTCCGGACGCAAGCCTTTGCGATCCACGAACCCGAAGAGGAACGGTTACCGTTGCACGGTCCACAAACCTCTTCGACCAACATACTCCGTGCGTATCGTAAGTACGCCGACGCGACGATATCTCAATATTTCGATAATTAGAAAAAGAACTGCATTAACGAGCCAATTTAACGATTCCATACTTGACCAGTCACTTGAAGTATGCCACCCAACTTCACTGACAAACCACATGCTGTATAAAAAAGTGTTTCAGAGAAATGTTCCTTGATATCAACCGGGTATAATTTCTTTATCGAGATGCTAAGGTGAGCTTGACTTTTGTAATGTGTGATCTTATATTTTGTGATGCGAAAGAGTATTGAATATTGAGTAAACAAGCGTTGAGGTACATGTAGACAAACACTGATAGTGACCATATGATATATACATATATAATATATACAGGGTGTTCCAAAACTAGTGTAGGAACGGAAAATGGGAGGTTCCTTGGGTCCGCGGCTTTTTTGAGGAGTTATTAACGAAAAACCAATCAGAGTGCGACCTAGACGCGAGTAAGCACCGTCGGCCCGACGCGCCAACTGACAATTGGCCGGACCTGCTATTGCATGTCTAGATCGCGCTCTGATTGGTCCGTGTTTTTCGTTAATAACTCCTAAACGAAGCCGCGGACGTCATTTTTGTAAAGGAAAATATCGCTTCAAATGACCCAAGGAACCTCCCATTTTCCGATCCTACATTAGTTTTGGGACACCCTGTATATATACATTTATGATAGTGTCATTCTTTGATGAAAGACACACTAATTAATCGTCAGAGATAGATTGTTTCAGTGAGGATTTTCACACACTGGGTCAGAGTCTTAATGTTTATAAGAATCAACAGGGGAATTGGTTTTCCTATGCTAGGCACACAGGTACTTATTACCTAGCGTCGCGAGCCGTGTGTCCCTGTTAGCTTTAGCCTCCAGCTTCCTCTCTTTCTTTCCGTTAGTGCCGTTCCTCCCGGTCATTTATGACGATGTTACGAGCACAGTACTCGTCGCGGCTGCTTAGCATGTCGTGAAAGCCTGCGCGATCGAGCCGGAATCTACCCTAACACACTTTCCCGCCCAGATAACAGACATGCCGCAGTTTGCTCCGATCGTGCATCGACACTATCGCACGTTTCGACCGATCTATGAACGGTACTCGCCGCGACGACTACACGCGATCCAATACAACGGATTAGCACCGGAGTTAATCCTTAATAAGATGATCAAAAGCAAAACTCAACTTGAGAGGATCTAGACAGAGCTGCTGTAAAATCATCACAGCTGTCCGAGGATCACAAGCCAATAAGAAACATAGAGACTACGTAGATGTTGTACGTGTGCGGATCATCAAGGAGAATCATTTTGGACGTTCCGCGTGTGTCTAGATCATTAAAGAAAGACCTCTAGAACGTACTACGTGCATGAATCATTAAAATCATACCTCTGGTTCTTTCGATTAGCAAGTGTGCATCGTCATGTTTCAGCACAGTTATAAAACCGTCCAAGAACTAATGCAGAGACTCTTTGTAAATTCTGAACGTATGAATCATTTGGAAGAGACTTTCTGGACGATCTGCCCATACTGTATGTATAGATCATTAGAGGAGGACTTTAAGAACATACTTCGCGCACAGTTCGTTAGAGGGAGACCTTTTCGAGGTTCGACCAAGAGCATGCATCGTTACGGTGCAGCTGTAAAACCGGCAAAAACATGGACCGTCTAAGTATTAATATCGCTGACACTCTTTAGATGCTCCGCATGCACGAGTCGCGAGGCAAAAACTTTTTGGTTCGTTTACGCGTATATATCTTGGAGGGAAGACTTTTAGAGCGTAACACGTGCGTAAATTGTTATGGAAAGACTTTTTTGGATCATCAATCATGATCCTCGCTAGATTATACATAGTATAATAGAATACACAAGAATATACCAGAATACACAAGAATATACCAGACTATGCTACAGCATAGTGTATTCCACTACATTCTAGTAAAGTGATTTATATGATGCAAATGGATTAAGCAGAAACAGTTTGGACCACGTGCATAAATTGCTTTCAGAACGTACCACTCGCGTAAAATGTCAGATTCGCGCGGCAACAATTAAGAAGATACATTTGGGACATCCTACGTGTACAGATCTCGAAGAAAAGTCTTTCGGTACGTGCAATGAGTATCGTTAGAGAGGCAGTTTTCGGCTGCTCGTGAGTGAGCATCGTTAAGGCGCAGCGGAGTTATCAATCTGTACGTATAACTGCGCCTGGAGGTTGTAGCAATAAAGAGAACCCGGCGCAGTCCTGGCATTTATGCGCCCACGCGGCCTCGCGATCGTAACTCGCCTTTATCGGAGATCGACGACGCCGGTAATTCCGCAAAAACGCGGTTACCGTTCGGCTCGGCTCGGCTTGGCGCGGATGCACGCGCCGAGCGATATCTGCACGCGCTGCAGCAGTTGCAGTTGCACCGCGAGAACTCCCTACCGTTAACCCTTTCTCTCTTTCTCTCTCCTCTCTTTCCCTCTCTGTCCCTGCTCCGCCGTTTATGGGCTGCGCCAGTCGATCCGCGGATAAACCGAATACGGAAGAACCCCTAACCGACGAGAGACCGCACGATTTTTGTCTGACAGCTTCTCGGGAAGATCGGATGACACTCGCGATTCCCTCTCCTCCTATCTCTCTCTGTTCATTCTTCGAGTATCATATTTGTGAAAAATCCGCGCATCTGCATCTCTCTTTCTACGAGGTTTCTTTTTAACACGTTTCCTGCAGAATTGCTCGACTTTTTGGAGTAGAGAGAAATCTTATAGTGCGTTTACTCTCGATTACATCGTTTTTTGTCATACACGTTTCATTCGCGGTTTCACGAATTGTTTAAAGACGTTCCGTGTTTGAAACTTTATTTGAATACATGCTGTTGATCAATAGACGCCGGATTTTTATGCAAAATAAAATTTGTCCAAGTTTATTGTAATTAACTGAAGTTAAATAGAACGATATTTCCTGTTGTAGTGTTCTTAAAAATTCAAGAATAATGTAACAATATCGTTAAATCTGTCTTCTTAGTTTTGTATTTGACGTATACGTTGTTGTCATGAGTATATAAAATCCGCAGTCTAGTGATTAGAAACAACTTTATTTAAGCACACTTGAATCGGTGGCTGGAGCAATCATTTATTATCTGACGAATGATTCCACTGACAAGAAAGAGTCACTTCGAAATATTTAAGTTAGTGTGTTCCCGCAGGACTCCCGAGGGAATATTGTGGTTCAAAGAACGCCGGCGCAGCGGTAAATTATTTCTTTGTGTTTCTAGCCACAATGAATTTCACGTTCCACTGAAAGTTTTCTCTGGCGTGTAGTCGAAGTGAGAGGGTCTTCTGGACCGAAATGGCTGTTGTTGGTCGAATAATTCGTCTCGTCCGAGGCTCTAATAAACGTTCCTTCTTCCTGGCACGATGCTCCGCTTGCGGTTAATGAACAAGCGTGATCGCTGAGCAGGAACCGGGTGTCTTTTTTCCGGCGTTCCTTCCGCGAACGACACGGTTTCGATGGTTGGCCTTCTAACGGGCTGCTGGCAACGGTTTCGAACCACTTATACACTACCGGCTAAAAGTTTCGAATCACACGAACATTTTCTCTGGAATTGTCCAGGCAAACTTCCTCAACGTTAATGCTCTCTTTGACCGCTACTGGAATTGCTCAATTTCGCCATGTGTGAATTAACGGAATGCTCTTAATTAGTGTGTATCGAGTAAACGTTCTACAAAACGCAGTAATATTGACGAATATTACGTTGGTCTTAGACAAGCCACATAATTATTTTATTTAACGTCGATTAAACTCTTGCGATGTTGGACCAAACATTATATACATTATATACAATATTGACTTGCAGCACTTTTGCATTAAACGGTATAATCGTTCGTCCTTAAATTCATTATTTAATAATCATCTAGATCAGAGGTTCCCAAATTTTTTTCTCTCGCAGATCACTTGCCAATAGTTTCTGTTTTGGGTAGACCCCCCGCCTTTCTAATATTGAATTGTTACAAATTCATCAACTTCAAATATGTTTTTGACAGTTGACACTATTGTTGTATATTGTAATTTAAATTATAATAAATAAAACAATAAAAAAATTACTATTTTACAGATCCGTACATACATTCTCTATACATATATTTAGCATACACCTTGCATAAATCTTGCATACATAATGCATATATTTTGCATATTTCGACATATTATAAATGCATAAAGATTCGCAGTCTATTTATGATACGTCGCGGCTATTGAGGAAGATAGAAACGAACTTGCATTCCAAATGGTCGCCAAATGTAGAATATGCTTTAATCTCAAAAATAGCCTTTTCGTCTTCCGTATCATAAACCTTGTCGACGAAGACTCCACGTGTTTCGTTCTTTTGCTAAAGAACACTCGTGGACCCCCATTTACATTTCGTGCACCTCTAATTTTTGTTTTCGTTGACATGGACCCCTTGCAGTTCGGAATCGACCCCTAAGGGTCCATATACAGGGTGTCCCAAAGTAAGTGTAAATCCCGGAAATGGGAGGTTCTTTGGTTCATTTGAAGCGACATTTTCATTTACAAAAATGACGTCCGCGGCTTTGTTTAGGAGTTATTAACGAAAAACACGGACCAATCAGAGCACGGCTACAGCGGATTGATTCTGGTTCGGCCAATAGCGACACCACGTTAAGCGGAACCTGTCGCCGAACCAGAATCAATCCGCTGTAGCTGCGCTCTGATTGGTTCGTGTTTTTTGATAATAACTCCTAAATAATGCCACGGACGCCATTTTTGTAAAGGAAAATGTTGCTTCCAATGACCCAAGGAACTTCCCATTTCCGGAAGTTACACTTACTTCGGGCCACCCTGTAGACCACGTTGGGAATCACTGATCTAGACCATCTGACCTCATCTATCTTTTTACTATTTTCTATTGCATTATGTATGTACCACATTCGTGTAGAAAAATCAACAAATAAATCGAAACATTATCTCCTCAACCCCGGAAAGGGCATAAATCCTTCAGAGCCGCGATAGATGGCTGGATATCGGCTAGAACCGTTCAACAGAGACATTCAGAACACGATCGAAAACTTGCACGATCAAGGATCGCGAGTCGGCGCGAACCAGCTCGTCATCGTCACGAGAGAGAGCTTCTCGGTCACTTGGTAGCGTAACTCGCGACAACGAGATCGTAATACCGATTACGAGGCGGGTCTCGGCAACGATCGACGAGTATATGTGCCTTGGTCCACGAGGTCTGGATCACGGTTGTTCGATCTTGATCGCGTATCTCGAGAAGAGCTCGACCTGGATCCTCGCGCGCGCGCGCGACTCGATCGTCGTACCGTTAATCGATCAATTTGCAAGCAGCGCCGATCTTCGGATCGCATCTTCGACTCTCCAGGATCCAGGCCGATCCACGATTTCGTGGAAACCTTCCCTGCCGGATTCCTGATTATTACAGGATTCAGAACCCGGTTGCCTTTCGCTCGATCGGGTCGATCGAGATCGACGATTCGACCCTGCACACGGTTCATTACCACCGGTTTAACCGATCGGGCACTGCCCTTTACAACCTCGAGCTCACCGGTTTCTACCGGACCTAATTGAAAAGCCAGAATCGATCGTGATCGACGTAACTAGGCTCTAGATCATTCTCGAGGATCTTCTGCGTTCGACCGCGTTGTTGTAGTTAATGAGAGTATTATTTGACTATCTTTACAAATCACTAACAGCTGAATATCCAACCTTTAGTTTGTCGTTCACTGCAGGAAGAAAATTGAAAAGTTAGAATCGATCCCGATCGACGTAACTAGGCTCTAGATCATTCTTGAGGATCTTCTGCTTTCGACCGCGTTGTTGTAGTTAATGAGAGTATTATTTGACTATCTTTACGAATCACTAACAGCTGAATATCCAATCTTTAGTTTGTCGCTCACTGCAGGAAGAAAATTGAAAAGTGAGAACCGATCGCGATCGACGTAACTAGGCTCTAGATCATTCTTGAGGATCTTCTGCGTTCGACCGCGTTGTTGTAGTTAATGAGAGTATTATTTGACTATCTTTACAAATCACTAACAGCTGAATATCCAACCTTTAGTTTGTCGCTCACTGCAGGAAGAAAATTGAAAAGTGAGAATCGATCGCGATCGACGTAACTAGGCTCTAGATCATTCTTGAGGATCTTCTGCGTTCGACCGCATTGTTGTAGTTAATGAGAGTATTATTTGACTATCTTTACGAATCACTAACAGCTGAATATCCAATCTTTAGTTTGTCGCTCACTGCAGGAAGAAAATTGAAAAGTTAGCATCGATCGCGATCGACGTAACTGGGCTCTAGATCATTCTCGAGGATCTTCTGCGTTCGACCGCGTTGTTGTAGTTAATGAGAGTATTATTTCACTATCTTTACAAATCACTAACAGCTGAATATCCAACCTTTAGTTTGTCGCTCATTGCAGGAAGAAAATTGAAAAGTGAGAATCGATCGCGATCGACGTAACTAGGCTCTAGATCATTCTCGAGGATCTTCTGCGTTCGACCGCGTTGTTGTAGTTAATGAGAGTATTATTTGACTATCTTTACGAATCACTAACAGCTGAATATCCAATCTTTAGTTTGTCGCTCACTGCAGTAAGAAAATTGCAAAGTTAGAACCGATCGTGATCGACGTAACTGGGCTCTAGATCCTGCTTGTTCAAAGATTCGATGATTTTCTTCTGTAAAAATAATCCAGTATTATTTGATAAAATAATATTTGAACATTGAAGATAGACATTGAAACAAATGGCGGTAGCGAAGGTGTTAATGGAGCCAAGACGAACCGCATCTAGGCGCCTCGGAAGAATTCCACAGGAAATATGCTAACTAAGCACCGCGTTAAATCCGACTGGGTATGTATGTTTATACCTGTCCTGTTTCGGTTCTCAGATCGCCAGATCCGCATAAAATTCCCACGAGCTTGACGATGCTAAGCTGCGTGATTTCCCCAGCGCGGCGCGGCGTTTTATTTCATAATAGAGAGATTTGAATTTATTAAGGCAATTTCGTCTCGCGTACTTCGCTGGAGAATTCGCTTGGGAATCTAAACGACCGATCGTCTCGAATCACAAAGAGTAATTTCCTTTCGACGCTGGCAGACGGGGATGTACAGAATATTAGCTCCACGGTTTAGTCTTGTTCTCTTGATTCTCGGCAGGCTAACCCGGCATCGCGTTCCACTCTAATCGCGAGGAAACACGCCGATAAGTCGGAATCATTAAACCCCGGGCATGAATCCGAGATCCGCCGTGCGGTATGCCCAGGAAGTAGCTTTAAAACGTGCTAAGTGTTCGATAATGAGCTCCTGTCGCCTCCGTTCTCCTCCCCCGGACCTCCTCTGCCACCTGTTTCGAGCTCTATCCTCGAGTTCGTTCGCCCTGGGAATACACCTGACACACCTACACTCGAACACCTCTCGGCGACGACGACGAGGAACGGACATCGATTCTCGCGCGAGCGAACGGCGCTTTTTATTCGATTCTTTATCGAAACTCCGGAAGACGTTCCCAGCTTCCTCTACCCAGTGGCTCTAGCTTGTTAGACCGATGTTCCATCATCTATTTTCGTCGAATCGATCCTGGGTATCCGACAACGTGCTTTCCTTTCATTTAAGCCGATGACTGGCGAATTAGGCTACGTAATTTTACGTCGCTTTTTACACGCTACGATTAACACAACTAGCTTTAATGATCGAGCCTTTGGGATTCGACGACGGATAATCAAATTTTATGGTTTGATTTGTCCAGCAACTTCTTCTGCAGTTGGTAATGATACCTCTTTAATTCCTGCAACAATGTCTACAATTTTCTGCGACGATTAGGAATATTTTATTTTTACTCTGGTGGAGCTAGTTGGGATGTGTGCAATTTTCTACCGCGTTCAGGAATATTGCAATTTGATTTATAATTTGAAGGAGCTAGTAGTAACTTGTTCTTCTTCACTGCGTATTATAATTGTTAATTATCAGTCTTTTTTAGACCTTACGGTAGAACCTGCAATTTTCTATGACGTTCAAGAATATTGTAATTTTGTTAATTATCATTCTTTTCAGACCTCACAACGGTCCATAGAATGTTCTACGACGTTCGGTAAGATTGTAGTCGTCAGACTGCATAATTTCTTCCCTTATCTTCGCACCTTTGGAAATTCGAATGTTCAAGATCACATTCAAAAGGTACAAAATTACAACTTATTTTTCGGATTTACTATATTCAGTCTACAATTTCAGTTCGTGAAACACATCTACCACTGAAACGGATCTTGTCTGAGATTGCTCAATAAAAGAGCAAGCTCTTATGATGAACATAAAGTTAATCGAACGATCGGATTTACCGGAAGTTCGAGCAGTCTCGATGTCGAAGTTCGACCATTCTCGATCGAATTCTTTTTGCTAGGGCGTTTCGTGTTTACACACGGGGTTTATTAAGAAATAATTGAAAGATGAGAATTTCGATAGGGGTGAAAAGCAACACGACCTTTCGTGCGATCGTTCGACGACCAAAGGGTAATTGTTTTTCCAAAGTAATTGGTTTTCTCCCTCGTTTCTCTTCCTTTTCACTTTTCTGCCTCCTCCCTGTTGGCAGTGGTAGTGTACACAAGAGTGTAACGTACACTAACATGCCCGCTCGCACACACGATCCTCGCGCAAATTATGAGCTAGAAATTGAGCGTTACTGATTAAGGGCGGAAGAGATAATAGGCGGTGCGCGTTCGAGGATATCGTTAGCCATAATAAGACACCTTAAATGCCTTTGACGCGAAGCGGACTCGTCTTCCGTGATCGTGTAGGCTCTCGGTTCAACAATCCCCCCAGTATAACAATTCCCTCTCTCAAACAAAACTGGGAAAACACGGGAAAACGCCCAGCAATTTCCGCCGAGCCCCATCAATTCTGAAGTACGAGCTGTACAAATTAAATGACTCTCGCGGTTATTCCGATTAGTGGCACAGTGAGCTATTTTGCTCGAAAGTCGGAAAAAGTTTGTTTCAAACTTTTACGTTTCTTTGCAATTATAAAACTCGATTAATGAGTAATATCCGGTGCTCTTTCTGGTATGATTGCATTCGATAAAGGTTTGTGATCTTACGTGAAATGGCGGTGGCGAAGGTGTTGACGTAGCTGTGTATCGTAGTGTGTTTGAATAACTAAATTCATCATCCCTCGGCGAAATACCTTTGTGCATGAATAAAAGAAAATGGAAAATGGCAGTTGTTATTTATAACAAAATTATCGAGACTCTTCTACGTGCAGCTCAGTGAGTATAACTGAGGCTCGATAATTTTGTTTTAAATGCTGATTCCAGAATAATATGTGTCGTTATATTGTATTCATCTAAACAATTTGCAGAGTTATTTGCCGGTAGGTACCTAAAGCGTCAATTAAACGTCTTGAAATCTCCGAGGTTGGAAGGTACGTTAAAACCGCATGCATAGTGTGTCATGACACTGTAAAATTGGTTCGCAAGCGACCGCTCTTTGGACAACCGACAATTTCCGCGGACGATAATCGGGTGACCACGTTCGGCGTTCATTGTTCGGGAATGAGGAATCGTTTATCGTCGGTGGACGAGTCATTTATTACGAGATTCCACGGATGTCACTCGGTGAATGCGATGTCCGTTATGCGGTCTACATACGCGTTCGCCGTGTGCGGCACCGGCCACGATCAACGAAAGGCGATCGCAGTTACTTGCCAGTGGAGATTGTCATCTCTCTCTCTCCCTCTCTTCGTGGTTCTGAAATTCTCACTCGAAAACCGTCAATAATTAGAAGCCAAAGCCACTTAAGCAGACACTCGATAAGGAATCGATCTGAATTTCTGAACATAGATAGGAACTTGAAATTGATATTGCCTGAGGACTACGGGATTAAATAATTAAGAATAATTTGTAGTTCTCGCATCTATAGATTTCATTAATTTAATTCTCGAATAACTAAATGCTCAAGTAAATGATAACTAGACTTTATGCAATTGAAAAGAGTAGATCGATTAAAAGAATTAAAGAACGTGGATATATTATTTTCAGTTTATAAGGGCATTTATTAAAAAAAAGAAATTTTACGTCTTCCGTTTCTTGCAACTGATGCAGATAATTTTTATTTAGTATACGGATTGGTAATTCGATATTAACTGAATGAATGGGTTCAAGTTGTTGCTAGATGACCCAAGGTCACCGCTTGCTGCGAGTTCTTTTAATTTTTCCTGTGGACGCGTTAGCGAATGAAGAGAAGGAGAGAGAAACAGCGTCAGAAATGTTAATTAACGGAAAAGATTCCGGCGGATAAAATACCACCGAGTTCTCGGGAGCGAGCAGTCATCTAGGAGGGCAGAGCTAGCTTGTTGAAGATGGAAGGAACGTTCGCGGAGTGTTGGTCAGGGCCGTAGGCTCGCTCGGGGTCAACGGCCAGGCGGCGCCTCGAAGATCCTCGGACGAGAGATAGTGGGGCAGGTCGTGGCTGAGAGTCCGGGGAAAAAGAGAGGATAAGAGGGAGAGAAGGAGAGAGACTGGAGAACATCGGAGAACCGAGAGCCAGCCGAGTTTGACGCCGGATGCGGCGCGACAGCTACGCTCCTGGCCCAGGACATCTCTAACTAGGATACAGTCATTCAGTCTCGTGCAGTATAGTCCAATCAATAATTCAATCTCGTCTGAAATAAATCACCCTACTGTGAAATAAATCACCCTAGTGTGAAATAAATCAATCTAATAGGAGATAATTCAATCTAGTGTGAAATAATTCAATCTAGTGTGAAATAATTAAATCTAGTTTGAAATAATTAAATCTTGTCCAATCAATAATTCAATCTCGTCTGAAATAATTCAATCTAGTCTGAAATAGTTCAAGGTAGTCTGAAATAATTCATTTGAAATAACTCAATCTAGTCTGAAATAACTTAATCTAGTCGGAAATCATTCAATCTAGTCTGAAATAATTCAGATCGGTTATTCAATTTAATATGACGTTCAAACCCATCTCAGTTTTTGGAGGAAAGATGACTAGCAGTCATGGGTCCGTTTTGAAAATGCATTGTACTTGTTAAAATTAAAAATCGGTAAATTAGCCAATCCGAAATAATTTTATTAATAATTTTATTAATCTTATTTGAAATAATCCGATCAATTGTTGAAATTAATGTGAATTTCACATCTAGTTTGAGGAACAGATACTTCTACCTAGATTGGGTGCAATTTTTTACTACAAGGAAAAAGTCCACGTTTTCCCAAGGTTTTTCAATTAGAATTTTTAAGTTCGTTCAACCTTGCTCCCCTATTGTCGATGCAAGCCAGCGATAAAGCCTAAAGCCCGGCCTGTTCGAAGAAAAGCATAGGAGAGAAGCGATGACGATGACGATCGCGCGGCTGATGATGATGAGGTTGATGATGATGGTGATGATGATGGTGGCGGCGATGAAGAAGAAGAGGGCTCTCGTCACGGAGTGGTGAGTTTCTAGCAAGCCCTGGAATAGTACCTTCGGCTCCTTGCCCTTCTCTCGGGGCCCTTGTGCCCTTCTTTTCTCGTTCATATCGCTCGGGGACAAAATATCGCGAACGTTAACATCCTGCTCGATGTTGAACCGAATGAGAAACATTAATGATCTTGAAACGACGAGACAATTCGCTTTTCAAGGCTGATCGACACGATTTATTTTCCATTTTACAACTTAAAACATGCATGACACCATCTTGGCGACATCAAGATCGTGCACACAATTCCTGCAGTTGCAGTTAAATTATTTACTTCTCCAAACAATACGACAGTACACAGCTTTATTTATCGTAACAAGCACACAAAATTAAAACGTTTTCCCCACAATACGAAATATTCAATTTCCAAAAATACGATTTAAAACATGAATCTACATTTCCAAGTAACATTTGCTCTGTGTAATCTGAATCCGACGGATACTGGGCAGATCTTCCGAGATGGTCGATCCCAGATCTACAAGAGTCTCGGAAAGATCCCGCGGTCGATAATTGATCTATCGTCTGGTTTTTTCCGGCGCTTTATGGTCTCAGGACGTTAACGACCGTCGAACCGATCGACATCGGGTTTTTACCGGGCCCTCAAATTGCAATGTATAAAATTCACACGTGTGCAGACTTGCGCTCGTGTAACATAATACCTACCCGAGCGTTCATCTTTTATGTACCCCAAGCGAGAGAAAGAGAAATGTACCCTAAGAGAACAAGAGAGAAAGAGAGAGAGAGGAAGCCTGCATCCACGGGTCTGTCCATCTTCAACGTCTTTTTCCCCCTTTTTCCCCAGCAGTTCCCAGATTTAATCAGAGTCTTTTCACGCTGCGTAGGACGTGCGTGACACACACATACAGACACACCAGCGAAACTAGACGCGCGATTAAATATATACGAAGGCTCCGCGATGATTTAATGGCCTGCGTGCTTAATGGACGACTCCTAGCGAGAAGGCTTCTTTTTCCTGCGGACGCGTTTTCTCCGGCACCGTGACAGCCGCAAAGTGCTGCTCGCTCGAATAATTTCCAGGAAAACGACGCACCGCACCGCGATCGCTTATTAACGCGCGCTACTTTGCGCGCGCCCGCGCGGAATGCTCTCGCTTCTCTGCCCTTTTTCAGTTAACGCGATCAAAATAGCCTGCGCCACCGAGGTACGTCCGTGTAATCCGACGGAATTGCTCGGTGCTCGACGAAATTACCGCTCGCGAAACAATGAACGCCTCTCGTCTCGTTCAATGACGAATAATGGACGCGATTTTGTCAGGCTTTATGGAAACGACCGCGAACCGGTTGCTCTCGATGGTTCCAGTACAGCTTCGGCTTGTTGTCAATCGTATCTCGCCGCAGATTATGCGCGTCCATGGATTTTTGCAAAATGCCGAGCGAGTTCAAAATTGATGTGAAACAATGAACGCCTCCCGTGTTCAACGACGAATAATGGACGCGATTTCGTCAGCCTTTATGGAAACGACCGTAAATCGATTGCTCTAAATGGGTCCACTAAGCTTCAGCTTGTTGTCAATCGTATCTTGCTGCAGATTATGCGCGATTATAGAGCTTTGTAAAATGGGTAACGAGTTCGAGACTGCCGCTCATGAAACAATGAACGCCTCTAGTTACTTATTTTGTAATAATCTATGCGATTTTGTCAGCCTATATGGCGATGATCGCGAACCGGTTACTCTCGGTAGCTCCAGTGAAGCTTCAGCTCGTCGTCGAATCGTATAGATCCTCGCTGCAGATTATGCGAGTTTACAGATTTTTGCAAAATGTTCGGGTAACCTTGCTAAGATTTCTATTTACATGTTGTTAAATGTTATATCAGCTGTTCCGATTTTTTACGAATTTTATGGTCGCCGGTGTGGCGATCACAGATTTTAAACGGGCTGCTGAAAATTTGCTTAACAGTCGAGGGCTTGTTAATCCGTTGTTAATAGCGATCGCAATTTCATTCGCGAGCGAACAACACGTGTACATAGTTTAACGATGTCTTCCGCGAGCTTGTTAGAAACGAGTAAATACACTTTAATTATCCCTTTTGACGTTATTGCAGGAGCAAGACTCGTTTGATGGTTTCGTTTCCGTTTACAGGGACGTTATTCTGCTTTTTCAACAGTTGAAGAAAAAATTCATAGGAATTCGACTAATTCGAGGTCGTAATTGTTGAAATCGTACTCGGGTAATTGAAGCAAACATGATTCCGAGACCAGCGAGATGCTGAAACGAAGTAATTATTCGGAGAACGAGTTACCGAACAGCGACGTAATCGCGAGAGAGCCTAGCCTCGAGTATGGCGTTCCGCTTCCCTGGCATTGAACTCACCGAGTTCTATCCATGCGGCTTTGCGACGGCCACCTGCTGTCCGTGAGATTCGGCTTTCGCTTCTCACCGATTCGTTTTTTTGCCATCATCCTTTCCGTTAAACACACTCGTATCGGACCAAGAGATCAATCTCTAGACTAATGAGTAACCTCGACAAATTAGGGGAAGGTCGTCGAGACGCAGAGTTGATCAGTAGATCGATCTCCAAGCAAAACACAAATCCTGAACATCAATTCTAAACAGATTGTACCCAGACTTGGATTTTAACGGAGTCACTGCAATTATGATCGCGTTAGAAGCCGTAATTAATAGACCGCGTTTATAGAAAAATTGAATAGATGAAATTTTCAAGGAATTTAGATGTCGTTAAATAACTAAACTAGATTTGTGGGACCCGTCAAAATGACACTAATATTTTTAATTTACTCAATTATTCAACAAATTTATTTCTTCGATATACTGTAAGAAAAATGTCTAAAAATTTATTGACTCTAGTAACGATTTGTTACGTAGGACTAGGTTCTACAGAGAATCGAGGAGGAGTAAGCTATCTATTCGTTTTGGATTTGCTCTGACAGATTGACAGTGCTAACGATAAGTGGCACAGACCGCCGTTGGGTCGACGGACTCTCGAAACACGCGGTACCAGCATGAATATTCGGCGGGCGTCGTAGCCGAACACGAAATTGACTGTCCACTTCGAATACGAACGAACACACAGCGTCGAGCATTCGCACGAAACGTTGCGTTCCACAGAATTGTTCGCCAGTATATCTGGTCTATTACACTCGAGTGGGGTGGAGTTAGGATCCAGAAGCTAGAAGGTAGGAGCACGTTTGCATCGAAGTCCAGTTCCGTGTAGAGGGAAACGCGTTTCGGTTTTACGCGCGCGGGAGCGCGATGTTACGGACCTTCACCCGTTGCTCAACGCGGCTACGGCCCTGACTTTGAACGAACCTCGGAACCTCAGCTCTCTCTCACCGTGGGAATGGCGGCCACGAGGTATGCATCGACCGCGGAGAACTTTTATTCGATCGACGGAGACTTTTATTCGACCGACGAGCCGCCAATCGATCATAAACACTAGCGGATACGCGACCTAAACGTGCTGCCCCCAGGCCAAGATCGATCTACCGTAAGTCCCGTGACAAATCTGCTGATTTGCGGGCTCTGGCATCGTCGATGACCTTCAGATCTCTTAGATCTTCGAGATCTTCGCGATCTTTCCAACGTCCAAGCAACTTTCCGAAGGTTTGACTCACGGTTTTCAGAGATTGATTTATTTCTAGGGAATCAATAATAAGCGAGGTAAAAATTTCTAATCAAGTCACTATGGAAAATAATGGTGAATTGATGCCATAAAAAATAATGGTATACCACCCACTGTATCTGCAATTCTGAATAAATAGATGGTGATAAGAATACTCCATCCAATGTATTAGACACATTAAACGATTTTCAGTTCTTAGCAGCCTTAAGAAAACGAGACTGTATTCATTTAAACTTTGCTCTACATTTCGATTCCTCGACTATCAAATTGAATAACTATTCAAGTCTGGAATTGATCGTATCGGTTCGATCGGTTCAGTGTTAACAAATTGACCCCTAAGTGGACTTTTAAAACGTACGTTAAAAATTCGATATTCCAATTGTGACACTACACGTACTAGACTCTAAAAAATGATAAGATTTAATTTTTGGTTATTGCAGCTTTTTATGTAATATGAAAATTGTGTTCATTAATTGCAAGAAGTCGTGCTCGATAAAAATATCTTTTTCATAATCTGTTTAACACACCAATGCTCCTGAACTCTTTCGATGTTCTCATAATAAAAGTAATTTAGTCAACGAAATAAAGGTAGACAAATGTCAAGATGTATGATGAAAATCCGAATGAAATTCGCTATGCTCTACACACGACAGCGCCAAAACTGATTTATAAATAAGTCCAGACAATTCTGTCTCACAATTTTGGAAAACATGACAGTCAAGGTACTGATTCTCGTATCAAGATTACAAACGAAATCGAGCCGCGACTATCAAGTCCACTTAGAAGTCAACCAATCTGCCTCACTAATCCAGAAGACCAACTCGATCCTTGGATCACTCCTCCAGTTCATTCGCGACCGCGCTGTCGGCCTCGAGCTCTCAACTAACAATTACAATCCTCCTCTGGTTCAAGACTCTGAACACTAGCCGGTGTTGTAAACACTACTGACCACGTACCTTGATCGTAAATCCACTTGACACCGAACTGGCAGTCCCGACGGTCTCACCGGCTGCTCAAATCACTGGGTTGTGTCACACTTGTCCGCGAACTTGGTCAACCGTTCGTGGTCCTCGAGCGAAGGGTGAGAAAGGAAGAGGATCAAGTTGGAAAAACAAAAGAACAAGTAAGAAAATAAACGGGGACGGAAGATGACAGTGGACAGAGAGGACAGGTGTTCACCGATCAGTCGATCACTCGCGACGAAACACTTCTCTGTTCGGAGTTGAGAACGACCGGGAACGAACGAACGAAAAAAAAAACAATTCCGCTCCTGATGGCTGGGCTGTCGGCACGGCTCTGTCTTCGAGGCGGCGCATCGGGCTGACTTTATAAACCGGCCCGGCCTGGTGGTGGTCGCTTCTACTTGCCGGTCAAACCAGCCCGACGATTGGCCGAGATCCGGCAAAACCGGCCGCCGATTGGCCGAGAGATCTAGCGGTACCCGTGGCTCCATCCGAGGGGGATCTTCTCTTTCCCTCCGAGTCACTCTCTTTCTACAAACGTTTTCTTTCCTCTTTTCTTTCTCCGCGCGCGGCGTACTCCTTCGCTCTGCTATCCACGCGGGGGCCCCGGCCCGCGCTACACGCACACGGCGCGCACACGTACGCGCGCAGGCTAGTTACTCCGCGTAATTAGGAAACAGTGACATTTTACCGTTTTTTTCTCTTTCTATCTCCTCCGCCGCTGCTTCTTCGTTCCTTTCTCCTTTCTTTCTCCGTTCGGTTCTGTTGTTCTCGAGGATCCGTCCCTTTCTTTCTATCTTCAGGCTTGCCAGGCGGTCGAGAGAGCCCGCGCGATGCGCTTCTGAACGGAGAAATGATTTATGCTCGCGGTTACCGCGACCCCGACCCGCTACCCGCGAACTGACCAGAGATAAGAATTCTATGGCGACAACGGGGCTTTTCTACGGTGTTTGCGACCTGCTGCGGGGATCTACGACTGGTTCGCCGTTCTACATCTTTGCGAGATTTTGGCTCTCACTGATGCATACAGGGCTTATAGGGTAACTGCACCAGTAAATGAACGCTTTTGTATATTTCAACAAATTTTAACCCGGACGGCATACTAGCGATAAAATTGTGATTAAAGAGTTAAATAAATAGGAGAATATTGTTTAGTAATTTTGTTCATTGATTGGACTAGCATTATTCAATTACTAGAATGTAGTGTTCATTGACTGGTATTTTTCATATTTTTGATTTAACGTTTAACAAAGAAGAATAATAATAATTTCATTGTATTTGTGTTCATTTATTTTTGACAAATGAAGTATAGGGAGCTATTTGGCATATATGAGATTCCTTTAATTCACATAGTTTTTTTTAAAATAAAATATTTTCCTGAACAATTTCTTAAATGTTCATTCACTGGTGCAGTTACCCTACGAAGAATTGGACGAGGTACTCTACGAAGGTTGGTTTTAGTGGTTGTAAGCTATATTGTCGTTTTTTTTAGTAGACTGTACATATTTATGCGAAATGAACATTTTCTGAAGCGACTGCAAGAGAAGAGTAACGTACCATTTTTATTGAGCTGTATGCTAGATTGCAATTAAACATCAGATGCAAGAAACAGTAGTCGAAGAAATGCTAGGCGAATTATTACTAACGTGCTGTTTTTATTTAGTAAAAGCTAGGCTGCAGTTGAACTCGTATTTATTATCAGATTTTAAGAACTTTTGTTGTAAATCATTTTCTGAATCTATTTTTAATAATTCCAGTAATATATAATTTTTCAAAGTTCGTATTTTTTTGTTAACACTAAGCCTGTTATATTTTCATAAAACTGATTCCATCAAGGTAAAACTTGAGTACTAGAACCTCTCTGAAACAAAGATAAAATGGAAATTTCCCCTTTATAATCGATCCGTAAAGCGGTTTTCACAAAATCGTGCATTCCTCACAGTTATTCTTGAAATTTATAGTAACCATAAATTCCGCAGCTTATGCAATTTCCTGATACAAACGCATGCTCGTAAATAACAGGTGCAGTCTTGCTTACTGAGAATGATATCTTCATTTTCCCAAGATATTGTCCTACAATTTAATGGATTCGTCGTTTTACAGCTTCGAGGAGACATCGCTGCAACTTTATTATTCGACATGATGTACTAATAGACGTTTTTACAAAGTTAGTACAACGACACCGGTAAATGTATCCGAATACCTCTGGCAATCAATGCGAACAAGTCTAATTACAAGATCGAGTCACTCTACTAGCGCCAGGGCTGGATTCACGAGTGGACGATCTGAATACGTAAGTGCGCAAGTTATCAGTTATGGGTTGTAAATTAGATTGAAAAAGTTGCGTGCATATACCCGTTATGTAACATTCTTCAACCTATAAAATGTAATGAAAATAAATAATCTCGCTGAAACGTGGAGTAGTAGTTACCATATTAGACCGGGCCGCGATAATAGCGGACGTAATAAAAGAAACGGATTCCCACTCCACTTCGGTCTCTGTAATCCACATTTTTATGGGCTCGTAAAACATTGTATTTGTATAATTTCCCGGATCATATATGGTCCTCGCATAAATATCTGTTACATGCTTATACGGAGGAAGAAGAGGAGCGAAAGGCTTACTTGGAGCGGTTCTAAATCTCACCGACAATGAAGCACAAAGAATCTTCGATCTCACTTTTTAATTATTGTTTTCCCCCATTCCTGTGAACCCTATATTAGTAGCATTCGTTTCAGGCAGAGCTTGACTGCACATCTTGTGGTAGAAACTTGATCAGGTGAAATTTATAATTCATGACAATGAAGCACAAAGAATCTTCGATCTCACTTTTTAATTATTGTCTTCTCCCATTCCTGTGAACCCAATATTAGTTGCATTCGTTTCAGGCAGAGCTTGAATGCACATCTTGTGGTAGAAACTTGATCAGGTGAAATTTATAATTCATGACAATGAAGCACAAAGAATCTTCGATCTCAGTTTTTAATTATTGTCTTCCCCATTCCTGTGAACCCAATATTAGTTGCATTCGTTTCAAGCAGAGCTTGTATGCACATCTTGTGATAGAAACTTGATCAGGTGAAATTTATAATTCATGACAATGAAGCACAAAGAATCTTCGATCTCATTTTTTAATTATTGTCTTCTCCCATTCCTGTGAACCCTATATTAGTTGCATTCGTTTCAGGCAGAGCTTGAATGCACATCTTGTGGTAGAAACTTGATCAGGTGAAATTTATAATTCATGACAATGAAGCACAAAGAATCTTCGATCTCACTTTTTAATTATTGTTTTCCCCCATTCCTGTGAACCCAATATTAGTTGCATTCGTTTCAAGCAGAGCTTGTATGCACATCTTGTGATAGAAACTTGATCAGGTGAAATTTATAATTCATGACAATGAAGCACAAAGAATCTTCGATCTCATTTTTTAATTATTGTCTTCTCCCATTCCTGTGAACCCTATATTAGTTGCATTCGTTTCAGGCAGAGCTTGAATGCACATCTTGTGGTAGAAACTTGATCAGGTGAAATTTATAATTCATGACAATGAAGCACAAAGAATCTTCGATCTCACTTTTTAATTATTGTTTTCCCCCATTCCTGTGAACCCAATATTAGTTGCATTCGTTTTAAGCAGAGCTTGAATGCACATCTTGTGGTAGAAACTTGATCAGGTGAAATTTATAATTCATGACAATGAAGCACAAAGAATCTTCGATCTCATTTTTTAATTATTGTCTTCCCCCATTCCTGTGAACCCAATATTAGTTGCATTCGTTTCAGGCAGAGCTTGAATGCACATCTTGTGGTAGAAACTTGATCAGGTGAAATTTATAATTCATGACAATGAAGCACAAAGAATCTTCGATCTCATTTTTTAATTATTGTTTTCCCCATTCCTGTGAACCCAATATTAGTTGCATTCGTTTCAGGCAGAGCTTGACTGCACATCTTGTGCTAGAAACTTGATCAGGTGAAATTTATAATTCCAGGAAGACTGGAAGAATTTACTGATGACAATATATAGGGTAAATGTACCTATTATTGCGAGTGCACGTTTTACTGCAGTATTCTTTTGCCGATGAGATTAAAATACGCAAGAATAAATACTTTGTTCGAGATTGTGTATGATTTGGCGTAGAATTATTGCAATTTGCGGAGAACGTAGCCGAACAGAAGTGATTTGAATGTTTCATTGCGAGCATCGCATACGTCCGCAGGCTATTAGTTAATGCCTTATGAGTAGAACCTCTATATTGATCGTCGGCAAAGGAACCGGTAGAGTTAGCACTTCGATGACATCACATCGACGTAAGATGTTTACCGAGCCTAATTTTTCGGCGTGACTACTGATCAAAAGTAATGGGGCCAAGTTGTCTGGAATATGTAATCATCGGAAGCAATGGTACATCATTAGTAGACATTTTTCTGATCAATGATGAAAAGGCTAGCGCTCTGAAAATGTTGAGAATGCTAACACAATTCCTACGTTTAAGTACTCGGCAGAGCATGCTTCCGGTTAGAAGAAGAACCCGATGGATCTTAGAAAAATATTCAACGCGTATGTATATTCTTTATGTACCATCATACACGTTGAAGGAACGATAACAGTCCTTGAAATTGGCGTAGCAGAACTGGAACATGAATTTGTTGAAATGCTGTAAACTTCTTGGAAACTGGAGGGTGCAGGATAGGCTCAATTTATAGAAGAGGAATAGGAAGTATTTAGACAGCGAGAAAAGAATTGTAAATAAGGTTCAGTTTGTACAGTTCTTCGGTCATGTCAAACTTCTTCGAGAAACTACAGAATTTGAAAAGGAAGGCTGCGAAGGTATCGAGAAGGATAACAGGGGAAACGTATTTTAAAACATCCTGGATGCCGATGGAACAGTAAGAGAAGACAAGAAGCTAAAGGAACAATAGACAGCGAAGAGGATCATCAATTTTTCAGGAGGCATCAAACACAGATCGTTGGTCAGCATCGTGAAGGAAGCGGCGTCGAGCGCACAGAGCGAGTAATTTGCGTGCGGCGATAGCTAGTGAATTACCGATCGCTGGGATAGCTGTAGAGGATCATCGGGGATCCGAGAAGAAGAAGAAGAAGAGGATTTGCCGCGACCGCGGGCGTAATCTTTTGCTCGGCGTTCGGCGACGACATAGCGACGGTCCCGCGGAAAAATGCATAGCTCGGCCGGCGACGGTGAAATATCACCGTGACCGACCGAGTCAAATCGACTTATTACGACACCGAGGAGCTCTCGGCACCGCCTAGCCGCACGGAATTGCAAAAACTCGAGGCTACTAATCGTCGATAGCGTCTCCGAGCCGCGGTCAACGACTAGGCACCGTCCCCGCCGCGCCGTGAACTTGGCCGTACCAGCTACACTGGGAGGCTAAGAGAGCTAAGAATGCTGAAGAGAGCTGAAGAGAGCTGAAGTTGGAGCTGGAACGAGCTGAGAGGGTCGCAAAGAACTAAAACAGGGGTTGAAGAGAGTCACAGATAGCTGAAAAGTGTCGAAGCAGGAGCTGAAGAGTGTTGAAGATGGCTAGAGACAGATCTAAACAGAGATGTAATGGGAAAGAACATGCGTGGTGAAGGTATATATGGGCGGCCCTGCGAATGTGAAGAACAAGTCCTCGGTCCGCTGAAATATATACAATGGGTAAAAAAAGTATTGGCACACTCTTAAAAAGGCGATAACTTTTTCAATATCGTATTATACGATTTGAATTTTTTTGGGAAGCCAGAGCAATTAGTTTGCCACAGGGTGCGAAAAAAATTCAATTCATTAAAATTTTCAATATTGGCCCACATAACAAAGTTGTAAAATGCAACTTTTAGTATTTCTGCTACAATTCCGATGAATTGCAATTTTTGACAAAATTTTTGTTCGCACCCTGTGGCAAACTAATTGCTCTAGCTTCCCAAAAAATTCAAATCGTATAATACGATATTTAAAAAGTTATCGCCTTTTTAAGAGTGTGGTAATACTTTTTTTACCCACTGTAAAATAAGGATTAGAAAAGGCATACTTACTAGCACCCAAGATCCCAGGTTCCTGGTGTTTTCTACCTCATAAAAAAAATCTAAACAGAGATGAAGAAAGTTGGGTGAACTTGCGGAGCAGCTACCTACCCCTCTATTTCAATGATTTTTTTTATTCGAAGCGAAGCAGGAGCTGGGAACAGTTGAAGAGCGTCGAAGCAGGCGCTGAAGTGAGCCGAAGAGCTGAAAGTAACTAAAGCAAGAGCTGAAAAGAGCTGAAGAAAGCTGAAGCTAGCTAGAGCAAGAGCAGGAGAGACCTAAAAGTAGTTATGGCAAGAGAAGGAGAGACTTGAAGGGAGCCAAAGAAGAGAGTTACGTAGCACCGTCCGACGCGCCGAATTAATCTTACTTATTGCCTCGCTTGACCCCCTGCCACCCTGGCCACTGTTCCAACGGGCTCTTCCTGGTAGCAGAGGGCTTCTTCTCGTTCTTCGCTTCGTCTCTCGCAACGCGGCCTTCTCGATCGAACCACGGAAAATTTCTTCTGCTTCTCTGCCTCTTCTTCTTCCTCCAACTCGATTGTCTTCTGTCTTCGTTCCGCCGGTTTTTGCAAACAGAATGACGAAGCGACGCGGATATTGCCACCACCGTGCCAGCGAGAACAATATTTTATCAAGCCCCCGCGATCCTAAACGCGACACGTATCTGGATAATGATCGGACGCTTCTTCCGCGACGGACACCTCGCGATTTGTCGAACGGACACGCTGCTTGCTCGACACGGGGCAAGAAGACTCTCTGGGTCACGTAACAGGCGGCTTTGTTTGCCGCTACTTGCTGTTAGTATCCGATACTTCTCCTCGGGACTATCAGCGTCGTTTAGTTTCTTTTGGCAGGCGTGATTGTTGTTGATGTTCCCCTCTCATCGTGGAAAGGATTATTCTCCTTACTTCTCTTCGGCAATGAATAGACGGCGGATTTGATTAATCGATGAAAACAATTAGTAGAGACAACAGTCTTGTTACTATCATGCTTACTAGAATGCAATTTAAAGCAATATGTTGTAAAAAATGACAGTCATGTGAACAACAGTACTTTGGTGATCGAGATAGAAGAGAAATCGACTTACTTTTACCTTTTCCGAAGAATGCTTTATCTAATCCTGAGATTATAAAAATATGGGAACGATCGACAATTTTGCTCGTCTCGTCAATGAGAATACATTCTCGTCGCGATGTACAGATTTATGCAGGGCAAAATATTTAGTTTTACGTATTTTCATCTGGAAAAGAAATTCTAAGCGTTCCCGAGTTTTGGCGAACACAGTTGTTCTGGTAGCTGATCGGTCGACTGCTAACAAGGCCATTAGCCAGCTTCAGAGATAAAGAGAAGAGAGAGGAGAGAAGAAGAGGAGCAGTAGTATCCGATCGGCTGCTGGCGGGGTGGCGCGTGTACGCGGCCGCTCACGCAACTGCGCGTAATTTCCATTCAAATGAACCGGCCGAAGAAAAGTTAACTGTCGCTAACGAGCTGCCTCGCCACAGGCGCCCATAATTGCACACGGCGGAAATGATCGGGTCTTGAACGACCCTCACCTCTGACCACTATTTTTCGACCGCGGGAACGTCTCGGAGATATGTATTCTAATTGCGGATACCAGCACCGGGGCGAACTAATGGGTTCCGCTGACAACCGGTGATCCGTGAAACTGCTCCTACACCACCGAGAGACTTGACAGAAAGACAGAGGGAGAGAACACTGCATTTCCTAGCTACTGAAACGCCAACTGCAAAAGTAATTGCAGTATTCGATAATGCGCCCGGTTCAACCCTTCATCATTTTGCAAGTCTGAATTTTGCTTCTTTATCTGTGAGACTTTGGGAATTGCTGTGAGCCAATTTAGCTTGCATACTGAAATAATGACCACAACGTCAAAGCAATTTGATTAATTTGTCGCGTTCACTTGAAAATGCAGCGTTTAAACCAATTAAGCTTGCATGCTTAAATAATTAGTTCTATTATCACGTTAAATGTAGGCTATTAGCTTTAAGAATTCCCACAAAGTCAAAGCGGTTTAATTAATTTGTTGTATTCATTTGGAAATCTAGTATTTAAACCAATTTAACTTGCATGCTTAAATAATTTGCTCTATATTAGCTTTAAAAATTCCCACAAAACCAAAGCTTAATTAGTTTGTGGCATTCGCTTGGAAACCTAGCATTTCCACCAATTTAGTCTACATTTTAAAACAATCGGTTTTATTTATGACGTTAAATGCGAACTATTAATCTCGACCATTTCTGCAAAATCAGAGCAGTTTAATTAATTTATAGCATTCTTTTGTGTATCTAGTATTTAAACCAATTTATTCTGCAGACGAAAATAATTGGTTTTATTATGAATAGACAACGGATTTTTATGCAAAATCAACATTGAATTGCAGTAAACTGAGGCGAAATAGATATTTATATTAATTCTGAAAATGTTTAATAGGGCGAAGATAAGTGTTTTTAAATGCTTCTGTTTTCGTTACGAATTCTTGATTTTTATTATAAATTTATAAAATGCGCTGTTTAATTATGCTATTAATTACAACATTATATTCTGCTACAAGACCAAAAAGTTAGACAGTAAGTCAAAATTTAGTTTACACGAAGTTTGTTTAAAAATCAATTTCTAAATTTCTGAACCAGCTCTAATGTGAGCAATGTAAACGTGTTAAAATTGTGTTTGCATACACTGTTTGCAATACACTCAAATGATTATTGATTCAAGTGATTCTGTAGCGTCTTCGAGCCTTCATCTTCTTGGTCGGATGCATCTTTTCTCAGGCCTCGGCCCCTATTTTTCACAGATCGATATGCAGCTCGCGAATTTGCATAACCATCCGCAATCCACAGATCAGACAGGAAAAAAGCATCTGTCGGAAGTCTGACAACGGCGATTTGCATACTGCCACTGGTCGTCCCCCCGACTACGGCGTCCGCATGTTAGATCACCGAGCATAAAACGCTACAGTTAGGCACTTAGACTGAGCAGCGACGTTGATTTCGGCTGATTGTTTTCCCCGGTTCTGTTCACGGTCTGTGGGCTACGGTGTCGTCGTCAAAACTTGTCCAGCAAGGTGTTTCTGTCCAGTCTCGGCTTTTATTTAGCACATTAATTAACACTACATACCCCAAGGTACGTCTGGGATCTTCCACAATTTGTATATTAATCAAAATTCGAAAGAAAGTTCCTCATTCGAGCACACATTGTAATAGAAAAACCTAAGTATTACGAGTACGAGCTATAACGTTATTCGTAATTTATATTCATAAAATATATCATAATTGCTTCCTTCTGTGTTTTTGCTATGTTCTTACGTTAATTTAGGTGGTTTGATTTCATTCATCCACCGATTCCGTCGTTGAAAACGATCGTGCAAACTCGTCGAGGGAATCTGGCACAAATAACTGATAGTTTATCTTGGGAACCGATTTGGTTTTACGGGGGAGGCATTTTTCCCGTTTTGTCACCAGGCGACCGGATTACCGTTACCGTTTTGTCCGAGGAGAATTGATCGCTCCCACCGAAACAGAGAAACAAATACAACGATGGCCCCCGTTGAATAACCAACGAAGGTCGTCATCCAAGGCTATCGGTCGGAACCGGTAAATTGTAATTCTATTTCTCGTCTGTCTCATAAAGAAGCCCCTATTCCAGTGCGAAGTGGACCGAGTCACGCGAAACCAATTACACGCGGAGACCAATTAATAGGGACGCCCTTTCTCCACTGAATTCGCCATGGGAAAACCCGGAGTCGCCATTTTAACTCTGGATAACCGAGCTTGCGCAAAAATGGCGACCGGTAGCGATGGGAGCGAGCCTAATCCGAAGCCTTCTATTCTTTTACTTTTATTAACTTTTATTTAATTTAATATTATGATTTATTAACAAATCGAACTAGGCGAAATTTAAAATAGTGGGGAGTTAGTTATAATCTTGGATCTGTGCAAATCTGGGACTAATTCTTTTTGCACTATTATCACAAACCTTTATCGAATGTACTGACACCGGAAAGAGCATCGGATATTACTCAATAGTATAACAAAACCGTCAATGAATTTTTATAATCGTAAAAGAACTTACTGAAGGATTGATTATGTTCAATTATTAACTTTTATTAACTTTTATTTAATTTAATATGATGATTTAATTAATTTGATGATTTATTAACAAATCGAACTAGGCGTAGTTTAAAATAGTGGGGAGTTAGTTACAATCTTGGATCTGTGCAAATCTGGGACTAATTCTTTTTGCACTATTATCACAAACCTTTATCGAATGTACTGATACCGGAAAGAGCATCGGATATGACTCAATAGTATAACAAAACCATCAATGAATTTTTATAATCGTAAAAGAACTTACCGAAGGATTGATTATGTTCAATTATGAACAACTATACCAATTTAGGTGATAACGAAATTAAATCTGTGCGAAAGTGTATACATATTTGAAAAGCTTCTGCAATATAAGAATGTATGTGTGACTGTTTCAGAGCGTGCTGTAAAATCTCTTAACTTTCGATGAAGTAGAGTACTTCACGAGTACACAAATAAAAAAATAACAATACTGAAACGTTACTTCTTCAGACCTTTAACTACGTCGGGCAGCAAAACTTGTACGACTTACGTAAAATTTTGTTTTTCATATGTTTCTAAACTTCCTAGAAAAATTTCCCAATCTCATTTGTCGCGAAGAGACAAAAGATAGACGAGACGAAAAATCGCGATGATTGGCAAAACGATAAGTCGCTTGCAAGTTAGGAATTTATTCCGGTAACTGTTTCTGTTCGACAGCGATCAGCCTGGATCGCCGTCAACGACGTTCTTCCTATGGTCTCGCGTGTCCGTCATTACCGGCATGCCTCGCCGCGGAGAAACTAATTAAGAATAGTTTAACGCGAGTTAGAAATACGTCGGCGAAGCGGTACGTGGCATTCCGCGCGGTCACTTCCTCGAGCGTTCTGGTTGCGCGGAATAATTTGTGGATCACGTTGCGCTCCGCGATGTGCAAATCGTCTGTCCACCGGTTGCCGTTCCGACGTGCATAACTATCATCGTGTTTTCCGATCGAGGAAATCGCGTGTCTGCGTCGACGCACGATCGGACACACATCGTCCACGAGCTGTCTTTCCGAATTTCACGCCGGATTCTCGCTGGTGACGTGCATCATCGGCTGAACACCTGCGTTGCGCACATTCTGATACAGCTGCATCATGGTCTGGAAAGAGTGATTTCTTCTCTTTATTATTTGTGCTCAGGAAAATCTCTGAGAAATACAGTCTAATTTTTAAACAGATGACAATGTTTTCAAATTATTAGACAATTTGCAATGCTTCGTTCTTCGATGCCGGTTCCAATTTTTTTTTTAAATTTTATTGCGATACTGTAAGATTAATTATTGTTTGGTTACATTCTTGATTTATTGTACAATTTCCAAAATTTCGTTTTAAACCTTGAAATTTAAATTCTATTTAATGTGATCGAAAGAGAAAGCTCGAAATGATCGAATTTTCTTTACTCAAGCACATTCGTGTATATAGCACATGCATATTGTATGTACATTATAATCAAGATGATGAAGTCAGAAAAAGTCGAGTCCAGCATAATGGTTATTACTGAGTTTGCTACCATCGAAAGTGTGGAACGGACGAAATATTAAGAAACTAGCATACAACGGCGAGAATACTGGTGGTTAGCGAGTGCATCAGCAAAGATGCAATGCGAATGCACTGTGTCGTCCGCATTTGGACCGTTCTCGATCCGTAACACGGTCTCGTCCGTCGATATTGGAGTTCTAGGACGACGATTCGTTGTCCGGCTGTCGATCGTTAAGCTGAACCGTCACGGAGGGCAAAAGTTGGAGCGTTTATTGCTAGTTGGCAACCAGTTGGACTAGCAACCGGCAACCGGCGTAGCTACCTTTGAATCGAGCATCATAAGAGATCTCTTCCATACGGGGCTGGTATCATGCTACTCGCATGAGCACGATCAACGAGCTAGCAACATCCGTGGCTTCCGGGCCCGCTGGAATGAAACCCAGCTCAGCCAAGAATTCAACAAGTAATTCGTCCCTAAGACTCTAAGATTTTGTTGTACTGATGAAGCACCGAGAATGAATAAGGGAAACGCTTGTATTGAAAGAATCAATTGTTTCTCGTCTAATTATTTTTATAGTACCAATTGTGTTAGTGTGAACATAAATATTGCTATGCACCACCTGAAAGGGCCTAGCCGATTAAGATGGTAAAAACTGCCCTTAGACCTTTTTCAACGGCTCATGAACCATTCGAAAGCTGACCAAGAAAAACCCCTCTGAGTAAAATTTCAACCCTCTAGCTTGCCCGTGAGGGTAGTTACAGGGTAAAATAGATTTTACGCTTTTCAGCGCATTTTCCGGTCTTAAATGCGTTCTAAAATTCTGAAAAAAATGTGACACATTCCGGATCCTATGGCAGATTTTTAAGATTTTTTTCAGATTTTTTTGTTGCAAACTGTGGTCGTGAAAAATGAAAAACCTCAAAAAAATCAGAAAAACATTTTTTTCTCAAAAATATGAAAACATGCCATTCCAATTTTTTGTTCCCTGATGAACTACTATAAAAGGCTGTGTCGTCAATTTTTTTAAGATTTTTTGTTCGGCTGCTTCATTGTCAAAAACAATAAAAACCGAATTTTTTCAGCGTTTTTGCTATGAGGAGAAAAGTTACACTTGTTACCTTTACCGTGGGCGTATATTAAGTAATTTTTACGGTTATTACACTAAAAGAGGCAATTATTTTACATAAAAAATGTTATTTGAGAGAAAGAAAAAATTGTATTCTGTGCCATATATACCTGAATGTTCGCAACGTTTACAACATCGCCGGTTGGTACGGTGGTTAAGGCGTCGGACTACCGTGCGGAAAGTCTGGGGTTCGAATCCTGTCGATAGTATTTTTTTTCCATACGTCGAACTTCATTTTTCCAATTTATTTTTGTGTATATGTTTTACTTATATGAATTTAACAATTTTTTTTATCTTTTAAAAATATTTAAGTAACATTTTTATGGTGCTACGGTCGCACTGCCTCTAGAACCCAACGAATTTTTGTTACGATTTTAGAAAAATTCGACTCTTCTATCGAAAGCTGAGAACGTTTACCATTTAAAGCAGGCGTGAGAACTTAAAAATCAAGATCTTTTAAATGAGATCTAACATCGCGAAAGCCTCAGTCGACGATACAAAAGTCTTCCCGCTTCTTGAGGGTTTTCATTCCATTTGGATTTTAAAGAAAAACGCGCATTATCTCGGCATCATTTTGATTAGCATAGAATGGCCGATCATATCTACAATATAGCCATTCATTGTACAGATTTTAAAGGATTTGCACAATGGTACCTGTTTTGGCCTGTATATGATTTTCGCTGATACTCGTTATTGATACTTTCTTGATGACGAATATATGTCTCATCGAAAATCAATGCTAGCTGAATGCCGAGTTTGTGCAATCATTTTGCAATGTTAAAAGTCTTATAATACTTTTTGTGCGCCAAAATTATTTTTGTATGTATTTAACTTAAAAATCTTACTTAAATATTTTTAAAAGATAAAAAAAATTGTTAAATTCATATAAGTAAAACATATACACAAAAATAAATTGGAAAAATGAAGTTCGACGTATGGAAAAAAAATACTATCGACAGGATTCGAACCCCAGACTTTCCGCACGGTAGTCCGACGCCTTAACCACCGTACCAACTGGCGATGTTGTAAACGTTGCGAACATTCAGGTATATATGGCACAGAATACAATTTTTTCTTTCTCTCAAATAACATTTTTTATGTAAAATAATTGCCTCTTTTAGTGTAATAACCGTAAAAATTACTTAATATACGCCCACGGTAAAGGTAACAAGTGTAACTTTTCTCCTCATAGCAAAAACGCTGAAAAAATTCGGTTTTTATTGTTTTTGACAATGAAGCAGCCGAACAAAAAATCTTAAAAAAATTGACGACACAGCCTTTTATAGTAGTTCATCAGGGAACAAAAAATTGGAATGGCATGTTTTCATATTTTTGAGAAAAAAATGTTTTTCTGATTTTTTTGAGGTTTTTCATTTTTCACGACCACAGTTTGCAACAAAAAAATCTGAAAAAAATCTTAAAAATCTGCCATAGGATCCGGAATGTGTCACATTTTTTTCAGAATTTTAGAACGCATTTAAGACCGGAAAATGCGCTGAAAAGCGTAAAATCTATTTTACCCTGTAACTACCCTCACGGGCAAGCTAGAGGGTTGAAATTTTACTCAGAGGGGTTTTTCTTGGTCAGCTTTCGAATAGTTCATGAGCCGTTGAAAAAGGTCTAAGGGCAGTTTTTACCATCTTAATCGGCTAGGCCCTTTAATTATGAAGTTTCGAAAATGAAGGTATGCACTTGTTTAAAAAGATGATATTTTTCTGAAATTTTGATTCTATACATTTGAAAGTATGTACCAATTATGTTACTGTCTAGATGAATATTACTATGCTTCATCTGAAATTTACTCAAAATGACGTTTTGAAAATGAAGGTAAGCATTTGTTTAGAAAGACTCTATTTTTATGAAATTTTGGTTCTATATTTTTGAAGATATATACCAATTGTGTTACTGTCTAGATGAACATTGCTATGCTTCATCTGAAATTTACTCGAAATGAAGCTTTGAAAATGAAGGTAAGCACTTGTTTAAAAAGATGATATTTTTCTGAAATTTTAGTTTTATATTTTTGACTGTATGTACCAATTGTGTTACTGTCTACATGAACATTACTATGCTTCATCTGAAATTTACTCGAACTGAAGCTTTGAAAATGAAGGTAAGCACTTGTTTAGAAAGACTAAATTTTTCTGAAATTTTGGTCACGGATATGAGTTCAAGAGTATTTGAATTTAGAAAAGATTAAAAATATGACGTGATGGCTATAGAGTATCCTCTTCCTGGAAGTGAAAGGGTATTCTGGTGTGGTATCCTCTTCCTGGAAGTGAGAGGGTATTCTGGAGTGGTAGCCTCTTTTATAAGTTGAGGATTGCCGTAAAGGTTGGGACATCGCATAAGTTGTGACATTGCTTTTTCCGACATTAATTTTATTTTTGTTTATAAATCAATTTTTTACGAGTATTAGAAGCAGCAAGTCGTGTTCCGTGTAAAAAATTTGTATTGTGTCTTTTATTGATTCGTTTCCAACTGAACATTTTGCAACCGTGACTGGTTAAATATATCGTATAGTATCCCTTACTTACAAAGAACAAAAACAGAAAGTGCCACCAACTTTCAGATTTTCAATAGAGTTGTTTTGTATTTAGTACAAGCCATAGTCAGAGACACGCCAACAAGAAATCAGCATTGCTATTAAATAGAAGGGCAACGTTGCCAAGCAGAGAATCGAGACAGAGAAAACGTATTGGCTGAAGGTTCGCGTATATCGTTCGCTGCCAGCCAGTTGGATATCGTGTGCTCCCTTTGAATCGAACATTACAGAAGACGTTGAGACAGAGAACCGTAAAAAGATAGAGAAACAAGGAGGCGAATAGTTCCTTTGAGGGTAGACAGAAGCGGATAAGCGATTCGACGCAGTCTACAAAGCAACCGAGCGACTTCCGGGCTGCTGGCAGACGCAGAAGACTGCAGCACCGCTTTCTGTGTCTGCCTTTTAAGGGACAGTTCCACTGGCAGCGGTTTTGAACTGCTGGCGGAGGGACCGGTGGTCTGCGAATTCGCGTGCTGCAAAAAATGGCCAGTCGAGGAAGATGGCTAAATTTGATTATTCAAAGAGATAAAACAGGAAACGTCGTTTTTTTGATTCTGAAGGTCTCGAGGAACAAGGACGTTAGACATTTCTGACAGAATAGAAATTTCCAGCGCCACATGTCTGTTCTTCGAAAAAAAATTCAGAAAAACCCGGAAGATCCCGGAAAGATTGAGGGATTCACAGATCGTTTGGGAAAGGGTGTCTAGCACCTCGTGGATGAGGATCGATTCTGAAGCAATCCGACGACGAGTTCCAAGACTTGCACGCCCGCTTGCCTATAAATAGACCCGTTCAGTCGGAACGGGTGACCTTGGCGAGAGATCGCCAATAGATCGCGCGGAATCGCCGCGACGGAAAAAAAGGACGAGCCATGTGCTCGCCGAGAAGAAAAAGAGCGGGCCTTTCCAGTGTGTTATTACGTATTCATATGAGGCAGTGCAGTCTGCTGTGGCCGCGATGATGCGAGAACGCATTTGCTGATCATCGGCCGGATGCCTGCGAACAGAGGCCGAACGATAACTCTTCCGCGAACGGAATAGGTGTGACCAGTCTCGAGGAAAAACAGACCCCGTGGACGAGCCGTAGGAAATAGAATTTCCTCAGGAAATTTGATGGGGATGCTGGTATCTTTAGCGACGTTAATAACTTGTGGGAAGCAGGTGTGCATCTGAGACCAACTGCCGACTTAATCATTTTTATGGTGATCCGCGGCTTTGTTGGCCGTTTTGCGCATGGGAAATATGATGAGGCTCTTAACGACGTTCGTGCGTCGGGGAGCAAGTTTATTCGATCTTGCGTTGCAGCTCTGAATTGTTGATGTATCGTTGTATCGGTTAACGTTTCCTCTGTCCGTGACTTTGAATGACCTTGCATAATTGTAGTCGCAGCATTCCTAATGAAAGGGACTGTCATCGTGGGCGTTTAGAATTTGGTCCCATTTTTTAAAAATAAAGTTGAGATTTATAAAAAAAATGACAATTTCACCAATTGTGTTTAAGAGCACCGTCTGGTTAGCAAACGACACTCGCGCGTTGACGTGTGTGAGTGCACACGTCGCTATATCACATATACGTACACGAAAATTGTAAGGGTCCGGGAGTAAACGTCTGAGATCATTATAATGCAATGACTGGATTTCTTATTAGTCAAAATCGCTAGATGAAAGATCAATCTAGGGTGCTATTTGGCTGAAAAGTCGTACTTCTATTAAAAATGCTGTACGTTTAATTCTACAAAAATCCAAGCCACAGTGAGGTTGACATTCAAATATAGTTCTGACATTTTTCGCTACGAGCGTTGATTTCTGTTTCATTTATGACGTCCTCACTGACGGGCGTGCTGTCGAATATTGCAAGTCATAGCTCGTGAACGTAGAAGTACGACTTTTCAGCCAAATAGCACCCTAGATTGATCTTTCATCTAGCGATTTTGACTACTAAGAAATCCAGTCATTGCATTATAAAGATCTCAGACGTTTACTCCCGGACTCTTACAATTTTCGTGTACGTATATGTGATATAGCGACGTGTGCACAACGCGCGAGTGTCGTTTGCTAACCAGACGGTGCCCTTGTGTTTAACGCTAGAACTGCCGAACACTAAACGAGGCTGATGTGTATTCCTGTGAAATAATGATGGGATTGAATTTGGATTTTATGGTAACGTGTACTCGGAGAAAAAATCTGAAATCCGTCATTCTGACGTTTCTGTAGTTCAGACGTAAAAGCGTTCCAGTGTTCTGGACGTACTTTTTGTGCCTACTAAATTGTGCACAAATATATCAACAGTCATATTATCAGTCCGCTTTCGCGGGACAAACTCCGAGTCCCTAATCGAAAATCGTCTCTTTGCACCGCTCCTTTAATCGCGAGTGACAAACGACGCTTAAAGTGAACCAGACAGCGGCTTCTTCAGGATATTAGTCACCTTCAAGTTCCGCCAGCCATAGCTCCCGATAGCGGGAACGAAGAGGCAGCAGATAAGGGGGCGTTTCATCGGTATTTATCGCGTCTGTGTGAAAAATGGAAATGGAGCGAGACGGAAGAGAGTTGCGGCGCAGATAGCAACCGTCTGAGAGCAAGTGGAAGAACGCGGAAAAGGGAATCGGGAAGAGAATCGATCGGAAAAATCGTTTTCAACCTGTAGAAACGAATCGCCATCGATCATCGCGTTCGATCCGCGAGGTCTGTAACGACCTTGGCTCTGGCTCGGTTAAATTGCCGGTTTAATAAGTAATAACCGTGATTAGCGACGGTGACGAGGTTCGCGAGGGGATTAACGGCATGGAAGCGCTCGAGAGCTCTCCCCACGTCTCTCTCTCTCTCTCTTCAGCTCCGTTCGTTGTTTGCAAGCATTCTCGCTTGCCGACACTACGCCTGAGTCCTTGACCGACCCTGAACCTCGAGGAAGAGTGGAAAGCCGACTGGGTAGCTGATTGGCTGCCGCGCGCGCCACAGTCGATGCCTCTCGAACGGACGAGCTAAAATATAGTGATTACGACGAGAGAGAGAGCCCGGTGTGGGAGGATACCGCGTGGGAGGAGAGAGGGAGGATCGAGAACCCTGTGAAGTCTATGAGCAGCGGCTGGCTCTGTGGCACAACCGATAAAACTAACAGGGACGCGACCGGTCGACCGGCAATCGAGACGAACATCTTCGAGAGGTGTTCTTCGCGATCATAATCTCCGTGATTTCCTCCGGAGATCCTTTCCTCATTACTTCCGAACGTTTCCGCAAAGAGTTTACCACCCCACCATGCAAATTGTCCCAGGATTTGGAGGACCGATGCTGAGGACTCTTGAACACCTTCAGGGGACCAAAGATTAACCCTCCGATGGCGGACCTATTTTACAACCATACAATCGACGATGCTTGAGACTTCACAACGACTTCTTAGAAATTGATGTACGATCTTTTCAAATCGTTTTATCGAACTTCGAATGAGAGGCGTGCTTGTTCCTCATTTTTATGTCATAAAATGCTAAAAAATAGAGTACAATTTTTAGAACGTTTTTGCGAAGAATCGGCTTCAGTCCTCTAATCTGTGGCAGTTTCACTTTCGAGACAAACGTTTGAAAGTTTTTGGGAGACGTTTGATGCTGCATGTTTGAGTAAAATTGGGATAAATCATGTGAAATCGTTGATGTGTGAATTTACGTGTGAGCACGTAAGTCACACAGCGAACAATAATGTAATTGTTCACTAGAAGTGATTAATTAAAAATGAATTAATTAATAGTCGGCCGTAGTTTAGCAGTAATTGGAAGCAGATGCAGAGGTTCAGCCTTGCTGCCTGGTTCCGGTTCGGTCGCAACAATGTTTCCAAGCTCGGTTCCAGGAGCTGTTCGTGTTTCTCCGGGATCTCAGGCCAAGAATGGGCAATTAAAGTAACACAATAAAGGCTAATCATAAGTCGTCGGCGTGGAGCTGCGGATCGCGGAACCGGCCGTAGCGGGATAACGTAATGCGAATTAAGCAGCAACGACCTTTCTCCTCGTTTCAACTTCCTCCGCTCTCGCGGCCTCGAGCATCTCACCCGGTTCCCGTTAAGGGAGAACCTCGAACAGCTCTTGCGTTTTCGCGAACAAATCGACGCTGGACTCGTATTAACCCCTGAAGCACGGAAACCATTATTGCAAGCCATGGCTCGGTGAAAGGTAGCGACGTTCTGAAATGCAGAAGCTTAGAAAATGTTGGGCCTCGAATTTCGACAGCATCTGGTAAACTCGCTTGCCCCAACTGGGTATTGTCAATTCCGAAAACACGCGAGAATAAATATTAAATTTTGTCGATCGTAACAATTTCATAGAAAACATCATACATTTTTTATAAAATTGTTACGATCGACAAAACTTAATATTTATAGAAAACATCATACATTTTCTATAAAATTGTTACGATCGACAAAATGTAATATTTATAGAAAACATCATACATTTTCTATAAAATTGTTACGATCGACAAAATTTAATATTTATAGAAAACATCACACATTTTCTATAAAATTGTTACGATCGACAAAATTTAATATTTATAGAAAACATCATACATTTTCTATAAAATTGTTAGGATCGACAAAATTTAATATTTATAGAAAACATCATACATTTTCTATAAAATTGTTAGGATCGACAAAATTTAATATTTATAGAAAACATCATACATTTTCTATAAAATTGTTACGATCGACAAAATTTAATATTTATAGAAAACATCATACATTTTCTATAAAATTGATACGATCGACAAAATTTAATATTTACCATAGATGGCGAAACATTCACACACAACGAAAGTTTTTTGCGCCAGTGACAAGATTGTTTGGGGTGGAACCTGTTACGATTCTCTAAACAATTGATCGAACCTGTGCGCCGAAAACATCATACATTTTCTACATACGAGAATGCGTTGTTTTTCACTTCCTTTAACCGACCTCTTCAACATCAACGTCTCTCTTCTTGTTCGATTTAATGCAATTAATCGATGAGTGGAACTGGACATTATTGATTGTCAATTGTAGAAGTTTATGTTCGACATCTTTTTTTTACAGTAACCTGGACTACCCTAGCCTCCGATGTTTAAATTCTTTGTTAACCCTGTGCACTCGGATGGCGACTCTGAGGTGTCACTGTAAGTAGCCATACTTATCTCGTTTCAGAAAATATTTCACGGAAGAATTAAATTGTTTCGAATTACACTTCGGTTGAAATTGCTGTGGTAGGATCCAGTGTAGTCTCTCGAGAGCAAAGGGTTAAATTACATGGTTCGGTGACCGTACACGAATTGACGATGTTTTAGGAAGCATAGTTGAACGTTCCATCCTGGATCGATGGGAAGCAGGCCTGGGTTGTACCTTGCGCGTAACAAATCGCAATCCGAGGACAGCAAAAGGAGTTACCTCTTCCTTTAATCCTCAATTAGCCACGATGCTCCCCGGACACACCGGTTCGTTGCCAGCCGATTCCCGCCCTGAGAAACCGTCCGAACGGATGCTGTTACATCGATCCGATTAATTATGGGAGCGGGCCGGTTGGTTGCCTACGCGACCATGCAAAGCTTGAAGCGCGCACACTGGGGCCGAGGTTCTTCCTCTCTTCGGCTTTTCTGCGCATCCTTCCCACGAAGCCACCTCGTCGTCTTTTCAGTCTTCAGCCTTCAACGCCGCGCGAGAATCGCGACAAAGACAATGCGAACAGATTTCCTAGGGTACCGTAAAAGAATAACTAATCGTGTTCCCGGTTGCTGATCGTTACCTATGAATTATACGATATGTAAGCTGCATTCTTCGAACGCCTGTAACTCTGTTAATTTGACGAATCCGAACGAATCCTTTCGCACACATGCACTTGAGCGGGTATTTTGATTCTCGAGGACATTTTTCCACGAATTTTTAGGATTTTTTCAGAAAAGCTATCGAACCCTTTGCATTGGGATTTTGCACATACATTCAACGGTATTTAAAGTTTATATGCGATTTCTTTAAAGTAAAAATAATTAAAATTAAATAATTTATATATTTTTCACAGTTGCATTCTTGGAAGGCCTGTAACTCTGTTAATTTGACGAATCCGAACGAATCCTTTTGCACACATGCACTTGAGCGGGTATTTTGATTCTCGAGGACATTGTTCCACGAATTTTTAGGATCTTTTCAGAAAAATTATCGAACCCTTTGCATTGGGATTTTGCACATACATTCAACGGTATTTGAAGTATATATGCGATTTCTTTCTTTAAAATAAAATTAAATAATTTATATATATTTCACAGTTGCATTCTTGGAATGCCTATAACTCTGTTAATTTTACGAATTCAAGCAATTCCTTTTGCACACGGATACTTGTGCTTCGAGATAATGTAAAATAGAACCGATCTTTTGAAAATGAAAGACTGGAATAGCACCTTAAGCGCACGATTGACCGACCGGTACCGGTGACCTTGCAGGAAACCGCAGCTCCTCGAGGCTCTCCCCGATGTAAAATTTTTCACCGTCCGGCACGGCCACCGCAAATCAATCGCCGATCGAAAAAACATCAAGTTTTTGCCGACGATCGAGCGATTCGACTTCGGTCAACGATCTTTCGGGCAAACAACGAAATTAGAATCGGATTCGATCTCGGAGGAAATGCGGATTTTTTCGGAGCAGATGTAACATGGAATTGAATTTCTTCCGTGTGGGTCGAGGAGCAAAAATACTGTAATGGAAATCGGCTAATCATGCACTGCACTTGAGTTTGCACTCGTATGTCGAATGTGGATAGACGTCTTCAAATTGCCCGTTTAATTTTTTTTTAGTGTCGATCTTTGAATTAAATTTACCGCGGTGCAAGTTTATGATTCTGAAGAGGTATCTATACGTTGGAATGCATCCTTAATTCACAGACGCACGAACTACCACGCTCTGGTAGCAATAATCTGTCAGGTGGGGGGATAACTATCGTAGTGGTTGAAGGAAAATCAAGCAGGCATTAGGTGATGGAGTACTACTAAAATGGATATCAAAACTAACCCCTACATTTTCAATATTAAACACAAATATAATACTTTCATCCATGATAACACCTTCAGTTCCATAAAATTCTACTAAAGAGGCTTCATCCTTTAGCGCTCCTTGTATTCTCTGCATTCCTTTTACCGATTGAGTCTTTTTGTAAAATTAGATTCGACAATACTCTCGCCACTATAAAAGCCGATGGTCTTTTCAAGGGGAAAACCTATTTTCAGAAATTTTTTGGTGAAAATCGACTTCCTTGGTTTTCACAGCTAAACTTACTCCGTTCAAATATTGTCAGTATCAACAGGTGTAGATCATATCACTATCATCTAGCTTTTTCTCTGAGTCGCATTGCCTGTATTGATGATCCTGAGTGTAGTTACATGGAGGGGGACGAATCGCTGAACCATGTTTTCTGGTAGTGTAACTTGTACAATGAGGAAAGGCTCACATTAATTAATAAACTCCGTACAATTAACTTCTAGCTTCCAATGAATGTCTCCATATTAATATCCAAACCTAACATTAAAGCCTGCGTTACATACTATCATTTTTTAAGAGCTGGCATTGAAGTACAAGTATTTGTTTAAACCGTCTCTACCATTCTTATGTCTTTGTTGTAATATTTATGTTTCTTCAGTTTCCTGTTCTGTTTTTGTGATTTTTATGTTCTGTACTGTATGTATTGCATTATAATTATGTTGAAATAAATGTCATATGAGATTTTCTACAATAAAAAAAAGACATTAGGTGATGGTTACAATTAAAAGTTTCACCTGCAACCCTAGTCCGTGAAAGACACATGCAGCTCTGGTCACAATAATCTCCCAGATGGAAGAAGGATGCTGTAAGTCGAGGAAAATCGTAAGAAAATTAGGGGGTGGTCACAATAAAGCGGTTAACCCCGTCGTTGACCCGTTGCGTCTCCACGTTTCGAGACAACACACGCCCCATAGCGTCTCGCAGCGTCTCATAGCGCTTGATAGCGTTTCACAGTGGACCGTCCCCCAAAGCCTCGCGGCTCTCTGTACTCCGACGATTCGCGTGGAATAACTTCGCACGACCCAGGGGGGGAGAAGAAGTATACGCCCGCGCGGAACGATGGATGGACGGATAGACAGATAAATAGATACTTTATTACAGGCTGGAAGAACCGTAAGAGGGCCGATGGATCGATGCGATGCTTGTTGCGCCGGGACAAGCGAATGGATGTACAAAATTAGAGGTATGGCGAATGCTCGTGACAGATGAATGCGTAGATAAACGAGCTGATTTTATCTGACGAGATTCGAGCAGCGATGCAACCGGCTATCGAGGCGCAACAAGATGACCCTTGCCGCGCTGCCAGTTTCTGGGAAAACCGGCATTGAGCTTCTAATTAGCGTAAGCGCCTCTGTCATGGCTTCCTGCAGCCTAGGCCCCTGATCGCTGCTGGAATGCGATCGACGACGACCGTCAGGAAATCAATCCCTACCAGAAACTCGAAATTAAATGATCAATTTAAGTGGACTGATAAAATTTCTTTTCTACCGATCGTAAATTATATGAACGATATAAATGTAAATCAATTTCATAAAGCAAGTGAGTCACTTATCTCAGAAATTTATTCTGTTATTTAACAGTTTCATTGATTAACGCATTATTATTGTTTGTATATTTTAAAATTTCACAGACGCAATTATTCATTTTCTTCAAAGCGGTCTAAACATAGACCGAAACGTCGAAATTTGAATTTTTATAAATAGCGAAATTGCTTTTGAGTAACAATTTGATCGAACCATTGTATTCTTTGTTCAAGTCAACTGTTTTCGAACTGCTAAGGCACAGTGATACGTTGCTTCAGTTTTATTTTACTTGTTTATTTTATGTTAATTTTACGGAAGGGGGAAGATCCCTGATTTTTCAAGAAATATGCCTACGGAGAGTAAATTGAGGCGACTTGACGCAAATGACGATCGTTACGCACACGCGATACGTTTCCCCGTCGATCTGGGATCCGTAGGAAATCCGTGGATCCCGCGTTGCTTTTCCGGTTTCCGTGGCGCGATCAAGTTCACACCCATCGCGATTCTGCGGTCTGTGCTTTCGTAATTACACGGTATTAACCATAGATAAGTATGCTATCATGTGTGGAAATGGCGGCGTCAATTAAGAGCCTGAATGTAATTGAACTGTTCTTCATTAACAAGAAGAATATTTCAGCCGAGGAAACGGGACAGTTATGTACGATATTAAGATTAGTAATTGAAACATTTACTCGCACCCTATTCATAATTTCATTCGTCTGTATTCTCCAGTAGCTGTACATTAACATTTTCGATAATTATACGTATAGAAAAGGTCTGCCTACTCCGATTTTGATGGAATTTTAATATGTTATAGACTTTGACATTTTGAACAACTTTTTCCTTTTCCAATATAGGGGGTCGCTTTTAGTTTTCGAGATATTTGCAAAAGACTATCGCTAATACTATATTGAATTTTTCTGTTTATTTTTTGTTTGTAAACACGTTGTGGGGATCAGTTTAAAATTAATTAACGGCATACCATTACACCGGATCGCGATAGTAGGGGTAGCCGATTCTACGTCATCGACTTTCGGAGCACTAGTTGCTCAGGCCTGGTTCAATTGACGGAATGCAGTGAGTTTTCGACTACACGTCGGCGAGGTCACAAAACATAGTAGAATTATACGATCTAAGAACCAGTCCGGACCCGGGAGTTCTTCTTAAGTCAAGGCTTTACTGTATGTCACATTTAGTAAAACACTTAAACACTAAAGGCAATCGACAGATTTCCTTTCCGAGGTATTAGACAATTTCTTCGCAATTTTCTGAAAATTCTTTTCACTCCTCACTCAGCAAACCGACCCGTCTACCTTCTGGAAAGATCTCGGCCGTCAGAGACAATTTGAAAAGGTTCTTAAAGAGTCTCTGACCAATTACCGTACATATCGATGCCGTCCCCAATAATTACCATTTTTCCCGTCTCCATTCCCGGCCGGTTCGTGTCGTGGTCTCTGTGTCTCTAAATTGGAACGACGTGCTCGCTGTCGGCGAGACACGCACGTGACGCGAATCCCGAGCCGTAGATCTCTTCCAGATAATTGGCTGTTCGGGTCATCTTCTTAACGAACGCTCTCGATCCTCGAATCCTCGTGTGAATTTTTTGCCTCCGGTTGGCTATTGAGCTATCACCGGCCAGGTGTCCAGGTGAATTTCGAACTCTCGATCCCCTGTCTCTCCCGAAGAAGAAGCTTGCACACGAACTCTTCCTCGAGAGGAAGGACTACCTTTCTTCCGCGAGACGACGACGCGTAGAGTGGTCAACGTCCGGCCAGCAGCTTGTCTCCCGTTCTAGTACTTGTCGGAGCGGAATCGTGGCAAGGACCGGCGGGAAAAACAGGAGTGGCAAGGAGAAAAACGAGGCGTCGCGTCGCTCTGCGTCGCGCGTCGGCCTGTACGGTATCTTGTCGGGAAGCGAGGATTAAGTTGCCACTGAAAAAGCCTGATGCTGTTGCCTGGTGCTCGCGTCTCGATGCCCCACGGCCGCTATCTCGAGATTATTCAAATGGAGGCTGCGAAGACGGATGCTCCCCCTGATCGCCTCTTCTTGGTTCGTAGCCTTTTTCTCGGGTAGATCCTCTTCGACCCGTCGAGGCTAAAGTGTTTACATTGAAACGGCGTAAGTAAGATAATAGTAATTCTTCATCGGAGTCTCTCGTCTTTGCGACACCTTGAACGACTGAAATTATTACCGTCCCAGGTCTGTTATATACAGGGTGTTTCATGTAACTCTGATATCCACGATAACTTTGTTACTTACACGTGTATAATAATAGAAACCATTTCGGGAAAAGTCTGTGTGGGCGGAGTATCATCCCAAAGTGATATTTTACGAGATTCGACGAAGAGTAATGGTTTCTATTTACATTTCGATGGAGCGTTTCCAGACGGATACTGAATTGTCTCTTAGATAGGTAATGCTAGGTCACTCAAGGGCAGAAGCTGGAGAAATGAATTTATTCATGGACTGCTCTTACGTAACCCAATCTAGCCTTGTTTTAAAAATGCTGTATTAATTTAGAGCTTAATTCTGACGCGGAGCCACCGCGAGACGCGGAAGAGGATCGAAGAGGAGGAAGGCCGCAGGAAGGAGAAGACAGGAGACGAGAAAGAGAGCAGAGGGACGCGTTCGCGATGGAATGAGGAAACCCCGTGGAGGAGGAAGCGACGACGAGTCTCGGATGTCACCACCATAGGCCTGGTCCACGTCAGGCGTGTCGCGAACGGGACGACACGCTTCGCGGATGTTGCGTAGTTGCGGCTAGGTCGGGATCGCGCTGCTGCACTTGTTCAACGAGGTTTGCCTGCCTCTCTTTCTCCTGCTCCTCCTTTTCTTCTTCTTCTTCTTCTCGCAGTGGCTTTGCTCTCCTCTTCGTTTCGACCAACCTTAAGATCCCCGACAGAAGGTGCTTGACCTGTATGAGCATCGGGAATGGCAACTAGACGGCTCCAACCGGAGAGCCTAGAATCAAACCGACCCGGACGAGTATCCAGCGCATCTCCAACCGGGAAGAGAGGATCCAATCGATTCTTCCTCCATTAATCTTCATTGAATTTTACAGGTAGCTACGTCGGTCCCTCGATCGCGTCTGCATATCGAAGATTAATGGTCCTTCTCGACGCGTTAGCTGTCGGTATCTGCTCGAGCGGTTTCGCTCGTTTCACAATGTAACCTTTGCCTGTACTGTCTACTTTATGGCTAGTATCATTTAGAGCTCCTGTGCTTAATAATCTCCAATAATTAGATTAATCGTTCGTGACAAGAATCGGTTAACGAAACCCGAAACAAAGCATAAGTTGAAGTAGGTGCCTTTTTCAGAGAGCTCATACGAAATTCCAAATCAGTGTTCATAGCCAAGTGATTAAACGATCCTAAAAATCGTTTTCTCACGGAAGATAAGACCTGTCGCGATCTCCTTGAGGCTATCTCATGTAGCTATTCGAATAGGATCAGGGCGAGAACGATAATCGAGGGGATAATTTTATGGAAAGCAGACCCGATAACTCGCCGCAGTAATGCCCTCGGCTTAGCCTCATCTAGAATGGACTCCATTTACCAGGGCGAACTTGTACCCATTTTGTTCGCAACAAACGAGGGAGCCAAGTGCATCGAGTCTTCTCTCGGGTCGTGGTGCCCTCCGGGGCTTATGCTCGACGGGTTTCGCGCTTTCGCTTGCCCTCTGCCTGTTTCGCGAGGAAACAACAACTCCGCGTCCTCCTCGACACGGTTAGACCTTTCGCCTCAGTACCGTTTCTTGCGACACGATCGAATCCGTCAACTTGCACCTTGGACACACACTATTCTCTTGTATACCAATGTCGTTTCTAGACTGCGCAGTTTTCGTAGCACACTTGTTTCAATATTCATACAGCAGCGTCATACACATTTGTCTCTTCGTAAGGCACCTTTTACTCTATTGTAGAACATTCAAACTATACTTTACCAACTGTTTTTTTCAGAGTGGTAAAATTGACGAAGTTACTAAAGGGTCTTAGAAAAGCACTTTACACGCTAAGATGTGTACTTACTAATCATTTTAATAAGTCAAAAATAGGTGATTACCAGTGTTTAATAGTCGGAATATGTTCATTGTTTCAAATCTGATTGAGCTACTCATTTCTGTCATTTAGTCATTTGACACTTGAAGTGAGGCGTAGACGACCAGCTTTTTGAATTAATTTACATAGAAGATCCTGAACAAATTTAGATCGAAACTGGACAAACTCGGTCTCGAGTACTATTTCCGTTCTAGGACTATACTTTCCCAACTGTTTTTTTACAGTGGTAAAATTAACGAAGTTACTAAAAGGTCTTGTAAAAGCACTTTACACGCTTCGATGTGTACTCACTAATCCCTTTAATCATTTCAATAAGTCAAAAATAGGTGATTACCAGTGTTTAATATTCGGAATATATTCACTGTTTCAAATTTGATTGAGCTACTCATTTCTGTCATTTAGTCATTTGATACTTGAAGTGAGGCGTAGACGGCCAGCTTTTTTAATTAATTTACATAGAAGATCCTGAACAAATTTAGATCGAAACTGGACAAACTCGGTCTGGAGTACTATTTCCGTTCCAGGACCATGAAGGGTCTCAAGGATGATCTCGAAGGCTTCAGTGGCTTACTATTTCTACCAGCCTAAGCGCCGCGGCCGGGCTCCAGTTCCAAGAGGAACGCAAGAAGGTAGCTTTACACGACTTCCTGTACCGACTCGGAGCCACCCGAGACGTTTTTCAGGGTTCGCGCGTTGTTTGCGTAAACGTGCTCGAATCCGCGACGTTTCTTCTTCTGGTTCTTGTCGTCCGTCTGCCATGGGGGGCTGCGGATCGTAACCGTTTCGCCAGTTTCTCTGGCTCTGGTGTTTCCTGTTCCCGTGGAGCGGTTCCTGACATTCTAGCTACGCGGGTTTACCGAGGCGGTCCGCTTATCTTTCGTTTGGCTCTCGCGATCCAGAGACGGAGCATGCGCGCGAGGAAGAGAGACGTGTTCGGAAAAACGAGAAGATAAAGAGAAAGAAGAGAGCCGGTTCCACTCTATCTTCGGGTTCCCGCGAACTAATAATAAAACGGCCGCGATCCTCTTACATATTACAGAGCGAGCCACGGTTCACGCACGAACGGGCACCGTAAGAAGCGGCGAAGAGAGGATGCGAAGCGGGATGGAATCCGGTCGAGCCTGTGTCACGCTCAACACGCTGCATCGGACCCGCTCCTACCCGCTCCAATCCGCTCCGATACGCTTTGCTCTGCTCTCTACTTTGCTCCGCTCTGCTCTACTCGCTGCGCGTTCATCACCGCCCGATTTTTCCGCCTCTATTCTCCCGCAGGACGCGACACATCTCTCTACCTGGTTAGCACGGTAGAACTGCTACGATAATTATGGACGCGGAAGAATCGCCAGTCCAACGAGATTCGTCGATTTGCCGACCGGACCAGCCTGTTCGCCCTCTTGATAACTTGTACGCCCGTGATAACACCCCCCTCGATAATAACCGGATCGAGACTCTGACCTCACATCTTTAAACTCGTTCCACGGTTACCGTGATCGAGCCCTCTGCTACGATGTGAACGTTTTGAGAACATGGCCTCCATTAATTATTTGCGATTTAGTTGATACTATGTTTACCTGCAAAAATTTACTTTTGCTTCTTGCTGGTTTTACGGAGCAGTAGTTCAGATAGGAATTACTGTTCCGTCTGAACAAGCTGTTGGTCGTTTTCGAGATAAGCGAGTTTTGAGATCGATTTTTGTTGGTCTTGGCGAGCTATGGTTGATATAGCAATTTACGGTTGCTCAAATAGCTCATTATCACGGAATGCTTCCGAAATTATTTCATTGGAAATCGAGTGCGTCTGCTATTGAACAGAAGTCGGCTGGCGTGTCTGATCATCATCTGTAGATCTCGCTTCTTGGAAATACTGATAAATAGACTGTTAGACCTTTATACAAACTGAAAATTGTTCGCTTTGATTGTTGGATGCAGGAGCCAAATAAAAATTGTATTCTTCTTTTAATTATCTTATCAAACTGAAACTAATACATTGATGTCCTTAAAGAATTTTAAAATTTCCACTGCTTTAAACTGTACCCGCCAATTATTGTCATAAATGCATAAAACCCGCAGTCTACTGATAAATAAACTGATCTAGACTGCAGAGTGGAAAAGCAAAACGAACGAATGATCATTCGAGAATATTGCAAAGAACTATTTGTGGGGAACGCGTATAACAGAAAATGATTACTTTGTATTTTCCATCGACTTTTTTCCCGCGAAGAATCCAACAGTGTGCAAAAGAAAATTCGTGGTCGAGTATTTGGAGCGCTGGACCGTAACGAGGCGCGCGAGGAACGTAAAATTGTGCAGGGAGACAGAGGAGAGCAATGATGAGCGGAGGAGAGAAGAGTGAGGGAGAGAGGAGAGGGAGAGAGAGGATGTCGAGTTTTCAGCGACACGCGCGGTTGCTCTCGTTGTTTTCGACGTGGAAGGCTGGGGGACCAGTTTGTTACGAGCGTCGCCTGCTTGCAAGGTCCTCGCGCCTCTCGGACGACCTTGGACGCGACCTTGGACGACCTTGAACGGAGACTGACAGAGCGGGACACGCGAGACGCCGCGCCGATCTGCCTCTCGATCCCCGTTCGGCGTGCAGTATCCCGTAATCCTTTCGCGAAAACCTACGTAACTCCACAGATCGTTCAATAATTTAGTTAAAGAGTATGTCATTCGTTTCACACAATCCATTTCACCTCGCAATTTTCATATTTCCATATTCAATAATAACTGAAACGAACCAGGAACCATCTGTTCGAAGAACAATATCCAACCAGAGCTTTGTTTTCAACTTAATTAATAATCATATTGACTGTTCCCCTCTACTTGAGCAAATCAATTTTTATGTACCGGAACGTGAACTGAGAACAAGAATGGGCTTTCAAACACTTACAGCGAAATCCAATTATGGATTAATTAATCCAATAAATCGCATTATTGCAAAATCTTGCACTATCTGTAATCGTGTTGATTTTTTCATCAACTCTTTATTAAATTTTCAAGTACAACTACGCAGGATTGTACGATGGTACCAGGTCGATTGTGCATGTCCCTTCTTTGTTGTTAAACGAGTAATCTTATGTATCTTCTTATTCTTCTTTGTTATTGTAAACAGTTTTGTAAAAGGACGTCAGTCCGTTTATAATAAATAAATAATAATATTCATGCAATTCTTACATTTTCATTTTTATAGAACTTCAGCTCAATTTCATTATACGTGGAATATTTCGTGACTTTCTGTCAAAATTGTCGAATTGACATAATCGAAGTTGGGAAGCTCCTAGGCGCGACTTTCACGATGCGATTCTGTGTTGGCACTTTTATCGAGATTTTCCAGGAAACATTGTAGCCGAATATTTTCTTCCACACCTAATAGACGGCGCAGGATTTCGCGGTAGCACCTCGAGGAGTTCCGTTTCGGAATCGTTCCGTTAGTATCGACCATGCTCATGCGAGTCAGTTCGTGTACACCTCTTAGAAACGTGCTCGCCATTCCGCGATCGATTTCGCGGCATATGATCGATTGCCGAGAGGCCGATTCCTTAGAAAAAAGACGTTCCTCCGGTAATCGCGCCTCTAGCGTTATTACACGTTTCCCATGTCACATAAATCTCCATGCTGGTGCATAAATAACCGATCCACCGCGACGTTGCTTCGTGATTATTCCGCACGCTTCGTCCTCTTCCGTTCGCGTTATTATTTCGATGCCTCTAGCGGGTCCGCGGAGAAACGAAGTTGGGAGGCTAAAATCAATCATCGAATGATAAAGTAAATATAAATAATCTACATATATATAAATCTTATTGTCTCTAATTAATCCATATTTAAATCAAATCGTTCAAGATAAAATATACCGTCGAATCGCATAAAGTCAATTTATACCTTTAAAGATGTTCAATTTTAATAAAATTTGCGCTATAGTTCATTAAAAAATAATTCCTATATCTATTGATGATTATAGTTACGTGTTTCTCGATCGTAAATTTTAATATAAATCAATTATATGTTCTCGGCGCACAGTTTCAATCAAAAATAAAGCAAAAAACAAAGCAAATTGTGAATTACCCATTACATTTTGTTTATATATATTTTCAGACGCAATTGCTCTTGTAAATGATCCACACCTGGATCGAAACGTTGAGTTACATTTAAATATTGCTAATTTGCTTTATTTTTGATCGAAACTCTGCGCCGAGAACATAATTGATTTCTATGGATGATTATCAAAATAAATATATATATATTTTTTTCCCGAATTTCCCGTCCGAAACTTTTCTTTATGGTATCATTCTAACTGAAAGAGTAGTTAAAAGTGTATTCCGTTTGTCTTGGATTCGAGATTTTGTAGATGATGACCCTACTTACAAGCAAAGTCCACTACGTTCACGGGGGAAAATTCTGAAAGATCACGTTCTTTTTATATTGTTATGAAACAGTTCGCAACGGTGTATGTCGCTTGTCTGTCCCTGTTTTTTTTCATGTAGCACCAGGGTAGCGCGTCGCAGAGTACACGGAAACGCTTTCAGATTTCGCGAGTCCCTTGTAATTCAGCTTAGAAATTTCCTCGATCCCAGGATACCGCGCGGCAAAGCTCAGTGCCCGCTAGTCGGCCAGGCATTCCGGCTGTTCCTTCCTGAATTCCTGAATCGAAATTCCTCGTGAAAAGTCGCGGCGAGCCGCATTCTCGGCAGGTGGATCAGGTGAAACAGGAGACCGTGTCGAGGCATTCATATTTCGTGCCCATTCCGCGGAATATTTCTCGGGGAACGCCACGGATCGTGATCGCTTAGATATGTACGGTGTGATTCTATTGCTTGGAGATCTCTAGCACAGTGTCTGGCCAGTCTGGCCATCCCGACAATATTTTACAGCCGTTTCATCTGCAATATATTTGATCGCTAACCCTTGACCGAACTTGATCCATTTCGGTCCATGCTTGCGAATGTTTCGTTTATTAACATTTATTATCGTGCCTTTGCGCTTAAAGTTATTTCAACTCCGAATTCAGGACGTTTCTTTTGACCTAGATCATTGTAGTAATTTCTTCAACTGAAACGAAGTGAATCATGGTATATGAAAAGTTATAACGGCACCTCACAGTGGTAATCCGATTGCACAGGGTTAACAAAGAATTTAGACATCGGAGTTTCGGATAGCCGATAGGGATGAAGTTTGCACTATAATTAATTAAAAAATGATATCTTTTAATTGATAATTATCGTAATATATACAGGGTGTTCGACTACAGGTGGGAGAAAATTTAAGGGTTGATTTTTAACGATGTTATAAGACGAAAATGAAGAATAAAAAAATTGCGATTTCGGCTTCGTTATTTTGCTATTAACAACGCGACAGTCACGTATCAAGTGACAGATGCATGCATAACTTGGTTCTCATTTGGGGCTCCAGCGATGTGAAAATGTTTAACAAATCGTTGGACAACATCGAACTCTTTGACGTACACAACGTACACTTTTGTTAGACGCGTCGTTGATTTTTAATGGTTGGTAGTAAAATAATTTAAATAATTTAATTTATTCGTGTGTGAATAATAATTTAAGTAAAATAATTGGTAGTTAAATAACAAAGCCGAAATCGCAATTTTTTTATTCTTCATTTTCGTCTTATATCATCGTTAAGAACCATCCCTTAAATTTTCTCCCACCTGTAGTCGAACACCCTGTATATGAAATGTCCAGGGTTCTCATTATAGCTGGCAACCCCGGTTGAACACGAACTTCTTCAAGTTACAAGCCAATAAAATCCCGTTCCACTGATCGATTACTTGCATTAGACTCGACACGAAAGGCGAGGTGATACGAAAGAGGTAGATAATCCAAACAAAATTTGAAACAGAATGTGTGTTTTCGCAATTGACAGGAAGCCGCCACGGTTGCCAGTGGTCGATCAAAAGCTGCGGCTCTCGAGAGCCAACGTTCGAGTTGTACGGAGCCTCTCGAATCGCCTCCGCAAGGTCTACAACAGTTTCCAAGAAAGGTTTTTCCGTTTTAGTAATGGAGGCGACGTAGTATCGAAGGAGGGACTGTTGCAGCCACGGAGGAAGTCGCTCGTCAATTACCCATTCATGCGGTCTCGCTCGTTGAGAACCTCGCGAGGCGAATTCCTCGATTTGCATAAAAGCTGCGGGAGGGAGAGAGAAAGAAAGAGAGAGAGGGGGAAGATGGTTTTCTCGCGGGCAACAATGAATCCTCGCGACCTCTCGCGTTTACTTGGCTTCGTCCCCCCGAAGAGCACATGTCCCGTTTACAATAACAACAATACTAATGGCGTTGCTCGTCCCTCGACACGGACGATTATCCTGTCCCCCCCGACAACCTGTAGCAGCGAACTTTTATTCCGCGCTCGCGAAGAACGGGCCGAGGGCAAAACGGTACACGGTCGTGCTCCAGTGTCACGCGGGTGTTCACTCGCTCAAAAAGTCGTTTCGCCATCCGGTTCACTCGCGCGATCTCCTTCCTTGCTCGTTGCGTTGCGTTACGTGTTGCACCATTCTTTTTCCTTTCTGCCTTTGTGCCTCTCTGCTTTCCTTTCTCTCTCCCAAGACGAGTGTTACCGGGCTTACTGTGCTTCTTATGCTGACGGGCTGATAGAGGGCACCGATGATTTTCGTTTTCGACGTGCAGCGAGTGAAATTCGTATGTACAAAAGCAGCACGAGCTTGTACAGGGTGTACAGAAATGTTTCTGCATCTATTGTTTCTAATCTAATGTATTCTACATCTTTGGATCGGTGAAGATCTGTGAAAAAAAGTTGTCGCAAAATTGTCCTTTACCTTGAATTTCAAGGACAAATTTTTGTGTTATTGCATTGTATTCTACGCAACGGGGGTGACAAAAAGTGTCAAGGGAACCATGGGTGAGTTGAGTTTTGACTCATGGTTCCCTTGACACTTTTTGTCCCCATGATGCGTAGAATACAATACAATAACACAAAAATTTGCCCTTGAAATTCAAGGTCAAGGACAATATTGCGACAACTTTTTTTTCACAGACCTTCACCGATCCGAAGATGTAGAATACGCCTATGGCAGCCAGGACCAAACATTTTTTTACACCCTGTACACTACGTTATGTCGATACGTACCACACAGAGGACCTTCGCCAGAGTAGCTGTACCTTTGACAATTGTTAATATTTTGTATAGAAGCAATTACAGGATGTACACGAATCTATATTTTTTCGAATAAGGTAACAGTTATGACACATGTATTAGCTTCCAAGCAACAAATTGTCAAAGATCACTGATTGAGTGGTCATCGAAGATTGCTTCTACGAGAGGACCACCAGTAGTATAATGATATCTTTGATAATTTTTATTATCTGCTACTGAAGAAATTAGAAGAAAGAATTCAGACAGGATAACATTTGTTACGATTAATGTACCAAATGATCATATGTTCGACATATGTGGAATGATCAAATGTTCGACAATGATGAATGTTTTTTGACAAAAAATTACAGCAATTGCTCGATGCCTTCGTCTTCCCACCATACAGAGATTCCTCGCAGTCTCCACACAGGTTCTTACGAAAACAACTCGCACAGATCACCGACCGCACGATCGCCCTCTAAATTGTTACCCGGAAATGAAGTCCGCGGAAATTCCGGGTCGTTGAAGGCGTTTAATTTCCGTGTTTCAAGGTGAGACTAATTAACGGATCGTCTTCGTGCTCGTTGGAGAGTAACGGAACCCTTTCACGAGGAGAACAGGTCCTGCATCCAGCTCACGTTCGATACTTTTGTTTCATTTTCCGGCCTAGGACAGCGGACGAGTTAAATTGGCATGAAGCGCGACCGGTGTCCACCTCTCTCTCCGTCTCTCTCTCTCTCTTCCTCTCTCTTACTCCGCATCCATCTGTCTCATTCCCTCTTTCTCCTTGTCTCTGTCACCTGGTTTCCGTGCGAGAGAACGTCCCGGCAGATCCGCGTCTTCCGTATTGCGCTTTAATTACGCCGTTGGTCCCGTTTTTTGCAGTACTTTTATTAATTGAGGGAACAAGGCCCGGCGGAACCGTTCGAGGGGCGAGCTGCACACGCTTCTCGCGGACAATGCGCGCGGATCGGAGCCACACGCGTCCTCCCGCAAATCGCGATTACGGTACATTGTTCGTCCCCGTACGTGGGTGCGTTCGCCAGCTCGCTTTTGCTCACTTTTGCACGCTTTTGCTCGCTTATGCTCGCTCGCGCGCGCCGTTGATTACCGCGTCACGCTCCGGGAACTTCCGCGTTTCTTAAACGGTCGGTGGTCGAGCCGAATTTCGCAAAAATCGACGTCCACTCATTTGGGAATCGACTACTTCCGGCCAAGACCGGTTACTTTAACGTTAAACTTACCAGTGATGGTCAAATGACCGGTTTCACGTTTCTTATCCCACAGTCATCGAAGATATTAAGCTGATTCCGTTTCGAATTGATTAAACCCGTTCCTTTATTCGAGCTCCTTCGATTTTATCTACGCCGTATGCAATCCTTTATTTTGTACTCGATTATTTACACACGGATATATAATGTCCACAATTTCACAGTCTACTTAAACACAGTTGATTTAATTTTGTACACCTAGTTGTTTAAAGACATATAAGTACACCGTGTAACATTCAGACAATTCTTCACTTTCTTCTCCTAAAAATTGTTTTTTAGTATTGCGTAAAAGAGACATGCTGCATTTAAAGAAACACTGTAATACTAAAGGCAATCGATAGATTAAAAAAATTTTAAGAGCGCCAAGGTACGATTCTCGGTCTATCAAAATTATATATGGATTTTCGTTTTTCTTACATCGTACAGTTCTTGTTTTTTCTTAGATCGAATCACTTAATGTACGAGATGTTTGGACGAAAGATTAGGATATACTTGGACCACCATATCTGAAGGGCAAGGGAAGTACATTTTCGAACACACAACTACAAATTCAGTACGACCGCGTGGAAAGTATAGTCGACGTTTCATTAATATCGATTAAAACCGTAACTAGCAGAACTTGGTTATTGTAGCAGGAGATCGAGACTCGTAAAATGGAACAGGATCGTTGAAATCAACTCGGTAAATACGTAGTACTGTATAGCTTGGTCCCAGCAAAGGGTTTAACAGGCTCTAGATCGTGCGGCGCGAGGGCCTCCGCTAACGAACTTCGAGTTATTAGATGCTAATTGCTCTGACCGTGGTGCGTAGCTATGAGAACATTCTCTTCCCCCATTGTCGGGCTCGCTAGTCCCAGGGTAAAAGTATTGACTACACTCGGTGCCCCGCTGCGTTCATCGTCAATCTACCAGGATGATGGAGCACTCAACTGTTCCCATAGATCGCTACCGATCTTTAACAGAAGCGCCGCGCCGATACAATTCGAATTGATTGAAATTTCAACAGCTCGTAACGGGCTCTGATTCGAAACCAGAGAGAAACCATACTTTCCCGGTAGAAAGAGAGAGGGATACAGGAACACAGCAAAGATTCATGCAGAAATTTGCAAGTTTCGCACGCCGAGCATACCTCTATGCCTGGTAAATCGCTCGATTGTTCCGTAATCGCTACGATCTGAATAAATCGGTCGCACGACCCAGCTCAAGGATGATCAACGAACGCCAACGAGCAAGATCAGACCTCTCTTTAATGGAGAACCGATCCCGCACGGTCACGCAGCTGCAACTTTTGACGCGCGTTCGTGTAAACGACCTTGAAGGCCTCGTCAGCCGCGGGAATTCGCGCGACCGGAAGCGCATTCTTGCAGGAGCCTCTGAACTTTGCTGCGAGCCACGTCGAAGAAATTAGTATTTTGCTAGCAATGATGTATATGCAGTTTCACATGCGAACACAGCAGGTGTTTAAGTCATTGATTTAAGTTTAAGTCGTTACGTTTATGATCTTTGTGTGACTGGAGTCTATAAAATACGCGCTATCCTTTCTCTCTCGATTGGGAAAGTTTCTACCACATTTCGCTTTTAATTCACAATGTACTTATAGTGGCAACATAAATTCTGTTTATGAAGAAATATCGTAACAGCATAAGAAATTATTCATACTGTCAAAGAGAGTGGTATCTGGTTTATGCTAACAACTTCAAAAATGTTTAATTGTTCGACACAAAGTATAAACAAGTGAAGAAGTAGCAAAAAGAGACTATAAATGAAAGGAGTCCATCTATCCCTAATTAAGATGCACTTTTTCGAATTTTTTTAAACAGCATATTAATATATTAATATAAAAGTTTTACTCATTTAACACGTTATATTTTATTAAATGGATTTAAATAAATAATTACACTATGCCTCCCTATACATTCCATTATCATTAATAAAATTTGTATACATGGAAAACAAAATGTGATGCATCAGTCCCAAAATTACCCATTCCAGAAATTAAATATGCGAATGTGGAACGACCTGTATTATCTACTGTTTGAAGTAGTATTAGGTTGGCAAGTAAATTCGTGACCTTTTGTTTCTTAATTCTTTTATTGTATCATTATAACCCCATTCAGTGACCATTTCTTTCAAACTGTATATCATTGGAAAGCTCTGAATTTTGCGATTAATTTGATATAAAATACTCGTGCTTAAAAAATATACACGGTCTTCAGGCTATTACTAGCTGAAAGAAAGGTTATTGTGTAGTAGATGGATGAATTCGTCTTGACACACACTTTCAGACCTGAAAAAACGTATAGCATCCCATTTAAAAAATTGAAGGTCACCTTCATCTCTATCAAAATACTGTAAATAAAACAAAAATGCATACGTCATTGTGTTGCGCATAAAAAACAGTACTACTTTCTCCTCCATAAATTTTATAGCAATATTGATTTTTTCAATGGCACGTTACAGGCTTTCAAAACAAAATTGCGCCGCACTATTCGATAATAGTACCATCATTAGTTTAGTTTCGCACTGTCCATAATTAATTAATTTATATTTTAGATTAAGACTTATGTTTAAGATTATTTTCTGTTATTCTACATTATCTGCAAACATTTGTATTAAAGGATTTCGGTCCGTATAAAATAAATAATAATAATAATAAATTTTTCTAATTTTTACTGTTTGCAAAAAAGCGCTGCCTAGTAATAGCCTGTAGACCCTCTACATAAATGACTTGGTTTGAGAAGACGTGGAGGTCGCGAACTTAGTTGCCAACCTAATAATTTAAGTCAGTCAGGAGGTTAAGTACCAGCATGAGAATAAAAACGGATGCTGCTTCGATTGTTTCGCTTCAGTCGGAAGTACGTAGCGGTAAAGCGCCACGTCGCGCCGGTTCAACTAATTTCTGGGTCAGATGTTTTCGGCGGTCTGCGTATAGGCACATAGATTGTTCCGGGCGACGGTTTGCACGGCGCTAAATTATCTGTTTCCTCGCGATGCCGGCACATTAACCACGGTGAACGCACGGACCGTGGAGCCTCGCCTCGCAGGACGAACAGCAAACGCCGTCGAATGATAGCGAGCCGCGGAAACCGCGACGAGTACGAGGGAATCTCGATCGGTGGATCTTATTAGCCGGTACCGTTCGTTACAGCTCGTCCCGGGAAATCGGTTCTCGAATCGCAGCGGGATCGATCGGATAGGATCGCTCGCTGATCGTTTACATCTGCGGTTATCGAACCGGCAGGAATTTTCCAGAAAGAAAAGCTCGGTGCTCGAAATAGACGATTCACAATCTCCTCTATTTCTAAATACATCCATACACTTTATTTCTACAAATAACGATGCGTTCTATTTCTTCGGTGGTTATTACAAATTATGGAACAGTAAAGCTGTATTTATGCGTGCAAAACACATAAACGCGGTTACAGACGTCAACAGAACCTGTCCTCGATATTTTGCATCAAGAAACGCAAGCACGCCGCGGCCATTAAACCCGAGTACGCGTCGACGATCTATAAATCGGTAATTAATTCCATTCAACTCGATACAATGAAGACTCGGTATTATACATTTTAACGTTTTACTTTTATCTCGTTGAATAAACTAATTTAGTATTGAAATTTGAAAGAAATTGAAACGCAAAATTAGAAGAGTTCAAGAATGCTATTATATTATTTTCAACACATTAAAATGGTTACAACGAGGTACATAAACGTCTACTTAACACCTGTCCGTTGTATCTGCTGTGAAACGTTTTTATTTTGCATAAAGATCCGCAGTCGACTGATCACAGTGATTAAATGCTCCGATTTTGTGGGATGTTTAGGGAATGATCGTCGAACGTGTTGAGGGTTGCGTGAGTCGATGAGGGTTGAGGAACAAGTTTGAGACGATTTGCACCGTCGTGATGTGCTCCGTAGGGGCACAGCAGTTGCCTGACTGGAATAGGATCGGTTCTCCATTAAATGGAAGCGGCCGACCTCTGGTAATCGCGGATCGCGATTGCTATGCTGCAGGGACCCGCGATTTGCAGGCCAGTTATTCGGATCGTTAGCGCAGCTGGCTCCGAGCTGTGCGAAGCCGTTTTCCGTCGTTCCTGCTACCGCTACCAAAGCGAATCCGCTTCACAGCGGCGCGTGTTCTTCGCCGAGATGACAAGTTGCCCGAGGAGAAAGAGAGAGAGGGAGAGAGGGAGAGGAATGCGAGAGTCCTCTCACCGTCTAATAGCCGCATCAATGAACGCGAAATATCTCGCCGCATTGTTCCCTAGAAACCACGCAAGATGCTCTTTCAGATAAATCATTGTAGAACATGGTCGTTCTCGAAACCAGAGCTCCTCTCAGCATCCTCTCGATCCAGAACATTGCAATTTTCAGTTCCGAGGAGATCGAGTTGCTGTCCAAAGAACAGCACGATCCACGCCCTCGAAGATCGAGCTGAATCTGCGAATAGTTGTCTCGTAGTCACTCGATTCGGGGATAATATTAATAGTACTGTTACCTGTTGAGCCAGAAGATTTCTTTCTGTTCTGTTCTTTTATTCAGAAGTTGAAACGAACAGTTCGCAAACGGTTTTTGGAAACATTCTTTTCGAACTTGTATGTTTGTTTTTTTATGTAATATACAGGGTGTAGTATACAGGTTTGAAGATGGATTCTGAGCGTCTTGATACCAAGTAAGTTTGGCCCATGCATTTTCTTCAAAAGTTATTCAGGTAAATATACAGGGTGTTCACGCTATTACTAGCCAGCATTTTTTTTGTAAATAGTAAATATTAGAAAAAAATGATAGATGAAAAAATAGTACTGTTTTTTATGCGCAACACAATGACATATGCATTTTTGTTTTATTTACATTATTTTGATAGAAACGAAGGTGACCTTCAATTTTTTAAATGGAATGCTATACATTTTTTTATGTCGTGTGAAAGCGTGTGTCAAGACGAATTCATCCATGTACTATACAATGACCTTCAAGGTCATGCAAGGTCAGAAATGGAAGAAACAATTTGAATATTGCGTACCAATGTGTTAACAAGTATTCTTTATTAATGAGGCTACAACAAATGTTCAAAATGACTTCCTTGCGCACGAATGCACATTTCGGCTCTGTTAATTACGTTTTTGGCTACCAATTTCTTGCTCCAACTTCTAATATTTACTATTTACAAAAAAATGCTGGCTAGTAATAGCGTGAACACCCTGTATATGTATATTTTATATGTTAATTTTAGTTGAGGAATAAGTGATTTTAGGTTAGAACTATGATACGACGTGGTGTTGCAATATTGTGGAAGATGTTTGTGTCGTTTATTTTGTACAGAGATTTAAAAGGTTAGCTGTAAATGATTTTTAGTAACGTCTAGGGTGGTCCATGACGTCTGAGCAATTTGTAACAGTCTAACCGATCGGACTGGCTACCGTTCGAGGATCGATCGCGACCGAGGCTCTCGGACGTATCGGGACACCGTTATCGGCCCGGCTACCGTAAGCGATCGATCGATCGAGGTCGGCGAAATCGGACATCCGATATCGATATCGAGATTCCAATCGGTGCACCGCTGTACGCTCGATCGAGCTCGTTCCGATTTGATGGCCTCGTCAAGCTGTGTGACCTTGAAGCCCACATCCACGTCCCACGGATATTATTATTGTTATCGTTGATTTGCTATGTCGACGAACCTATCAGGTGCCTTTTTTGTTGAACCGATCACAGAACTGCTTCGAATTTCAATATTCTTTTACATAAACTGACTTAGTTTTTTTACTTTTGTTAACTCTTGTGCACTGTGCAGGAAATTAGGCACTCTGACATCTTGAGAATTGACCATAGATTGAACCGAACTATTGTGCGTAGAATTGATAACGCTAAATACAGATGTGCAATCTGTTAACGTTGAGTTAATTTATAATATATTTCATATAGAGAAAAACTGTAATCGAACGCACAGGCGTGCACGATTTTGTCAAACTGACCTGAACAATATGCTAGCAGGAAATTGTCTGTGTCTGACCATGACTTGCCTTATTTACTGCGGCGCGATCGATAAATCTCGAAGCTCTATTTTCGATTTTCCGCCATGTCTACTGCTGTATTTTTCATGTAAAACCACTATTCTTCCGGTTGTAGCTAACATAAATAGCGTTACACTCTACATAACTTGATAAAATGAACGACATCGCCTACTAAAAGAAATTAATAAACACTGCGGTGGTCGGCGAGTTTCATATTAGACACTGTACTCCTTTCGCATATTAATCACCGCGTTCACTATCAGGTCGGTGATACGTGGGTGACACCATTCTTCGACCTGCTTGTAAACCTAATTTTGTATCATGATTTACGATTTTTCCTCTTACCCCTGTACACGATTAGAATTTCATGGATTTCTTCCCCTTTACAATTTCTTCGGAGAAAACGGAAATTTGTATTCTTTCTACGTTTTGATTTACTTCGATATTTAAACGATAGAGCTCAAAAAATAAACTAGCTGGTTATTGTTGCTCGCTCCCTTCGCGAGCTCGCGGGTAGGACTGCTCTTGCGAAAGGGTTAGTGGTACGCATTGCTAGTGGCGCATACAGATCTTAATGGTTTTAAATAAAAAAAAAATTTTTTGTAATTAAAAAAAAATTTTTTTTAAATAAAAATGAAATATATATAATTACATTTGTTTATTCGGTGGAAATTTTCCATCCTCTCGTATAAATTGCATTCTTGAATGAACTTCTTTCGAAAAAAACTAAAAAATCTAAAAAACTACTTGACCAATATGGACCAAAATCTAATCAGCTCTAAGTTACGACGGGGCACATCGATTGCATCATTCATCATTCTGATCGCATTGTTACTTTTTCAGAAAACGTTAACGAAAAATTTGATAACATAAAAACGGCTATACGCACACGCACACACACACACACATACTAACAATTTGATAAAAATAGTCTAAAATGACTTCAATAACCATGAAACGTGAAGATCTGCTAAAAAATCGATTTTCGATTTTCGGGGTAACTACAGTAACTTCCCTATGAATCGGGAAGTTAATAATTTGGATAATTAACACAGTAAGGGAACATTTAGTGTATCGACGAGTGAACGAGTACAGTCACAGTAGCTTCACAATATCACTATACCATTCAACTAAAAAATCTAAACCGAGTCATTTTTTATCCGTCCGAACAATTTCAACGCTAATTGCGCGAAGCTACTTGGAACGAGCTCGCTTCTCCGCCTAACAAGCTAGAAAAATGACTGGCGGATGGGGGTTAAAAAAGACAAACTGCATTCCCTACGACCAATCACCCGACAATAAAACCCGCAAGTACTCCGGACCAGTTCATTGAAAATCCCTAACAACCAACAATAAGTTTCACGTCCTCGACGCCTCAAACGATCGCTCGCTCGGCCGAGCAGCAGCGCGGCGCGGCGTCGTCGTCGTCTATAAAGTTATCAAACGAACCATAAAACTTCCGCGGTTTCTGGCTGTTTATTCTCCGGTCGCATTTATCGCAAACAGTTTGCGCAGTCTCCTTTTATTTTCCCGGTTCGCCGCCGCGACGCGGCGACTCTCGTCGAGCGCCTCGAGAGCGGCAAAACGACACGACACAACAAGCGAATTCTTCCGGCTGTTGCTTCTCCGCGAATGTAGACGTCTTACCGTTGCACGCAACGTGCTATTAAGCTTAGCCGGGCTCGTATGCAGGGAAAATGCGCCGGCGTTCCCTCGATTTATTCTCGTTTCGTTAATAGACCATAATAAAGCGGAGATCCGTTCTTGTCCTTGTTCAGAATCCGCAAGGATGTGCTCGATGGTGTCGAGCTAACTGTATATATCGACGCCGTTCCACATAACAACGTCCCAGAGAGGGAGAGACAGCACGCGTTCTCCTCCTCTCTTTCTTTCTCTCTCGCTCTCCCTCCCTCTCTCTCTCTCTCTGCTTGGGTCTTACAGAGATGGCTCCGCAGGATAGGTCCTTGTTGATCGTTTTGTCGACCAAGACCGACCGGGGCCGCGATTAGGCTCTACGCCGGCTGCAATTGGTACCACCTACCAGGCCGAGAGATATTGCCGTGCTCGGGGAACACGGGCCCATTCCACCGACACGTTTTTTGCAGGCCCGATAAAGGGCCACGTCGACTGCACTCTACGAGATCCAGCTTCCGACGAGAACACGCTCTCGATCCTAAGAGTTGCACCGTCTCTCGAACCCCGCGAGAACCAGATGAACGGAACCCAAAGTTCAGCTCATACGAACAGGCCGTTCCGCGTAAGCCAACGATCGGAATCCATTTTTTATCCGAGCAATTTTTACGGAGATCATTCAACGTCGAACTGGTTTTACGAATCTTGAAGTTTAAGGTCGTTCCTCTTGTAAATGATGATCGACATTTACACTTCACGCAATCAATTGTTCGTGGAGTACAATCGAGTCTTCGATAAAGTGTATTTCTTAGAACGTGTAGTTCCACCATTTTTTGTGGAACCTGTGTGAATTGAATTAGTAGTGGTTCACGCCGATATATCCGACTCTAACGGATCACGCGGCATGTTCATGTTAACTCGAAAATTAAACATTTCTTCCTAGGTAGAATAATTCCACTGTATTAGAATTTCTTTCATTTGATGGATATGAAATTGATGGAGTACCTCGTAGGATACTTAAATGTAATTGATTGGATACCTACGTATTTAATCGTGCAAACAATATGTAGGAAATGAATGATTTGTATGATGTTACTCGTTGTATGAATGTGAGAATCGAGAATCGTGTATGTATGCGTAAGTGCCGTGATATTGCGATTGCGACACATCTTGTTAAATCAATATTTGTTCTAGAAAATTTATAAACATTAGAAAAAGTAGGATATAAAAGGACGTGTTCACGTAGCGATTCGACTTTTCCTTGAAATACACGTCATCACGTTTGATTCAAATACGATACGTTTACGTTAATTTCATATATCAGTTGTGTATTTTCTTTTCGAATTAAAACAGTTATACAGTTATTTAATATCTTTTCGCTTACAAATATTATGAGCGTAAACAATAATTGTATAGCAATTTCTAGTGGCGGTTCTGAGGGAATAATCAATTTCTTAGATTGTAGAGTTCCATGTCCCCAGATCAATAGTTTACTGTAGTTCGTGAAATCTACAAAATATGCAAAGTTGAATCTGGTTTAAATGCAGCTTCTGTTCTCCGTGGGTGAAAGGAACGGATTGCGGATTCCCGCGGTTCGTAACCGTGTCTAGTTTATCGACGCGACGTAAATAGCTTGAAGAGGAACGATTAACCATGGCGTCGTCTAAAATTGTAATTCTATCCACTTGGTCTTGCCGCATCACGGTTCGTCACGTCGAAGTTTTTTTGCGCGCGCGGAACCGTTCGCGTTTAATTAATCACCGCGGGCGCATGGAGGATGCTGCCTGATGATCAGCACCTCCGGAGATCGAGATCGTTGTGCTCGATCGTTGGATCGATCTGCCGGTCGTCACACGCGCGTACCGTGACCACGATCCCAGACAACATGTACCGTTCGTGTCGCCAAACATATCTCCCTCGAATCAAGATATACTCGAATACTGTTCGAGACACGTCGCTTCTGTTCGACCGGTGTAGATCAACGGATTACCAACACCTACGTATAGGGTAAATGTACCTATTACTGCGGGTGTACTGTGGTATTTTTTCCCAACGAGATTCAAATACGTCGAAATAAATATTTTACTCTGAATACATTTGTGTAATGCGATAAAAAGATATTCTTGTTGGCAAGGCAAACAAAATGGTCAATAATCTCAGGATTTGTAAAAACATTCTTCATAGAAGGTAAAACTAAGACTATTTTTGTTCTATCTCGATCACAAAACGACCGTCGTTCACATGGTTGTAATATATTGAGCCACCAATTTTTTTGTATTCAGAAAACATCATTCTTCCCTAAAATGCTTACACATATTATTACCTCGTGATAAAGTAGGAATAATATTAAAATAGAGTACGATCGAAGCATGATACCGCAGTAATCGGTACAGTTAGTCTATTAGTGGCAATTAATTAAATTTTCCTTCTTCATATCATGAGTATTTGAAGGAATACCAAGAAATTTATGACCAAAGACATTGGTAATTTAAATTATCTGAAGAACTAAATAAGTAACAAACGAGCTATTTTTAATTTTAGTTGAAGGCAACAAAATTTAAAGAATTATTTATCATTACAAAAAGTATATTGATTACGATAGTCATCAGTAAATAGAAATAATTTTTTACTGAATTTTAGTGGAAATTTTATCCCGGTATCTCTTATGGTTGAAGAGTTAAACGGCGCGCATAGGTGCATACTGTTGCACACAGTTATCCTAACATTCGAAAAGCTAGTTCGATGATCGAAGAACGATCAACGAGCAACAGCTATTGGCTCGATCGATGCAAAAATAATTCCGGTCTTGAGGTTTAAAGTTGCGAGTCTAATAGACGCTTAATCCGCGTGTCTGATTAGATTTAGAACGAATGGGGTTCAACCGTTTGAACTGACGAAAACTGCAATTAATTTTGCACAGAACCAATAGCATCGGTAGCTGCGAGCAGATGTTAAAGTGGCAAATCGGGAAGCAATTGCGCGTATCCTCTTGCCGATGGAACTCGATGAGCTAACAGTAAAAGAAGCGGAAGAAACCGAGCTGATATCACGCGATCCTTGAGACACGAGTCCAGCGGCTGTAGCGAGGAAACGAGATCGCAAAAGAAGCTGCCGAAGAACTGACATTAACTTCGCGTCTCAGACGGCACCGACACTGAATTGAAAGTCGCTAAAAATCGCGGAATTCCACGGCGACTTAGCGTATGGGTTCAACCTTTCTTGTTTCGCCGACCACTATCTTCTCTGGGATTTTGCCCTAGGTTCACGCTTCCATTAGACGAAAAAATGACAAAATAAACTTGTAAAGTCTAGCCGGTTACTGAATACGAAATGTTCGATTTCGAACAGTAACGTTAAAATAATTAATAAATGGTTTCGGCGCTACGGTTCGATCATTAAATACAATAAACATAAAAATATTTAATTAATTAATTAACTAAGCAATTTTGCTAATAATCAAATAAATCGACGTATAGGTTCTGATTTGCACCATTTTCAAGATTCATTTTTTTTTTAGTAACGTTAAACAAACGCAAAGTTAAATGAACCTTGTTCACCACAGCTTTCTTATTAATATACAACGGATCTTACGCATTTGTAAATGCATAAAATCCGCAGTCTGCTTATAACAAATGTAGAAAATGTTTACATTGCATAAAGATGAGCAGTTTAGAGATGAATATTAACCCTTTGTACTCGGAGCTATTTTAACTGGAAAACGTTTCTTCCGATCAAGAATATTTCCATTCTCTATGATCTTTGAAATTTTATGGATCTGAAATTGGTACAGTACCTCTTACAATACCTAAAGGTTTAGTAATTGATTAGATACCGATATGTTTAATAATCTAAACGATATTTATGGTACAGCAATTTTTAGTGGTGCCTCTCAGAGGGCACAACCGAGTGCAAAGGGTTAAATATAATTTAATTGACATTTTGAAAGTGTAGGAAATGAATGATTTGTATGATATTATTTGTTGTTTGAATGTGAGAATCGAGAATCGTGTATGTATGCATGAGTGCCGTGATATTGCGATTGCGACACATCTTGTTTAATCAATATTTGTTCTAGAAAATTTATAAACATTAGAAAAAAGTAGGATATAAAAGGACGTGTTCACGTAGCGATTCGACTTTTTCTCGAGATACGAAACACGTCATCACGTCTGATTTAAATACGATACGTTTACGTTAATTTCCGTTAATTTCATATTTCAGTTGTGTATTTTCTTTTCGAATTAAAACAGTTATTCAGTTACTTAATATATTTTCGCTTACAAAAGTGCAGGTTAAAGGTTCCCCTAAGGGTTAATAAAGTTCTTGCCTAAAAATTGGTTAGATTCCTAAATTGTCTCGTCCGTGGATGTTCCTGGGAAAACCACGTTTCTGCCCTAATGAAAATTGACGAAGTCGCGCTGCAACATGGAGCTCGCTTCGATCTTCAGTCTCCGGCTCAATGTCCTCGCAAAGGTATGACTTGTTCCTCTTGTTCGAGCCTGCTTGTTCCCGATGTTCGTCCACGTTAATGGCCGGTTGTACCGGAAGGTCGTCGAGAGGAGGCTCATAAATTATCGGAGATTAATCCGAAGACTCGAGCTAAACGAGCCCCGCGTGTCGACGTGTTTGGTACCCCAGACCAGGGGCCAAGAGTCAGGTGTCCTCGGACCTAACCGTGGCCCCTCGACGATAGAGCCTAACTCGCTTGTAACAAACTTAATTCCCGAGAGAAAGAGGGAGAGAGACCACGGTGGAAATTGGTTAGCTATCAGCCGAGAGAAAATTGCTGGCCGCCGCTCAACCTGCGATTTTATTCCATCAAGCCACGGTGGAGCCGAGGTAGCATAATCGCGGCATCCTATCTTATCAAAGGGAACCTCCAAGCAACCAGAAACTGAAATTATAACTTGTTCTTTTAGCTAGGATTCATACAGCAAATGAATTTATTATAATTGTGTCCGCAATCTGTTTAAACTTCGGTAGTTCGCTTGGTTCAATCTCTTTCAATCTTCTTCACTCAATTTTGTTCTTCTCTCGATTTTCGTACAGAATTATACAATTTTTTATCGAATTTATAGATCGTGACAAGAATCACTGTAATGACGAACTCCGTTGATCCGCAGTGTCAATCCACGTAAGTCACTTTAGCAATTCGATGACCAGCTGCATGTTGAACTAAAAATTAAGAGAAAGACTGCACCCAGGTGCATTTTCTGCATCCGCGTCACAGAGCTCAATTCCAAGTCGTTCCGGAGCCATCAGAGGGCGAGAAATATACTCTAAGTACACCAGCAAACATTTTCCTCGAAGCATCATCTTCGACGAGCTGAAACTAATCCTCAAACGCATAAACAGCTGCGAAGAACTTGGCAGAGATGCTTTGGACTCTGTGTTTTATAACAGACGATCTCGGAGAGACTTCCTTAATCCCCTAGGATTAACGGGTCTCGCCCATTATTATCGAATGCTCTCCTCTCTTCGCGGACATACTCGTCGCTCGAGTGCGTTTCGCCGGAGCAAGATTGAACACGCGAGTGCCTCTAGGAGAAGACGGAGAGAGAACGAACAGATTAGAAGCATCTGTAACTACTTAATGAACGGGCTAGGTTCTTCGAAACGTAATGCTCGCGCTGAAAAAAAATACGCCGAGCTACATCTGCACGAGCCGGCGGAACGATTTCCTTAATACGCGTTCCACGCGGTGGTAACCGATGAAACGTTACGGCTCCGTTTAAAAGAACTGAGACTCATCGCGGGGGCAAAGACCGGTGAACAGTGTTCGATTATTCGCCAGGATCCCGCTAAAATATATTCGAAACATCTTGGGAACGTGTCAAGTTTATTGACTGATTGAGTCATAGAGATAATTTACCGTGCGGAGTCTAATGTGAGTCGTCGAGTATGAGGGAATCTTTCAGAATTTATTTGAACGAATACTACGGCCATTTTGCTACACTATTGAAGATATTATATGCACTTTCTCAGTAAAATAAATCTATCCATGTCGGATTTATAATACGTCTTATACAGGGTGTCCCAAAATTCCTCCGACACCCGAAAATGGGAGGTTCCTTGGGTCATTTGAAGCGACATTTTCCTTTACAAAAATGGCGTCCGCAGCTTTGTTTAGGAGTTATTAACGAAAAACACGGACCAATCAGAGCGCGACCTGGACGCGAGTTAGCACAGTCGGCCCGACGCGCCAACTGTCAATTGGCCGAACGTGTCATCGTATGTCTAGATCGCTTTTCGTTAATAACTCCTAAACAAAGCCGCGGACGCCATTTTTGTAAAAGAAAATGTCGCTTTAAATGACCAAAGGAACCTCCCATTTTCGGGTGTCGGAGGAATTTTGGGACACCCTGTATACAATCCATTGTAACGAAGATATCGGTACCACTTAAAACGTCGTACACGTAATTACGCTGTACTAAATAAATATTCTTGATCATGTGCGCTGCTCTCACGAATCTATGAAGCCATTAAAAATCACGTTAGCGCATACACGCAGCCGATAAATAAACAGCACTGGAATTGATCAACGCAAGCGACGATCTAGTAAAAGTCCAAAAAATCCTGTATAATTGTATAAATGTTGGAAAGAATCGTGACGGCAGGTACTAAGGGGTAGGTCTCTTTACATAGCAATCTGTGGGACAGTATTCCGGGCTAGTAGCCTAACAGCTAGCATCCGGCATCGGGTGCCTGTAGCGTGCTGTAGTCGCGGATCGGAGCGTATTCCGCTGAAAAGCACCGGGGGCCGCATGCTACTCCCCAGGACGGGTTTATACCCGATCCTGAATTAAATTATTAGGCTCTTAGTTGGGTAACCGCAAGGGGCAGAACAAGTCAGAGCGAGTCAGCGCGAGTCAGAGAGAGAGAGAGACAGAGCGTAGAGGAGGGTGGGCGCCGTACGCGAGCTGCGTGGAAAATTATGCGTGTGCACAGAGGGCCGAGTTAAGTGTCCGGCTAATGGACAGGTACATAATTTTGCAGGGGTTCTTTCTGGCCAGCAGCTTAACCAAGAGTCTCACTCTGTTTCCTACGGGCTTCAGATCTTTGATCTGAAATTAAATTACTCTCCGCTCGGCTCGGCTCGGCTTGGTTCGGCTCGATTCCGCGAGCGAACGAGCAACCAAAGCGTGTTGGAATCGCCGATAATTTGCAGCCACTGTCGCGCCGCACGGTGTCCGCTCCATTCTGCTCGATTCCACCCGATTCCACTTCTTACGAGCCGCTCCCCGTAAGGGTAAGGCCGAAATTGAACACGCGAGTGCTGCTCCCGACTCCCGTTAAGAACTGGGTGGACCCGCTCGCGCGTAATTGGATCAGCACCGTATCGCCTCGACGATCGCGTAATTATTCGGTTGCTAGAGGTAGAACTAGGCGGACGCGGTACAGACGGTCGCTTTGAGATCCTTCCGACAAAGAACGGCTCTGGGAACGTCTCCCCAAATGGGTATTCTTCTCGCATTTTCACTGATTCTTCCAATTTCGCGGTAATTGAAGACAGAGTTTATGAAATTAAGGTTTCCTCCGTGATTCGACGCTGTGTGGCAATTTTTTCAGAGCGAAGCACCGAGACCTACACTTTCAAACTTAATGTCCTTGACTAATCACAACTTCAACCTAATATTTGAAGAACGTATTCAATTTTTTTCAAGTGGTAATAATTCTTACCTAAAAGTGTCTTCCTAATTTAACGCTCTGATATTGCAAACTTTGCGAATTTTTTCAAGGAAAAGTACTACCTGTCGTAATTCTAAGCTTTAGTTATGGATTAATTAACTTGTGACGAGTATACCCGAGTGTTTTTAACTGAAAATGTTTTTAGGTGCACCGCGTACATGATTGCTGGCCAATGAATGAGTCTGATCCGTCACGCTCCGAGGTGAAACGCTGTTTGGGTAAACTTGTGGGACTGCAGTCTTGTTCCTTTAAATTAAACGACTCGTAAGAATATTGATTATCGAGTTCACATAATGGTCAAGAGAAGAAACTTTTCAAGATTATAATAATTTTTAAAGAACTGTTAAAAGGTAGTTTGTTTGGAGGTGAATTTGTAGAGTCTGGAGAGCATCCAGGATTACCGGTGAAGATCGCGGATCGTGGAGTCGGCGAGTCAGCAAAAGGCATCGGGGACCAAAATCCGGTCGTACAATTCTGTATTTTATACGGTATAAGTCGGCGCGATTTTTCCATAGGCCATTATATATGTCCGTATATTCTGCTCGGCGTTATTAGCCGAGCTATCTGCTCGAGCATCTATGGAGCATGAACATTTTCTGCGGGACCTGTCAATTATGCGGATTTATGATCTCTACCACCCCCTTTCGCCTTGCGTTGCCACTCCCCTGATAGTCGGACCGCCTCGCGCCGCAGCCATCCTACGCGAATCTACACCCACATACGCACCCGACGAGAAGAAACATCGTCTCGCAGTCGAACCGCAAGCGGAAAAAGACAATCCGCGACCGGATCGTCGTTGATTAACGATCACTCGTTAATCGCGAATGCCTCGGTTACGATTTCGAACGCTGCTCACCAGTTGTCTCGTCGCAAGATGATTCTACTTCGTCGCAGGTCCCATGATTTCGATTAACATCGGTAAATCGGTCATTTCGATATTTAATTATTCGTTGAACGTTGCAAAATCACTATTTCTGTCTGAGACATATTTTATTACATTCTCTACAGATTGACTAATATACTGACATAGTTTAAAATTCGTATGTCTGCTAGTTTCTTTTGAAAAGATTCTCGAAAAGCATATTGTTTTTCAATTGTTAAAGTACACCTCGTCGTAAAGACGTCTGATGAAGTCACTATAATTTCGTATAAATCTGCTGTATCTGAACGAAAAAAAAAATTATTATTATTATTATTATTTATTTTATACTTAATATAAGTCTTAATATAAAATATAAATTAATTAATTATGGACAGTGCGAAACTAAACTAATGATGGTACTATTATCGAATAGTGCGGCGCAATTTTGTTTTGAAAGCCTGTAACGTGCCATTGAAAAAATCGATATTGCTATAAAATGTGTTGGAGTTTGCAATAACACGATTTAAAGGATTTATTGATCCATATGAGGATTTGGAATTGATTGTTTGAAATCCTGCTCTCGTTCTCAAAACACGTTCGGGTACATACAAATTAATTTGCTTGAGGAGTCCAGGACAGTCTATATTATTATTTAACAAATTGAAGATAAAGCTCTGGTCTGCAACTGTTCTACGATTAGACAATATTGTTATATTCCCTAACGATTGTTAAATCCAGCCACACAGTTTAGTCGATCCTCGCACTATTCTTCTGAAAAAATTCTCAAAGTCCTTTTATTTTCCAAATGTGAGCTTACTTTCTTTTACAAAACGGCATAATTGAGTAACCATAACTTCGAGCAGGATCGCTGCATGTGAAAAAGAAATTCAATTACATCTTCTGCGGACTGTTAAAGTACTCGCGAAGTCATCCATGGATGCAGGTGATAGTTTTAAAAAATTGGCAGAGCCGCGTTAAATTGACATGCGGCACCGAGCTCGAGGTAATTGCTACTTGTCGTCGCTATATATTGTAGATAGCGAATTGCTCATAACCAGTGTAGGGTCCGATGAAAATGGTCGGGTCGTTGATGGAACTGCGGGCGTGTCTGTTCCTTTCGATGCGTGCTGGAGGAACGGAGATCTTCTCTTTGTTTCAGTTTGCCCGTTGAGAATCTATGACGCCATAAACGCAGTCGTAACGCGACTCGGGACGCCTCGGGCCGACTCGCGGGCACCGCGAGCACGCATCCTATCGAAGATATCAATTACCGGCCCGTTTAATAAGCCCCGATTGTTTTACGACGATTCCTCGCGATAGGGGATGGCGACACTGAGGATTACACGCGGCGGGATGCGAGCTCAATTGAAAACTCGACGCGGACAAGCGTAATCGAAACAGGTTCCACGGTCTCCGACGGACTCCGCTTCAATAACGATCGAAGTTGCCGTTTCGATTAACTGTCCATTTCTACGGTCGCCAGAAGTCACAAAAGTCACATAACTTGTCTCGTATCGGTATTTAATACGTCTACATTACTTTCTACATGTTTAGAAATGTCGATATTAATTACATTTAATGAAAACTATAATTAGAACAAACATTTAAAAGTGGACATTTTGTAAAAATGATTTTTGATCGAAAGAATCACTAAAATTCTTTTGTGAACCATGTCGAACTAAATAAACTTTGAAATAGTACTAAAGTCTTAATGAACTGCTAGATCGGGCATGAACTACACGATCTAAGAAACAGCACGAACCCGAGGGTTTTTCTGACATCGAACCTTTACCACATTCAAAATTGTACAATTTCCACGATCATAACGTAATATTAATCCTTAGCAAATATTGGTTACATTACTAAATTTGTTTGGATTTAATAAATCACTAAACATTTAACTATCATGATAGAATGTAAAAATCATATATGTAGAATGTAAATATCCATAAATAGTTCAGAATGCAAAGGGTTAAAAATTCTACTTACTTCTCTAATAAATGCGCAGCTCAGCCATTTTCTCAGAACCCTAAAATGAAGAACCTGATTACGTTGAACCTACAAATGGTTCTTTCTTTTCTATTTATCTATCGTTCTCAAAATCTACCATCGACGCGAAGAATCGCCTCTTCAAGATATCCTCTCCGGCTCAAAGATTCTTCGATTCGAATGTTCGAAGATTTTGTCGATCCGAATTGATTGGTCACGGCAGATGTCAGCGAAATTATCGATGGAAGATCGTCATGCTCGAAAATCGGATTCGATAGAGGTTTCTTTCGACTTGAATGGACGTGGTAACGTCCTTCGATTATGGAAGTTGCGCAACCGATTTCCGGTATATACAATAATCGATTAAACTCTTTTTATCAGGTGTGAAGGTGTGGATCGCGGGAATTCATTAAAACAGGAAGAAAAGTATCTGCCGCAGGGGAACCGGTCCAAACGCGAGATACCGTGATCATCATCGATTTGTCATTTCGTTGCTAGAAAAATCGCGTTCCCTTTTATTCGTTTTGTGGCGTGATGCACCTCGTTACAGAAGGTGTCACCCTCGCAACGGTATCGAACGATTGGATTCGAGATAAATGGATGTCCCTGTGCTTGGCTTGCTGGGCCCCGACGAATTATGTACTACAGTCGGTCGCAAAAGTTTAAGCACGCCTACTGCACTTTAGTTACTTGGGGTAGTGAACACATTAATTTGACTAATACGATATAGTAACTTGTTCATGGCTAAACGACTCTGCAAAGTGGAGCTTTTTTCTGGAGAGAATATTTTCGTCGAATTATTTATATTTTCTCATAAGCAGAGACAGAGACGTAAACGCACTTCTTTTCGTCTCGTTTCAACTAATAAATTAATCGATGCCTACAGGATGTTGTTAATTTCACATTCTGTTTCCGATGTTTAAGAGGCAGGAAAAACTTTCACGACCGACTGTACATATATAAATTTCTCTTAATTGACACTGCTCTCAGCGGCGCGATTAAGCTCGTCTCGCTACAGCCACTGGCTATCTCATCGTCCACAATGATCTTTGAGAATGATTTTTTCGGGAACCCCTCCTCGACTACCGACTATTTAGCTTCTTCCTTCGAATAAAAATATATTTTTCATCGGACAAACTCTCAGATGCATACGACCAAGCTACTATACACGAGCCTGATTACGTTGATAACAGAATTTATCCTAACCATCCATCCCTAGTACTTTTTACGCCTCTCAATCATTGATCGCTTTGATTAAAGGAATTTACGTTACTTGTCAAAATGATTTTCGTACAGAATAATTAATAATTAACATCTTTGGGATTCGTATCCATAAATTCGTTGTTCATTTCCAAATCAAAATTACTCTAGTCTTAAACATAATCCCTATCGTTGTACACAGAGTTGCACCATTTTGCAGGTGATTAATGAATTCTGGAAAATGTCTGAATATAAAACAGGAAAATGTCACATGGTGGTGGTTGATAACAGAATTTATCCTAACCATCCATCCCTAGTACTTTTTACGCCTCTCAGTCATTGATCGCTTGGATTAAAGGAATTTACGTTACTTGTCAAAATGATTTTCGTACAGAATAATTAATAATTAACATCTTTGGGATTCGTATCCATAAATTCGTAGTTCATTTCCAAATCAAAGTTACTCAAGTCTTAAACATAATCCCTATCGTTGCACACAGAGTTGCACCATTTTGCAGGTGATTAATGAATTCTGGAAAAAGTCTGAATATAAAACAGGAAAATGTCAGATGGTGGTGGTTGATAACAGAATTTATCCTAACCATCCATCCCTAGTACTTTTTACGCCTCTCAATCATTGATCGCTTTGATTAAAGGAATTTACGTTACTTGTCAAAATGATTTTCGTACAGAATAATTAATAATTAACATCTTTGGGATTCGTATCCATAAATTCGTAGTTAATTTCCAAATCAAAATTACTCAAGTCTTAAACATAATCCCTATCGTTGCACACAGAGTTGCATCATTTTGCAGGTGATTAATGAATTCTGGAAAAGTCTGAATATAAAACAGGAAAATGCCAGAGGGTGGATTTGGTAGCACAGGGTGAGGCAGCCACTCGTGGCTTATGTTCCTCATCCTGTATAGTTATGTTGTTTTCTCGGCTCTGGCGATCGGTACGTGAAATGTGGCAAGAAATCCAGTCCTAAATGGTTCGCGAATCAATGAAGCATTAGCAACACTTGGCGCTGGATCTCTGACCTGGAATGAAGTAAATAACTTCATGGGCCGTTGCCCAATCCAAAACGACTGGAACCCAGTGGACAGCAATCCAGGGCAGAGTGACGCTAATTTTGATAAGTGGTATCGACGCCAGAGAGTAGGTGACCTAAAAGGATGTGGGACTTGGTCGGCGTAACTGTACCGGACTCGTCCCGGGCCGCGGGTAAGTTTTCTGCGGCGCCAGGTGTTGGACGTCGCCGTTTGCGTTCGTCGATTATCGCATTAAGCATTGAACTCGCGCGTATTCTTTCCCTCCTTTCCTATTTCCGCGCGACCTGTCCGAGATATCCTCTCCGAGGAGACATCACCAGCGAACGGACGGCGTACAAGACCAGTTGCGACAATCCAAGCTCTCTGGTCGAGCAAACGGTCCCGATTGTGCGTCCGTCAGATAAATTACCGCGCCCTAAAAATTCGGTGGAATGCCCTCAAAGGCGGCGCCTCGCGTTTAGACAGAGTCTGTTCGATTCGGAAGACTCTAGTCGATTATTCTGCCAGCTGTCCCCGTCCCCGGATAGCGGCCACCGGAAAAAATGAAACGATTTGTAAGAGCTTCCGTCCGTCCGGCGGAGAGAGTGATTTATTGACTTTTTGTCCGGCCCCGTGTCGCACCGCTCTTTCTGAAAGGAAAAATCGAGCCGACCGTGGCCTTTAAAGGCACGCGCGACCATTCTGCTTCCAGGAGTTATGCACTGCTAGAGGAAACCATAAGACGACGCGAAAGTTGCGGGAATATAAGCTTGATGTTGCTTCTTGATGATACAGCTTAACGCAATCTTTTCGAACGTTTTCAAAGAGAGGTACTGCATATAACTATTTCACACTTGTTTGGAGAATGTTTTCAACTTCTTCTCGAGCAACGATAATCATTTTCTCCGAAGTTACAACAACGCGAGTGACGGTGTCTAAAAACAATTTAGGGACATTCGTAGATCGAAATACTTATCCCCCGGTAATATTTCGAAATTTTTAAAAAGAGAAATAATGAGTACTGCAACTCCAAAGTTAGCAGATTTATTAACTAACGTTAGAAGAATGTACTCCATTTTTTTCAAGCATCACCAATCATTTTCTTCAGAAAATACAACATTCGAAGTCAATAAAAAATTATCGAATAACATGGAAAGTCCTCAGTTTCACTGTAGAAGAATGCCCTGGACGATTTGATCTTCACCTCGATAACAGCGCATTGACGTAATTTTTGATAAACCTAAAATATTGGAACGTTCATGGTTTAGTGTCTTTACGATGCACATAGTGCGACGGTTTAGAGCCTCCGAGAGATTCTAAGAGACCTTGCACGAGCAGAAGGTCGACTTTCGCGGCCGCTCTTTGAGCGACTTCGATGCCAGCACAAGAAAGCACGACCGAGCTACTACAATGCGATACGCTGTCCAGTATCACGGGAAACGACACTTAAAGCCGACGGTTTACTGCGCAATCCGATCGCAGCCTCAATTTAGCAAATAACTGCAACCGGCGCGGCTCTCATGCCTACGCGATAGCAGCCTCAATTTTCCAGTTGTAAAGATTGTAACGTCTGCTGCGAGAGTTTCAAGGAAGATAGGTGAGAGATAGGCGAAATAGTTCGCTGGCTTTCGAGAATATTTCGAACGCGAATGCGATTTGAATACCGCAGGATTTATAGAAGAGCAAGCCAACCGAAGGGAAAGGTATTCTCGCTCTCAATCTTTTTTGTTCAGGAATAACATCAAGCATTGAAGATGATCTTTTTCATTTTTTCCATAGAAAGTTGATACACGCAAGTTGATATCACTTGTGCCACACTTGAACATGTCGAAAATGTCGGAAATATGAACATGTTGAAAATGAAAGGAAAAGTACTGAAACAGTCATGAAGATTCTAATAATTATTTCATCGAATGTTTGTATCCTCGATTAGGAGTGTACCTAACCCCAGAACCTAGGGAGAGATGCTTTTTCTCGAACTTTTTCAAACAGCATATTAATATACAAATATCGAAGTGTGACTCATTGAACGTTATATTTTATCAAAGAGATGTGAATAAATAATTAAACTATGGCTGTCTATACTTTAAATTATCTCCAATAAAATTGTTTAAACAGAAAACAAAGTAAAAGGTGAATTCTTCTCGATCGAAAATTTTGATAATTTAAATTTTTAAATGTTATCGGCGCTAGGTTCAATCATTTTTAGAACAAAACAACAAATGTGCAATTAATACATGTTTCTAATGTTTCGATCCCGATGTGGATCTTTTTCAAAGAATCATTATTGCACCTGAAAAATATTTTAGATGATACATCGAAACAAGAATTTGCAAAAAATTAACATAAAGAAAACCATGAAAAAGAATAAATTTCTAATAGAACTTACATGTTGTGTAAAAAATGGACAATACATTATAACGAATATTGAATGTTGTGTGAAAATTATTTAAACCTCATGGTGGCAGACGATTCTTTGAAAAAGATCCACATCGGAATCGAAACGTTAGAAGCATGCATTAATTGCACATTTGTTGTTTTGTTCTAAAAATGATCGAACCCGGCGCCGATAACATTTAAAAATTTTAATTAGAAAACACAATGTGGTGCATCTGCCCCGAAATGACTCTGTTCTTATTTCGCAATGCGGTTATAGCTAGCTCCATTTTCCTTCGGTTTGATTGAGAGATACGTAGCAATTTTGATCGGCGAGCCTCGGCTCTCAGTTTTGACAAACGGTATCACGATGTAATAATAAACAATCTCGGACAACGTGACACGCGTGGAATCGACTGTAAACGTATTATCGGATCGAGTGAATGGTCACGGGATCGTAATAATCGAGCCGACACATGCTCGTGCGATCGTAGCCGATCGATGAAACGACTCCGTAATCGCAGCGACACGCGCGAACAAGCGTGGGTGCACGCGAACAAACTCAAAGGATTCGCTCGTCCTTTTGTCCGTCTGGGTGGTCCAACCTCTTGCCATCGACCTTTTTCCCGGGAATTCTCGATTCATCGCGCGTGCACGCCGATTCGATTGCAACCAAACGACATCACGATACGATGCGGCTCTCTATGCAATTACAGTGGGCGGTGCACGTTTGAAATATCGATAACCTGATCGAACATTGTCGTCTCGAGCTTCGGACAGTCGAGGATCTTCCATTCAAACCTACACTGTCAATTCCCTTTTTAGTACACTCTATTGTACGCGTGTGAGCAACAGGTGGGTAAACGTGCATTGCACAGAGGTCCGCTCAACATGGAGTTAAACAATGTTATAATAACTCCATCAACTTGTAATTTCAGGTAACAAAAAAAAAACAAAAATACTACTGAAACGTTGCTTAACTTTCCCCGAGAAATCCTTAATTTTTCGTCTATTAGAGGTGAACAAAAAAATGTCGAAATCGGTTTTCTCAGATCGTACAGATCCCGTTTTCTTAAGTGAAAAAGATTATAAAAATTAGTAGACAATTGTAACGAATGCATCAAGACATTTACCCAAAGTGAATTGCAATCCTGAAACAAAATGACAGCTAAACGAAGGGGAGAACATCCTCCATTTTGCTACACAGAATCTTCTAAAAATAAAAAAGCCTTTCATCGATGTAGGTTTTGTTGTATCCAAGCAGGTTTTGTTGCGATTCACCGCGTTCGAATAAAATACGAGATTGAGGGGAAAAATGCGGTTTGCAAATTCCAAAAGCGTACGCGGAAGCTGCAGGTGCGATTACAGCATGGTTCCGATAATTTTACAGTTATTCATCTGTGTCGAAAGCCGGGCGATGGCTCGATTCGCGACGTGGCTCGCGTTTTATCCGCGATTTACAGTTCCGCGGCGGATGATGCGCGTTCTGCGAGCCGGTTGGCGTCGAAAGAAGAGAGAGAAAGCAATGTTGCTGTATCAAGCCGTAGACCCCGTAGAATCGCTCGTGTACATTCCTGTGCATTCGACTCTCTCGTATCGACAATAAAGCCTTTACAATCCCGGTTCACGACTATTCCGCGCCGGCTGCCGTCTGTAAATGTGATTCAAACGCGACGCGCTTGAGTTGCGAAATCGGTGCTCGCGGTGACGTCACGTTTTCGCCAACGATTCGCAATCGAGCGGCCCGGAGCACTTGTTCGTTACATTCGCGGGTAATCGTGATAATCACTTTCATTGATTGGGCAATTTAATCCAACCTTTGACAAAATTGGGTATTCACCAGGCGAAAATATCAGTCGAGGATGTAGAGCAAAATGTTTGCACCAAATGCTTCGCTTTCGAGAAAAATAATTTGATAATTAATTTGCAAAATCGATTAACAAAGTTGATGAAATAGTGTGCATTAAATTATCTATATAATAAAAATGAAATGCTGTTCGTTGGTCACGACATCACGTCAGAACGGCTGGACCGATTTGGCTAATTGTTTTTTTTAAATGTTGGTTGTAGTCCGAATCAGGTTTTTAGGGCAAAAAAATTGGAAAAGTTGCCCGGAAACATGAAAATTCGGGAAAAACTAAAAGTGCTTTTTCAATCATATTTCAATACAACAAAAAACGAACGTCGCAGCTTTTAATCAATATGTCAATAGTGATCACTGCGAAATAAATGTTTTTCTCATTTTTACTTTGTTTACGCATATCCTATAGCTTTTCACAAATTCACAAAATGATCACAACCAAATTTATTGAAATTTGGACAGGACAACGTCTGTCAGGTTAGCTAGTACTATATAGGAGCGCAATTTTCAGTCCACGGCTATCTGGATTTTCAACGAGTCCCAACCGAATCAATTGTTATTATACATTCGATGAATTGCGTAGTCCTGTCGCAGTATTTTCGACTAATCAAAGCGATTAAAAAAGGAACTGCATTTTCATTTAACCCGCGTTTCCTGCGACTGACTTGGATAATTTTTATTTATATTTATTTTGGCACACAGTTATCCGCATTTGCAACGAGTCACATCTTCATCAATACATTTTTATTTAATGTTGGTAGCGGTTGTTTATAGGAAACTTACAGTTTTGCGGAAATACTTTCGAAGATAGCATACGCCGATATCGACTGATCGCGGATCGGTTTGGAATGCTGGAGCCGTTTAATTTCGCAACGGCTTTTTCCCGAAGCGAATTCCGGTTCTTCTGCGATAGAACCGCGAGATCTGCAAATGAAAACGACCGCGGAATTTTTCACGAAACTGGATCTACAAGAGGTTCGCGAGCGCGTAAACTGCGCCAACGACCCGCAAGGTCGCTCCGGGACATCTTAAATAACGGAATAGCATTCTTTATTCGCTGTTTTCCGCTCGTATCCGCGAGACGGTTACCGCAACGTCTGCAGCCGCGATGGGAACGCGAATTTCATTACAATTGATCAGATTCGAACGGGCCGCTTCCTCGAGCCTGCTGTTAATTATGACATTGCGTAATTGAATCTTTCGAGTCTACTGTCTGCTCGAAAAAAAAACAACAGCAATTGTGTACGCGGTGCGCCTGAACAAGTTTTCACTTGAAAAACTGGAGTATACTCATCACATGTTAATTAATACATGTCTAAAAATTATAATCACGATAGGCAGTAGTTTTCCTTGGAAAAATTCGCAAAGCTAGCAATATCGGTGTGTTAAATTAGGATGACACTTTTCGCTCTTACTATTATCACTGTAACTTTCAAGATAATAATTATTACCATAAACCAATTATACGTTCTCGGCGCACCGTTTCGACCAATAATAAAAGCAAAAACAAAGCAAATTAGCAATAATTAAATTTAACTCAACGTTTCGATCCAGGTATAGATCATTTTCAAGAGCAATTGCGTCTGAAAATATATATAAACATAATGTACATTTCACAATATGAACAAAACTGTAAATAATATTTTAGAGAACCATACTTGCTAAGTGTAAAGAAAGTTTCAAAAATACAAATAGTGACTGAGTTCCAATAATCATTCTTCAAATATTAGTTGACACATACATCAACTTTAAAAGAGTAGGTCTGGATACTTTTCTCTAAAAAAATTGCCTCGCAGCGTCAAATCACGGACCAAACCTTAATTTCATAAATTCTGTCTTCGATCACCGCGTAGTTGGAAGAAACAGTGAAAAACTTTCGTAGTGACTGTAGGGAAATGACCAATGCTCCAAGTAGAACACGGACAGACACTAAGAGAGAAGCGCTCCATTACTACTTTGATGATGAGATTTGCAAATCATGCTCTCCAGAGGGCCGAGAAGGCGGAACTGAATTTTCGAAGCTGCCCAGCAGACTCCGCCCTCGAAAAGCATTCACTCAGCAGGTTCGGTGGATCGTCGTGCGAATTAAGTGATTTTTTGTTATCGGCTACCGTCTCGATGAAATTGCGCGGGCCCGGCGATTATGCTCGGGCAACGCGTTACAACGGATAATGGCCGGCTCCGGTGGTAATGCCGGCACAACACGCGTCGCCGCAGATCCTGGGCCCCGTGTGCTTGCTTGGCCACCGTACAATCCATTAGTTTCTCGCTTGAACAGCCGCAAAAAGCCCGCGCAATATTTCAAGCCGGGACACCGAGTTAACTGTACACTTGAGTGCGGCCGATCTTGGAGCCGGCCCGGTAGCAGGTGGAAATGATATCCGCGGGTCGTAAAACCCGCTAAGAGGCCCGGGCTTTTTCCAAACAACGAGAAAGACAGAGAAATAGAGGGGGAAGACACGGTTTTACCCGTTCGCGAGGCTAATTAAGTTTTCAAGCGACCCCGACTACTTTGTCGCCGGGTTCCGCCCCGGCTGCCTGCTCGCCGATTCCGATTTAATCGCGACCCGATTAATTGCTTCTTACCTTCGCCAGAGCCTCGCGATCTCTTAATTGCCGCAATAACTTTCGCGACCGTTTTCGAGAGGATTGCCTGCTAGTGACTGATCGTTTTTCTTCGCTGACGTAAGTTAATGCTAGAATACACCGGCCCAAAGTATTCAATGTTTCACGATGTCGCGCGACCACTACCCGGGAATACGTTCGCCAAGATTTTACAGGATTTTTAGTGTTGATCGGAAAAATTTTCCCTTGGTTCGTTTTGACTCGTGTGGTTGTTATAATAGCGTTAGAGATACGAGTCTGAGTACACTTTCATTCAGGGGACCAAGAATTTTCAACTTTTCTGAATGTAGTACTATACAATTCGACGAAAAAGTGTTTAAACTTTAAATTCCAGTGCGAGGAATCCAAGACCCAACCCAGACCTACCAGATCTGCTTACTATATCATATCCGCTCCTATATCTGCAAACCAGTATGGCAGCGTTCTAACTCGTCAAACACGCTTGAAATCGAGCAACTTTACTCGTGTATAACTTTTGATGGAACCTATAATTTTTTCGCCGAATTGTAAAATGTAATATTTGGAAAAGTTGAATATTTTTGTCAAAGCTTGCCGATAATTACAATATTATGAATTCCATAATACGGACGAGCTGACGAAGGCCCTGAAGAACTGACCCTGGATCACATAATATGGCAATGCGAATTGTACAATTCACAAAGACTTGGGCCTTCAGCTGCCCCTTAATATATGTAGACACAATTATAGCAAAGCCAAATATCAAAGCTTGTACCAGCATCCACTCCTGTTTCCAAAACTGTAACCTACACATTTAGCGTTAACAGACATTGCTGTTACATTCATTTAATTATTATAGATTTCCCATTGTATTACTCCTGTATTCGATACTACTGAATTTACTTATACTATTCGCGTAAAGAAAAATAAACCCAGAAGGGTTTCAATGCTTAATAATAAAAAAAAGAACTGACGAAGAACGATTTCGTAATGTTCACGTTGTCATTTTGTCACCGGCTATACCACAGGTGTTCCCGTCGCGCGAATTTTTCCTCCTACTTGCATCTCGTACTCGCAGCCAACGACCTTTCCCTCGAGAGAACTGTCCCCGATGCGTAGAATAATTACAAGCATCATCATCATCGGGCGAGTCGATAAATAAACGCCAAGAAAACCGGCAACAATTTTTCTGCCTCTCGCGTAGCGCGTCGTCTCCAACAGGTGACAATGTACCGTTGTCCGTGTCACCGTTCGCGAGGAATATCGTTTGACTCTCGCGTGCCACAATTCGACGCGCTCCTATTAACTCGTCCAATCTCCCGCGAGACCATAAACACGTTCCCGTGAATTCGTTTCGACGTTCGCGGAATTCCTCTCCAAACAGCAGAGACGGTTTATGGTTGCGGTCTCTATGGAGATCGGTGAACGTTTCACTCGACACTCCAGTTTGACCCGGAGTTACTTCATTCTAAATCCCAGTTTCGCAGAGAAAAATTCAAAGACAGTATTTGTTTCTACACATGATACAAGAATGAAGTTAAATTCGTTGACCTAGGCAGATTGGGTATCGAATTTATTAAAATAAGATCGTTCACTAGACAGACTAACCATTGAATTTACTAGAATAGCTAGACAGACTAGCAATTGAATTTACCATAATAAAATCGTTGACCAGATAGAGACTGGCCACTGGATCCATTAGAATAGAATGAAATCATTGACTAGATAGAGTCTGACCATTGGATTCATTAGAATAGAATGAAACCGTTGACCAGAACTATTGGATCCACTATAATAGAATAAAATAATTGTCCAGATAAACAGTCTATAAACCCTACCAAAATAATACCATCATCCAGATGGAGACTGGCCATTGGATCATATCACGACCGAAGCAGTAGAAGGGATATTCGTTTTTCTTAGATCACACAGTTCCCGTTTTCTTAGACCGAATATTTATTCTATTCGATCTACTGGAATAAAATAATTGACGAGATAGACTAGCTATTGGGTCCATGAGAATAAAATTAAATAATCGCCCAGGAAGATTATCTACCGAACCTACTATTAGAACAAAATAAAATCGTTGACAGGATAGACTACCCATTGAACCTATCAGAATAAGCAGATCATCCAAAGGCGATTGGATCTAGAATGAAGTTGTCGTCCAGTCACCTCGGACACATGACGTTGAAGAATCTCAGGCCCGAAAGGGTGGATAGACCCAGGTACAGTAGAAGGCAGCTACGTCGACTCTTTCGGAGCGAACAAAAGGACGGATCGATCGACATTCCGAGGCCGCGGAACGGAGCCGAGTCAGGGAACCGTTGCCACGCAACAACACCAGCAACAGCTGTCCGCCTAGGATTTTACGAGACGCGAGGAATCCGAGGATCCGCCGAAAGAACGCACGCGTGTGCACGGATAACTGTACGGCCGTGTTCGAAAGTCGGTCGAATATGGGCCAGCCGTTTCGAGCGGGCGCCTCGGACGCGATTCCGCGGCACGATTTCCGCGTTTACACACCCGGACTGTTCGCGGCTCGCACCTTGCCGCGCCTTGTCTTGTCTTGCCTTACCTTGCTAACCACCCACGAATTCCACGGAGAGCGTACCTGGCCGATAAGCTGACAGGTAACCCGCACCCGGTCGCGTGAGAACGCGAAACCTCTCGGACGCCTTTGTGGAATTGGAACAGGAATCCCGCGAGATTCGTTGCCAGCCGGGAGGTGGCGGTCGACCACTATTTTTACGTTTCTTTCATATTTTCATCGCCGAGTTTCACGTCTCCATCGAGTCGGGTTTTTTTAAGTGAAACTTCTTTGCCGAGGGTAACAATTTTCTGATGAAACGGAAGTCGATGTGACGGAAGTCGAAAGTAGAGCGCGAAAATTTAAACTGAGAATGAACGCAGAAAAATAATTTCTAACCCGGCGGGATTCGAACACCGGTCCACCGATTGGTAGTCCAACTCCTTAACCCCTTGGACAACCAACGATCTTACGATTAGAATGAAAGCGAACATTTTGGTATATATCGCAACGAATACAGTGCTCGGTAGTAGGATCAAACGTGTCGGCATGGGGTACAAAGAGTGAGAGAGAAGGCCGCGCAGTACATTTGAAATGATATATTCAATATTTAATTATTGAAGTGTATTTTCATTATTGAAGTGTTTTGAAGTGTTTTACACATGTATTAGATATACATTAAAAAACAAGAGGTACATATATAAATTACAAAATTACATTTAAAATTAAAAAAAAATAATAGCAATAAATAAAATAAAAATTAATAAGCAATAAGTTTCACTTCTGCCGCGTGTGGTTTCCACGCACACGATTTTTTTTTTTTTTAGAAAATCTCATATGAGATTTATTACAACATAAATACATTACATATAATATAGAGTATAGAGATTACAAAACAAAGTAGGTTTCTTATAGATATACAAATATTATAATACGAACATGATTAATAGGAACAAAAAAAAACTTATACTTTAAGGCCACAGCTTTTAAAAAATGACAACATGTAGTGACAGGCCCTAATATTAGGTTTGGCTATTATTACTGAAACATCCATTGGAAGCTGAAAGTTCATTTTGCTGAGTTTATTAATCAATAAGAGTCTCTCATCATTGTACAAATTGCACTGCCATAAAACATGATTCAGAGACTCATCTCCATCCCCACAACTACACTCAGGATCATTAATAAAACCAATGCGTGCTAGGGAAAAAGCTAAATGATAGTGGTCAGATCTACACCTATTTATGCTGACAATGGTTGAACGAGATAAATTTAGTTGAGAAAACCAAATCGAGTCGGGTTCTTATTCAAACACGATCGAACTCGTCCTCCTGCTCGAATTCTTCATGAGTCGAAGCTAGAGCTGCTGCTATGAATATGGAAATGTTGTAGGATTGTAGACAATTGGCAGTCTCTGGATTTTATGCAGTGTGACAAATATAAGTTGTTAAAAATTAACCCTCCGCCTGTAAAATTATTTGTATCGACGTTGTGCGGTGGAGTATTTGACACCCGGTCACGCGATACCACAGGAAAAACGTCGTGGACGGCGATCCGCACTGATCGCTGTCGAACAGAAACAGTTATCGGAATAAATTCCGAACATGCAAGCGATTTATCATTTTGCCAATCATCCTGATTTTTCTACACCTGATCGTTTTTTTTTTGCGGAACATGAGATTGGAAAATTTTTCTGGGAAGGTGAAAAGCATTTCAGTCGTTCATGTTCACGACTAATATTTTACAAAATTCTGGAATACGACGTTAGATACTGAACGCAGTAGGGTTAAAATAGTGAAATTATTCCAAGAATCTATACATACCATTTTAGTATTTTGGACTTATGAAAATGATGAAGAAATTAACGTATATGTACCTCCTATACGTTGTAATAGATGCTGACAATTTTTATTCCGCCTAGAAATACACAGTCCAGTCATTAATGTAAAAATGTAGATCTGGATGCATGTCTTAGGTGTGCGAGAGATAATGGAACGCGTGACGAAAGTATGTGTCAAGAAGAAATGCAGTGACTGAAAACGAGCAGATTGTCGTTGTGTCATAAGCGAATATGAAAATGCAACATGAACGGGAAAGTCGCGCCTTTTCCGCATACCCTCGAGAACAATAACGCGATGTCGAGGAGATTAAGAGGCGCCAAGGATGCCAGACGGATCGCTTGGCCGGGGGGGCTCCCGATCTAAGTGAATCCCGTTATTTTTATCGCTCGTTATTACCGTTAATAATTCTGGCGTTCACCGGCCGCGAGCGATGATTCCCGTTTCGCTGCGAAATCCGTAATCCGATTGAAAAAAATCGCAAATTAGGAATTTACTCCAGCAACTTCCTCCTGGAACACCGAACGGTAAACACACGCGTCGGCTTAGAAAATTGCCGAATACTCGTTATACGGAACCAAACGAGCAATGAAAAGAGTTTATGATATAAAACATTGGGAACAAATGCAATCTACAGCGTAAACGGATCACCTAGCTTCGCGAGATACGTACTGCGGATTTTTATGCAGAATGGAAATTGTCTTCAGCAATTGTGAGACAGTAATTATACAGGGGAGCATTTTTCTCTAAGTCGTAAACAACATCTATGCTGACGTTATGATATTGTATTAATCTCTTCACTTTATCTACCAGGAGCCTATTAACCGTGATGAGGATTTCGACTAAAATCCAGGAGTGGTCTTTAAAAATTTCAAGTTTACCTTATATATATCTACTTTAAACTAAAGAGGATTCGTTTATAGATGATATGTGTGAATTTTTATGGCGCTGTGAGGTGAACTAGGCTGGTGATGATCCCTTTTTACAACAAATTGAAGATATTCTATATAAAATGGAAAATCGGTAAGTCGGTAAGGTAGAGCGCGACATTGAAATGATAGAAACAATTGTTTTCGATGCGCCAAAAATCCTTCTGGCAATCGTCACTTTAGTAAAAAAAGAACCTATTTTCAAAATTTCATCGAATTCTGATTTTTGCTATAAACGGAAGTTTCGCCTTATTTTTCGTAAGGAACCATTTTGTGTTCGCTAGTACGATTCGGCCGCACCCTGTATATGGCCTTTTGAGTAGGTTTTCTTCCTGTTCTAGGAAATTGTAGACGATGCAGAAGTTCTATTCGGTGCAATAATGCAGATCTTTTTTTACCCAAAACTTAAAATGCGCAGTCGCCGCTGAATAATGTGTTGAATTGCCCTAGCTCGTTTTTTATCATAAATTCATAAAATTCGCAGATAGTATCGACGGCGATTGTTTAGAGCGAGATTCTTCGGATTTCTGTGCTCGGAAGCAGAGAATCAAGGTTTGGCCGGCGTTAACCAGTTTGTCACGTCGCTGTGAATTTGTAGGATCCCGAAGAACTATGCTGCATGAGAGCGCCTCGTACGTGTTTGCGAATTCTCGGCGCGTAAGGCTACCGGCGCGGCGCGGCGAGGCTAACTGCAACGGCCGGATCGAGGGACCAAAGACCGCGTCGATAGGTCTCGAACGAGCCAGCTGGGGAAGGAACAATGCGGCAATAAAACGATATCGAACGAGATCCACCGACTCATTTTGCTCGCGAGCCTCGGGTAGAAGCGGTATGTTCGGCGCGCGCGCGCGATCCGATTTGCACACAAAAGTGAGCGGCCGCCATTGTTCCGTTTCGGATCGCGGGCCCCCGGATAGTTCGTTTTCTCGGTTCACGTGGCCCAATTAATTCCGGCGTCGTGTAAACCGCGCGATTCGCGCCCCTCGAGTCCCCATCTTCCAAGATCAACGGCTCAATAACGTAATCGAGTCTCGTGGGCTCATTAGGCTAGCCACTTCAGCGTTGCGAACCTAGCTATTAGCTGCAGTAGCGAATCCTTTCGGATTTTATGTTTATGATGGATTCTAAAATATGTTCGTTACATATGACCTTTTTCATTTTGCCCACAGAAACTGGATTAGTATTCACTTATAAATATGTCTCTATATCTCGATCGTATTACTGTTATAATAAATGTTCAATGTACTCGGCGCTACGTTTCGATCAAACTACTTTATCAAAGTAATTTGATCGAAACGTAGCGCCGGGAACATTGAACATTTATTATAATATTCACTTATGCCACAATTGAACGTGTCGAAAATCTCGGAAACATGAATATGTTGAAAAACAAACATTCCTTATAAGCATTTCTATTATTTCAATAATTGTAAAATATCTGGAACCGGTCATTTTTACCGATGGTGGTAGGTTTAGTTCTGAACAGCAGTAAGATATAAATGTAAAAGGTTTACTCATTTAACACGTTATACAGGGTGTCCCAAAATAAGTGTAACTCCCGGAAATGGGAGGTTCCTTGGGTCATTTGAAGCGACATTTTCCTTTACAAAAATGGTGTCCGCGGCTTTGTTTAGGAGTTATTAACGAAAAACACTGACCAATCAGAGCGTGGTTACAGTGGATTGATTCTGGTTCGGCCAATAGCGACACCACGTTAAGCGGGACCTGTCGCCGAGTTGGACTCCGTTTGCTATAGCCGAGTTCTGATTGGTCCATGTTTTTCGATAATAACTCCTAAACAAAGCTGCGAACACCATTTTTGTAAAGGAAAATGTCGCTTCAAATAACCCAAGGAACCTCCCATTTCTGAGAGTTACACTTATTTTGGGACACCCTGTATTTTATCACAGAGATTTCAATGAATAATTAACTATACCTGCCTATACTATCAATTATTTTCAATAAAATTTTTACAAACTGAAAATAAAATGTGGTGCATCTGTCCTGAAACGAGCCACAGGATACGTCTCACTCTTCTCCCGGTACGATGATACGAATACAGAGTCAGCAAACGGCGATCCTGAATCGCGGCACGAAGAGATAACAGTACGATTTCCAAGAAAGGTTGCGGGTGGCTGTCGCGAGGAGCGTGCAGCTCTCTCTCGGTATGGTTCGTTAAAATCGCGTCACGCGACCGCGAGGTGCAGTTCCGCGAAAAACTTGCAGCCAGCGCATCGCAACGAATTTCGAATTCGTATCACAAAACGAACACGCTCGAAAGTGCGTTCGCCGTTTTCGCGTCCCGTTATCTCCGGGCCTCTTGTCTTTCGATTTCATAGACGCATAGAACAAGAGCCGACTGTTATTTTATTCTTACCACGGCTCCGTACGGTTTTTGCAAAATCCGCGAGCGGCCTCTCCCTGATTGCTAGCTCGCGACACGTAGCTCTCACAATTTACGCTGGGACACGAGACATTCCTTGTGCCAACGCCAAATGTTTGGCATAATGTGATATTTTGGCAATGTATGTGGACCGAATTGCAATTGGAGTTGTCGACTCTTGTGAAAAACGACTCTTAATGATCAAATCTGTCTCAATATTTAATTTTGACGCTCGTATTAGTTTCTATTGTTCGCAATCCACTTACAAATTATTACAACTTCTCTATATTGTAAAAGAAACACCTTGCGCTATTATGTAATCGTATATGTCCGTTACGCGAGGAAAAAGTATCGTTTCTCGAACAATATTTCGATGCGCGGTCGTCGCCCCGTATTCCTAAGACAAACACCTGATCGACGACGACTCGCGCTCTAAGGCCAAATATATAAAAAACCGCGGACAACCAGGCCTCCGTTCGAATAATGCGTTTTTTTTTATTGAAGAAAATCTTAGAAACGATTTATTATAATCTTTGGCGATAATACATGAACAAAAATACCGTATGCATAGTTAGCAGTAAACGTATAATTTACTGTATAATTCAGTAAAGCCAATTAATATACATATATGATCTGCAATAGCTGTCCTGTACGAAAAGAAAGTTCGGAACCAATCTCGTGTAAAATAATTCCGGGCGAAATGACTAGATGAAGCAACTGGGGGTGAGTGATCGATTAAAAATTGAAATTGCCATCGCAATCAAAGGATCTATCAGAGAGATCTATTACATCCACGGGCCAGGGGGCTCTGGCTTTCAAAAATGGCGGAATAATTACCGGAGGATAATGTGTGAACGGTGTTCCCAGACTTTTCTTGCCTAAAAGGCTAATTACTCGACTTGATCTCCAGACCTAGTCGGACCACCGCGTGTAAAGAGTATTCCACGGTCGCGGAAGCGCGATTATTAAGGCAAGATGACAGGCAACATATGGCCGCGATGGAGGCAGGCTGCGGAGAGCGAGGAGGAGTGCGGTGTTCGCATAGTCCGGCGGAAACTTGTTACACGAGGGGCCGTATAAACACTGGATTTATTGTTAACAACGGCGGACACAGCGCGGCTCGGCGTAGCTTGGCCCAGCTTGGCGCGGCGTAGTGCGGCAATCGCCGACCGACGATCAAGATTGATGCGCGATACCTCTAAACGCGGATTGTTTACACGCTGCGAGCGTGTGCATGATTCCACAGGATTCGCGGCATCTGCCGCCACCGCCGTCGCCGCGAAAGGTAGCGGTTTAGCTCCCCTCGACTCTTCTCCACCACGCGAGACAGCGCACCTAATTTCCTCTCGCGTCCCCAGCATCGTTCGATGAATCATCGACGAGGAACCCAACCGGCTAACGAGTCGATTCTGAGAGATGCGGAAGAGCCTCGCTGATAGATTAGGCTGATCTAACGTCCCGAGCTTTTACGGAATCATTCCTGTTTCTGGTTCTACGATATCCTGCAGAAATTTTGGTAGTCCTTCTCGAGACTTCGATGCAAAATAATAAGAATTGCCATCGCGAGAGACGAGAATTGAATTTTGTTCTTTCCGGAGCACTTCGTGCCGCAGTGGTGCACGGTGTTTCGCGATCGCGTGCTCGATCTTTCGCTGTCGCGGGTTCCGTTTTGAGGAGGCCTACTTCGAGCGACCCTGCGTGATACGAAGAGATGGGATGAGACTGGGTGAGACGAGACGAGACGGGACACGTTCGATTAAATTCCTTGCCCGCGAGTGCGGGAGAATCAGCCGAGCTTGACCTCTCCGCGAATCGCGGACGCTGCTCGCCGACGCACGACCGGTTCAATGAATTTCAATTCAGCGACGTTGGGGGTTTACCGTTGCGCGAGAGGTTAGATAACGCATCCAGTAGCAACTCTAATCGTAACTAACTAGCTCCCAGCAATTACTCAGTCAAATAAAGGCGAAAGGAACGCCGCGGACAATGTCGTTGGTAATTAATTGACGCCTGTGTACCTGCGGCTAATTTCGTGCCGGAATCCTCCCTTTTATAACCCCTGCTGTGTTCCTGTCGTTCAGGATACTCTGGTTGCTACCGAATATCAACCCTCTTGATACTGCTGTTGCTACCATTGCACAGACTTCAGTAACTCGTATCTGATTTCGAGTCGGGAGTTCAGGACTCAGTTTGTGGTCTTGGTTCGGAGTAATTATACTTATGCTGTTGCTAATGTTTAATAATTAGTGTATACGCATCATTCTGTTTATCGACGAACATTTTAGGATCGTTTCAAAGAATGAATAAGTGATTATTTTTCGCGATCGTAAATTGTTTTCAGACAAATAGGAAATGATGTTATCGGCGCACAGGTTCGATCATAATTCTACAAACATAATTTTGAATGGTACTACAAACGTACTTCAAACATTCGGGTTTGAATCTATTTCTTGGTCTTAAGACCACACGTTTGAGCTATTCCGAATGTTTGGAACAGATGAAAAGGAAAAAGGAAGGTGGTGTTTCGTCCTAGGCCCGCTAGAGGACTCATCGGTAAGGCTATCTAGCGGGTTCTGCCTAAATAATTAATGTCTGCAATGAAAATGTGACGCCGATTAATGTGAGTGTGTTCGAAAATTAGAAAAAATAATTCTGATTTTGAACCGTTAATTAAATATGAACTACATCAACGTATTTTCTGAATAGCATAAAATTAAAGTGCATTGTCAATGACGCTCAGGCATGGATCAGCTTATTTTTACTCTAGATTCACCAGAAACAGTTTAATCAGAATCGACGACCCCACCACAGTGACTTCTTCTTTTAAGTAGCAATATATGTGGTATGAAAACAGTATTCGTTTATACATAGGTCGGCTGCTCGTTCGATGATGCGCGGCCGCATCGAGAAATCATTTACTCCTCAAGCGGCTGGCCGCTGGTAATTCCGTTGGCTAGAAACGTGCTGCAATCTCGATAAGCCGCGGCGCGCACACCGGAGAAAACAGCCTCTCGTGTTTCTACGTTCGCGGGTGATTGTTCGCAGTTTTTCGAGATGACGCGCGATAAGCAAGGAAACACCGCACGAATCGGGCCCCTCGGGCTCGCGACTTCTTCTGCAACGCCTCGAGAATTCTGGATGCCCGAACAACGAGTAATTTGCGAAAATTCCCCTATGTCATCTCGCGGCGTCCCGTGGTAGCCTCCGTGAGAAAGCAAATCAGAATTAATCAGTTACAGTCGTCTCTCCGATAGATATATCGCCTGTGCAACTCGTGGCCATTACGCTAAATCCACGTAGAACCAGCACCTCATTTTTCCTCGTACACTAGCCTGCTAACGACGAATCCGTCCATGTTGTTAGTGGGCACACAAGTGACCAAGTATACACACCGATTGATCCATCACTGTAATTGATTATATTGTTACGAAGGCTACGGCCACGTCTTGCCGGAGAACACACGGTAACAATGAACGAGAAAACTATAACTTTATTAACTAAATGTTACGGATTGAGCAAGGATATTGCGAATTACTTAGGAGAAAACTTCTGTGAACACGACACTATTTCTCCTGACGTGGGTTCTTCCACTTATAACATAAACTATGTACAAAGTAACAATGAATGAGTGAATGTTCGCTAAAGTATCAGCCTTTGATTAATTCTAGGACGATTCCTAGAACCCGAATTTGATTTGAGGTGAACTTCCAGTTGAACCGGTCGAGAGACGCGCGACGTTCGTTTTTGGAAATAACAGGTTGAAGCGTTCTCAAACGATCTCACTTGAGAAAGCTTCAACCTGTTATTTCCAAAAACTATAACTTTATTAACAAAGGGGTACAATCGTTAACGCGTGCTCTTGTATCAAAGACTCAAGAGGATCTGACGTCTTTCTTCTTCTTATCGACAACCTCGTTAAGAATACCGCATTATGCGATATCTTCAGGATATCACAGGGGAAGGCAACTTCATCTCGTGCCGTCGTAACAATATCGACATTAAAGATTGGTGTCAGCCTGTGTCCGCGGTAACAATATTTGGAATTAGAGGGCCACAAGCAACTTTCCTTTTGACGATTGGTAGCAAGACCATCAGAATCGACCGGTCGACATCCCAGTAACCCGTTTGACCGTTTCCAACGCATCGCCGAAGCCGAAGAATATTAATTACCGCGTGCCTGGGGTCATCAGCGGCGTTTCAGGAAGTAGGTCTCACGCTACTCGTTATTGTGAAACCAGCATTAGCTACGATGACAGGAATAGTGTATTGCAGATAATACCGAACACACACCGGCGCGGAGCGGCGGACAGAGCTTAGAAAAAAGTCCCGCGGATATTACGAACGAATCCGCGAACGAATACCTTATGTATATGCAATGACTCGGTAACAAGAAGTCGATGAATCTCGTAGCGTACGAAGCCGCTTCTCAGAGTCGGAGGGCTTCTTCCCTCGTAAAATCACGTTTAAAGAACGTTAATTGCATGACCGAGCATAAATCTTGCCTACCAGGTTCACATGAAGAGACTAGTCGCTCGTGTCATTGTTCGGACGATCTCACAGCGGGGTTACCTGTTGCCGTTTTACAGCAAACCAAGTTCGACCTAAGAAAAACCCTTGGGTTCGCGTTGTTTCTTAGATTGCATATTTCTATTCCTTTTTGTCACCCGCTACATTACGCCCAGCAGTGGAAGGGATATTTTTCCAAGATCAAGACTTTAACAGTGAAGGTGATGACTAGACTGCGGATTTTATGCATTTATGACAAAAATGGGTGCGCGCAATTTAAAACAGTGGAAGTATTAAAAAGATTTCATGCCACCAGTATATTAGTTTTACCTTGATTAGATAATTAAAAGAAGAATTAAATTTTCATTTCACTTCTGCGTCTTGCAATCAATGCAAACATTTTTTAATTTGCATAAAGATCCGCAGTCTAGTGATGACGCTTATAGGTGGTGCGGGACAAACGTGCAGCAGCCTTGCACCAGCCAGTGAAATGGAAGGCTTTAATTCGAGTAATTACAAATTGCAAGCCGATCAAATATGATGGACTTACGCAATTTTGGAAGTCTTGAAGACATAGGTGAACAATGTCCTTTTCTCTGGCAGTAGTTGATCATAAACCGAGATTTCTACAGGGTGTCCCAAAACTACCCTAGGAGTCGAAAATGGGAGGTTCCTTGGGTCATTTGAAGCGACATTTTCCTTTACAAAAATGGTGTCCGTGGCTTTGTTTGGGAGTTATTAACAAAAAACCCGGATCAATCAGAGCGTGGCTACAGCGGATTGATTCTGAGTCAACCAATAGCGACACCACACCTCGCGGGACCTGTCGCAGACGGACACCATTCGGTATAGCTGCGCTCTGATTAGTCCGTGTTTTTCGTTAATAACTTCGAAACAAAGTCATGGACACCATTTTTGTAAAGGAAAATGTTGCTTCAAATGACCCAAGGAACCTCCCATTTTCGGCTCCTAGGGTAGTTTTGGGACACCATGTATACAGAGTATTAAGCAACGTTTTGACTTCATTTTCACGTTCTAGATTCCAAATCTTAGAGATCATCTTTCAGAAATGTTAAATGAAAAGTCTAATGAATTTTCAACAGACATTGAGCAAATGCTAAACGTTCCGAAGGTCGTCCAGGAGGTCGAGCAGAGTGAGATATGTAAAGTGGAAAGACATCGGAGGTGTTAAACAACATTTTTACCGTTCCGTTGTACCGCGAGGCTCTTAAGCGGTTGATGGCGAACGATACGCGTATAGATCTTGAACTTGACTGGAGACCATGAACGCGCAGCCTTGCCGACGATCGTTACCGTTAAGCGATAGCCCCGTAATGTACGCAAACTGATTTCCGCTGGTTGTTCTCGCTTGCTCGCGGCTAATTACGCTGTTCGACGCGTTCGCGAACGGCAGGCCACGACGACGCGATGCGGCTCTTCAGCTTTCCAGGCTCCTCAGCTACCGGGAGCTCGTGCGAGCGGATTTTTACGCGCCGTGGGAAACCGCCGATAACGGCATTCTCAATCGTTACTTTCGAAAAAACGCTGTCACGGCCGTTTTTCCGCGCCCAGAAATTCATTGCCGAGAGCGTGACCGTCGCGCCGGAAATTCTAATTACTGCACGCTGGATTTTATGAATTTGTGGTAGCGAGTGGGGGATTCCGAGTTAGTACTTCCTACAGTAGACTCGTATACAGGGTTTCAGAAAATGTTTGTGTCACAATATTCCCTCTCTGTACTGTGTAAATTTTGTACATAACATTTTTTTATATTATTACAAATAACGGCAATATTGGAAATGGACAAGAGTTATTGCTCCACCCTGTATATAGTATTTCCTAGTTATTAGACTCGCGTTTACAGGATTAAAAGTGTGCTGGATGCGTCTTCTCATTTCCCACTAATGCAAAGATGGGATTTTCAGTAGTCAAAAGTCCAGTACTTTTACATTTACGACGCGTAATTTGTATTGTGGGATTGGAAGTTTCGGCAGTGAATCAGATGTGTGATTAAGAACTATTTATTAAAAACGTACAACTACACTAAAAAAATAATAAATCCACGCGGCTATTCTATGCTGACGGTATCTACGACCGTAGTCCTTCGCTGCACAAACAACACTGGCTTGTCTTTTCGGAAAACAGCCCTTATATCGTCGACTTCACTCTCTTTCTCTCTCTCTCTCACTCATTCACACCCCCTTGAGTCTAAACTCTCGGTAGAAACAAACCAGGTGCAAGCCAGGCATCGTGTTATTTGGCCTTCGCTCTACCTGACCAGAGACCCTATCATAAACAGAGACCACTTGGGTTCTACGGCGTGCACTCGCAATCCCACAGTATTATAAAGCTGCGACAGCTTCATGCTGCCGATTAATGCAAATCATGCTTGGTAAACGTAAAAATAGGACTTTTCCAAAAATAGGGAAAACCACATCTTTAAGAGGAAAGAACAGGCGTGGTCCTGAGGGGTATATGGGCTGCCCTGTGAATGCTAATAGCGGCCCCTCGGCTAGCTGAAATATACCAATTTCTAATTAAAAAGGATACTTATTATCATCGAAGATCCCATTTTCCGGGAGTTTTCTACCTCCCGAAAAAAAGGGAAAACCACATCTTTGCATTATCGGGAAATAAGAAAGCGCATCCCGCACCCTTGCAATCTTTGGAACGAGTCTACTAGTCCACTCGGAGCCATTGATGCGAGTGGCATTTTTCCTACAGCATACTAGGGTAACTGCACCAGTGAATGAACATTTAAGAAATTGTTCAGGAAAATATTTTATTTAAAAAAAAACTATGTGAATTAAAGGAATCTCATATATGCCAAATAGCTCCCTATACTTCATTTGTCAAAAATAAATGAACACAAATACAATGAAATTATTATTATTATTCTTTATTAAACGTTAAATCAAAAATATGAAAAATACCAGTCAATGAACACTACATTCTAGTAATTGAATAATGCTAGTCCAATCAATGAACAAAATTACTAAACAATATTCTCCTATTTATTTAACTCTTTAATCACAATTTTATCGCTAGTATGCCGTCCGGGTTAAAATTTGTTGAAATATACAAAAGTGTTCATTTACTGGTGCCCGTTCATTCACTGGTGCAGTTACCCTATCCACATTGGCGCAAACTGTGTCGTATTCGAGTTGACTGCAACACAAATTTCGTTACCTCGGTACTACTCGTCTTTGATGACGTCTTTCTAAGCGTTCGCAATCAAGGAGTCACTCGGCCAGAAGGTTAATAAGCGTGAAGATGGATTTCCATCTGACTCCCGTTTGTTGTAATCGAGGTAGACAATTTTTCTTCACCGTAAAGATCCGTAATGTGCCTCATTATAGCCGAAGAAGAATCTACGGTCAATTGACAAGTTTTCTTCCGCGGCCGCATCATCAACGCGTTTGTTCTTCGATGATATCAGCGCCTTTTTCAACGGTCGCTTATGAATGATGGAGTAGGTCGAGTAGAAGCCGTTAACGTTTCACGGATTCATGTGCGCACGGAGGCGTTAGGAGGGTCAAAGGTCGATTTCATCTACTCGTCGACCCGTTTGCGATTAGGTTCTAAATGGATCGCGACGGCGCGGCGCTGAACGTTGTGCTGTGCTAAGCGTTCCACATGCTGTGGACGTTCGAGAATATTATGGTCATTTACCATCGTAGTTTCAGCGCATAGTTGTTGGCCTCAAGTATGAATTTAAAATTCATTATTACAACATTGTAAGAAAAAAACGGGTTTTTTAAACAAAATTGGGCACCGGAATAACTAGGAGTTTACGACCGACGTATTTGTCGCGGGCGCTCGTGTCAATCTGTTGGTGATCCTAATTATACAATTCTTCTGTTATTTCTTATTTTCTATTTTTATAAATTTAGTTATACATTGTATATGCACCGTTTGTACTTCAACTCTATAATATGTAGAGCTTTTGCTATTTGTTATCATCTTTCGACTTTAAATTAAAATCAATGGTCGTCACCATGCAAATTTGATAAAATATTTATCTTGCCCGTTGTAGGAACACATGGCTAGAATTTCCAAAATTTTTCAGCGAAAAAAAATATTTGTCAGAAGTGGGATTCGAACCCACGCCCACAGTGTGGACTGCGACCTGAACGCAGCGCCTTAGACCGCTCGGCCATCCTGACTTGGAAGAACAGCTCCCAAAACAGCGAGAATTATTCCCAAGCGATCTATTTTTAAAATTCTTATCGCGACTTTATCAAACCCAATTTCGTGAATATTTCAGCTAGTAGAAACTACTCAGCATCGTTTAAATCAAGCAACGATATATGTCTCATGTATCGAATCTACGTAATTAACTATGTCTACATAATAAACATTACAAATCATCGTATCTTCAACATAGCGAACTTGTCTAACAAATATTTACCAAACACACAACATAAAAAATAAAAGTTCAATAATAAGAAAACAATGATCAGTCTAACAGCGTCACGAAGCAACAATCGTTTGAACCGCGTAAAGAAATGCGCTATTCGATCGATAAAAGCGAAGAAAGAATTCTTCCTTATCAACTGAAGGTTACTAGCTTTAGTATGGTTTGTGTTCAATATAAATCTTTCTCTCGACAAGTGAAACACGATAGTGTGAAAACGAAGACAGACATTCGGAAGTCGTAATAGAAATCGGTCTTCCGTCGATGCCGCTTTCTCTTCTGGGTGCGAACAAGAATAATTCTTGACCATAAGCGAATTCCATCGAATCGTTAACACCACAGTGTTTCACAGGCGAAGGATTAAAGATCTAGCCGCAATTATCCACAACCAACACTTAATTGTTCAGACTTTTAAATAAATAAACTCCTGAATCCTCCACTAATACCTTTCATTACTTCCCAATTGTTCAACAATTAGTTTTCAAATCTAATTTATTTAATAGAAGCCGAGACATATTTTAGAAAGTTGGTGAGCGTGATAAATTGCCCGCACGGATTTTTAGGTCGAGAAAGAAATTCGTCGGGAGAGCATAATTTTTTAATAAGTTACCAGCAGTTATTTGAAATTTACGGTATGAGTTTCTAGCGCAGGAGAATGTTGTTTGCTCAAGAAAAAATGGATAGAAAATACCGAATAGGTTCGTTGGGACGTTGAGAAGCAGAGACATTTTTTCGATGAAGAATGGTACCTATAAAATGCCAGTCTTCTCCTCGCATAGTGCTATTGTTGCTATATTGCATAAAACTATTTCTAGTAGCACAAGAATTCATTGAAGAGTTCTAAGATAATTTAAAAACAATTAAAACAGTCCAAATATACAAGGTGTGGCGTCGTGAATAGGTCGGTCACCTGAATAACTCGGTTGCTTTTGATAAAAAATAAATTGAGACCATTTATTTTCTTTTGCAGTTGACCTCCAGTGACCTGGAATGACCTTCATAGTAGATCATTGTATTTGTCTCGAAGCACACTTTCAGGATGCAAATGAGAAACCATACCGTTACATTTAAAAACACAGAGTTGACCTTCATATTTCCGTGACGTCTTCACGTATACAAAAAATTAGTAACATCAGATTATGATCGATACCAAATCAGATTGGTCTGCCGCATTTTCTTCTATCTTCAAAAGCAAGCGAATTGTTCGGGTGACCTATTTATAACGCCGCACCCAGATAGATAGAAATAACCTAAATGTGACTTTTCGGAATTGATGAACATTTGTAAAGCAATATAAATATCGGTATGTAAGATATGATATTTTAGTAAATGAACAAATTTCACAGTACGTCGTCCGGAAATCGCGTTCGATACCATTTTTCTAGCTTATTGAACAATTCTTTGCGGTGAACGGTCCTCGGGGAAAAATCTGGCGGTACGAACGGCACATGTTATTTACGGGATCGTTCTTGCTTGACATTTGAGGTCGATTGATTCCGCGTTACACATCGTTCAACAGAACAGCCTCGGAACGCACTCGAATCATGGTGATCGGGCCAACGCCACAGAAAAATCGGGTCCCATCCGGCGAAGCGATTTGTATCGTTCAAAGTCAGGTGCTCCATTTATTTCTAGTCCCCACGGTGGTCTAGCAATGACGTCTGCCGAGGCGGTTTAACAAATGTTCCGCGGCCGATGCAAGATTCGAGTCCACTAACGAGAGGAGCCGGGATTATCGATCGTGGTCCGATGAATCGGTGTTTTACTTTTCAGGAATCGTGTCTCGGTGCTTGTCTGCGATAAAAGAACATCAACCGCGAGAAAATAGGGGAGCGAGGCATCGATCTCTCAAGACACTGTGGCCCGGTCTCGGTTCCTGTCTTTTGTTCGTTTCTGCGAGCAACATTTCACTGGCTCGGATGTCACTCGAATTTCAATAGGTCCGCGCATCGATTCGAGACTCCGTGCAGTCAGAAAATAAGGGTTGGGGACTTTTTTATCGACGAGAGAGAGAGAGAGAATGAGTGAGAGACCGACAAGGAGGTCAGCGTTTCAGAGCGGTAACAATTTTTCCAATGGTTCGCGACCTCTCACTCCTCCTTTCCCTGCTAAACGCGCCCTCTGACAATTTCCACTCCCCTTTTCATCGGATAAACGACAAGACCTTCGAGTTAACGTGGAAAATCCAGAGAAAACCCGGAAACCGTCCCGCTTTCTCGTCTCGAACCTGCCTTCTGTTTCGAGTGTCCCCTGAATCGGTTGAATTAAGGCGAACACAGCGAGTCTGTCGATTACGTTTGCCTTGCGAATGCAGCCTGGATTTACCCAAAGAAAAACGTTTAACGAACGTCCCCTTTATAAATCCTCTGTACCCTTTAGTTCGTCTCTGGAAACTCTGCTTCGGAACACGCACCGTCGGGAATCGTTTTCCGAAAGCTCTTCCTCGATAGCGACTCCAAATGATAAATGGTTCGTCTCCGACCCATGAATCCCGGAAATTATAAAACTTTGGAGCTAGATAAATAGAGCACGAGTTAGAACGTTTCTCGCAATTTATATTTGCCCTTTGAGTTGATCCCATGTGCAAATTTCATTGCCCTTCTTTTATTTGCCAGAAAAAAAATTGATATCTACTGGATGCCTATGTATTTTCTAATGGCAATGTATTGGTGACAATGTAAGTAAGATATAAGGGAAATTCTTGTGTTCAAATGAAGAACAGTTTCTGACTGCACCAGCTGATTTTGCCTTGAGATGGGTACCAAAATGAAGACGGAAGCGAACTTTCTATCAACGAAACTGGCCAGTATGAATGCACCTGTAAATTTGACATCATTGCGATTCCAGGAAACGGACCAAACCGAAATTGAAGATAAACTTTCTATAAGCAAAACTGGTCATAGTTACGTGTTTCTCGATCGTAAATTTTAATATAAATCAATTATATGTTCTCGGCGCACAGTTTCGATCAAAAATAAAGCAAAAACAAAGCAAATTAGCAATATTTAAATGTAACTCAACGTTTCGATCCTGGTGTGGATCATTTTCAAGAGCTATTGCGTCTGTAAAATGTATATAAAACAAAATGTAATGGGTAATTCACAAAATTAATAAAACTGTAAATAATATTTTTAAAAAACATACTTGCTAAGTGTAAAGAAAAGTTTTAAAAATAATGACTGAGTTCCATGCTGATCTATGCTTTATTTTTGATCGAAACTGTGCGCCGAGAACATATAATTGATTTATACAAAACTGATCAGTATGAATCAGCCTGTAGGGAGATCGGGGTTCCGATAATTATTTATCACAATTTATCACAATGTACCGGGAAAGTATTATTAGGAACAATTCTATTCACCATGAGGAACATATTCCGATGGGCATAAGTTGTGTAGCAGTATCACAGAAGCATCGGATTTAAAGAGAACAGCACTTATACCATCCGTCTTTTATATTTTCCAAACTCCTAGAATGTTGTCTCTGATGTACGAATTTATTCGATACCGCTAACACATTTGAATCCACTTCGCGAATGAAGACCAAAATGAATCCAGAAGCGATCATCATCAGGAAGATACTGGACTGTATGGATCAGCCTGTATACTTGGCATTGTTGCGAACCCAGGAAACGAGGGAAGACCTTCGAAGCCGCGGGTTTCCATTAGGTTCGCCGGTCAGGATGCCTTTGTCCCGTATTTTCACTTTTATTCGACGGTTTGCGTAAGCCGTCCCCAGCACGAGCCACTCTCGGTTTCGCGCTCCACCGATGCAACGCGATTCCGAGAGTTCGTCACGAGGAGCTCGAAAGTTTCCTTACGAATTTCTCGATCGCTCGTTCGTCCTTCTGTAATGGTAATACATCTGGAGGCCGTTGCAGCCTCCACGGAAACTGCTTCCCGAGGAGATCCGGTTGTGTCCATTGCGCAATGCACAACCGGAGTGCTTTCTACGGAATCAGCCGTGTGCACGCGGCTGTAACTCACCACTCACGGACTGCGAGTATACTCGCGCAGCCTTCCAACCGGTCTTGCATAGTACTGACTGCACAGTTCGAAGAAACAGTATTGGGGATAGTAATTGAAACACGTCCATTTAGATAAGATGCTCTATTCCGTGGCTTGCTCCATCCCTCTTACGTTCGAGAGGATATGGAAATATTGTTTCCTGAAATCGGTAGGTCGTTTCGCGTTGAGGCATCTCTACGATTTACTTGTACAATTTTATAATAATTTTCAGTGAGTTCTTTACTGTCTGTATTCAAAATAAAAGTTTTCTCAGTCAATTATTTATCAGAAGCAGAGGTTCGACTGAAATTAATTTTCTCTGTTAAGGCAACACCACCTAAATAATTATTTAGAGGTTCGACTGAAATTAATTTTCTTTGTTAAGACAACACCACCTAAATAATTATTTAGAGGTTCGACTGAAATTAATTTTCTTTGTTAAGGCAACACCACCTAAATAATTATTTAGGTGTAATGTTAATAGGTCGAAAATAGTGCAACAAATTATGGATCTTAGACCTCCCGTATCAGATAGTATAAAAAATGAAAACAATGTTGAATTTCTGTGGTGAACCGGCCTCGTGTAAAAGAGCGTGTTGCGCACCGTGTTTCGCAAGCGCGTCGGGAGAATCGCGGAGAGATTCGCGGCTATTTCTTGGCGTGGCAGGAGGCAAAAGGAAGGCGACAGTACGCTTGTTCGGGGACCCGAAGAAGGAAATATATTTACCAGTGGCGGTGGCGTACATCGTCAAGAGAAAGGGGGCCGGTGTCCATGGGCGAACGCGACTGGTAACTCGATTCGCTTCATTCAGTGCGTGATCCTTAGCCTCGCGTGCGCGTCCACCTTTGTCCTCCGTTGTTAGGACCACCGAGATTTTCATCAATCGATCAGTGAAATCCTCGGAAAACTGCCTCGAAACATTCAGTCGCGTGCAATCATTTCCATCGAGTCAACTATCGTTGGAGAATCAAATCGAATTCACCTGAACTTTGTCGAATGCGAGATTTCTAAAGACTCTTGATCGAGCGATCGGTTCAACACCTGATTCAAGTTATCTGAAAGTGAACAAGAGGTAGAGACTCTTGATCGAGTGACTGGTCCAGGACCTAATCTGGATCTACTTTGGTTAATCCTCGGTACACAATAAGATCTTCAACTCAGATCTAAAGACTATTGATGGAGTGTTTGAGACTCAACTTCAATCGATCCAAGCCTTAGTAGACAACGAGATCCTCGATAACTCTATAGATTCTTGAGTGATTCGTTCAAGACATAATCCAAATCTACTTCTATTAATGCAAACCTCAACCACAAAATTCTTTATTAAGTGATTGATTCAAGACCCAACCCAGACCCATTTCAACCAACACTGTAAACCTCGGTAATCATCGACCCTAAACGATTTTATAGATTCTTCATCGACTGATAAGTTCAGGTTCCGCCGAAACTCACTTCAACCAATCCCAACCCATTACACAAACTTCATCGGTGACCTAAAGTCTCCCAACCTAGTGTCGGATTCTATTCTCAAGTATTGGTAAGAGCAACCAGTGAAAAAAGAAAGTGAACCTCGTTCCACAGTCGGAAACGCGGTCGAGAGCCGAGTATGCTCACGTTGTCAGTCCGTTGAGAGGTCCAACATCGAATCACGGAGGCTCGTGGACAACGTGGAAGCTTGAGATGACGTCTGGACTTCTTGGTGGAGGCCGATGAAGGCCCATCGAATCCGCGTAGTTGAACGAAGAACGTCGAGTTTAATTCCGGTGGAACATGTCTGTTTATTCGACGTGTCTGTTGTTGGCGGTGCTGTGCGTCGTGCAGGCGGACGTGTCCAGGAACGAGTCGAACATCCTCAGGCTAGGGAAGTCGAGGAACAAGTCGTCGATCACGGACGTCCCTGTAAAATTGAACGAGACCGGCCGAGACGATGCCAAGGACCACGGCCGGCTGATTGGCTTCAGCAAGAACAAACCAGAGGTGGATTGGAGGAATCAGCTAAAGACGTTCGACGAGAAAGAGGAAGCAGCCACGAAAGATCTAGATCTTGACTTCACGAGGGAGAAGCCGCAGAGAACAGCCAACAGCATACAATGGCTCAGCGATCTTTACGATCCGCTCAGGTGGGCCAGAGTGCCCGGGAAACTAACGCCAGAGTGCCGCAGAGATCTAGAGCTCTTCATCGAGTCCCTCAGGGTCGGGAAAGTGTGGGCAGCGAAGGGTGAGTAGACCGAATGAAACTAGACAGAGACCATGCCGCGAAATGATCACATGCCGACGCTGCTCGTGTCCCAGAATCTCTAACAGCATTTTCTGCTGCAAAGTGCAATTGCAATCGGCAAACAAAATTCGTGGATTTGAAAAACTTCTGTAAAATTGGACCAATTTTGAACTGAACCTAATTCGCGTTAGCAATTTGACTAGTTTTTACGATAGCGTTTCTCCACCTCAGCAACATTACAAACTAAAAATTCTTCATCTTGACCTATTTACAAGCTAGCAATTGTCCATCCTGGCAACTTTACACTTGGTAATTTTTCATGCTAAACATTTTGAGGCTTGAAATTTGTACACTAGTAATTTTTCACATTAGCAATTGTCCACTTTAACATCATTATAAGCTAGAAATTCTTCACCTTGGCCAATTTATAAACTAGCAATTTTCCATCTTTGCAGCATTGCACGCTGGTAATTTTTTACGAAAAATAATCCTTACGAAGAAATAGTTTAATAGATATTGTATACAAAAATTTATCAAAAGTGACTTGTGGTCGAAATTAAATCCACGTAGTTCGGGGTGTGATTTTTGTTCACCCGGTCCGCGAAGGGTTAAATGCAATGATACAGTTTGTCTTTTAATTTTGTTCTAACCGATAAGAATTCGCGCAAGGATCCGCAGTCTACTTATCAGGAAACCGTGCGTCGCCGTCTGTTTTCTTCCGGCTTCAGTGAAATCTACGATTACGGGATTAATAGTGACATTTATAGCGACGTAACCGGACCTGGTCGCGTGTCAGTGTTTCTGAAGCTGGAGCGTGGCACGCGTATTCATCGTGTGGTGCGTGTTCGCGAACAGAATCATTGTTTTAAAGTGCGTTTGCACTGTGTGAGCCTGAGTAGTAACGAGTACAAGTTGTAAATTTTATAGAATCTTTTTTCAAGAATTTCTAATCTTAATCTAATAAAATATTTTTAGCAGTTGAGGAAACATTGAGATAGCATTGATTGAAATACTGTTCCAGTTATCTCAGTTGTTTTATCCAAAGATTTTCGATCAATCGACCAATGATTTTGCAATTCTCCATCAGGACTTTGAAGTGCCGAAGTCCGGAATCCCGGAACTTTTCGCAAAAGCGTCCGAAACGCCGCGTACCGTGACTGTTGCATAAATCGACCCTGACAGTACACGCGTGATAAAATCGGCCGAGGCGGTGCGGCGCATCGACAGCATAAATGCACATTTAGCCGATGTTGAGCGCTGCAAAGAATTCATGGTTCGCTAAGCTACCGGAGCAGCTTGTCGCTGTCTGACTGACTCGGTTTCCAAATGCGTCGTTACTTTGCGAAACCACGATTTGCCGGTTCGGAATGGTTACCCGCTCTCCTTTCGTTCGCCCGGAACGCTTCGACGTCGGTGAATGCGATTAAGACGAATTCGGTGAACCAATCCTCTACCAGGAAACTTGCGGAGCCGGTATAGCCCTCTAAACAATGGAGAACGCACGGTTGCACAGGTTGGTACACGGCTATTTTAAAAGCGACCCCGTGCCGCGGAATTCAGACCCGCCGCGTTAAACACCCTAAGTTATTACGGTAAATCACAATGGAGGTTCGCCAACTCGCTGCAGAACTTCGCGTGGTGCATTTTGAAACTGAAGTCAAACCGCGGATTCAAAGGAGTGAAGGGTTCAGCAACTTTGCGCGGAAGTAATGTTTCACATTAACTACTTTGCGTGCTAACATTCTTTCGTGTTAACGACTTTACGCGTTAGCAGTATTTCGTGTTAACAACTTTACACCCCAACGATCACTCATTCTAATAATCGTTCGTGTTAGCTACTTTGTACGGTAGAAATCATTCTTATTAGCAACTTCACGTGGTAACAATATTTTGCGTTCGAAATTCTGGCGATAGCAACTTTTTACGCTGTATTTTTTCACGTTAGAAATTTTTCGTTTCAGCATCTATGCACGATAGAAATTTTCCTCTTGGATTATTTACGAGATAGTAATTCTCCATCGTAGCAACTTTAGCAAGTTTTCACGTTGACCATTTTTAGGAGCGCAACTTTGTATACTAGTAATTTTTTGCGTTAACGATTTAACTAGTTTTTGTGATAGCAATTCGAAACTTTCCACCTTAGCTACTTTGCAACTGTGATATTTTCCAGCTGGGCAATTTTACAGCCCAGCAATTTCCCAGCTTAACAACTCTACATATTAGCAATTTTCCACCTTGGCAATTTTACAGCCCAGCAATTTCCCAGCTTAACAACTTTACATATTACCAATTTTCCACCCAGGCAACTTTACAGCCCAGCAATTTCCCAGCTTAACAACTTTATGTATTAGCAATTTTCCACCTTCGCAACATTACAGCCCAGCAATTTCTCAGCTTAACAACTTTATGTATTAGCAATTTTCCACCTTGGAAACTTTACAGCCCAGCAATTTCCCACCTTAACAACTTCATATGTTAGCAATTTTCCACCTTCGCAACTTTACAGCCCAGCAATTTCCCAGCTTAACAACTTTACATATTACCAATTTTCCACCCTGGCAACTTTACAGCCCAGCAGTTTCCCAGCTTAACAACTTTACATATTAGCAATTTTCCACCTTGGAAACTTTACAGCCCAGCAATTTCCCAGCTTAACAACTTTACATATTAGCAATTTTCTACCTTAGCAACTTTACACTCCCGTAATTTTTCACGCAGTAACTATGAAATCGTGTCGAAACATCAACGTTCGATGTATCGCACGCAACAAATACAGAGGATTCAATTAAACCGAGCGCACTTCATCACCCGATAACAAATGGTATTTGTTACTAAACTCGAACTGTCTACATACTTTTCGATCAATAGCTTTGTCGACAGATAGAATCAATTGCAGAGTAATTCGCGCACTTTCTAGTTATAATTAAATTGTTCTTGTTAAACGTGTTAATCGTCAAGTTTCCGGTGGAAATTTCAGCGCAGATTCAGGTTTACTCGCGCGATCATTACAACGCTCCGATGCGGGAAAAGCTCGTAGAGGCTGTCGCCGCGATTCGATCGCTTGCGGTTGCGGCGCGGTAGCCAAATCGGCTTTCACGGTTTTCTAGATTTACGGTGATTTCCGGCAACGAGTGGCCCAGCCGGATTATCGTCGATGGCGTGGAAATTCGCGGGTGAAACCGCGACATTAGCCACCCACGCGATTTCGAACGACTTCTCAACGCTGTGATCCCTTTCGCGTTTCAATGAAACCGATAGCGATGGAACTAAGCATCTTGCAAGTTGATTTGTACTTTAATTGAAGGCTTTCGAACCCTTTAACCCCAATCAAAATTTGCCACAAAATGATACAGTTCAATTATTATTAGTAAAACCTTGATCTAACAATCAGAAAAACCACCGGGTCATGCCGTTTCTTAGATCGTACAATTCTACTATTTTTTCATGATCTAGAAAAGGACTAATTTTTATTTCATGAAATCAGTTATTTATGGAATTCCGAACATTGTTAAATTCGCACTCAAAGTGGCAAAGGTACATGCTGGTTATCGAGGTCGTTTCGAAACGAATTTCTGGAATTTTTTTACTGATCCTTTTCCATCGGTATTTTACGCACATGTTTATTGGTAGTTGAAATACACGGATGAATTTTTTGAGGTAAAAACAATCGACGTTACAAAGCTATATATTTTCTTTTTATGATTCCGGTCTTCCTGATGATTGGAAATAAGAAACTGAAATTGTTTATCAGTCAGTATGAACGTTTTAAATCATCAAAGTCCTCTTCGAAACGCGTCGCTGCTCCAGCGCGAGAAGAGACGTTCTCGCGGTTACTTTCATTTGCTGTTTCATCCAGTGGAAAATTTATGTCCGTGTTATTATACGGTACTGAAATCGTTCCATTACATCACTGTTTTCACAATTATCGCGCTCTGCCATTCTACGCAGTCCAGTGACGGCTTTTTCGATATCCTCATCTATTGTTCTTTCCCATTCACTTACAACACTGCTTCCATTTGATTCAACTTTCTTTCAGCATTTACTGAACCACTTTAAAATGGAATATCCGGGGTAGCCATTTCCAATTTCTTTTCACAACTTCTTTAACATTTTTGTAGACAAGTATCAAAATTATTGTAGATTTTTATGTCCTTGGATTGGCATAAAATATCAATTTATCTGTCATCAATACGATAAATATTCGATCGAAGAAAACGGGAATGTAACGAAAGCTTAATTTTTTTAGTGAAAGACAAGAAGCTTCTTTTCATATTTTTATTGCATTTAAGTAGGTGTCGGAACAATAATGAAATTTCCTCCTATGCAATTGAAAGTAATACATATGAAGAATGTACGATCGTGTGATCGGCAATCCTTTCGTGATGGAGATAGAAGAAAAATGGTCTTAATTCTACCTCTTATGAAGTATGTTTTTCCAAATACTGAGATTATACAGGGTGTTCGACTACAGGTGGAAGAAAATTTAAGGGGTGGTTCTTAACGATGATATAATACGAAAATGAAGAATAAAAAATTGCGATTCCGGCTTCGTTGTTTAGCTATTAACAATTAAAAATCAACAACGCGTCTAACGAAAGTGTACGTTGTGTACGTCAAAGAGTTCAATGTTGTCCAACGATTTGTTAAACATTTTCACCTTGTTGGGGCCCCAAATGAGAACCAAGGTATGCACGCGTTTGTCACTTGATACGTGACTGTCGCGTTGTTAATAGCTACATAACGAAGGCGAAATCGCAATTTTTTTATTCTTCATTTTCGTCTTATATCATCGTTAAGAACCAACCCTTAAACTTTCTCCCACCTGTAGTCGAACACCCTGTATAAACATGAGAATGATTGATGATTTTGTTTGCCTCGCCAACGCGAATAAATTCTCGTTGAATAGTACTTTGTTCAAGGTAAAATATTAATTTTTACGCAGTATAATACCGCAGTAAAACGTGCACACTCAGTAATAGGTGCATTTATCCTACTATTGAAACGAGAGAAAAGCGGAGTACTGATGAATACGAAAATGAATAATAAAAAATTGCGATTTCGGCTTCGTTATTTAGCTATTAACAATTAAAAATCAACAACGCGTCTAACAAAAGTGTACGTTGTGTACGTCAAAAAGTTTAATGTTGTCCAACGATTTGTTAAACATTTTCACCTTGTTGGGGCCCCAAATGAGAACCAAGGTATGCATGCGTTTGTCACTTGATACGTGACTGTACGAAGGCGAAATCGCAATTTTTTTATTCTCCATTTTCGTCTTATACCATCGTTAAGAACCAACCCTTAAATTTTCTCCCACCTGTAGTCGAACACCCTGTATAAACATGAGAATGATTGAGGATTTTGTTTGCCTCGCCAACGCGAATAAATTCTCGTTGAGTACTTTGTTCAAGGTAAAATATTAATTTTTACGCAGTATAATACCGCAGTAAAACGTGCACACTCAGTAATAGGTGCATTTATTCTACTATTGAAACGAGAGAAAAGCGGAATACTGATTGAAGCTTGATTGCTTTCGAGTCGAAACGAGTACCTATAGAGCGGAACTTAGTTATTGGAAAACTGACTCGGATTCGTAAACACATATTGAACTTGATCCCATCCGCGTGGCTACCGAACCGGCCGGATAAACGGAAGTAGGAAGCTGCTCGGACGCTCGACGGAGCGTTGTGCAAAAGTTTTGCAAACATTCAATGGCCACTAATCCCCGCGCCGACGCTATCAACACGCGTCGGCTAATATTGTTTTTCCCATTGTTCCCGAGGCCCTACGCTGCGTGTGTGCTCGATCGTTGAACGAAATCGCACGACGAGGAGATTGGAAAGTGTTCGATGTTGAATCGACAACAACGATGTTATTTGTTGTGCCGAGATTGATAACTAGCCTTCGAATTTCATGCGAACCGGAAAACGATTAAAACTTGCGAACAATTTCCACCGGTTATTGTATTCTTGTTTTATCTGAACTTTTAGCCAATCGAGGATGAAATTTATTGTATAGAAATTGTCTTCGTTAATTGTAACGAACAGAGGAGACAAATGAAAATTTCTTTTTTCCTCTAATAATTTTAATAAGTTGAACATTTTGATATTCTTAATTTTTTTATACTTTCTACTGTTTCGAATTTTGTTTGCCTATTTTTATCATGAGTGCATAAAATCCACGATCTAACACCGATGACATCAGGTTCCAAGTATCTAATTCCCAACTCTGTAGATGAATCGTTTATTTATTTTAGAATAAAAACTTCAGTGTACACGGTGGAATTTTAATTATAAAAAGCTGCGATGTCTGCAGTACTCGATCGCGTGTTTTACGTGAAAACAATTTAACTGAGAACAGTATACAGTAGACTGTATATATGTATTTTATTTAGCGGCAAATGAAAATTGTTAGAGAGTGAAGTCGTTTAAGCTGGAAAGTCGCTAGCCTGTGCAGTTGTTAAGGAGGGAAATTTGCAAAGTCGCTTGCGTGTGAAGTTGATAAGGTGAAACGTAACTAGCGTGCAAAGTTTCTGCGGTGGACAATTGCTACCGTGCAAAGTGGTTAACTTGAAAAATTATTAACCTACAATGTTGCCAGCACGAAACAATGGTATGGGGCGAAGCATTTAGGGTGGACAATTGCTACCGTGCAAAGTGCTCAACGTGAGAAATTATTAACGAGTTAATTTGCAGCTCGAAAAATTGCTAAGGTAAAAAATTATATACCTGTGTACAAAATAGTTGTGCCAGAAACTACCAGCCTGTAAAATAGTTGCTAGCAAAATTGCTAACGTGAAAAATAGCAAAAATTTAAAGTTGCACAGTAACTACACAAGACATTGATCAAAACTAAAAGGACTGAACACGTACAGTCGATTGAAATTGACCGTGTACGTGACATGCGACTTAACGAGAGAACTTTTCCCTCAAATCGACGTCAACTTTCACAAAATTCGATTCGCAAAATATTTGGCTGGCAGTATAATCTCCCAGTGGCTGCAAATACCTCTGTTATGAACTTTAACACTAAACCTATCAAGCGATTAAAATGTTTCAGCTTATAAAAACGACAAGGCTCTATTTATTTAGATTTTGTGCAATTTTTATTACAATGTGTGCTTGGATAAGGAAATTTATCCAATCAGTTTCCATGTAAGCAACTTCATAATTTCAATAATTGTAAGATGAAAAATATAAAATCAGTCATTTGACAGACAGAGTCATAGGTTTAGTGTTAACAAACAGTCATCTGTCAAGCAGAGTACCCCGCTCACGTACAACATTTCACGAGTTTCAAGAAGGTTAAGCTTCCAGGTTAATTGTCGTGGCAATGCTTGTCCGCCATTGCTCACGACTTATTAACATTTTACAGCCCGGACTACGAATCTCCTCATTACGTTCCTCACTTTCGCAGATTATATTCCCCGTGCCTAAACGCTTTGAATATTAATAAAAAGCAGGACGTTTGTTCCAGCGAACGTCCTCCCTAGGTAATTGCGAACGTCACAATGGCGTAACAATCCTCGAAGATACTCGCGATTCATGCGCGAAACAGGATCTCGCGAACCTGTTCGATCAAATCCAATAAGAATGTATATTTTAATGGAAATACAATTTTATTACGTACACTTTCGATAAATCCGTGATTTAGTGTGAACTGCGGCGACCCTAGTCGCGGGATAAATCAATCCGAAATGTCAATGAGTTCTCGAGAAACGTGCTACTAACGATTCAGAGGAACGTAGGCTGAAGAGAAATTATTATCTCTCGAACGTGCGGATATTAGACGCGCATTAGCCGTTGCGTCAGATAGTAAATCATCCTATGGTTTACTTCACACCGATGCAGTGATTCGAATATGAAAGAAAACATGAAATTTAACGCTTTGACTGGCAAGGTAGCGGTCTTCAAAATTCCATAAAGTCAGAGCCATTAAATTAATATTTATGCGAATAATAGAATATTCAATGAGGTGCGCTATATATTTTCGACGCGTATGTGTCTCAAACGAATCTGTGATCAAACACATGCATAAAAATCTGATTGATTTTCCTATTCGTCAAGACAAATGTTAAAGAAGTTTGAAAAAGAAAGTAGAAGCGAGTTGGTGTTCTTCTTGAATTTTTCAAGTCTTAACCCAATTTCGTAGCACGAATACATTAGCAGAAAAATTGATTTTTTAAAGCTGGACAAGCGAGAGGCTCCATGAATGTTTTTATGAATATTCTTTGGTATGGAATCGAAAATTGTTCTTGAATCTTGCGCAGAAACGCCTGCATCGGAGAGACTCGAGAGAAATTACCGATGCTCGTGTGTTTGTCCGCTTTCTCCGATCTTCCGATCGCATACCGGTATTTTACGCAACTGACAATGAACCCGCGAAAAATTTACGCAACCACTATCCTTTCCGACAGAGTGAGAGCCGTCTCGATCTTCCAGACCAATTAACACTTCCACTTCGGAAAATTAACTGTTTGCACTTGAGACCATTCTGACCCAAAACTGATAAATTTTGTCCAGTACAAAGAGGTTCGCTCGAACCCGAGTAGTTTGTAAAGAACAGGAAGCGAATTGCGTTTCTCCATAACTACACGTTGTCCAACGAGACATGGGATCTTTTGAGACAAAAGATGTAGAAGTGACTCTTCTCTACGTATCCATATAGCAAATTATATTCCTTTGTACTTTCTAATAGTTCTAAATGCTTGTTAAACTTTGAAGAAGAGCTGACGCGGATGCTTTATACGTGCTATCTTCGCATTCATGTAAGAAATCCTTTATCTAGCAGGAACTAACACCTCGTTTATTATCGAAATCATGCATTTTTACCAAAACTATTGTTTGTCGAAATCGTTGCGTGATAGGTTAGAATGACAAATTCTATAAGAATTGCCCAACAATTGCTGAACAGAGAGAAAGTTTTATTTTGTTGGACTTTGTTATATATAGTATACGAACGAATAGTAATTCTCGAAAATAAGACATTAACTAATCGTTGAATATTTCCTCCATCCACGATTGCCATTGATGTCTCGATTAAAAATTGATCAAATTCTCAGTGAGAGGAAAAGTGTTTAAATTTGATTCAATGTTTTTTCCCATACGAACAAATAGTAATTCTCGAAAATAAAACATTAACAAATCGTTGGATATTTCCTTCATCCACGATTGCCATTGACGACTCGATTAAAAATTGATAAAATTCTCAGTGAGAGGAAAAGTGTTTAAATTTGATTAAATGTTTTTTCCCATACGAACAAATAGTAATTCTCGAAAATAAAACATTAACAAGTCGTTGGATATTTCCTTCATCCACGATTGCCATTGACGACTCGATTAAAAATTGATCAAATTCTCAGTGAGAGGAAAAGTGTTTAAATTTGATTGAAAGTTTTTTCCCATACGAACAAATAGTAATTCTCGAAAATAAAACATTAACAAATCGTTGAATATTTCCTTCATCCACGATTGCCATTGACGACTCGATTAAAAATTGATCAAATTCTCAGTGATAGGAAAAGTGTATAAATTTGATTGAAAGTTTTTTCCCACGGAATGACCAAAATTCATATCGGAAGGTCGCACGAAGAAGACGAGGACGTCCGAGTCGAGCTGGTTGCAAATGAAAAGTCATGGAGATAAGCGACAGCCGCGTGTTTGCAGCGTTGTTAATTCACTTTTCCGAGGTGTAACATACATACACACCAGCCTGTCAGATCGCATCGTCCGACTACTCGTTTCTGCTGACAGTGTGTACATTTCTCCGCTGCAACACGGGGCTGAAAATTATTTACACAGGACTGCACCCTGCATTCCGAGTTGCGACATTAGAGAACAGTTTGACGTGGAAACGCTTTGAATGACCGTTCTATTGAAAAGAAAAAATCAACGGCTCGTGACTACACACTGATGACTTTTTCTTCTTTCAGTCGACGAGCAAGCGCGTCCCATTTCGTTCTCTTTTTGTCTCGTTAAATTCATATTTCGCAACGGGGATACACGTTGCATTTAATGCAACGCTTGAACTCTGGCGTCTGGACAACTGGCGAACGATTTAATCGCGCTCCACCTCTTCCCTGGAACCTTTCGCATCGACTTCACAGTAAACACAGAGCTGAAGTTTTGAATCGGACGGATATTGAAATTCCTGCTGGGTTTGTTCAGAAAAGTGTGAACAAGATTACAAGATTTAATATATGTTGAGTTCCTAGAACCTTGTACCAAGTACATTTTAGCTGTACAAAACAGATGTTTCTGAAATTATAGATGTAGATTGAGTACAAAGGCTCCATGATTTATAAGAACAATACATTTTGACTTAGTACAAATTCTACAAATGTTTGATATTATTATTTATTTATTTATTATGAACAGACGAAGCTCTCTTGCATAAATGTTTACAATACAGAAAAAAAAGAAAAAATTTTAAAGGACTACTCTTATAATAACGTATAAGGGACATGTACAAAAACTAATGGTACTAACTATATGACATTATCCTATAATTCTGCGTAATTGTTTTTTAAACATGTGCAGACTCAATGAAAAAATCAATACGATTGTACAGAGTGCTTGAGTCAACAATGATACGATTTATTGGATTGATTAATCCATAGGTAGATTTGGCTTCAAGGGTTTGGAAACCTGTTCGAGATCGTAAAGCACGTTCAGGTGCGTAAAAGTTGATATTCGAACAGTTACAATTTCGTAAAAAAGAATCCTAGGGTAAGACAGTAATCGCCCCATTACTGTCCAGAGTTTTGGGCACGATCACTGTTCAGTGCCTACCCACCCCACTGCTTGTGAGCCCCGCGCCATATTTAATTCTGTCCTTTTATATAAAGGAAATAATTCTTATCGATCGAAAATTGAAATATAAAATATGTTAATGATATCGGCGCCAGGTTCGATCATTTCAAGAGGAACAACAAATATGCAATTTAAATATTTAAGTTTCTCAACGTTTCGATCCCAATGTGGATCATTATCAAGAGACAAAATTTTTGCGTCTTAAATATTTAAATTGCATATTTGTTGTTCCTCTTGAAATGATCGAACCTGGCGCCGATATCATTAACATATTTTATATGTCCTTTTCTATGTTCGACTTTGTATTAGTCTCGCTCGGCGCGGTCGACGCAGTCAGAAATAAAAAATAGTGTCCGGGTACGATCACTGTCCGTGCAAAACACAGCTGTTGGACAGTGAAGGGGCGATTATTGTAAAACAAACCTGATTTTAAAATTCGAAGCCTCCACTTTCGCTCCCCAGCGTTCATTTTTCTCTGAAATGTTCTTACATAACACAGCAGGTGGAAACCCGAAGACATGTTCCTTCCTGACGATGTTACAACTTCAATCATCTGTAAAAGCACTAAAAAATTTTTGTTGCTACTGCACGTGTCATGAATCTGTAGACCAAAGCTTGGCCTTTCTAACGAGCTCCTAAAACTTGATGTACGATTTTCCTCGGCCATTTTATGATATGGAAACGAGGAACAAGTTTGGTTATTTGAAACCCTCATGGTATACCCTGGATTATTATAATGCTGGCGATACATCTTGTGTTCGCAGCTCGATAAAACGACCACGAAGAATCGTATATCACGTTTTAAGAAGTCGTTCGCGAGGGGAAGGTTCAATCTCCATATCTATGGTGAATACGGTCCTGAAGAATATTTTCCGATGATTTTAGAGATGCTTCAATGTAGACAATTTTCGGGAACCGACATGTCTTTATTTCTTTTACCCCTACATTATACGAACAATTTCAATACAATATACAAAGTAGAGGTTTTAAGCAACAAAATTAGTTTAATTTTATCACCGTAACATTCTTTTTTGCGGAACTTGGGCAGTTCGAATTTTCCCAAAATCGGGAACATGCTCGAAATACTTTTCGGAGCCACAGCGGACCGGACATCAAATCTGGAAGTTACACTTTTTCAGAAAATTGCAAACGTGAAATGAAATCTATGCTGGCACTGCGGTAAAAATCGCAGAAGTCAGATCGTAAAAATCGATATAAAAATTGACATGAAACAGACATAAAAATATCGGCTCATCATCGTGTTTTCGTTGGGAACCGGGTCAGGTCGAGGATTCCCACGATTGTTTCGCCGTTGCGTTCGAATAGCTAGTCTTTTACTCTTGAGAGAGGGCTATCTTGGATGGTCAGAATCCCTCCGATGGGATTAAGGAACGAACATACGCGAGCTTATCGTTGCCGTTCTACTAGACCGGCCTTTATCGGTGGTTCTTCAGCAGGTGAACGGTTCGTTTTTTTTCCAGCGTCGGACGCGAGCGGCCGTTACTCCTCGCAATTCCATTTCGGCAATGGGTTTTGGCTGGGTTCGAGTACTTTGTGCCGTGAACTGAACCGCACCACAGCGAAAGGGCCAAGATTCGACAACGCACCCCCGTATCCATTGAAATTCCACGTGGCGAGGATATCGCTCTCCCTGCCGACCGAGCTCGAATTTTTTGTAAGTATGTCTTATCCCTACGGGGCTTGCACGATGTTTCTTTTCTTTCTGTGTGACGGAGACAAAGTGCATGGATGGTTCTTCAACAGTATTCGAAAGAAAACATCCCCCGAACTAATTGTTTTCAGCACAGAAAAAATGAAACCTTTTGCAGTTGGAGCTATTCTAACTTGAAAATTAAACGTTCTTCCCACCGAGAATAATTCCACTGTACATATTTAGCAGTGTAAACAATATTCGAATAATGGTCCAGCAATTTTGAGTGGTGTCAAACCCTCGTGTTTAAAAACCCTCGTGTGTGTTACATAGACAGATACTGGCGAGGGTGTCTTTTGGCAGTAACAAAGTATTTCCTAAACTAAGTGGAAAATTCTCTGTACACCTTTTAAGTGACGCATTGGAGTCAGAGTCGCTATCTCAGGAGCATAGGAACAGTCAGATATACTATCCGACTACGTTTTTATTTATCAATTCGATGAATAATTATGAAATTAATCAGCAGCCTGCGGATTTTAATGCAAACTAAAATTTGTCCAAGTTAATTGTTAGAAACCAAGGTTAGATAAAACTACAGTTCCTGGGACAATTTCTAACATGTCTTCACGGTTTTGTATTTGACCAATTCATTTTTGTCAGAAACATATTAAATCCACAGTCTATTAATCAGCATTAGGATCTGCAAAAACGAGACTCTTCGTGCCGGTTTTGCCGGAAGATATGGCCGTGATTTCCAACGTGTGTTGACCGGATGATCGTTACGTCGTGGATCTATAATTGACGGTGAAATTTGCTGGTTGGATAGGCGAGGCTCGCTGACGCGCGACGACGTCGACGACAGTCCGCTTAATTAATCCGGCGACGCTAATCCGCTTTCGGATGTCGAATAACACGAAGGCCGTAACGGCTAATGAATTATTACACGGGATTAATTAAACGCGGGGATCCGAGTCGCACATGTGCTGCTGGGACACCTGACGGATCATTTGTCCCCCTAGCTCTCTGCCGGCCAGCTGGAATTTGTCTGCGACTAATTAATCTAATGCATTAGATTTTGACGTCCGCGAACGAAGAAACGGCTCAAGGCAATCGGCGACCTTGTTCGTGCACTAGATGACACGTAACAATGGAAACGCTGCCTTTAACTCTCGTATCATTCGCTGCTTTATTTAGCAATTTTGTAAAACGTATTTCTTCTAGACGGGTATTAAGGTTTCTATTGTTTTTAATGAACTAGCTGAGCACTTACAGTGAAACCAAAACGTATTTGAACACTGGGAAATTGTCGATGTTTATACAGCGCGATTTATATAATTACATATATTTATATATACAATTTATACGGCGCAAGTGTATCAACCTTCACAAAGAATCTGATTTCGAAACATACAGAAGAAACAAATTCACATCGCGATAAATGCACGATTCTTTTTGTACATTTAAACTGCATTAAATCTTCAACAAATTAGATATGTTCAAGCAATCAGGGTGGAAAAATTCTCAGTTGAAAACGGACCAATAAAAAACGTAATTAAACTTTGTAAAACATATTTGTAGCCTTTACTTTGCACATCTACACTGAATAAGATTTGTTGCTTCTAATGTTTATAAACAGAAACAAAGTTGACAACTGGACTCATTTTTCAAGCTTAAGCAGATTTAAACCTGCACTTTCGCCATAAATGATTAAATTTTCTCTACGATAATATTTCTTGATACTGCTAAGACGAGAGACTCTTTAATACAACTGCGTTTTTCTCATTCAACAAGAAAAATATTTTACTGTCAGAAGTACGATTTGTGTGTTCAAAGTTTGAACTCTAAACTCTGCACAGATTAGCATTTATGCAATGATAATTAAACGATACAGAGAACTCTTCCCAAACGTTTACATAATTTTCCAACATCCTCATAATTTTCCAACATTCACATTTGTTATGTTACGAGGAATTCTGCCGGCTTACGAATTAAAGGATTAAAAGTAACGATACTGCTCCTATGTTTTTTCCCCTATTACACTCGGACCCGTGTAATTGGCCTGCTTATTTAGCATGCTTGGATCTCCAAAAGTTCACTTATGAATGTTTATATCCATCGCTCGTGGCTCGTGAATTATTCAGTCGATCTTTTTCGGACGCGGTTTCCTCGGCTGTGTGTGAAACTTCACCGGTGAATTTCTGTGCCTAGATATTTCGCAAAACCTGGACGAACGATGTAGAAAGTAACGAACAAGTTTGTTCAATAATTGCCGGGCTGCAGATATTACAGTTGCAAGAAACACGTAACAGTGAAGTACCGGATAAAGCTAATAAAAGTTGTTACTCTTTAATCGAATCTCGATTTGCCGCGGATAAACCTTTTTTCGCTTCGGCGTTTTTCACGGTGGAAAAGTGTTGCAATTATGCTTTTGCAGCTAATAACTTTGTATCCGATAATTATTTTCTTGTATTGGCAAATCCATCAAGAAAGGGTCCAGCAGGATCTAACAAATGCTTTTCTAACAATGCTTTCAGGTTGAAAGATAATGCCTCAAAATATTTTTTCGTTGTCAATTAAGATATTAAGATGAAAAAAACGAAAATATTCGAACTCGATGGGTACAAAACAAAAATTTATTTTATTTTAGGGGTGGGGGTTGCAAGCAACTCTTCGCAAAACTTTTTTCATTATAATCCTGCGAGTTTATTTTATATTGTACAAAGTGTCCCAAAAATGTTGTACTTCCTCGGAAGGGATGATTTTTGACGTCATTTGAACCTATTACTTTGAGATCAACGTAAATTTATTGGATCTAACACATGGCTAATAATTGTAACGATTAAATTCCGGATCATCCGAGAAGTAATACTGATCACTAAGAAAACTTTTCTACCCACATATAATTTTACAACAGCCATTACAAAAAGAAAAGTGTACTTTGTCCAACTAGATTATTTGTCAATGTTTTACGTTTCATCAATTTATGGGTACCGTAAATGCATAAAGCAATCTAGCGACTACAAGTTGAAACAATAAATATTCCACGAAGTACATAAATCATGAAGACATGGAAAATGAACGAACAGGTGACGTGGTGTAGGGATGGAAGATTTGATTAGTTGAAACGTTGGGATCCGGATCAGCCCGCTGCCATTTACAACAGTTTTAATTTCATTCGAAGCTACCGGAATCTTCTGGAAGCAGCTGTCGGGCGAACTTTAAGGGGAACGCGAGTTCTACGGTTAATTGGATCACTCGGGGCTTTATTATATTTCGCGATTAGCCGACTCGCAGTTCGTCCACAGCGTCGGTAGACAAGGGACACGCTTCTCGATAACGAAATCGAGATCACCGTTCAAAAATATGCCAGTCGGAGAAGGAATAGGGTTGAAGGGTCCCGTCAGCGTTGTTCTTCGTGAACAATTAATCCCTGTCGGGTCCAAGTCCGATGAAAGCCGTAGGAGACGCGAATGCGGCGAGCATGCAGTGCGCTTTTCGTGAAACGAACTGGAATCCTTTGATCCGAAGGAGATTATCGCGTTGGAATCCAGCTTATGTCGGCCGAGTTCGAGACAGCGTCGCGGCTTTCGCGGTCGCAGGGATGTACCGCAGTTGAAAAGTATCATGGAAACGCTCGGGAAAGAGAGAAACCAGACAAGTCCGGGAGACGGGAATTTTTCAAGTGTTTCGAGTCGAAAGCACGATGGTCGGAGAACGGCAGATGTTGGCAGGACGAAAATAAGATTCCTTGGAGCCTGGGGAAAAGTTGTTGAGCTCAGGAAACAATTGTAGAGGCTAGGAAAGCATGTTAGAGCTTAGAAACAAGTTGAAGAACGTACGAAAAACAGTGCAGGTCCCAACAAAATCGTAGATCCCAGGAAAAAATGATAGAGGGTAGAGTAAAGTTGAAGATCCTTTCCAAGAGATTGCAGAACATAGAGGAAACTCGTAGATCTTTAGAGTCAAATCAATTTCGCGATTTCTCATCAAATTCGAGTCTGATATAATTTGCTTTTGTTCGCAGACGCAGCAAGTGTTTTTGGGATTGTGTTTGCCGGCCACGTGCGACCGAATATCCCTGACCTCGATGTTGAATACGTCCGCGAGTAGGGTCGAATGGGAGGGCAATTCGACCTATCGATCGACCGGCCCGAAGATTCTCATCGCGGACGTAAAGCCCGTGCCTTCCAGCGATTATAATCCTTGGCTGGATCCCAAGCTGTACATCCTCCTGTAAGTAATGCAAAAAGTTTCGCGGACAGCTGTGCAAAATTGTACATAGTGCCACACCTCCCAATGCATTTGCGGTATTTCTTCCTGAAATTGTTTTCTGAAAACGTCTGAAGTAACTGACCACTGAATGAATACACTTAATTAAGCGTAATGGACATATATGATACAGCAATTAAACGGGACATTAAACCGCGAAGACATACAATCTTTGATGATGACGAGGAAGATAACGACAATCTTTCTACGATAAACCGGCGATCAAAATCTCTCTTCATAAACTACCATAACTTTACACGACATAATGATAATAAAAGGTGAATGCTTCTCGATCGATAATTTTGATAATTAAAGTTTGAAACGTTATCGGCACCAGGTTCGATCATTAAAATTGATCATTAAAAATGATAACCTGGCGCCGATAATATTTAAAACTTTAATTATAATGATAATAACATTGACTCGGTTGAGCTCTTAACTGTTATTATATTATCTCTGCCACTTGCACCTGTAGTTTGCATTCGTCGCTCACCCGTCCATTCATAATTATCCTATGCCAACTATATTTATATTCATTACGAATTATTTTGGGGGAAAGCTGATGTGGGACGAGGAAGCTCCCGTTGGAATCATATCGACCCAAGGGTCGATTGTTATGTGAGGAGAAACCGAGTATACTTTCTAGAAAATCGTCACACGACGTCCATATTTTTCCATTGCCCTCGAAACGAAAATGGGTGGCGTTATTGCACGAACGTGGTCAATGAGAAACTTTGTCCGGCTCGCGTGCCATTGGTATACTAATCAAAGTGGTTCCCGTAGGGGACCAAGCTGCGACGAAGTTCCGGAAGTCTCGAGAGTACGTCGACCCATCCCGAATATAAATAATAATCGCATAAAAGAACTAGTAGCGAATTAAGATAAAAGAATCCTTGAAAATTGACTCAAGAAGATTATGGAAGCATTGAGTCGAGAAACATTTATGAAACTCCAAGCCGTTTTGGTTACCAACAATATTTTATTATTTAGAGACATCAATGTGTTATTTCGAAATTTCCAAAATTATTAAATAAAACAAGAACTGTTACTAGATTTTTGTTTCTGACAATCTACAACATTTCTATTCCGCGTAAACATCCGCAGACTATTTTATCATCGATTGAAGCGTTCCCCGCTAGCTGAACGACGTTCGTCGTTCAAGCATCAACGAGTTCAAGCAATTACTGTATTTCATGAAACAGTAATTGAATGAACGAGTGCTCGTGTCGTTGAGGAGGGTAATTATCCTCGGCGCATCTCGTTATCAGACGCACACGAACGCAGTGCGTCCAGAAATGAGAACAGGGGTCGTGTAACGTCAGCGTGTAATTAAAAAATGTTGCGAGCCACGAAAAGCGAAACATGAACGCCGCCGACGAGACACACGCCGTGTTTTTCTTGTTGCCTGTGCGTCGGCGCACATTTATTTTGTTTTTCTTCCCAGCACGTAACCACTTTCGTTTAAATAACTTACGAGCGTGCGGCATTCCGGAAGCGTTCCGAAGAATTGCTTCGCGAATTCAGGCAAGATCCACGACCGAAACTTTCTTCCAATCGCCGAAATCGCAAACGAATGTGAAATCAAAATTCTTCGAGGAGTTCTCAATTTGATTCAACCACAAAACAGTAATTATTATACTGCGAATCTTTATGCAAAATATAAATTTTTCATCTGATCTCAAACAACCATTTATTTTCTTTCTTAACATGTGTAATATTATGGTGATAATATAACAAAATTTTTTAATTCTTTTATTGTTTTCATTGTTTAAAGGGAACGCTACTCATTTTGTCATAAATGCGTAAAATCCACAAGTCTAGATATTCGACTTATTTATCTGCTATTATTAGCAATTTTATTCATACTTATCTAAAAGAGTATGATCGAAATTGTTTTAAGAAAGCTCGAAACTCTTTCTCATGGCAAATACAACAAATATTCGATCTAAGTTTAGAGGATAACTAGGGATTATTGAATTGGATCCTCAAATAAATTTATAAGACTGAAATTAACTATTTAATTTTATTTATAACTTATAACATTGAAAATAAATTATTTAAAAGTAACAATTTTAAATCTTAACACTACGACCCTTCTCCAATGAATTCAGTTTATCGATTAAACATTTTTAAACACTTTTTCAAACATTTGTTTTAAAACAAAATAATTCAAAAAGCAACTTCACAATAGTGAGAAAGTTCATATTGATGAGAGTTGACTGAAGGTAGCTACAGTTGCTACATAAGAAACAGCACGGACCCGCGTGTTATTCTTTACTCGAACTTCGAAAAGTAAAACTAAAATTGAAGTCCATCGTTCGAAATCTTATTAAGTCTAAACTCTAAATATTCAATTCTCCCACCAAACAATCAACAATATCTGCAACGTATAAGCTTGAAAGAGTACAATTTAACTAAACAACCTGTCCAATTCCTGCATTACGATGTATAATCAATTCGTTGCGACAGTCACGAATTAATTAGCATTGAATGTTACGTCGCTTAGCACAAATGAGCCACTAAAATTACACGTGCATAAATATTATATGAAATGTACATTAGAACTGGGAGTACTGACTTCATTCGCTTTTAACAATATTTGGTATTGTAATTGCGATGGTACAGGGCAACGGCCGCGAATTTCGAGGGAATCGTAAGCCAACATGGCTTTTCATATTACGCAATGTTCGCGAATTGTGACACCTGGTTCTGCGGCTCGTTAACGAGCTACCCCGCGAATCTTAGCGCGAAATTACGTGGACGCGCGCCTGCAAGCTGTTCCCCGGTTATTCGAGCAAAGTGAATGTAACTATTGCGCAAATTCCGGTCACGTAATCAAAGGCGCCGGGCAAAAACCGTATTGTCAAATGACAGTGTCTGCGATTTAGTCCCGTAGTGCTTTTCTTTTTCTCTCTCATTCTTTATATATATATACATGATTTTCCCTGTCTCTCTCTCTCTTTCGCTTCTTCGTTGCACGCGGAACTACTTTACATGCATTTTTATGTAACGCACTGTTACTGTTGCGCTGCGACTCGGACGGATGTTCTACATAATCTACATCATATCCTCCGCGCACACTGTTGCTCCGAGGTATTTGATCGTTTACGGTCGATAAATATACGTCTGGCTGCTTTACGAACGGGCGCTGACTTAGCCTAGTAGAAATTAATTTACTGTGGCTGCGTGAAGTATAATACTCGAACGCTGTGCTCTTGATTTTCTAAGAGTTGTTGGCAGTTAAACCGTTATTACTAGACTGTGGATTTTATGTAAAACGTCAGTGGGTGAAATTTCAAAGTATACAATGATTTAAATAATTTAAGAACATCAAGAATAGAACTTGCCAAAGTTTTTACGAAATGAATAAACATCCGTAGGGTAGTTATTACTTCATCAAGAGGAATCGTAGAATAATAAACAAAATTTTCATTTTTTAAACCTCTACTTTCAATATCCGTTGTTCATTTACTTCTAAAATTTTCTTGATCGAGACAAGAATTTTCTTTAACATAAGATGTACCAATAATCTTGCAAGACTTCCTCGATTTTATCTTAGAAAATGATAAAAAAATCGTTCGTTAAGTTTGGAGAGGTTATTGTAAAGAAGAAGCTGCAATCTTCAAGTCCATGATAAATTCAGTCCCAACAAAATTTCCCAACGTTTTAACAGACGTTCCAAGTTGCATCTGTGAAATACACATACCTTCAGTTTCCCTCACCCTTCGTTATGTAATAGCACGTTACGTAAGAATTGTTTTTAAAATTGAACGATGGGCAGTGAAAGTAGAGATCTCCAGAAAGTAGAGTTTCGAAATCAGTCCAGGTTAATTACGTTTCTTCTGCACGGAAGTATAGCAGTTTAATTGTAGAATGACGTCTTTAAATATTGAATTATGCGTCGCGGCGGAAATCGATCGATACCAACGCCAATTATGTTCAGGCAACGAGCTGCTGACTATTTTACGAGAGCACAGGCGGCGCGATGAATGCATAACCGTCAACGAGCTATAAATTCTTTGTCACGAGGCAAACAAATAACGTTCATCAGTGTTTATTGATCGTTCGTGCGCTTTCTCTTCTTTCGTGACATTTCCGTGCGAGAACGAGCCTTCAAGTTCATTACGTTTCGTGTGTACAGCAACCGGACATCCGAGGATCTCTCGAGGAACAGATCGAAACGAGTATGCTCGATCGTGCGCACACGCGGCTGATTCCGAGTGCAAGATTGTGCAAGTTGCGTGTCACAGTTGCACCGCGGTGCAACGGACGGCGGTTGCGTCAACTCCTCATCAAAAAAATGACTGACACACAGATCCCCGGTCTAATTGTGCAATTCCCTCGGTCGCACGTAACTCGCTGCGCGGTTTTTGCGAGCATCGCGAATTATGCAACGCGAACCGCAATCGCTGCCTGCGAATTAAATCGAAAATTGCTGCGGTTTGAGGGCGCTGGTCAAGATTGATGTCTTCGAAAGATGGTCCTTCAAATATGCCGATGAAACCTTTGCTCTATGTACAGTGACTCCCATTAATATTCGGACGCTCTAAAAAAATCAATAATTGGTTAAACGTTGAACTCTACGACTTGAATTTTTTGGAGAAGCTAGAGCAAATAGTTTGCTACAGGATGTGGAAAAACATTTTTTCAAAAATTGCAATTGATCGGAGTTGTAGAAAAAATACTAAAAGTTGCATTTTACAACTTTTTTATGTGGGCCTATATTGAAAATTTTAAAAATACGTTTTGTAGATCTGTGTCAATTAAACATATTCTGAAATTTTCATCAATATTGATCGACGTTGTAATGAGCTAGAAACGTTTAACGATGGTAAAAATTTCAGATTTTCTCGATTTTCGGGCTATAACTGCAGTAAATCTATAGATTCACACATCTTTCAATGCCTGTCGTTTTTCCCCGCATCAACCGATTTCGATGAAACTTTTGCAGTGCATATAATTGACACAGATCCACAACACTTATTTTTAAAATTTTCAATATAGGCCCACATAAAAAAGTTGTGAACTGCAACTTTTAGTATTTTTTCAACAAGTCCGATCAATTGCAATTTTTGAAAAAATGTTTTTCCACATTCTGTAGTAAACTATTTGCTCTAGCTTCCCAACAAAATTCAAGTCGTATAGTTCAATGTTAAACCAGTTATCGTTTTTCTTTGAGCGTCCGAATATTAATGGGAGTCACTGTATATTGCTTTTTCAACTTTCATTTGGTCCGCAATGATTACATTATGAATCCCGATTACTGCGGTGTCATGCTTCGATTCTTCTTTATTTTAATATTTCTCTGTATCTCGATCGTCACTTGTTCATAACAATATATTAATGTTATCGGCGCACTGGTTCGATCGATTGGACAATAAGCAAGTTTGCAAAAATATTGAATGAAATTTAATTCAACGTTTCGGTCTCAGTTTAGACCATCTTCAAGAATAATATATCTCATTATTGCGTCTGTAAGGATTATCAAAAATAATTTTATAACGTGATTTATATTAGTAGAGGCGTGAATAAAAAACCAAATTCAAAGAGAAAGTATGTAAAAACCTTACATGCTTATAAAAGTATTAATTTACATTCATAATGAATACTGAATACTGAACAACGTTATTTTAATATGATTCCCAATTTAATATGTGCAAGCATTTCAATATCTCAATACCTGGCGTTTTTCTGAATAACATTTCGAACTTTCATTTGACTGGTTCGTGAGAATTACACGATGAATAATAAAAATCTCGCTTACCCATCTGGTTGGTTCGTGCGAATTAGATCATTAATATTAACAATGCGGCTTGTCTTGATCCTTTGAATACTCTATATGCAACATCGCCCTATAACATTGTATTGATCATCATGTGCAATCGAAAGCATGGAAAATTGCTGGGTAGATATATCTCGAAAAAGCAGAGGTGAAAATCTAACAAAGTACGAAAGATTAACAGGTGATTATAAGAATTTATGCATTTATGACAACAGTAAGTGGATGAAAACAAAACAAGAGCAATTTCAAATGAAGATCCCCGGGATTATTTTTAAGCCAGAATTCTACCATCTGCTCCAGTGGAAAGACAGTTTAGTCTCGTTGAATTAATTCTTCGTCTGCAGGGGAGTAGTCCGAGTAGCTAATCAAAATTGTACGATGCACTTAGGTGCACTTTGTATGCCACATTAAAAAAGAAATAGTGGTATGAGAATATCATACTTGCGTTCCAACGTGTTAATTTAATGAATTCGACTCTGATATAATTCTCTTCGTCTAGTAGGACGATCAGATAAATTCTCGAACGGAAAGTGTAAAGTGTAAACTCGAACAGAATATTTTATAAACATAACATGTGAAAAAAAAGTCTCCCTACTTTAATCCTGCGTTGATTGCAACTCTCCTTGTACCTTGCACGCGTTCCTTTTCATTCGCCGATTACCATGCATCGCGTACAAGGCCGCGAGAAGGTGTGACGCCTCGTTTACAACACGGCCGAGCGTGTCACCAGTGACGTCAAATTCCCGGTTAGGGCAGGTTCGATTAGGGGAAAGTGGAAGAAGCAAAGGTCGACGTCGACGGGGATCAAGCTGCTGCTGTCACGATATTTTTCCTCGACGACGAAGAGAATGAGGAAATAAGGTCTCAGACCTGCCCATAACGTGGAGATGTTACTGTCGGGTGTTTTCGCATCGACTAGGCTACTTGCCGATTTTGCATTGCTTATCCGCTTACGCTCTTCTCCGGGAAATTTATTAAAGGTCGTTGCTCCGAGCCTGTTTTAATCTTCGACGAAGTCTCGCCCAGCAAACCTGAACAGCGTGTCAGCCCGTCACGACCTTCTTTAACGTCTCCTCCCATTGCGGCGCGTAATTTTTCTGCACAGGTAAACGCTCCGAGCAACAAGCAAGATGTCGGTTATTATTAGACCGCGGATTTTATACACTTATGACACAAATTGGCAGCTGCAATTTAGTAGTGTCTACTTATTGTACTTCGTAACTTGATATAAATTGAAAATGTAGTTCATCGAGTGCAACCAACAGAAGTCAAATAAAAATTGTGCTGCACAGGTGAACGCTCCGAGCAACAAGCGAGATGTCGATTATTGTTAATTATTATTGAACCGCGGATTTGATGCATTTATGACACGAATGGGTTAGGTGCAATTTAATACTTCGTGTATTGATGTAAATTAAATATGTTGTTCATCGATTGCAACAGGCAGGAGTTAAATAAAAATTGGTTTCGTCGCCTTAATCATTTTAACAGGTCGACAATAGTCATTCTTCGAATGTTTTTACTGCTTTAAGCTTTGATTGCTAATGTTTGTTATCAAATGCATCTAATTCTCAGTCTAGTAATGATCATCGTTCCAGGGTCAAGTGCAACAAACAGAAGTCAAATAAAAATTGTGCTGCACAGGTGAGCGCTCCGAGCAACAAGCGAGATGTCGATTATTGTTAATTATTATTGAACCGCGCGGATTTGATGCATTTATGACACGAATGGGCAGGTGCAATTTAATACTTCGTGTATTGATGTAAATTAAATATGTTGTTCATCGATTGCAACAGGCAGGAGTTAAATAAAAATTGGTTTCGTCGCCTTAATCATTTTAACAGGTCGACAATAGTCATTCTTCGAATGTTTTTACTGCTTTAAGCTTTGATTGCTAATGTTTGTTATCAAATGCATCTAATTCTCAGTCTAGTAATGATCATCGTTCCAGGGTCAAGTGCAACAAACAGAAGTCAAATAAAAATTGTGCTGCACAGGTGAGCGCTCCGAGCAACAAGCGAGATGTCGATTATTGTTAATTATTATTGAACCGCGCGGATTTGATGCATTTATGACACGAATGGGCAGGTGCAATTTAATACTTCGTGTATTGATGTAAATTAAATATGTTGTTCATCGATTGCAACAGTCAGGAGTTAAATAAAAATTGGTTTCGTCGCCTTAATCATTTTAATAGGTCGACAATAGTCATTCTTCGAATGTTTTTACTGCTTTAAGCTTTGATTGCTAATGTTTGTTATTAAATGCATCTAATTCTCAGTCTACTAATGATCATCGTTCCAGGGTCAAGTGCAACAAACAGAAGTCAAATAAAAATTGTGCTGCACAGGTGAACGCTCCGAGCAACAAGCGAGATGTCGATTATTGTTAATTATTATTGAACCGCGGATTTGATGCATTTATGACACGAATGGGTAGGTGCAATTTAATACTTCGTGTATTGATGTAAATCAAATATGTTGTTCATCGATTGCAACAGTCAGGAGTTAAATAAAAATTGGTTTCGTCGCCTTAATCATTTTAATAGGTCGACAGTAATAATTCCTCGAATGTTTTTACTGCTTTAAGCTTTGATTGCCAATGTTTGTTATCAAATGCATCTAATTCTCAGTCTACTAATGATCATCGTTCCAGGGTCAAGCTGTCTTGAAGGTTTGAGATTAGGTGAATTCTCGCTTTCTCCCCGCATTTATCTCGCACATAAACGTTACGGGCGTTTCGTCGTTCTTGGGAAACTGAACTTGATCCGCCGCAGTTGGAGAGCTGTCGTTTCATTAATCGATGCGCTGCGGTCGGTGAACGCAGACCATAACTTACAGCGCGAGACAACCGGTGTATTTCATGGTTCATGCCGATTACCATACCTTCTCACTTTCTCTCGGCTTTTCCTTAAGTGACGCAACGCGGTATACAAGGCGCTTGTTACATGTGCGATTGATTCGGCTCTTGATAACTCGTAGAAAAGTCCGCGCGGACGTGCTCGCTATTCGACCCTCGTGATGCAACTGCTCATCCCGGCGCGGTGCAACAAGCGAAACTTAGCGAAATGCAACGCGTTCGATAAACAAGGTTAAACCGTTCGCGCAAACTTGTGGCCGTCTCTTATCGATAGATTCTATGCATTTACAGTGAAACATCGTTAAGTTATATTCGACTTATCAAAATTATTGGAAGAAATCCCGTCCAGCTTGCACACATCTAGAAAATGTTTGTTTTGCATAAAAGTCCACCAACTACTATCGCATTTTAATCAGGTGTATGCAACTGATTCAGTCCTCTCAATCATGATTGTAATTAGCTGCGGCTTGTTATGTACAATAAATATTTATATGGGATGGCTGCATTTTCAAGTCCTGCCCTGTTCCGCCATCGCTGTTACGTACTTTCTTCCAGGAAAAAGATCGAATTGAATCGAAGGGATTAAGGTACTTTAAAGGGCACAATGAAGATGCAGACCCGCATTCGAGGAGAATGCACCGGGGTTAGCGGTCGCACTTTCACGTGCCGGCGCTTAAAGGCTGCCGGCGCGGCGGTCTTGCGTAATGCACTTGCGGAGCACGTCCAACCGTGCACACCTGTCGATACGGGTCTGCGTCGGGCCAACGTCCCATCGATTCGCTTGTGCAGCGACGGATTCGAAATCCGTTTCATCACTTATTCATAATCAATATTCAGTCTTCTGTTCCGTAACAACAGTTCACCTGTGCCTCCGAAAACACTCAGCAAAAAATATAACTCATGTAGTTTTGATTATTTTCACTTTAAGAAAATTGCACGAATACTTCAAACACCAATAAACATGTACGTAAAATTCCAATGCCAAAGAGTCGATAGTTTTTCTACAAAACGTTCCTAAAAATTTATGCAAATTAGTCTCAAAACTAGAATATCCCCTTAAGTAAGTAACAAATTTTTCATTTAGAAATTGTTGCTTTAAATGGTTAGTGTTTGTATATTTATGGGAATGTACTCCTTGGTCCAATCAACGTGAATAATCCCAAATCGGAATCATGGTACCTAACGGGTTAAAAGGTTCCGACAAAGAAGGTTCTACTATATACATGCAGAAACTCGCGGTTTCGTTTGCTCGTGATCCTACGTGACCAGCGATCCACCCAAGACGACTCGTCTAGATCATCGAGAGGAAAAATTCGTGCGTGCTGCGATGATCGAGAGCGATCAGGATTCCATTCGGAACACGGAACGTGTTTCGCACGTTCCTTGCGTGTTTACCCGACTTTCGATTCGCTCTCGCGAAGTCGAACACTCCTCTTCGATGAAACCGACATTGAAAGTACACGATACGAAGTATGAAATTCATAGCGGATAGGGTGAATGCATCTATTACTGCTGGTGTACATTTTACTGCGGTATTTTTTCTCGTATAAAATACAGTTCGATGAAAATGTATTCTCATGTTTCTTCTATCTCGATCAACGAGAAACTGTTGTTCACATGATTCTATATTCTTTGTACTGCTGTAAATTGCATAGGTGAAAGTTTGATTATTGTTTAGATACCTACTTCGATACGATACAAATATAAAAAGAAACTTCCCTTGCCTTTTTAATAGAAAAATTAAGCCCGCAGTATTACGTACATTAAAGCGAAGGAGGAGCACATTACTGCGGCACAAAAATGACTGTCAATGTCCCGAATACTGCAGCGTGAATTGCAACAACGATAAGCAACGAACTTCACTTCAGTCTAACGTTTTGGGTAGTTGCCAATTTCAAACACGTTTTTTTTGTATTCGGAACACTCAATTCTTCCATAAAATGCTTACACATATTATTATTGCAAGATGAATTAAGAATAATATTGAAATTTAAAATGAAGTACGATTGAAGAATGATACCGCTGTAATCGGCACAGTTACGCCTACAAGTGACGTTTATCGAGCCGGTGAAAGAGCACGTTTTGTACTCTGCGAACGGTGAAAGCGTTAATACAGCTAACAATGGCTCTGCTATCTTTTGGAACAGCGTGCTAATGGACTTGGATTTACAAAACATTTTGGCACAATGTACACGAACGTTAACTTCGAAAAAAGTTGCCAGGACCTAAATCCGATAGCTGGCTGTCGCTAAACCGTCGTTTGCAGATAATACGCGTAGATTAGTGTTTTCAGGAAGTATAATGATTCCTTATCTAGTCTGCTCTCCTAACTAGAGATGCATTTAACGATATGATTATCGATAAGATATTGGTAAACTGTATTTATCAGTGTATATACAATTTTCGCTGATGTATCAATCATATGCAAGGGGTTAATGTACGGAATGCTGAGGATAAGGGTTTAATTTGTTTATTAAAAACGCAAGAGAAATTTCTTTTTATATTTATATTATATCGAAGTAAGTATATAAGTAATAATAAAAATTTCCCCTGTGCAATTTAAAGCAGTACAAAGAATATACAATTATGTGAACAACAGTCTTTTTGTGATCGACATAGAAGAAAAATGGTATTATTTATACCTTTTATAATTTTCAAATCCAGGGATTATAAAAATATGAGAATGAATGACAATTTTGTTTGCTCGACAACGAGAGTACATTCTCATTGAATTGTAGAAATTCATTCAGTGCAAAATACTTATTTTTATGTATTTTAATCTCGTTGGGAATAAATGCCACGGTAAAAGGTACACCCGCAGCAAAAAACTTTTCCCTATGATTAAAAATTACGTTTCTGAACATTACGGAACTGACATTTCGTTTTGCGACGGTGCAACGACGCAGATATTTACAAAATGTCGAGAAAGCATAATAATTTTACATCGAACAGCATATTAGCGCGGAGATGAATAAAAACAGTTATGGTGATGCTTTGCGAACGTCTCGTCGTTGCCGAATGGAAATCGTTACGCAAACACAGCAAGCTCCGAAACGGATCATCAAATGGCGCGTGTTCCGTTATGCAAAAGGTTCGCAGCGAGTATCTGCAATGCAAACGCACGCATAATCGTTCGCATTTAATTGCGGGAAAGCGGAGGAAACGGAATGCGAGCAGTGCATAATCCTGGGAAAGCTGAGTCACCAAAGTGCGTTCGCTCTACGCTGGGCGATTTTAATTTGCGAAAATAAATACCCGAGAACGTTCCCGAAGATATTTTCTGGCGGTGCAAATTTTTTCAGTCTTTCGCGTGATCCGGCAAGAAAAACCCGCACGCGGCGGTGGAATTAACGGCGAACGGAAAAAGTCGCGCGGCGCCTCGGAATAAGGATCGCTAAGTACAGCGCGAAACACGCTACGTGATAATAATCACACGTTTTTATTGCACGCTCAGTCATTAGTGGAGCAGACGCAGGGAAAGAGAAACAGGAAGAACGTATGTTCGTACGTACACACGCGGGACTAATGAAATTATTCCACGAAAATTATGCGAGCTGTTTTTGTCCTCCTGTAGCAAGCAGTGCTAAACACATAGCGACGAGCAGTTGGAAACAATTATGTTCGGCTGCATATTTTCAGATTTTACTGGCAAAAATGGTAATCCGATTTTGGGTCGAGTATGCAGGTGTGAACCTCTACCAATCCAATTACAAAACTTTTTTATTTTTCGTTATTTTTTCATGGGACATTCGTCGACTTATTTGTGACATTTTTCTGATTAAAATGACACTAAAGACGATACAATTTGAACTGTATTTAGTGGTTAAATTCTGGCTTGGGGGAGAATGTGCTAAACACATAGCGACGAGCAGTTGGAAACAATTACATTCGGCTGCATATTTTCAGATTTTACTGGCAAAAATGGTAATCCGATTTTGGGTTGGGTATGTAGGTGTGAACCAATCCAATTACAAAACTTCTTTATTTTTCGTTATTTTTTCATGGGACGTTCGTCAACTTATTTGTGACATTTTTCTGATTAAAATGACACTAAACACGATACAATTTGAACTGTATTTGGTGGTTCAATTCTGGCTTGGGGAAGAAGCAGGAGCTACATGGAAATTAATTTCTCTTCAAAATGTTTCGGATTTGATCTATTTATTTTTGCCATAAACGTGTGCAATCTTCATTCTACTAATTCGACGTCTACTCAGATTTCATCTGAACGATTTCAGCTATCATCGCCATTGTTATGTTTGTTGTATCAATAGTGGAGGTCTCGGTGATTTTCGAAGCAATCGTGGCTGCCACGAATTCAGTCAATCGGAGGTCGAAAATCCTTCAATTTCCGTCGCATTTCGAGGGAAACAAACACGTTGGCGGACGGGAAACGAGTACCCACGGTCTATCAGAAAGCTTTCATTCCACTCCGATGTCTTTCCGATTGATTCTTTTGTCTCGCTGAACTCGATCGGTCATGAAACATAAGCAAGACAGTGGTCGCCTGTTATTTATCATCCGCTTTCTCTCCGGGATAGAAACGAACGATTCGATCGAAGGGGAGTGTTCCCCGAAGCCCACTGCTGTGCTGTAATTATGTAAATAAGATAATGCATCATTGTATCAATGACGGAAAAGCCCCAGGAACGGAGCCGATGATTCTATTCGCGGTAATGTCCGGAGGCGTTCGAATGCTACTGGTTCGCTGGGAAATCCATCGTGTGCGAAAGATTCATTTTCCGAAATAATTACTAGCATCGCGGGGAAGATTAACGAGCCCCTCATTGGCTTCCTGCTTCCACTTCTAGTTCGTCCTGATCGTTGCTGCAACCAGTTAACATTTTTAAGGAGCTGAGCTAACGACAGCTGGCTATCCTACACCGTGCAATTAGACGCGTCTGGATACAATTGATGATCAAATTGCGTAATGAACTTCCGGATTCAGAGACATTGAACAAAAATGCCAGTCTCGATAAATTCAGTCTTTATAATAAAATAATACAGATCACGTTCCATAATTCGAGCGTTAATATATCATTATGTCAGAACCAACATTTTTAGCAAGATCGCTAACGATGAGACAGCTACTTATATCCTGCACCGTGGCATTAGACGTGTCCTGATTTGAATAATGGTGAAATGTTACAACGATCTTCTCGATTCGAACACACGTTAGTTCGCTACGTCGCAGATATGCGAAGTCCACTGCAGGTTGCTCAAAGATATTCTAATTAACTTTATCGACTTACGTATTCAAGCTGCGTAGCATAATACTCCGGGATCTTATGATTATCTTCTGCTAAACTGTTTCAATATTTTTCACGGAGGGGGACTAAAAAAAATACTTAAATAATGAAGCTGACCGTCGAGAAATTACGGGTAGCGAACGTGTTAAACAAAAATGTCAGTCCCGAGAAATTGAATCTTCAGAATAAAATAATACAGAACACGTTCGGTAGTTCGTGCGTTAATATTTCATTATGTCAGTCGCAGCTAGAACGAACCAACATTTTTAGCAACATTGCTAACGACGCGTCGACGAGACTACTTATTATCATAGCCCTGATCACCGACATCCGAGAACAATTTAATCCCTGGACCACCAGCGGAAGTTTCGCATTTTTCACAGGGTACGTAAACGATTTTGCGCATTTGCGAGAAAGACGAGTAGGCGTAAATTAAAACAGTTGAAAAACTGAATGATAAACGGTCCGAGGGCTAAGAACCTGGTGCGTTCAGTGAGGCAACATCATCGACAAATATGATTCATCGACACGATGATTAATTGGCTCGAAAGTGATCGATTTATCGGGGACCGGTAATTAATCACGATGAGCGAGGGGCAAAATGAATTTTAAACTCGTCCGCTGTCCCGTGCGAGTCGCTATTATAGGACAGCGGGGAAAATTACGTGAACGCTAATGAATGCTATTAAAAGTAGCTTTACGATCGACAATACTAGTGGTGTAACTCACCGTGGGTCAATTTTGAGCATTCTAGAACTTCGAAACACGAGTCAGCTGTTATTGTGGGACACTGGGAAAGCTTTGCGAGATTTGTCAAATTAAAATCCAACTTCGACGAGCCTGTTTCAGCAGAAACGGTCTCGAAATATAAAAATATCCCTTAAAGCATTCAAGTTGTCAAAGACTAACTGCAAACGAACGTTATCGTTCTTCTTTTAGGGGAGTGGGAGGAACGATAGGTTTGCTGATGGTGTGCGCGACGATCTACGAGTACAGGACCCTGTCGGTCTTCAAGGACGTGGAGTCGTCGAGCGTGTCGAACAATAACGAGAGGCTCAGCAATTTCTCGAACAAAAACCTGAACCAGGATCGTGGCGTGTCGACGGGTCAGGACAATGGGGAGGAGCTGATCGAGAAGGGGAAGGATCTGCAAAAGGATCTGACCGACCACGCGAAAACTGACAAACGGAGAGGTAAGATATCGAATCCGTTTTTTTTCTGTTCCAACGAATTGAACTCCGACACAGCACTCGAGTCAATGTTAAAAATGTTCGAATACGAAATCTAAAAACATTATTAGCCTAAAACATTTGTAATATAATATAGTTCGTAGACCGTTTCAATTTTTTGCTCATCGATCGATGCACCTTCTTGTCATCTTTAAAAAAAGCATTAGGGGTCTTGAGTGAAAAGTTAATTAGTTTAGAAATGATTAATTTTCTGCCGGCTCCTACGAGACTGTGAACACTGTGCGAGGGATCCCTCGGCTGTCCAATAGATTATTGATCACGTTCCCCACTTTGATTCTCTGTGCAGGTCTCTGGATCAAGTGTTTGACTGCCTTTAATCCCATCACGAACGGCAGAAAGATCATTAGCACCGAGCCCGCGGCCAGAGACAGTCTGACCTGTCTGCATGGACTCCGAGTGTTCTCTCTGGGCTGGGTTGTCATGGTGCACACCTACCTACAAGTTTTCGCCATAGCCGGTAAAGTTCGCCCCGCTACCTCGACACAATCTCTCCTAATCACGAAGGATCCGCCCAAGCTCGAGCAACACCGCTGCGATTAATCCGCTAGAACTTCGCAGATGATTAGCACCATAGAAGACCGTAATTGCTTCCATATAAACCGCCTCGTCGCCCAAGGACGCAGTCCACCTTCCCGCAAACCTCAAATTCTCCGCAAACATCCTCGAACGTCTCCTAGACTCGCAACATTCTTTCATGACTCTCCGGAATATCTCGCAATCTTGCTATTAGACGCACGAACGAATTTCTTCTGCAATTCCTTAAATTAGTTGATTATTTCAAAACAATCAAAATACATTATACTTTATATAATGTAATAATATAATAATTCTTACAACAAATGTAATAATTCTTACATATTTGCTACAAGTAGAGCAAGTACAAAATGAATAATGATCGAACCTAGGCGCCGCGAAAAATTCGAATCATCTAATATTGCGATCGAGAAAAATTATAAATAATTACATTATACTGTTGCCAATAACCTCCATCACAGAAGCACTTCGCTTTCCACACTCGCTGACGCAAGAACACGCACATACGCGCCCGTAAAATGATCTTTCTTGAAAAATGACCTCAGGGTGGTGAAAGTGGAGGCTTCGCGCGGTTCGAAACAGGCTCGGGTGGATTGTCCTGCGGTGTTTTCTCAGGGAGTTCGGAACAGTTTGAATTTAATTAAGACTGAGTGTAGTTTAATACGTAATATAAAAGCACATCGGTTTAACGATCTGAGACGAACACGAGGCGTAACGGAGCCTCGGTAAGGCGAGGCGGCGGAGACTATCCGTTGGAAACAGTGTCCTGGAATCGAGTTCGTATTGCGACTCGGGGAGTCAAATTGATACAGTTTCAAGTCCAATTAAAATCGTCCCACTTTCGCCGCGCGCGATGCATGGGGTTTGAACGCGTGCATTGTGACGTAACCAAGTACGTTATACCGGTTTTTCCTGATCCATCGTAATCGAGAACACCGTTCTCTCGATCCGCCGAATTGAGAGGAACTTTCACTGTTAATGCCATCGACGATCACTTTCCCTATTTACGATATTTCCAGAGAACAAGACGCTGCGCACGGTCACCGAACGGAACTTCATGTTCCAAACGATCAGCAATGCCACCTTCTCCGTGGACACCTTCTTCTTCATCAGGTAATTAAGAAACTACGATCAACACTTCGGCAGCAAATTCAGTTTCTGTCTAAATCGTATTGTAGTGCTAGGTGAAACCCTAGAATCCTCGCGGTGCTGCAACATCCCCTATCCTCACACGAAACTTCGCATAACTGCAGACTGCTTTCGTATGCTTTGATCAGCCTTTCTATTCAATTTCATCAATGTCTCGACACACAGTGGGGCATTTGACCCGAAAAGTCGGAGAAAAGTCAATTTCCAAATTTTGCGCAAGTCGTTTAGAAGTATGACCTCATGCATTCTAGATAACCGTACTATCACAGATCACTGTATTCCCAACTATTGTAAATATTCTTTCTATGACACTTGAAATTGCAGCTGATTGCATTCTCAAACACTTTCAAGATGCAACCCTTTCGAATCCTTCGACTGTCAGATTTTTAAGTTTCAGAATTTTTCATGCTGTAAAGAATAACTAAATGATTTGCATATGATAAATTTGCATAATCGAAAAGGATATGTAAATCTTTCTTACGTAGAGCGATTCTATAGACTGTCCTGAACGCGATGGTATTTTCTTTTAATTACATTGTGGACGATTTTACATGTTCAAACAATTTCTGAAGGGAGCGAGATCATTTTCGAGGACATTTTTCAATTTATTTTGATAGCGAAAGCGTTCAGACGTTCACAGAAAGAACGATGATGAACAGCGTGTATCGCAGAACGCACGATTAAAGCGATCTGTTTTTCGAGTGCTCTGCAAAGTCCAGTATCCTTCCGATAGCACCTCCTATTCGCGAATTAGCTGACCCCTTGACCGGTGAACATCGCGTTCCACTTATCGCTAGGAAATATAACGCCGGGCCCCAATATTATACGCGAAACAAGCGATTGCACCGTGATTTCTGCATTCTTCGGTAAACGCGGCCATCACGCGAAATGTCAATCAAATTCACACTTTTCCCTCGGACTTGTTGTTTTCTTTTTACAGTCCATTAATACGCGGTGACTTGCAGAATTACTCGCGTGCCGTGAAAGCAACAGGCAACCGTGAAATTGTTTTGCAATCCTTGCTCGCGTCACGTTTTCGTGTTGCTGTGCAGGTTGTTGACACTTTCCTGTCTACCTTTACGGTCGTTCCGAGCCGTAAGTCTTTTGCGAAATTTTGCCGCTGAAGTATCCGGTAGAATGTACCACAGTTTCACTTTTACACGATGATCGGGTAACGTTAATCCTTGTAGAAAGTTCTATTCGGTCGTAGATGTTGGTACTTTTAGTTGACGAAGGGAAACAGGAATTTACACATACCGTTTATGGGATGAATGAACTCTAGTGACTTTTTGTTATCGTTTTTGACGAACGTGCCCTAGAGGATGTGGTTTGCACAAACACTCTCAAACTACAATAGCAAATCTAGATTATCGTGTTGACTGTTCCTCTCTACTTGAGCAAATCAATTTTTATGTACCGGAATCGCATTATTGCAAAATCTTGCACTATCTATAATCGTGTTGATTTTTTCATCAACTCTTTATTAAATTTTCAAATATAACTACGCAGGATTGTATGATGGTACCAGGTCGATTGTGCATGTCCCTTCTTTGTTGTTAAACGAGTAATCTTATATACCTTATATTTCTTTTGTTTTTTTTTCTTATTCTTCTTTGTTATTGTAAACAGTTTTGTAAAAGGACGTCGGTCCGTTTACAATAAATAATAATAATAATTAATATTATTATCAAAGACGTTACACATCGTGAATTATAAATCTGTCAAAATGGTACCATTTTTACTTTAGTTCCAATCTTTGTAATTTATCCTATAAGGCTAAAAACTTATACAAACATCCTCAAACAACTTGCTTATGAGACATCAAGGATAGAGCTGAAATCATTCCCCTCAATTCCGATCCAAAAATAAATGGGTAAATCGAGTTCTTGATAAATTCTTTAGTAAATCGATCAAGAAGTTCTTATTAACCTTGAACCACAGACATAGAAAAACCATTCGAGATCCTCCAATAGATGGCAAATTAAATAAAAATATTGTCCCTGTCAGAGAGTGAAATAAATCCTCACGAGAACGGTTCTTTCAGTGGTTTGCTGGTCACGATTCTGTTCTACCGTTCATCGGGCAGCATGAAGACGGACAAGGAGAGCTTCGCGAGGACGTGTTTTACGAAATTCGTCATCATGATCCTCTACAGATTTATTAGGTGAGTGGAGTCCGCTATCTCGACCGTAACAGCTCTCTCATCGAACCTTGAAAGCTCTCCTCTTGGAAAGAGGGTGTCCAGTGTTATTCGTCAATGATGTTTCGCGAACGTGACGTCTCGATGGAACACAGGGCAGGGAGAAGCTCTCATCGATCACGGTTTGATACAAAACTGTCCGAAACGCAATATACCGGTAGGATCGTCGAATAAAGTCTCGAGAAACGATCGTCGACTGAGAGAACGAACGAGTAATCCTATTCGATTGTCTGCTCCGACGATTATCAGACCCGACTAACCACCTCTTTCGATTCCCTTTTATCCAGATTGACACCGGCGTATCTCTTCGTCCTGGGGATGAACGAGATTGCCATAAAAGATGCTCAGGCCAGGACAGTCTTCACCCCAGCGACGTTGGATCATTTGACCTGCGAGAAGTTCTGGTGGAGGAACGCGTTGTACATCAACTCGCTGTACCCTCAATCGGAAATGGTAAGCATATGGTCGTCTTTCAGACCTGGACGAAATGTACTTGGCTTGGGATAGACGTGTAATAGATAGTATAGTTAGATGTACAGTGTGTTCATTGTGACTCTTCGCTAGGGTACTTGGTGTTAATTGTGATATCACTCGGGCGTGGTTGGCACAAACGCGTTATACTATATTCTTCAAGGGAAATGATAAGCACTCAAATCATCTTCGAGACCTGGTCCGAGGTATACTTCAGAGTCCACAAAAGAGTCTCGGGCAGCCAGATACCTCATGTGGCTCTGATATATTTGATATATTTTTTATCGTGAGTTGTCAGTAGAGAACATATTGTGTCAGCCATGTCACGTTTCTGTAGGATCTGCGGAGTCTAAAGAGATTAAACCCGTAATCACAGCTGTAGCCTCGGTTTCGTTAGCTGCATTAATCTGATTCTGTGGGATTTTCCCCGCAGAGCTTAAAGCACTTCCAAAATGAAAGTTGCTTTGTTACTCCATTTTTTAGAAAGTGTCTCGAAGAAAGTTCAATTTAAGGATGTGGACGAGGCTTCATCCCTTAAGACGACCTAACCTAGACTGGCTCGCGATAATTTTTAACGAAATCGGAACATCTGAAAAATCGATAAATTTAGGGTAGAAAATGCCAGAATGTAGTTGTTCTTCTTGAAGTATAAGATTGGTGCTGACAAGGAGCTGTAGATTCGCGGAACAGAAAATTATTTAAATATTAAAGACGACTCTCAGGAAGCACCAGAAGCACACGGTTCCGAAAACGAGCGTATGCAAACTAATATCCCGCGCGTATGCAGCCACGTGCGGAAAGCAAAGACTATTAAAAGGTAAGAAGAAAATATCCGACAGAAAGCCACCAGTCGACGGAAGATGGCGGACGAGGAAGGTGTCCGGGACTCCCGATCGTTTTCCGATAATTAATTCCATCGCTCCCGGAGAAAGTTCCAAAGCGGCGAACGCGCACGACAACGCGGACTGTCTAGCCATCCTAAAATCAATTTCACCGATACGATGCTGGGAAAGAGACGGTTAATTACCGGTTTCAACGGCAACGAAAGAATCCTTGAATCGCCTACTTGGATACCTACCGGATACACGTCCGCCCATTTTGCATAAAAATCATAGACCAACTATTACGGACCCTGCACTTTCGGGCTACCTCTTTCGAAAAACAGGATACCGAAGATTATCATAGAATTGCAGATTTTTAATACCGGAAATCGGCTGTTGGTCTGATAATACCATACTCAATCCTCTTTGGGGACGAGGATTTTTGCAAATGCTTTCTACTGTTCGGAGAACGAAAAACGGTGGGACGGAACTGTGTGTGCTGATCGTCTGTACAGTGAATAGTTAATAAATTGTTTGAAAATTTAAGAGCTTGATATGTGAGTCTGGTGTCGTTAATGTAGCCATGTTCGCCTTCAAAAGATCGCTTTGTGGTTCACGACAATAGCCTGCGGATGTTCATGCATGTATAACATTTATGCAGGTTGAAAGTATAACAGCAAATGTTTCGTTCATTCTGGTTTCTATAAAATAATCTGTTCAAATCCAAAAAGATAACACTAACAAAACTATTCCTGGAGTACACTGGTTTTAAAAATGTCGGGTCTGATGCAAAACTTCCTAGAACAGGATACAGGTCTCTCACTAGACAAAGAACCACGATGTATGAAGAAACAATTGTTTCTCTAATCAAGCAAAAGAAACCGTTTCCAATGGACCTTGCAGTTTTTATCGCCGCGTGATGTGTTGTCTGTGCAATTCTCCGTACGTTGACCTAAAAGCCCAGCGATTTGTGGAGTATAGTGGAGGATATACCGCGGAATAGATCGAAAAGCGTAGGGTTCCGTAATTCGTCGAAGGATATAGCCGGAAAAGGAAAACGAGAGTAGTATGCTGACCACGAGCCTACCGCTGAACGAGCAGTTGCGACTTTGAATCGATGTTCCCGCGGGTGTGGACTTTCGATTCGATAAATTCTCGCCAGGTCGAAACCGTGGTACCCCGAGCCAAGTATTTTCCGTCGCTTTCGCAATCCCAACACGGTCGAAGCTAGGCGGACCTCGCGATTATCCAATGAATACTCGATTAAACAACTTTCCAGTGCATGCTGTGGAGCTGGTACATGGCGAACGACACGCAGTTCTACGTTCTCGGGATATTCCTGCTGCTGCTGTCCGTGCGATTTTTAAAGGTCGTCGCGGCCGCCGTTCTACTTCTGCTGGTTTCGTCGTGGTTCACCACGTTCTTCGTCGCCTACGGCAACGACTATATCGCCAGGTAATTAATCTACCACGAGTGCGGTACACGTTCAGCGAACGCTGATGAACACTCGCTAGTGTCCTTTCACGAAATTTCAACTCGACCGGTCCAGAGGTTTCCGAAAAAAAACCATGAAGTTGACCTAGTTCATATGTATCGATAGATATCTCCCTCAAAGCCTTTGCCGCCACTCGTTTTCAGATCTCATTGGGTAGGGGAGACCGGGGATTAATATTCTTTTTTTTTTTTATTGAAAGGTTAATTGGAACTCTCCATAGGGGGTTATAAAGCTATACATTAGTAATATACATCTTACATTTAAATATTAGTAATGTAGGTACAGTAGAACACGTTAAGTATATAACACATTAAGTACATAACTTTAAATCTTTAAATTACTTTGCTTGAAAAACTTGAAAAGAAAATAACATGCCTCAATATTCGGTTCACAAAGCAACGATCTGATATTTAAAGGTGGAAACAAAATTGAGCTTCCTTCATTTTTTCATGAGATCAACTCTTTGTGATTCCAACAAAGTACATTGCCAAATGATATGGTTAAGATCTTGAACCTCATTGCCGCAGTTACACTTGGAATCATCTGTTATATGTGGATTAATATTCTGATTTTGGAGAAACGTATCAAATGACGTAGAAATCGTACGGATATTGACAATTTTAACGGGTAATCTATTGTGAAATTTATGATATTTTAAAATTAAAATGTTGTAGTAGGTTTTTTATATTTGTTCATTTATTCGTCGTTGAGTAGAATAAATCCGGGGGAACCCGGACGAATGGCAACCCTAAACTACTCTAGCAACTTCTAAATATCGATAAAAACGGGAATTTGTTCCACTTTCAAAGCGTTATAATGTTATTCAACTTTAGATGTTAATGGCTCGCACTATGTAGATCAGTAATAGGTTAACCAGGCGTAGCAGTTCGCGACACGCGGTTCTAAAGTATCAGCTGGTTTTAATGGAATTAGAGCTTATTGGAGGGGGTAATGGGCCAATTTCCAATAGCTAATAACCGAGCGCAGCGCACCACGGCAAGCTTCTAGGTCTCGTTGAACTTTACGGCACCGTTATCTTATAATCGTTCGGACTTAAACGAGTATCGGGTTTCCCATTTGCTGTCTGGATCCGAACTCACAACAGACTCAATTTTCTTGATTTTCTTTCGCAACGCAGGATTCAGGAACCGTTCGCCCTGTTCGACAAACTGTACGATAAACCCTGGATGAGGGCCGGACCATACTTCATCGGGATTATCACCGGATACATCCTGTTCAAGACGAATTGCAAATTGAAGCTGCCCTTGGTAAGACACCTCGAGAATAGTACGGAAAAAAATTCGCGAAAAATAAGGCTTCAGCCATTTTTTCTAGAAAAATCTTCGGGTCCGTGCTGTTTCTTAGATCGTGTTTCTTATGACCTCGCTGGTGTAAACACAGACATGTTCGTTTTTTTTAGGTCTGAGTATGTTTTGAAACTGAAAAGGTTAAAAAAGTGTTATTGCACAACTTCGAAAGTGAATAATATTCGTTTTAAGAGAATGCTTACAGAATTTATGTAAAATTTCTGGTAGTCTTTTTGGGTCAGCGAAAGAATCTTAATGAACCGCAGATTCTTTAATAAGACGAAGTGCTTTTGAGCTTCGAAGCCGAGCTTGATTTAAAACCCGCGGCAGATCAATACCAGCGAATACTTTGAATACAAAATACTACTAGAACAATGATACGTTTTCTCCTGGCTATTCTGTTTGCCTCGGATGCAAACGTTTGTAGTCAAACTGTAAGACATTCATAAATGCTACGAGCGTAAGAACCGCGGCTCTCGTTGGACTTTGTCCAGAACCGTGTTTCCTCGAGTGCTCTGTCGAAAGTTTCTGCTGACGTATGGTGTCATAAATAAACTCTCGGCAACATCGTCTATCAAATCTTGTTCATTATTTATCCAAACAAGAGTGAAGCTTACGGATTGAGGTCGATGAGGAAACGAAACTCGAAATCTTTTCTTTAAATTGCACAATTCCTAGTATTATGAATTAAATTATCGTTGCATTCGTTTGGGACCAACTATTAAGTAACCAAAACCACAAATCTACTTCTTCAATTGTAAATTGTACCGTGCAGTTGCTGCTATCACGAATTGAATTATTCTTATATTTATTTATAACCAACCATAAGACCCACTCTACATTATCGATATCAGTGCGTGCTTGTGGCGCCACCTGATACCAACATGGCGGCGCCCTTACTCTCAAACCAGAGAAAATCATTGAACATTAAACATTCATAACTTTTGAACCAGTGGATTCCCAAGATTAAAGCTTAGATTTTCGGCATGTTCCCCTCAAAATGTACAGGATTGTATGGAAGAGAAAAATATCTGGTTATCTCAGCTGAGGTTTGAGCAAATTGTATCCTGGAGATAGATGTCAACAAAATGCAATCCAAAAGATTCCTAAAGACTCGAATCTGCAAGCTACGCCATTCGGTCGCCAGCGTCAATCTAACAAAAAACATCGACAGACGTCCGAAGGTCCAAGGGAAACAAAAGGGAGCTGACAGGGCTCAAGATGACAGCTTCAGCTTGTGTGTTGCAGGCGGCGCGAGCCATCGGCTGGCTGATATCGACCTGTGTGATGTTCTCCGTGGTTTACGGTCTTTACCCCGGAAATTTAACGGTGACTGTGAGCTCCGTGTACGCCGCCTTAGGCCACACCGCCTGGGCGATGTCCGTATCCTTCATCGTGATTCAATGCTGCACCGGATCCGCTAAAATGATCGACAGCGTACTGTCCTTGCGGCTGATGTATCCGCTATCGAGATTGACTTACTGCGCGTACCTGGTACACCCTGTCATCATGATGATCACCGCTACTCAGATGGACGGGTCGCTGCATCTACACAACAATCTCGTGGTGAGACACTATCATCGCTATCCCCATCGACGGACCCATTCAAGCTTTCAGCGATCTGACCCTAGGATATTCTCGATACATGTCCATCAACCTCGAAATTTAGTCTGCTTCCGCGTTGGCGTGAATTAGGATTTAACACCTTCGCTGGTCACTTCGGTGTACTCTTATCTGTCATTGTGCCAAATTTTAGTGAGTTATGAATGTTTCGATTTGAGATATGAGCGGTTTTGTGGAAACCCGGTCGGCGTGGTCAGAATATTTCCTGGTTTAACAACGAAAGCTACGAGGGTGTATTTTACACAGAACCATTGTGTAGACTCTCCCGAGTACGACGGTATTTTTGAATAACATTATAATCAGATTATATTATATATTATATTATATTATAATAACGTTCTCAACACACTCTCTCGGACATTTTATAATTTATTTTAAAGAGGAAGGTTCCACAGCAAAATTTACCTGCACGATACGATAGAGCAGGCTATCTTCTTTCAGATATCGTTCAAAAGTATCGATTCCGATCCACAAAATAAATTTGTTCCGTACTGCGAGTGATCGCTTACGGAAATGCAATCAGTTAATGGTTCCACGTCTGATCGACTTGACATATTTGTTTCTCCAGCTGATTCTGTACCTGGGCAACCTCGTCGCCTCGTACCTGATGTCGTTCTGCATTTCCATCGGCCTTGAGGCGCCCATAGTCAATCTGCTCAAGATCGCTTTCATCTCGAAGAAGCGAGCCAGGTAGGCTTTGCAGAGGAAATCGAGCGTAGCCTATCGTGCGATCGACGGTGAGTAATTATCTCTCTGATTGCAACAGTCGATACACGTACCTAAAGCTATCTGTCTGATTCTTTTTTAGGAAATAATTCCGTCTCGAGGATCAAAGCACCAGGGTCACCTGCTTCGTGGACGTTTAACAACGGGAAATGTAGAACCGCGTTTCCCCACAGACGTCGCACGGTGACTCTACGAATTAGGGGCGAAAGTGGGGAAGAAAAGAGGAGATCGTTATCGTGTCAATATGCTCTGTAAATTGCACCCCCAAGTTCATTTCCACTCCCGAGAGACGGAGATTACAGAGGAAGCTATGAAAATGATTGTTCTTCCTACTCGTTAAGAACTTTTTGTAAAATATTCGTGAATATAGCATCGGTACCAATTCGAATTGCCTCGAGCTTATTTCTCCCCTTTATTCTGACTGTTATCAACGATGTAATTATATAAAAGTTCTAGCAGTTTATTTAATAGAGTTCTTTAGGTGACATTTCATAACGCCCCATCCTGTATATTATAATATTATAATGGTGTAATTTCATATGTTTTTCAATTATTACGTTTACGATATTTTTCAATTAATACGTTCCGCCAATCTGACTATCTTGAAATTTCAGATGTATCGTATAGATAGTGTCTCCCAAAAGGTTGCTTGCAACCCTCACCCCTAGAAACATAGATTTCTTTTTACCCTTCATGATTTGAAATGAAATGCACGAGGTAAGTTCGAATAATTTCGCGTTTTTTCATCTTAATATCTTAATAATTCTAATTATTGTTATATTGCTAGACTCTTTCTTCATGAAAGAATTATCCTTCTTCGTAAAAGATGTCCAGAAAATTTAGTTAAATTCTATCGGGCAGTATCGCTGATATAATATTTCTTCCGTTATCAGGCCAGAGCGAGGGTAGCAGTTTAATTGGAACATTAGTTAGCGACGCGATCGAGTTAATGAAACTGCAATCGTCGAAATATTCATTACCCTGTCCCCGGGACGAGCACTGTTTCTCGATAACGTTGTGCCACCCTCGTTCGCAGCAACTTTTAATGAGAAGGCCTTCTCAAGAATCACTCGAAGAGCGTCGCGAATAGATTCCCAATGGGGAAGTTTACAGGCGGAGGCGCGATTCCCGCAATTCTCTGTCGCGGTATCGTCCAGGAAACTTCTGTGTTTCTTCCATAGAGCGATTATTCAAAGTGTTCCTTTGTTCCCGGTGTTCATTCCGGCCGGAGAGCTCTCGCCGCAAAAGCAACCCCGAAACAATAGATTCCACGCGGTACACGAGTTCTTTCACCGGGTGTTTCCAATGTCGTGGAACAGAAAAAATCCGATCGAGGAGAAATGATTGTTACTCGACAGCGGATCCGCATGCAAGATAAAAATCTTCTGCATCGATTGTTCCACAATCAGCAGTTTATAATGATTTTTTTCTTTCCACCATTTTGACAAGTCAAAGAGATCGTCTAACAATATTCTTAAATTCTTATATCATACTTATTTTTGTAATAAATGAAACATAAAATTTAGGGTCCGCGCTGTTCCTCAGATCGTGTAGTTCTATAATGTTTTATGACCTCGCAAACTTTTGGAAATAATGGAAGGAGAATAACTGAGTTTTTAGAGGAGAATTATGATTTCGAAGACATTCGATGATTTTTTTCTTTCCATCATTTTGTCAAGTCAAAGAGATCGTCTAACAATATTCTTAAATTCTTGTGTCATACTTATTTTTGGAATAAATGAGACATAAAATTTAGGGTCCGCGCTGTTCCTTAGATCGTGTAGTTCTACAATGTTTTATGACCTCGCAAACTTTTGGAAATAATGGAAGGAGAATAACTGAGATTTTAGAGGAGAATTATGATTTCGAAGACATGCGATGATTTTTTTCTTTCCATCATTTTGACAAGTCAAAGAGATCGTTTAACAATATTCTTAAATTCTTGTATCATACTTATTTTTGTAATAAATGAGACATAAAATTTAGGGTCCGCGCTGTTCCTTAGATCGTGTAGTTCTACAATATTTTATGATCTCGCAAACTTTTGGAAATAATGGAAGGAGAATAACTGAGATTTTAGAGGAGAATTATGATTTCGAAGACATGCGATGATTTTTTTCTTTCCATCATTTTGACAAGTCAAAGAGATCGTTTAACAATATTCTTAAATTCTTGTATCATACTTATTTTTGTAATAAATGAGACATAAAATTTAGGGTCCGCGCTGTTCCTTAGATCGTGTAGTTCTACAATATTTTATGATCTCGCAAACTTTTGGAAATAATGGAAGGAGAATAACTGAGATTTTAGAGGAGAATTATGGTTTCGAAGACATGCGATGCATCCAGTGTCCTGAGCAAGCATTTCCCGTCAGATTTCGAGTGTCCATACACAAAGTTTTGGGTAAGATTGAAAGCGCAACTGTTCTGCTTGCTTTGAAACTGTCAAAACGGGTGGCAAACTCTAAACAAACCCCACCTCTCGCCGCCTTCGCGTTTCTTTCTACCTTCCGACACGGTGTTTACCAAAGTTTCCTCATCGGCCATCACGTTGTCTGAACTTCCGACTCGCCACTCCGGTTCAACCGGAAATGCACGGGGCGTCTCGACAGCGGCAATATCTCCATTGTTTCCCTAACGGGGTTACTTCCAGTTTACATTTTCCATCTTTGCCTCATCGCCGCACTTGGCTCGTTCCTTTCACTTACTCCTGTCGGCCGCCTTTCAGACGCACTGACCACTTTTCCTGCTCTATGTCACTTACCGGGTGTCTTAACAACAGCAATGGTTATCTCGAATACGTGGAACGTCGTTCGAACACCTGTCAAACAAATTAATGTAGTGGCAAATAGTTGTGACAAATTAGATCTCTTTGTGCGAGACATTTGTGAATTTATAATACAATTTCTGCAGAAATTTCCGGTATGAAAGCTATCGTGCATGTTATTTTTTAATACGAACTATGCTCATTTGCTGGTCACCCTATGAAAGTCTTGTAAATGAAAAATTTCATTTCTACCGTAGTATAGTCAAGAAATTTTCCATTCGTGGACAGAATTTGGTAATTACAATCGTGCTTGCTTTAATCAATAGGTTTAATTTATGCAAAAACCTAATGCTTTTTGGAATCAGTGTCGAGCAGTGTCTTCGTTTCTGAAAGATTAACAGAGTATCGATCGTTGTAATCGCTGGTCCCGGGATCGCGTTTTCGTTATGTCTTTCGCTAGCGTTGCGAAGTTAATCCGATGACGCGTTCCCATGACAATACGGGCACGACAAAGTGCCGGCAAATCGTGTCTACGAGCGCGCTGCAGTGCGATTCAACGCGATGCGACGCCGACGCCGACACACTGCAACCGCGAAATCACTTGAAACGGAGCGAGGCTCAATCCTGCCACGCTTCGTCCGCGTGACATGGAAACCGCTTGTCGCATATTCGCGTCCGTCGGTGACGTGTGCCCGGGAGCTGAACGTGATCCTGCGATATCGATCGAACCTGCCTCCACGAGTTTGCCTGAAATTCGCGTGCAAACTCGCCGAGCCGGTTCAGCTATGCCACCGAACGCTAACCAGCCTACCTTCGATTCCATCCTGCATAGCACTCGTGTTTCGCAAGCTCTTGAACTTACCGTACACGATTTTCTTTTTCGGATCGTTGACCGGCAACGTTTCTAGAGAAGAAGAAATATATAAAACGATGTAGAAATAGCATAAATGTTCTCATGTTTAACGGGAAATTTATTGTTGAATTTATTATATTTTAAAATTAAAATGTTCTAATAGATTAATGCATTTGTTTTATTTTTTTGTTGTCGAGCGAAGCGGAATTTGGGTTGCAAATAAAATATTGCAATCAGAAGAAGAATCGGATGAAATACCAAATAACGGCAATATTTGATTTCAATTTATTGATATTGCCACTGTTTTATGTTTCAACTGATTTTCGTCATAAATTCATGAAATCCGCAGTCTATTAATAACATCAGTTGTAAGCGAAGTGGACCGAAATGTGTTTGCGGTATGAAATAAAATCGTACATCAGAGACAACATTCTAGGAGATTGGAAAATATAAAATACGGAGGGTGTAAGTATCGTTCTTACCTACGTGACTTACGTCCATCAGAATTTGTTCACTATGTTGCATAAAATTGTATCCTAATAATACTTACCCGGAAAATTGTGAAACATAAAAGATAAAGGGGGTGCCTCCCCTCAATTTAAATCCTGTCGTTCCATAATACTGTGTGCACAACTGACGTCTATCAGAATATTCTCACCGTGTTGAATAAAATTGTGTTCTAATAAAAATTCCGCAGAAGATTGAAAATTTAAAAGAGAGGGTAGTCAACCCTATTTTAAACCCTGTTGCTTCACAATAGCAAAGTGGATTGAAATATGGTTACTGTACCGAATAAAATCGTATTTCAGAGAGAGTTTTCTAGAAGATTACAAAATACTCGTGGTGATTACCCTTACCTAATCCTGTTGCTTCAAAGTCCATCAAAATATATCGACTAGATTGGAGAAAATTCTATTCTAAAGATAGATCTCTGCAGAACTAAGAAAAAGTAAAAAACGCATGGGTGTCCACCCGTATTTTAAACCCTGTTGCTTCACAATAGCAAAGTGGATTGAAATATGTTTACCGTACCAAATAAAATCGTATTTCAGAGAGAGAAAGACAGTTCTCCAACAGATTCAAAAATTCCAAAAAAATGGTGTAGCTACCCTTATGTGCAAATCCTGTTACTTCGACATGCTAACTGTGTGAATGATGTCCATTACAATATTAAAGATGGATCCCTATAGAATTGAGAACAAAATGGTGGAATGTCCACCCATATTTTAACCGTTGTTGCTGCACAATAACGAAGTGGATTCAAATATGTTTACCGTACCAAATAAAATCGTATTTCAGAGAGAGAAAGAGAGTTTTCCAACAGATCCAAAAATTCCAAAAAAAATTGTGTAGCTACCTTTATGTGAAAATCCTGTTACTTCGGCATGCTAACTGTGTGAACGATGTCCATTACAATATTAAAGATGGATCCCCATAGAATTGAGAAAAAAATGGTGGAGTATGCACCCATATTTTAACCGTTGTTGCTGCACAATAACGAAGTGGATTGAAATATGTTTACCGTGTCGAATAAAATCGAATTTCAGAGAATGAGCTTTCTTGAAGATTGAAAAGCACTCTTATCTGTAGATGCTGTTACTTCAACGTGTTATCAGTGTGAATGAAGTCTATCACAATATGTAGACTATATTGAATAAAATGTGTTTTCTAAAGATAGATCATTAGAGAATTGAAAAAAGTAAAAAATGAATGGGGTGTTCATCCCTATCTGGGATTCTACGGGCCGATAATAATCGCTCTCGATGCGCTAAAATAGCTTGTCGAGCACGACTATTCTTGTCGCCTAGACGTGTATCTCGTCAGGAAGATCTATGTATACCTGCTGCTCGCACGTCCGTCACGCGCTCTTCCTCCTCCCCTTCGTTTACCTCGGTTTCGCGTTTCGCTCCTCGAGAATGAGCGAAGCGCGGGAAGTTGGCGGCGGCTGTGGTGGTGCATATTTCGAAATATTGCGCTTTAAAGAAGATATATTCTTATCAGCTCGCATATTCCGCGGTGTCCGCGCGGACGGAAGATATACGAGCGCACAGGGAACGGCGAATAAGAATGCAGAGAGGGTTTCTTCCGCGGTGTTTCGCGTGCTCTCTAGCTCCGTTTTGTCCGCTTTATCCGCGTAATCAACCGTAGAAAACAAAAGCCGCCGACCCACTTTCGCCGCGGACTGAAAACGCGAAAAACCCTCTCGAGCCCCTTTCATACGCAATTCCGCAATTCCGCGAGCCGCGAGATGCGACCCGTAATCAACGCTACGCCAAATTACCAGACTCATAAATCAAACCGAGTTCCTTGTGATTCAGGTGCACTGTACTTCCGTTCCAACGTTCGACGCTGCTCCGACAGCAGACTTCCCTCTGATCAATTTATTATCGAAATTATTGCTTCTGTGCACGTAATCCCGGTTGCCATCATACATTTTGCTGTTCCTAGTACACCCGATGCTTATCAGTGTTCGATCGAATGCGTGCTCAATCAAACGTCACGCCGGCGATTAAAGACATTCATGGGGCCGGTTTTCGATTTTCATTATTTCGTGGTCAATGTTTCTCTTCCAGTAATGTGTCCTCGAAAGAATAATTCAATAGTTGTAAAATAGAATATACAAGGTGTCCCAAAACTACCCTAGGAGCCGAAAATGGGAGGTTCTTTGGGTCATTTGAAGCGACAGTTTCCTTTACAAAAATGGCGTCCGCGACTTGTTTAGGAGTTATTAACGAAAAACACGGACCAATCAGATCACGATCTAGACATGCGATGGCACGTTCGGCCAATTGACAGTTGGCGCGTCGGGCCGACTGTGCTAACTCGCGTCTAGGTCGTGCTCTGATTGGTCCGTGTTTTTCGTTAGTAACTTCTAAACAAAGCCGCGGACGCCATTTTTGTAAAGGAAAATGTCGCTTCAAATGACCAGAGGGACCTCCTATTTTCGGCTCCTAGGGTAGTTTTGGGACACCCTGTATAGAACCGGTAACTTGATGTTTCAGCATTCGAAATGATTTCTCGAAGCATATGGTACAACAAAAATTACACAAATTCGAAATAAAGCCTATCATTCCATTAAGCAACATACACTGATCAGCTACGTTTAGTGCTGGGTTTAGTGTCAAAATGGTTACCAGTACAGATCCTGATCGTCTAAGTCCTTGTTTGGCCAACGTGAGAGAAGTATGGATCCAGATTAGGATTAAAGGAATCCTCCTACATGCTTCGACGTTCGATGGAACACGGATCTACCATAGATCCAGTGGAGGAACCGGCCAAAGGCCAGTCGAATTTCAGCGATTCAATTTCGTCGGTGCATCGGACAGTATACAGAGGTCCAAGCAAATAGGATTGCCGATGTAGACAGGAGTGTAGGTGTATTGGCATTAGGGTTTGGTTACCTGTCCGAGAGACGCGCGCCCCTGGTTAACTGTACTCAGTTGCTCGAGAACAGATTTGGACACGATCGATTTACGTTTGACTTCCTGCGAATGTACTTTGCCGTCTTTCGATAAAAGATACACTGTCTCTGAAGAATCTGATAGTGTTCTAGACATTTTTTAAATTTCGTCTTTGAGCAAATAAAAGCAGGGCCCACTCCCTTTCTAATTATTGAAATTGATTGTATTGTGGTAGACAGACTCTGTAAATAAATCAATAAAATCTATGAAAAATATTTTTGTTAACCACTGTGTGCCAATTAAAGCAGGTGTGAAATCATTTTTAAGTTTCTTTAAATCCTTTCCAAGTACATTATCTATAGTATACTACAGATTTTATGCATTTTTGACAAAGTGAGTGAAATTTGAAGTAGAGCTGGTAAAACGATTGAAAAAAAGAAAACTTACCTTTTTACCTCTCGTATCTCGATTTTTATATAAAACAGTAGAGACATTTAAAAAAATTATAAACATCATTAACTATATTTCCAACTGATTGGAACAATGAAAGAAAGAAATTTCTGATCCTATTTTTTGCAACCGACGCAACATTTATCTTCCAAGGCCCGGAGGCTATTGATAAATCTGAACCGTCGATTAATAATTGACAGATCCATCATGTTCGCGAGAATTTCCGGGATGACCGGCAACAGGAACGGCGTTGCAAATTATGGGAATGTGACAAACATATCACGGCAGCGACCACGTTTGTTGCGCCAACCAGGAACATTAAATGCGGATGCAATCGGGAGAACGTTAATGCGTTAATCGCGAGCATTCGTGCCCGAAGCAAGAGAACGCCATTCATGCGTGAAAGCAATGAAGTCAATGAAAGAATTTCACAAATTAATTCGACGATGCCAAAACACCTCTGTGATATTCGTTAATTAATACAAGACGCGTATATCTGTCCTATTGTAGAGAGAACCATTTAATTTGTCAGCATTCCATTTCGAAACAATCTCAATCCGTTTCATTCCAACCATGAATGGATTCATGTACAGAATACAAATATATTTCTTGATGACAAAGAATATAATTCAGCTAATGTTTTAAACTTTGTGTAAGGAACTGTCGTAAATATTGGGACAGCGTATTTGCGTAATTCTCATTTCATAAAATTATATAGCCAGAAAGATCTTTGCAGCAATCCCTTCTGTTTTGTCTCGAGCAAATGACAACTCACAATGACAATATTTATTAATTTATGCAGAGGATGGAGGAATTGCGTTAATATACGCAACTGGATCTCGGTAAATTCACAGACAAATCGGGTTAATCGCTAATGAGAATTGCTTTTATTTAGGTAGTGTTGCGCAAACTGTATCAGCGCGTTCGCGTTAAAGCGTACCAGCAGAAAAGATGGCAAAAAATGCGTGAGCTTCGTGAAAGGCTCTGTCGGTCACATCGGCCATGGAACACGCGCGTTGCCCATTTCGTTACAGCGAAAAGCTTGATAAAAATTACAGGCAACAGAGCAGCTGCTCGACGGGAAAAGTTTCTCTAAACATGTAATTACGCGAGGGACCTCTCGACTCTCTGGCAAGTAAATAATATCGTTCATTTTCGCTGCCTTATGCCCGCCTTCCCTCGTACACCTTCTAGGATCCCTTTGGAAAATTACAAGGGCCGTTTTTGGTCACGGCCTTTCGCGCATAATGGCTATGCCACCGAGCCTCCCGCGAAATTTATAGAGATTGGATGCGTGCAATCGATACCCGTGTCTTTGGAATACGGTCTCGTAACCTTTCCGGCTCACTGAGAAATTGGAACAATAAATTTAAGAATTCAACGATGATTCTCGAAATGACTCGAAATTCGAAACAACATGTGCAGCGAAATACAGAGACGAAAGTTATATTTTACGAGAAGGTCATATTAAATTCGCGCAGGAATATTGGCAAAAGAACTGCCCTGAAACAGTAAAACTGTGGTGCACAAGTAATGGGAAAACTTATTCAATCACAGTGTATCGCTTTCGCAGAAGAAAAGTCCAAAAACAGGATACCTCAGAACATTAAAAAGAACCAGAATGACGAAAAGCAAACAAGAAACGTGCTCATCCTGACAAACAATGTAGGCTTAAGAAATATAAATTGTATTACGAATGTTAAAAAATATCCTAGATAAAATGCAAAATTGTGAACTATTAAAAGAATTTAAGATTATTATTACACTTTGTTCAGTCCATTAAAAAAAGAAAAAAGATCTTCGTTCAAGCCCCTGTTTCTTAAAATTGCTTTAAAAAGTTTAGATTTTGCTTAAAAAGATTCTTAGTCTCCTAAAACAAAATAATAATCGATACGATCTTTAATAACGTTAACTAAAAAAGAAATTGATCTTGTTAACTCCTGATTAACTCTGAAACGTCAACTTTTAATAGTACTCATACGTGCCAAAGCAATCGTGATTAACAGCGGTATCGTGCATCTTCTCGATCGTAAAACGAAATGATTTAGGAGAAGCAGAAAAGAATGTGCGGATCATTCTAGAAAGTTTGTTTGCTGCGGCTGATACTGGAGCGTACTCGGGTTCAGTGGTTCTGCTCGTAAATAAGCGAACAATATGGCTTACGTTTCACATCGCCGCAGAGTATACAAGCGCCACACAATGCTCCGTGATTCATTTCCAGCTAGATCGAGTTAAAACGTCTCCTCTCGAGAAATCATCGAGGCGAGACACGTGTCCGGCTACAAAAGAACCCTTCGAAATTATTGGAGCAAGGAACTCCTGATGGATCACTGGAACGAAACGTTTCACATCTTTAAGTGCTACCTCATGGCTTCGCGTGTTGCAACTCAAAGAGACTTCACCTCAGGTTACAAGGAAAAGGGTCGAACCTTTTACAGGGCACCATATTTTTAAAGTAATACACAAGGTTTAAACATTTTCTTAGAGATTACATTTTTAAAGCAAAATTGAAACGTTTTCGGCGCATTGGTTCGATCAAAAATTACTATTTACACAATTTGCAAAATAGGCACAATACTTTGTCTCGACGTTTCGATCTCAATTTAGATAATTATCAAGAGAATACTAACAAAATATATATAGAATAGTAATTTTTGATCGAACCAATTCGCCGAAAACGTTTCAATTTTGCTTTAAGCTTCATACGATCGCTATACTTTAACGGATTACATTTTTAACGTTAGAAATCGCATGTGAATTCTGTTGGATGTCTGGAACCAATGTGTCAGCAACAGGTAAAAATGAATTCGTTACGAGAGCTTAAGGCAATAAACCAGATGCGATAGGATCTTTGGGTTTTACGTTTCATTTTGAACCCTCTAGACAGGGTACAGTGGTCCTTTGTCCTGAGTGGAAAACAGTTTTCCTGCTACAGCTTTTCTTCTTCACTTCTTCTCTAGCCTTCGACTGGTTAAGACGTCCTTCCGAGTCTTTACAATAAACGCTTTATATTCAAAACTCCGTTTTCAGTTTATTTTCAATCACCATATCCAATAAATTCAGCCTGTCTTCTTATAAGCACACTAGTGCAATTTTGACTTACGAATTTTTATCTCCGCAACCATTTGCCCTATCGAATTGATTCTTTTTCCGTAATAATCTATAAGGACCAGCCTACACTTCCAAATTTTTTAGATCCAAGAAATTCATATTTCTCTACAGAGATTATATACGACGCCAAGAGACTCTCAACGCCCGCGTTCATCCCGAACTTCCTGAAGTTCCGTGATAATTCTCAGCGGAGTCATTAAACGACTCGGCTCTGAGACGATCGTTGACTAATGCTTCCGTGCAACGTCGAATTAATCAGAACCTCGTGCGATATTGGAAACACATCGGAAGCTTATCGCGACGATAGTTGGCGCAGGCGCGTGCGGATCCGCGTGCCGCGCGCGGAAAGCGCCGCGTTTTCGCGATCAGTCGGCCGCAAGCCGTCGTAGACCAAGCACAAGAGGTGCCCGTCGACTTGGTCGCAACTGGAAGCACGAGGTTCTCATCGGGCCGGATCGCGCCGAGTTGGGCCGCGAAACAGTGTCGTCTCTGAACCCGTTTCAAACCTCGTCGAACCTCGTCGAACCTCGTCGAACCTCTTCAAACCATTTCGAACATTTTCGAACCGCTCGAAACCGCTTTGAACCGAGCAAAACGGTTCCACGATCGATCGCCGGAACAGGGAACCGAGGCGCTTCGTGTCCCACAGTAGTTTCGTCGCTGTGAAATGCGAGCGGGCGGAAATATTTCAGAAGAAGAATCGGCCAGAAGCCGAGCCGCTGGAACAGAGGTTTGTCGCGGCGCTATGAAACTCTTGGATTAATCGCGCGTGCCGGAATAGCGACAGATACGCGGTGCTTATGCGGTGTCCTGCTCCTTAGATACAAACCCGAGCACCGGGTTTTCCATCTCTGCTTGTCCGAATCGTAGCACTCGGTGAACGAACGGTGTGTGCGAAATTGTAAAGTGACTGGAAGAAGAGAACTCTCACCACTGTTTGAAGTTCCAAGGATTTAGCTAGAGAAAGACCTTCCGTAAACTTTCCCTCTTAGCAAAGAAGCTTAACGACTTTCCGTCAAATGGGAATATCGGACGGAAATATTAACATCGCATTACCGAGACACTTCGCTGATTTATGCATGAAATTGCTGGGCAAAGATTTGCCAAGAAACCTTTGATTATGTAACTTTCGCTTTGAAGAAGTGGTTATTAATTGCTTATCGGCAATGCGTTCGCGTTGTCATGATTTTAGGACCGTCTGATCAGAACGTGTTTAATTATTGATTTTTCCGATGTTTAATGAAAGAATTTAGTGAAAGAATTTAAAAGTACTGTTATCTAATTTTTAACACAATAACATTACTACGAAAAAAAAAATGTCTGTGTAGCTTCTATGTCCTGTAATTAATGCAAACAATTTTTATAAAAACTGATTTTGAAGTAATGAAGTTTCATTTAGAAGAATCCGCAGTGTACTAATAATATTAACGTACCACTATCAAAGGTGCGCACAAAATCTTCGGGTTTCGGTTAATCACACTCCTACAAGACTACTCGAGGTATAAATTCATGTGAACGTGTGAAGTCTCTGTTATTCCACCGAATAAATTCACCTAGGTTTTGTTCGTAACAGTGACTGCCTGTTCTCTACTTTCGGTAGGAATTACGAGGTATAAATCACTCGGAAATCCCGCATACGTTTCCTCCCGAAGTACCACGAGTGGAATGCAAGTGAAACCAGAAAAGAAATCGAAGAAGTAAAATCAAGGAGCAGCCTTTTGTGCAGGCGCAGGCATATCCGAGGAGCAAGGGTAGTGACTCGGCTCGGACGGATAAGATCGACGAACCCGCCGTCATCGACGGATTTCCTGGCACAGATAGAAGGACACGAGGACGGGGCACGTTGACGCGGCGCGGTTCGGCGCAAGAAATCAACCCTATCGATCCCCGGCCGACCTAGAATCGATCTCGCCGAGAACGAAGCTGGACTCGACGGAGAGAAGAAATTAGAAACGGGTTGCATGGTCGATATCGGGACAGGATGGGATCGAACGGTTCGTTTTCGTAGCCCAATCGCGTGCACGGGGAACCGCCTTCTTAAAACCTCCAAACACGATCGCGGGATCGTGACGTTGCGAGAGCCAAGCGACTTTCCTGCAAGATAATCGAGATTTCCCGCGGCATCTTCTGCCACGTTGATTCTCAGGTCGCGGGCTCGACTTTCGTCGAGGAAATTGAGAGAAAATCGAGAACGATCCAGGAACAATCGAAGAACCGTCGAGGAACACGCGAAAGAAGATTCGAGAATGATAAAAAAAAGATTGAAGAACGATCGAGGAAAGATCGAGAAAAAATCAAGAGAAGATTGAAGAACGATAGGGAAAAGATCGACGAACGATTGAGGAACGATCGAGAGAAGATCGAAGAACAATTGGGAGAAGATCGAGGAGCGATCGAGGAAACGATGAACTGCCGTACAACCAGCTCTACTACCACAAGAACACACGCATCGCGCGTACCTCGGCGATTTTGCAACGCTTAGAGTGTCAGACAGGTAAATGAGATCGCTGTTCGTTTTGCATTGTTGTAGAGTGTTTTTCGATAGAACGTACCACTTTTATGAAACATCAGAACAATTTATCGAAAGCGTTAGCAGAACTTTCACCGCAAACGAAGTCACGAGCGTGCCGAGTATTATGCTGTGAACTTGAGAGAACAAAGTCTAGGAAACTAATTAGATCGTTTTTAATTGATCTGCGACAATGTGAATGTCACGTATGCACGACGGTGGTAGTAAACGTATTAAATGTACACCTTAAATGTATTTGTTGTAAAAATACGTTTTATAGAAAACGGAACCTAGTAAAAGAATATTTGAGACTTCTGGAAATCAAATGAACGAGAAGGTAGAAAACTGAAAGTCGATTTTTATGTGAAAAGAGAATAATGCTAGGGTCCAGAGAAAATTGATAGACGTCCAAAGAGCGATCGATCACATTGCTGAGGATTTTCGAACGCGTGTCGTTCCCACAAGCCGGGTTACTCGTTCTCATATTCTTCAGTCCACCGTCTGAACCGTTGCCAAGTCTGACCAGAGCCCTGCACGAGGATCTTTTATTACCTACGTTATTGTCTCCTGATCGCCGATTTCATCGATGATTCACGGCGACGTGATGAGCGGTTTGGGCGGGACAACGTGGTCCATTGTATAAAGCTGCCGACCGCCGATAGCGCGATACCCTGTCGATAGTGCTCGATAATCGAGCCATGCGGGCCACTGCACCTTCTAACGACCAATTCCCTCTTCTACCCATCCTTATGGGCCATTCTTGTTCGCACGGTTCTACGAAAGGACGCTTCTGGGACCCTGCTACCATAACATCGCGAAAACCCTTGTTCTCCAACGCTTTTCTATATTTTTATCTACGCCCCAACGATAGCCACAATTTTCTAAATAAAGGAAGCATCGATATCGTACTGGTTGCACGCGCAGATCAAGATCATATTCCAGTAGATCCAATGGACAGTCTACTTTTTTCAGTTCATTGTACAGTAAATATTCGATCTTAGAAAAACTGTACGATCTAAACAAAACGAATATTCCTTCTACCACGAGGCATATTTATTATATTATATAATTGCCCAAACATTCTTTTAAGAACCAAGCACTGCCAATTAAAGAGTCGATGCATAAAGATTAATTGCTATAGAAAATTCTTCATCCAACACCAACTTCCCCAGACAGCACCAACAACATTTTACCTCCCACAGAGATCAGTTCTGCGAATTCCATTCGCTAATTAAGGCACAAAGGGTCATTTTTCGAGGGATCCTCCACGAATCCAAAGTTTGCTAGTTGTATGTTCGTTCCAAATTTGGTAGCAAGTTTCCGGTCCCAGGCTCCGCTTCTATTCAAACAAAATTTCATCTCGAACTGATGGTAACGGGATCATACTGCGGTTAACGAGATGCGAAACTCGAACCCCGACTTCGCAAGAACCAGCAGGATTCACCGCGCAGGAGACAAATACATATAACGATCCGAAGAGATCGTTCGTTCAAATTTCAAAACCCTCTGCCTTTTCTCCCGTCTGGTTGAATAAATCAAAGCGTTTCGGCGCGGATTTTGAGCCCACGCGAAATTACGAGAGAGATCTACAAATTCCATGCGAGAGGGCTGTTATGTCGTCGAAGGATTTCTTTGAGACACCATAAGACGCAGGAGGTGCTGTTCGGGTCACAATAACATTCCCTTTGTTTCCGTTACGGCGTGTACTCGCCAGAAATTGCGTCCTGTTCGCCAACTATGCCAATTTAAACTACACTAATCTTCGCTTTAATCGTTAATGCAGTATCTGGAGGGATTGTTTAGTACTTGGCGAGACTATTTACTACCTTCCGGGAACCTATCCACAGCCACGATCAATGTCCCGGTAACAACAATGCAGATTTCGATCGTAATTCTAATAAACATAACTCAGTTGTTGCAGATCGAAACAAATTATACAGGAAAATTCTTTGATCAAGTGCACCGATCCAGTTGCAAAGTGCAATCAGTGAATGCAAGTCGAGCAAATATAACATTTTTCTTCTGACTCAGTGCTGGACACAGTTTGGGCCCCTTCAAACGCTTGCTTCATCCATCAATCTTTCTTTTACCCCACCGCAAGTACCTTCGTAGATACTCGTGACAGGCGAAACGCTTTCTTTCTCCGTGGCAACGGCGCTTGCTGGTGGGAGACAGTGGCTACTATGGTGGGGAGAGACGATTTTCTCTAGATTGAGGCAAACGTACAGCACTGTTCTAATTCATAGCAAACGAGCCACTCAGGGGACCAGTTTTGTACCTTTATACCACTGTCAAAAAATAATTCCAGGTGACATTTCGCTCGAATTGACTAATTGCTACCAACAAGCCAAGTTTCCGGTACCCGATCCAAGTCTTAAAGGATTAATATCCTACAGGAAAAATATCGAAGAGTTGTGCTCGTTTTCTCTGAACAGTGGTGGTCCAGAGCATCAAAGGCTCGTGGGAAATGCTATATAGGGAGTGCACATTCGACGCGTGCACTCGCTGAAAAGTTCATTGCATCCGCGATGCACCGCGTTGCGCCAGCAAGATTCCGGAGCGGTTCAACTTTTATTACCGACGTTCCTCGGCTTCCACGCGATCTCCGTCTTGTCTTAACGATTTCCTGCATCGCCTCGGTTCTTCTCTTACAAGCCGAGAGTAATCTGCACCGCTTCGATTTCTCTTTTTTTCAGAAGCCGTTGCTCCCTTTGATTCCGGGAAAAAATTTCCATAGGCGACGAATTATTCCCGGCCCACTAACCGGACGCGTTATTCAATTTTCCTATCAATTTTCCAGAGCGACGGCAAGATTTTATCCAATTCCCGTCTCGTTTAAAACGGTAAGAGCTGGCGACACAGTGGTCCAAATTGGAAAATCGAATGACATTTTGTCGAAAAATGAACTGTCTCGTATTGACATATTAATACGAGGTTTGTAAATATCCATCTATCTCGAAAATTAAGAAATTAATAAAATATAAAGATTGTTATCGTAACGAACAATTACAGTTGAAAAATTTGAAAATAGTATGCTTCGCAGAAGAAAGATGCTCACCTCCACCTGGATGCCCTGTCTACGACCTGTTTAATATTTTTTCTCTGCTATTCTTCTCAAGTGAAAAGAATTCCTTTACAATAAGAATTTACACTGGCAATTAACAATTAATTGAAATAATGTATTCAAAAAATTATGTACAGCGAAGGCACGGAATTTGTCATTTTTTATAAGGAATATCTTTTGAGCTGCAAATAATACCTCATTGTTACAAATTGTACTATATTCAGTACATTTTTCCTGATACATTTATCCACGATTTACTTCCCATATCGCCCGTATAAAAATATGAGAATAATTGACAATTTTGTTTGGCATGCCAACTAGAATAAATTCTCATCGAATTGTAAAAATTGATCCATGGTAAAATATTTATTTTTACGTAGTTTAATCTCATTCGGATAAAATACCGCAAAAAACGTACACTCGGAGCAATGGGTACATATACGCTATAAAAACACAGCGGAAGGGATAATTGAATTGTACAACTTTCGTGTTTATTGTATGCAGAGCGTGGCAATGTTATCGGAGAAATTTTTAATGCCACACCTCGCGAAAAATGACACTCGATGTCGAAAAAACGAAAATACAACTGTGGTATGTCACATGCAGGAAAAAAACACTGAAAATTTGGAAAATTCAGCTGTGAAAACGCGTTCCTTTTGCGGGCCTGGATGTTTCTGCAATGACAACTGTATTTTACAATGGAGAACGAGCAATATGCTCGTCCAGATTTTATGCATTTATTGTAAAGATGGGTGGGTGCAATTTCGAACAATTGTTCGAAAAAGAATGTAAGAGTTCGAAGAATGTTCGAAAAAGAATGTAAGCGCATCGTCAAGAAATAGATACCTCTTTGGTTCGTACGGCTTGCCAGTAATGCATACATTTTTGTTTTGCATAAAAACCGCAGTGTACAAAGGAAACCTACAGAAACGAGTTGTAAAAACTCGTTCCCTTTGCCAACCAGGAAATATTGCTTTCTCTACGGTGTTAATTGAATTTCCTTATTTCTTGTATGCAAAGTGGAAATTTTCATACAGTGGTGTACGTGAAAAGAATTTATTTAGTGGAACCTCGTGAACACCGACACTCGATCCTAATAAACAAATCAAAACTACAAACACTCGTAACAAATATCCGAAAACGTGCGACATGTAGCTACACATACTCGTGATATTTACGAGGTGAAACACATATTTTCCAACGCTGAGTTTACTTGTTTACTGTATGCAAATTGGGAATTTTTTCGAGATATTAAGTTTTCATAATAGGAAGGCAACGCAATACGAAAATATTACGAGAGAGAAAGAAAAGTAATATCCCCGTCGTTGTAGGGACTGGTCGGTTGAATACAAAAGTGGCTGTGGCGTAGGAACATGATTCAGCTTTGCTACCACGACGTTTACCTGTTTCTAACTTCATATAAAAATTTGATGGATAGGGAGTGTTAAACAACGATACAGTGCACTTATTGTTTCTTTAATTGTGGAATAAAAAAATCACAAAATAGCTCACGAATAAACATTACAACAACCCAATACTTTCTGAATAAAACAAACACAAAAAGAGATATATTTATATTTTTTATAACTGCCCAATCCCCTATGTAACTAAAACAAACACAAAAAAGAGATATAAATTGCAAATTTCGAAGCCCTGTAATTTTTAAACCAATTCTAAACCGGCGAAACGATGACTTAAACTCCCTTCCCTCCTATTTCACGTGTACTACAGCATATTTGATTTAATGACGGCATCAAAAATATTTATATATTTATTATAGTTTATAGATTACTAACGAAGCCGGTAACAATGTTCAAGAAGAAAATGTTTAAACTGGAAGATTCAACTCGCGAGTCGCGTCTCGATTAACGCATTTCGTTAATAACTTTCTCGCTAATAATAAAATCACATTATTATGGATACGTTGTCGTGATTCAGTTCACTAACAGCCGAGCCTACAAATAAGCACGAATGATTCGCGAACCACGGCCAAACAGGGAATTTGCTCGTTAGTTTTTTGACAGAGAATCCGGGCGAGAGCTTTCACGGGAATTCCACGACAGATATATACTGTTTTGCCTCGAGTTTTTCGATGCTTTTGCGAGCTTTCACGGTTCGAAAATATTTGATCAGTTGCGATCGACAACTTTGTTTTCACAGCTATACGGGATTGAAAATCAAACGGGCAACTGTCCTGAAAAACGGAACGCGTCAAAGTTGGGGTCAGAAACTTGGCCCGTTAAGGTTTTTAGTAGAATCTTGTTATAAGTATTTGGTTTTCGCTCTGGTTTTCACAGCTTTAATATCTTCGTTATAGGAAATGAAAAAGTAGAAGTGATTCTTCGTGAGGAATGTCATTGAAGTTTATAATATAATAACGGAATGTTCAATTACGATTTTCGTTTGAATGTACGAAGTTGGTTCCGTTCGCGAAATCATGTTACATTTAATTAGCGAGTTGGACGCGAACTGCGGACTGCGGGTTGATTTGTTGGATTCGCAGTTTAACAAAGAAAGGAAGACGTGTGGAATTCATATTAACTTCCGTTATTATGCAGGTACACGTAATGTGTATCCAATTAAATGCATTCCCGATGTTTCTCATCAGTTCTTCCACCAAAGAAACGATACAATAGTAATAACAATAAATTATTTTACTCGCACGAAGGAAATCAAGTCATCGGGGAGGAAAATGATCAATGAAACAATTTCAATATTTGATACTTTACTATCAATGTTCTTTTTAAAGTTTCTAGTGTTGTAGATTAGCTGGGTGGCAGAGTAAGCGATTCCGTGGAGAAAGAATGAACGTTTCAAATGGAGCCCCACTCGGAGATATTGTCTCTCACCGTGGTCGGAAATTCGGATTTCGGTCGTTTCACGCGCACATTACGCGAGAAGCCATGAGAAAGGGAATCAGCGATGCGCCTCACGCGGCGAACGGATCCAAAATTCGAACCACGACCGCGTCTTTCATCCCGAACGACCCTTCCTCACTCTCGTAACGTCAAATCCGATATCCAGCTAATTTTTTCGGGATTATTTCACGATGAGCCTGTCCCGCGAACAACCGGTTCCGAAATCATTGAATTTCACAAGAATTCGTTCCGGTACACATGAACAATAAAAAATCCTGTTTTCTTGAACAATTTCCATACACTGATAATAACACGTAGATGTTAAGTTCTTGTAATCTTTCCTCATTATTGTCGCAAACGCATAATCTGCGAAATCTGCGATTCGAAAAATTCTCTAAAATGAACCTTTAAGAGCATTAAATTAATTATTTTAATATTTAACACTAGACTTTTTCGTCTTACAATTATTGAAATTACAAAGTTGCAGTGTGAAAATTGATTCGATAAATTTCTTTATCCAAGCAGAGATTGTAATTAAAATCGCACAAAATCTAAACAAACAGAGCCTTTTTGTAAGCTAAAACATTTGAATCGCTTTTAGTACTCGATGGGTTCGGTGTTAAGCGCCTTTGGGCACGTTTTCCCGTTATCCGATCGAGCTCAAACTATGCACAGCATTTTTTTTATTTATTTTGCACAACTGTGGGGGTGCCGTAAAAAAAATTTTCACAAATATTTTGACAAGAGTAGATAAGAACCAGCCTATTGGACACTTTCAGTCGATGGATGTAGCATTAAGGACGCAGAATTGATTTTTGCCCGAGAACAGATACATCGTGAGAATTATGATATAGGATTATTTCACGATGAGCCTGTCCCGCGAACAACCGGTTCCGAAAATCATTGAATTTCACAGGAATTCGTACAAGCGGTAAACACATGAACAATAAAAAATCCTGTTTTCTTGAACAATTTCCATACACTGATAATAACACGTAGATGTTAAGTTCTTGTAATCTTTCCACAGCTTTAAATTACACTCACTCATTATTGTCGCAAACGCATAAACTGCGAAATCTGCGATTCGAAAAATTCTCTAAAATGAACCTTTAAGAGCATTAAATTAATTATTTTAATGTTTAACACTAGACTTTTTCGTCTTACAATTATTGAAATTACAAAATTGCAGTGTGAATCCAAGCACTGATTGTAATTAAAATCGCACGAAATCTAAACAAACAGAGCCTTTGTGTAAGCTAAAACATTTGAATCGCTTTTAGTACTCGATAGGTTCGGTGTTAAGCGCCTTTGGGCACGTTTTCCCGTTATCCGATCGAGCTCAAACTATGCACAGCATTTTTGTTATTTATTTTGCAGAACTGTGGGGGTGCCGTAAAAAAAATTTTGACAAATATTTTGACAAGAGTAGATAAGAACCAGCCTATTGGACACTTTCAGTCGATGGATGTAGCATTAAGGACGCAGAATTGATTTTTGCCCGAGAACAGATGGATCGTGAGAATTATGATGCTACGATGCGATGGAATATCGATAATGTTCGGAGCTCTTTCACTCCACGCACGTTATCCGAATATCAGTAGTCCGTGGCGAAGTTTCTGGAGGAGAGAATGCGATCGACTCGAGAAGCCGCATTATTCATTGCACAGCCAACAGAGGCAATATACCCTCGGGAGAGGATTGATCGCGCCCGCAGTCCGCGGCAGACGGAAAGAAAATACGATTTCGAGAATTAATGAGATACGCGAATTAAGTCGGAGTTCTATTGTGCCGATTTAATTTAATGGAACACGCCTTGTCCGCTCCGCTGCCAGTGAGCGTTTGATCGTATGCACTTCGACCGTCGACCCCGACTTAAACTTTTTATAAGAGGATGTAGAAAATTGTAAAACGCTGCAACGTTTCATTCCTGGAACGCTGTTCCATGGGCTTAGCTCTCGAGACCGCTTAAAATTCGAACGAACTGTAAACTATTTGTTATTCGAACAAATGTTGCAAGCAGAAGTTGCTCGGTGCCAAACGGAGTTTCTACCGTAGCAATTACTTTTCTGCTATTTCGCTCTATAATCGAAATACGAAGCTCACTTCTCTAAACGTAATGTGTAGATTGCGTATCTCTATGCAAATGTTGCGTATGCAAATTTCTAAAATGAAAGAAAACTTGCATACGAATTGAATGAATAATAATTTCAATCTTTATTTCGAGTTTTACGCGACCATTTAATTACTTGAACCTTTAATTATCATGGTGTGTGTGCAATTTCCGGGTTAGGTTTGCATTTATTCAACGGTGCTCGCAGGTTATTTAAAACAGGCCTTGTCGTATGATATCAATTACTCGGGCAGTACCGATTAAATTGATTAGCTTTCGTAGCGGAACGCCCGGGGCCGGCTCGTTAATTGTTGTTTCCCGGCTTCGAAACGTTTCGACAGCCCGCCACAGCGTCACACGTTTGTTCGAGAGAGTTTCCAATTTCACAAGAGTCTCAACTTCCGAGGAGACCCGTCGAATTCTTTGAAAGAAACAGACACGGTGAAGTTCTTTTAATTTCTCGAAGCGTGTCGATTCGAAAAAGAAGTTTTCTCGCGGCGATTTCTAAACTGGGAAAAGGCCGAAGGAAATCTTGTGCGATTCTCAGTCAATGCTCGTGCACTGTGAACTCTGCTTTAGCTTGTAATCTCTCTTCCCGATATATTGAGCTGCAAGTTCTCTTCATTCATGAATAAAGCACACACATCCGATAAATTACAGCGAATGTATTTGATTACTCCGATAATTGACGAATTGTTGATATTTGGACTGTGATAACTCTATTGACAAAAGCAGCACAACCATAAACCTGGACTCGTTTCAAAGCTGGAAGCCTCTACTTCAATCTATCTACTCTACTACAATTCATCGTTTATTTATTTTCTAGAATATTTTTGCATAATTGATGAAACTCTGGAAACACGCTTTTCCTCAAGAACGATGCAACTTGAGTTTTCACTCAAAACTACATTTTGAAAATTGGAGTACAACTATTGGATGAATTGAATAAGAATCGCAGTCTTTCCAAAATTAAGTGTCAATTTCGATTGAATTAAACGAGCTCTTTTTTAAGAAGCGTGCAAGTGTTAATTCAACGGAAACTGCCGTCCCTTGTTCATTTTCCTTTGCTCTGTTGACCGTCGCTCCCATCGCCGAGGAAATTTAATTTCTGCGAGACTACCTCGCATTATAATCTGTTTATGCAAGGCTGAAAGCTGCGAAAGTTTCTAACGAGACGGAATTCATTGCTTCCGAGGGTGGAGAAGTTCCGTCGGAGATTGCACGCCCCCCGAAGATTGCGACGGAATTAAAAAGATCAACTTCCCGAAAGAAAATTTAGACGAATGCAACAGTTGCACCACTTCCACGGCGAGTCCTGTAAATATCCCTGAATTCGAAGCAACAAGCTTTCTTCTCAGTTGCCAACGTTTTTACCGATTCTCCTTAATCGATAAACTTTCGCGCAGCTTTGATTCCCGCGGTTTCGCGATTCTTTGTGTTTCCTTTCGCTTTGATCCTTCCGCTACTGTTCGTCCATTGTTCCCTTGCTTTCTTCCGTTCGCTTAATGAAAAATCGTCTTTGGAAACACCTCTCTTTTGAATCCCGATATTCTTCGAAAAGTCATCGGAAAAGTAAGTCGTGCTGATGCTCAGAAAATTGTGGATAAATGTGGCGTATCAGATATCGAAAAATTCGTTTCGCGAATATTTTCGGGCAATTAACCCCGCAGAATTAACCTCTTGGCCTATAATTTCCATTTGGAAGCAAGACAACAATCAAAACCTACTAAATACGTGTTGCATTTCTCCATTATTAAGATGGGATCAATCTCCCTTGATCTTCTAGAAAAATTTTAATCGAGAAAGAAGTGCTGCACATATTATTATTCCACGATTAATTAGGAACAATATTAAAATCAAGTACGATCCAAGCATGATACCGCAGTAATCGGCACAGTTACCCTAGCTGCGTGGAGGTTCTCGAACTGGGAAAGAATTTCTGCGAGCACGAGGGTAGGACGAAGGTTTTGCTGTGCCTATTCTTTCTCATTTGGCCCGTGTCATCGAGCGAACACCTTTCATACGGGCGGCTTCGGGATTCGCAATAAATATGAACGCGCGATTAATTGGATTCGAAAGCTGCCCGGGCCCCGATGACGTTTGCTGCGTTTAACCCGCCGAACTAAACCCTTGATCACTAAAACCCAAATACGTTTCCTCCGGCTTTTTCCCTCCTGTTTCAGGTATGTTCCTCTCGTTAACCCAGTTCCCGGGGCACGCCGCGCCGCTCGATCCTACACGGTAAATCGGAGCCGTATTAACGAGGGGAACCGGTATCCTCTCGTTGTCGAGTAGCCGTGCGCCGTGTGCACGTACCGGTCAAATTTCGGGGTCGCAATCGATCCGCGTTTCACTCTTGTACCACATCGTTTCCGAGTACCGTTCTCGATCCCTGACATCGATCCCTCCCCTCCCTTCTTTCTACTTTTAACCCTAATTCGTCCCTCATTTCTGCGGCTCAAAGAGGTATTACACTGAGACACGGGTGTTTCTACTACGCTTTTTCACGAATTTCTCATGAAAAGTTGATGGAAATGATCAACTAGTCACCTGTGAAATTCCATTTCTTTTCACACGTAAAATTATGTTCCTGCAAGAAATCAATTGCTACATCTGATTATGTGATATTTAAATAGTATACCCAGAAAATTTGACACAAATGTATTCAACTGGAAGCACGTGGCGGCCATTTCTGCAAAATTCTGTTGTAGGTGCCAGATAAGGGAAGTACAACAATTTATTTTATACATAAAGTTATGGTTCTTTAAAAACTCAATTATTATATTGGATTGTATGATGTTTAACCAGCAGTATTTCGTAAAAGATTGAGCTAAATATCTCAAACTGGAAGGGTATTGCAGCCATTTTTCCAAAGCCACTTCTGTAAAGCACTCGTATCAACACCCAGGTACCTTTTAATATTGGTACAGTAATTTCTGAATCGTAGTCCTCGGTCGCCTCTTCAATCGTAGTCCAGTGCCTACCCATTCCACCACCTGTCAACGCTGCGCCGGGCAGCAGGACGGCGATGTTTGATGTCGGCTCGGGTATATCGGTGTGAACACCACTACATTGACTCGAGTGAATCGAATTTTCAAACTACTTAATTTTCATTATTTTTTTATGAGATTTTACTGGCTTATTCCTGGCATTTTTCTGATTAAAATCATACCAAACACGATATAATTTGGCCAATATTTAGTGGTTTAATCGACGATGAAAGTTTTACTTACAAGAAGGACAGCGTGTTTGATCTATGCCGGCGACGGCGACTCTTCGCGTCTCTTTCTTTCCAATACGCTCTTCTTCGTTGCGTTCGAAACTTTCATCGTCGATTAAACCACTAAATATTGGCCAAATTATATCGTGTTTGGTATGATTTTAATCAGAAAAATGCCACGAATATGTTGGTGAAAGTTCCATAATGATATCATCGAAAATAAAGAAGTTAAGGTCTTAGTGTTTTATTGTGATGACGCACGGGCCTTTAAACTGTGCCGGCGACGGGGACTATTTCATTCTGTCCTTCTCTACGTTCGGCTTGTCGTTTGAAGCCTCGGCGCGGTAGGGTAGACGCAGTCATAAATCAAAAAATAGCCACCCTACTTCATCGTAGTCCGTTCAAAACACGGGTGTTGGGACTACGATTCAGAAATTACTGTATGACGTTCTTGTCTGCAATTAGCAGAATTGTTACACCTATTACCCTATTTTCCCGAATAATTGTAAATTCTTTTACACTTGAAACGTACAAATATCGATCCTGCGAATCACAGTATTTTTCAAGGGAGAAAGAAATGTTGGCCATTGTAACAAGGATTAAAGTGCATACAATTCCGACAAAGCGCGGTAGAAAACAAAGACCCATGGAACGAGCGAATATTTTCATAGTTGCATTTGCATTCAAGATCGCCAAGAAGCGATAGGGGATCGGTTGACGTCACGGGTAACGGATAGTACAGCTAGCTGCGCGGATACTTTGAATGGGCGCGAAGAAATCCGTCGGATGAATAATATATAAAAGGATCCTCGGGCCCCCGGAACAATGAAACGCAGATGCTCGCCCGAATAAATCGATTGGCTTCTTTCAGCGCCGCGTTTTCGGATCCTTCGCCTGGAAAATGCCAATCGGCACTCGGGCAAATTGGAGGGTCAATGCGACGCGTATATTTCCTATAGATATCACGAAGGTTTTTGACGAGCGTGAAATTAATATCCAGCCCATTCTATTCCTCCTCCATACACAGAAAATATTTCCGGCCACGACGTCCCATAGACACGTCCATTAACCGTTTGCATTTTTCATATATGCACCCCTGCCTATCTTCCGATCATTTTTATACATTCAATATTTTCAATATCTGACACCGTCTCTTTTCCCCCCTGTGCTTCGATCTGTGATAATAAAATCTGCTGTTTTCTCGATCTCGGCTTTCATACCTATTTTGGAATAAATTCTACTGGATTTATGGGGAGGGCGAGACCAGCGGAATCATTATTTCGCAACGCTAATCTGTAAATAATAAACATCATGCAAGAAACGCGAGTAGTGAATTATTTGTTGCGACGGTAATTTATTAATTTCGATATACAAAAGTCCCGTGCACTTTAATTTCTTTTTACGTAATTCTAAGGGGGAAGCAATGACTGCGAGCACTCGAAGGCAGCCACACCGGCTGCAAGTAGTCAGTGGCAGTCTGCTCGGGGTGCAGTGTGGTAATTCATTTATCGCAACCCTAAAAGGCGGGATTTTCTACCACTGTAACAATATTTTCCGCATAATCAAGTCGCGAAGGTTGCAACGCATTTATACGTAACTACAAGACCCCCCTCTCAAAGGGGTTGGATTTTTCTCAGGAACCCTTGGGGAGACGTGGCTCATGATCGCGTTAATTAATTGATATCAGCGGGAGAGCCCGACGCGAAAATGGGCAGAGCTAAATCGCCGGTTGCGAAGCGTTATTATAACAGAAGATAGATGGTGTTCTATCCTCTATCTCTTTTATCGTCTGCCCTTTATCACGATCTTTTTGTTTCACATTCTTCCGTATCGTACAAAACAAATCACGTTCTAAATACTTTAACCTAGACTGGTTTCATTCTTTTTCGGTCAGACCAATCACCGGGGCTAAACGTTATACAGAAGATTGATGACTCTGTTTCCACCCCCGATGCCTAGCCTATGTTTCCTTCTTCACTGCCTCAAGTTGTTTTTCCGCTTCTCAAAATACACAAATCAAGCTCTGAGTAGTGTCTCCCTTTTCCGGTTTATGGAACGGATATTTGCGCTAGGATTTATTATTGTTATCCGCGTTATCAACTCGGAGACGGGTATAAACTGTGAACGCAGAAATTTATGTCTTTGTATTGGGAAAGTAATTAAGGGTTGGAAGGTTCGAGCAGCATCCCTCAGCGGTAGTGCTACCGCCGGCGAATAGTCCATACTTTTTAAAAACCTCTGGTCCATGGCTAAATAAATTTCAGTGGATCCTTTAATAGCAACAACAATTTCAATCGTGTACGAAATAGTTACATTCGTTAACGGTGAGGTCACAAAAATAGTTGAACTACACGATCTAAGAAATAGCACGGACCCGAGGGTTTTTGTTAGATCAAGACTTCACTGTATTTGGGTACTGCATCGTAACTGGGATTTCTGGAAATGCATCTACGATTTTTAACAAGCTTGTTAGTAATTCCTCCGGGATAACGCTACCGATTTTAATCGAAGCAGTTAGTGGGGCATTCGCATTGTACTAACGTTCGAAAGCAAATATTTTTAATTTTCGCAGAGCATGCTAGAACGATACGATTTCTGAAAAAGTATCGATTTTGATATGCTCATTAACGATTTCTCGATGAATCGCGCCGCCGATTTCGATTGGCGCATCGAGCGGGACGCATTGAATTGCGATGCGGCCAATTCATTTCCGTGTGTCCAGCTGCGGAAAAAAGGAAATCGAAACGGACGTGGAAACGAGAGACGATACCGACGAGGAGGGGGTGGAGTAGAAAACGCCGCCAGCTCGAGAGAAGCGTTCTCATTTATCTGTTCGTTCCGTCGCAGTCCCTTTTCACCTGTCCCTCGTCGACTCGCGGCTCCTATTGTATCGCGCCCGGTCATCGGTCCACATTTCGCGACTTTTCTCCCCTCTCGCTCTGCTTTCGAGCCTCTCTCTTCTCATCTTTGTACCCACAGTTCCTGTGGTACTTGAAAACCTGATTCCGACTATTAGGTCATCGCACGTGGAAAAGTTGACGAATTTCCTCCTGGTCCTAGATTGCACTTCGTTTGAGTGCCGCAGCCAATTGATATTGCAGACGACACTTCCGTTCAGGAGTTACAGGACACTGGTTATAGCGGGCGTGAAATAGGCCAGAATCGGCACGCTGAAACGGTATAACGTGTGCTACGTTCAAAAATTATTTCACTCTCTGGAAACTATTTTTGCAGAGGTACTTCATTACCGCGGATTTGTATGCAACATCAAAATTGTCTGCGTCAATTAAAAGGGAGTGCCGTAAAGGTTGGGACACGTTATACAGGGTGTTCGACTACAGGTGGGAGAAAATTTAAGGGATGATTCTTAACGATGATATAAGACGAAAATGAAGAATAAAAAAATTGCGATTTCGGCTCCATTATTTAGCTATTAACAATTAAAAATCAACAACGCGTCTAACAAAAGTGTACTTTGTGTACGTCAAAGAGTCCAATGTTGTCCAACGATTTGTTAAACATTTTCACCTCGCTGGGGCCCCAAATGAGAACCAAGTTATGCATGCATCTGTCACTCGATACGTGATTGTCGCGTTGTTAGTAGCTAATTAACGAAGCCGAAATTGCAATTTTTTTATTCTTCATTTTCGTCTTATACCATCGTTAAGAACCAACCCTTAAATTTTCTCCCACCTGTAGTCGAACACCCTGTATATTTCAAAAAAACATTACGCAAAAAAATATATACAAAAGTCTCATGGAAAGTTCGTTTCAGCTTTAATGATTTTAATCTGTTCGAATGGTTCAATTCTTTTAATATCTTCACTTTTCAACTTCGTCTATTCAATTTTCTCACAGATACATCAAATCCTCGGTCTAATTGCGAAAACTTCGACGATCTAAAATTGAAACGAAATATTAGGTATACAAATTAATTCGTGGTCCTCTCTTCACGAACTTGTTAATGTTTACAAATAACTAGAATGTATTTTCTGTCGTTTCTGTGCACAATTGCTGAGGCAGGCGGAATATTGTGTTTCGAAATTCCGATCGTAACTAGGGTAGAATCGGGAACAGATTACTCGAATAACAATCTTCTATTTCTCTGTAGGAAACAGATAGTCAGCAGGAAACTCTGGAATCGGTTTTAGATGGCTAACGAACGAGCCGATGCGAAACAGCTGCGTGTCTGTCCCGCGTCACCAGGATTAATTAAAATTTATTTGGATCGAGCTTATACCGGCACGGCTTTCGCGATGCAGTCGTGTTGGGGATGTCGAACAAGGGGGTGGAATTGAGTCGATGCCTATCGTCGAACGTTTCATTCAACCCCTACCCCGACTGACTCGTTTTTGTATCATTCTTGGTTACTTGTGTCCATTGCGTCGCCAGAAGTCTCGACATCAGGCTATTTACCTGATTTTTATGTAAATTCTCATTAAAAGAACATTTAAGAGATGTTCTTCTTCGTGATAATGTAAAACGAACGTCAAGCCAATATCTCGGCTAAATTGATATCAATACAGACATTACATTTCACTTTTATCGTTTTTTATATTCACTTTCCTCGTGTCTTATTTCTCATTTACTTTTGTTATGGTATTCTCACCAACTTATTAGTGGCATTTTTCTTATTAAAATAATAAAATAAAATATAATTTGAATGGTCGGCGAGGTAACAAAAAATAGTAGAACTGTAGATTGAACCTTCACTTTATTTATCGATCTGATAATATTTACAGGAAACGAATATAAGTAAATTAGCATGCCCATCCATTTTCATCACGTCTAGATGCAGCTTTTTAGAGAACGATTCGAAATATCCAGAAATTTCAATTGTAAATCCAGTGCAGCAAAATTGGTGGGTTGTTATCGATCGGATAATATTTAGAAAAAATTAATACAAATAAGTCATTATATCTTGTCGATTTTCCGCATTTTTACGAGAAGATTTTTAGAGAACGGGGTAAAATACGCGAAATTTCAATTCTGGATGCCCGATGTCAGTTTTGGGGGTTGTTATCGATACCGATCGATCGGATAATATTTGGGGAAAATGAATATGAATTATTGTACGTTATTCAATTTTTCACATCTTTACAAGAAGATTTTTAGAGAACGGTGTAAAATACGCGAATTTTCAATTCTGGATGCCCGATGTCACAATTTTGGGGTTTGTTATCGATACCGATCGATCGGATAATATTTAGGGAAAATTAATATAAATTACTGTACGTTATTCAATTTTTACTTGTTTAGACAGAGATTTCTATGGACTGGTTCGAAATAACCAAATTCCCAGACTCGCTCAAAGACGACCTAAAATTCCGGAGAGTCGTCGTGCGGATCTCGGTGACATTCTTGTCGAAGGTTTACCGACGCGTCGCTTGCCTTGTTATGAAATATTTAAGAAACTGGATGAATTTTCTGCTCCAGATACACGTCACGGTTAAATTGCTTCGCCTGGAATTCGCCTGCTCCTTGCTTCCACCCACGCGTGTTTCAACGCGTTCGTACGTTCGTTTGCCAGATCCTCTCCAACGCGCGTAACAGTTAATCGGATGTAAAAATAAAAAGGATATACCGACGAGGAAAAAAAAGCTCCATCGCTTGAGGCTCGAAAATTTTCGAGTTTCCTCGTTACCACGACCCCTTATCGCGTGTTCCACTTTCGCGGGAAGGTTCCGAAGCTTTGCAACCCTTTGACCGGCTCAACGGGAATTCCCCTGATCCCCTCGAACCCGAAAAACTTTCCCCATGCTCTCCGCCGCGCCGGGGCCAAGAAGCATGAAATTTCTCGCTGATAACATCGCCAGACTGGGGATTAGTTTGGTAAAATACTGCTGCGGATTGGGGTTCGAAAAAATGAAGATGTCTTGGTTAATTCAGAATTTTTTACAACGATTCTCAAATGAGCAATTAATCATACTTGGTTCTGATCTTGTTGTAAAATAGAAATATATTTTATAAGCTATGGGATTGTAACATTAAACTCAATTATCAAACGGGAGACTGGTTTCACTAAATTCTGACTATTTTTATAAAGCAAAGATATATTAGTAGACTGTAGATTTTTATACAAAAGGATTCAGAAATTGTTAACCTTTTGCAATCGCTAGTATTTTGACTGGAAAATTGAACACTCCTTTCAAGAATAGTTCCATTTTATATTATTTTTGTTCATTTTATGGATACGAAATCGATATAGTACCTTATACAATATTTGAATGTTTAGTAATTGGTTAGATACCAACATACCTAATAATGAAAACGATATTTTGAACTATGGTGCAGCAATATTTATCCAAACCAACCAATCTTCTAACCAAAAAGTACACACAAAAAGTTCGACAAATTTTTCAAAGAGAATCGTCGCTCCTAAATAACAAAGATGCAAAGATGAGACATGAACAACACAATACATTAATCGACGAAGGACTCTCGAAAGAAAGCGATACGTTTCACAAGAAGTTCCGTGTTCGGAGAGTTAATCGAAAGACATCAGGTGCATTTCTTTTCTCATAGCAGCTTAAGGAGGATGGGCAAAGCTCGTAGTAGCTTCGGGACGTAATCACCGATTGTATTTATTGGCATTCTGCTTTCAATATCGCCTTTCATTCGATGCACAGTGTTCTTTTCATCGAAGGATTTCATTGGCGGACTTGGCCTCGGAATTCGCTGGATCGCGGTGTAATTAAGGGACAAATCGGAGCAATCTCGAGCCACGAATGGCGTCCTTTCGTTTCGAACGAGTCGAGAGGTCTTTTCGAGAAGCGAGACAGCCCACGGAAATAATTTCCCTCAGAAGGGAAAGAAGCTGATCGTAAAAGGTTAACGATTACGACTGCCAGCCAGTCGTCGTTCGCCACCGGAAAATATTTGTTCGACGGTTTACGACGCTTCTTATGGGTAGTTCGCGGTTTTCTACGGTGTTTCCGTTTTCCGGATATGTAGTTACTGTTCGGACGCCAGCGATACTCGCAGGTTCCCGTGCATCCTCGGTCAGGTGTCAGAGATGCTAACGAGCGCTCGAGCATGTTTATCGCGTTTCTGCAGCGTGGTCGGTGCTGGTCGGTTCTATGTATTCAGGAAACTTTTCTGCCGAGTCGCTGGCTACATTCTGCCCGTAGCATGACCTCTCTCTCTCTCTCACTCTTTCTCCCGTGGTCGCGAAGTTATTAAACGGGAAATGGACTGTAAATTACGGGGAGATTTTTAATGCTCGACGATCGATACTCGGCGACCGCAGCCTTGTGTGGAAACACTGCAGAAACCAACGTATTGTGATGCAACCAGCGGTCCATCGTGGCTGGAGATCGTAAAAACCTGAATTGAATTCGTACCGCGATTATTTACACGGTGTCAGGAATCGTAACTCGCTTTACCGACTCCTAGAATGCGAACATAGAGTGTGAACTAGGGTGGCTTTTATTTCGCCTTTGAATTTTTACGGCAACCCCAGGGTTGTTTCACATACTTAGGAAGATCTGTGTAAATTTTGAGCACCCTAGGATAACGGGAAAACGTGACCCGAGACCCATAAACATAAAAATAACAATATTATTCATGAAATCGTTTTTATCAAATATTTTCTAAATTATTTATCGCGTTGTAAAATATGATGGACGAAACCTGTAGGTCTGAACATGGTGCGTCTTTTATGTCATATTACTTCTTCTCGTAAAACAAACGATTTTCGAAAAAATTAAAAAAAATATCGGACCAAAATACAAAAATTTAATTGTAATTTGACAATTGAAGTGTGGTTTTATTATCTTTTGTCAGTAAACATTAGCGAAAAATGTCTACTTTTTTTTTAAATTAGCGGAACTCATTTTTTTAATTGCAGATTATTTTTCAGGAATTAAAAGTCCAAAATTAATATTAACATTTTCATTCAAATGTGATTCTGGATGTTAAGAAGCAGAATCCATACATTAGGTTGTCGCGAAAGTTTCGTTCAGAATGTGCACGTTATTCCCTAAGCTGCCTTCGATTGGAAGGGCTACCATTTGGGACCATTTTTCAAAATCTAAGTGTTGTTTGTTGTTTCTAAACGAACAATGGACTCATTAAAGCTACGGGTTAATTTGAGAAGCCATTAAAAAGTTTGGCGGTCCCCGCGGCCCCCGATTAATTTTCTTCGCCGTTTGCATCTGATTCGGGGATAAATCTCGATATTCCGAGGCAAAGGAAAAAAAGACGCACTCGGCCAGATAGCGGTAAGTTCAAAGACCCCGTTCCACGCTAGTTAGAGTTAATTTCACTCGGCTCGAACCGGAATTTAATACTTCCGGCACGCGCATTCTCCCCTAACGATATTTCTCCGAGGGTGACTTTATTTCGCGGTCGAGAAAAAGGACGGGGAAAAATATTACGGGGAACAATGCCACTGCTCGCCAGTTTCCAATGCAAATCACGGCAAATACCGTTGAAAGCGGTAACTGAGAATTATTTACGCCCCCGGGAACATTTAGATTGCGAAAGTGCTTCTCGCAGACAGGTTCGCATCACTCGGTCATTTAAGCCTTCCTTTATTGAACAGTTCTACAGAATATCGTGACTTGAGTTATCACAAATTAACGTAAGACAGTAACTAGTGGGGCATACAGCTCTTAATGGTTTTTTTATTTATTTTGTGTGTGACTCTCCACGAGCCACACAAAGAACTTCCCGATTCGTTAGTTGTAAGCGGTAACATTAGCATTAGTTGCATAATTAAAAAAAAAAATTTTAAATAAAAATGAAATATATATAATTACGTTTGTTTATTCGGTGGAAAATTTCCATCCTCTCGTATAAATTGCATTCTTGAATGAACTTCTTTCGAAAAAAACTAAAAAACTACTTGACCAATATGGACCAAAATCTAATCAGCTCTAAGTTCGAAGCGGGGCGCATCGATTGCATCATTCATTATTCTGATCGCATTGTTATTTTTTCAGAAAACGTTAACGAAAAATTTGATACCATACAAACGGACACACACACACATGATAAAAATAGTCTAAAATGACTCCAATGACCATGAAACGTGAAGATCTGCTAAAAAATCGATTTTCGATTTTCGGGGTAATTACAATAACTTCCCTATGAATCGGGAAGTTAAAAACATTTACAGAAACCAAGAATATCGTTACATCATTTCCAATCCACTGAAACGATTAAAGAAAAAAATGACTACGTATCCTGCACCTTCCACTAATACAGACATTTCTATTTTGCATAAAAATCTTCAGCTGTTAGCCTTTTCTGAACACAATTCAACATAAGCATTTCACTCACTATTCATACATCAAAATAACATACCAAACCATAATGATCAATGTGTGTCTTTGTTTGATTATTATAGTATCTAAAACTCTGTTCACATTACTTGCATTCCGCGCAGCACACTTTCCGATCGAACCGCTACGAACCTGCGTGACAAAATTGCACATAAAATTTTCAAGACTCGTTATAAAGAGGAAAGCTTCAGTCTTTAATTCAATGCGATTTTAGTCGTGGCAAAAATGTTTCAACCTCGCCACAACTCATAGAAATTCATTTCTAACGATTTCCAGAGATGAAAAGTACCTCCGCTTTCCCACCTATTACGCGATGTATAAACGCCTTTAGAAAAAACCAACCAAGCGGTATGAAAGCAAAGGTTTTACGCTTTGAAGCAAGCCCGGGTAGATCGCCGTACAATATTTTTCGGGAAGTTGTAACAATTTCAATATGCGCCGTTTCCAATCCGAAAACGTTTCGAGCGAACAGTTAATTCGAGGTAATTCCATTTGGTCATTGAAAGGGACTTTGAAATTCAGCTTAACCAACGTTTAACTGGAATCAGATTTTTCCGGTGAAATTGTCGAATCAGAGAAAGTCTTTTGGTAGCTGTCCAAAGCATAGGCACGTGCGCTTTGTAACGCGAGTTTCACTAGCGACTAGCATAAGCACCGCGAAACTTTGCTGGGGACCGTCGAACAATAATCGGAGGCGGGAATGATATTGCGACGACGACGGAGTCCGCGAACAATGGTCGATCGGTTTTCGCGGAGAATGCTACACATTGGTATCATCAATGTGGAGGCGACTTGAAATTCTGACGATAAATTACAGAACGGCAATGCGGGCCATTTTGTCGGCCGAGTCGAAGCACGCGAATCTGCTGTCCCGTCCGCGAAAACGGAAGTGGTCGCGATAAAATCGACCACCGATGCCCGCGCAACGAGAAACCGTGCGAAATGATGAAATAGACAGAATGCAGCATTGTTCAAAAGTTTATTTGAATACGAACAGCGAATGAATAATTCGATCGTTCGGAACAATGACACCGAACGAAAAATTGATACTCGATTATTCGTTGATCGAGATGCTCGAAATTATTAAAATTTAAACTATTCACCTAAACTACAGGCTCAACTTTTCAGGATTTTAACTTCGCGAGAGAAAAAGTCAATTTTTTTCGACTTGGAGAAATTTTTCTACATCAACTGTAAAATTTGCAAAAATAATTCTATAGGCTTTTTCCAAATATAATTGTACATTTTTTACTTTACACATCCTCGTCTCTCAAAGAATGAGAGAAGAAGAAGTGGAGGTGGCTGCAATTTGAAACTGCGGGAAGATTAAAAGACATTATGCAAGACTATAGCTAATTTAGTAGGATGTGACATGGATACGCTGAAATACAATCGCGGGAGGCATAAAACCAGAATTCATTCCGCGCCCTGTTCTACAGTTTCCCCCCAGCGAACTCGCAGGTTAGGATTAATTTTCAATTCGCAAATTTCACAGCTACTGGGTTTAATCGCGCGATGGGTTTCATCCGTATGTCCCGAGGGCACAGGACCACTGGCCCATTTATAATTTCGGCTCCATCAAGGAGCAAATTGTAGTATCTCGGCCGGTAAACTCCGGTAAGCATCGAGCGAACTATAATCCGTGGACTCGGAATGCGAGTTTCGACTGCTCGCGTCAGATCTTGGCCCCAGTTTTGCAGACTCGTGAATCTGTTTACGACAGTTTCTGCCTCTCTGTGTAAACCCTCGGGGACCGTAATATCAACATTAGACTCGTCCCTCCTTTCTCGTTATTCCATCGCGTCGCTCAGGCCCTTATCGTTGCATCGTTGCAACGTCCACTCCTGCTTGCATCCGCAGACATAATTGTAGTTTACTCTTCCACGTAAATGTTTTTCCACTCTTACTCATCTTCCTCGCCGTCCATGTTGATTTTGCTGGATAATTACGGCTCGTTTAATGTAGGAGAAGACTACACTCTGACCGCTTCATTACAATGTTTCCCAAGCGTAATTTTATCTTATACGAAGTAGCATTCAAACGATGGCAAAACTCCATTCGCTCCTTTATGCACAATTATTCTTTATTACAGATTATGAGGATATTTTATAATAATGAGAATATTTTCTTCACTCGCATTTCTTAAATCGTACAGTTCCCGTTGCTTAGATCAAGCATTTGCTATACATTGAAACTGTTCGATTCTTTTAATTTCTTTCTAGCTTTAAATCGAATCTACTCTTTCCGCTGTCCAGTAGGGTAACTGCACCAGTGAATGAACGGGCACCAGTAAATGAACGCTTTTGTATATTTCAACAAATTTTAACCCGGACGGCATACTAGCGATAAAATTGTGATTAAAGGGTTAAATAAATAGGAGAATATTGTTTAGTAATTTTGTTCATTGATTGGACTAGCATTATTCAATTACTAGAATGTAGTGTTCATTGACTGGTATTTTTCATATTTTTGATTTAACGTTTAATAAAGAAGAATAATAATAATTTCATTGTATTTGTGTTCATTTATTTTTGACAAATGAAGTATAGAGAGCTATTTGGCATATATGAGATTCCTTTAATTCACATAGTTTTTTTTTAAATAAAATATTTTCCTGAACAATTTCTTAAATGTTCATTCACTGGTGCAGTTACCCTAATTCAATTTTACATTCACAACTTCAGGAAGTAGACGCATACTCATGATGTCGTGTACATTCATTCTGAAATTATTAAAAAGGCTATCAGAAATTGGAATGACTTTGGGGAATCAACAAGGATGGAAGGAATGAGGAAATGTGAGAACGACAGAAGAGTCTGTCCGAAATAATGTTCTACGGCCGATGCTAATATTTATTCAAGCTCGTATCTCCGTTGCCGCATTATGCAGAGGCAATCTCCTAGTTCTACATAGACGAAACATACGGCAAGCCATTTCCATCCGCACACAAGGCATCTCACATGCGAGAGACGTAATTTCGGCTGACCATCGTGAATCTTGCATCCATTAGACAGCCCCGAAACCATTAGACCGTTAATGGTTTTAATAGTCATTCGTTTGGTCCACCCGCGCCTTTGTTGATGTGCGGTTCTCACAAGCTGAACCAAGGCAAGCTTCCCCTAACACGTCAAATAGAATATTTAAAAAAGCATTCCTTCTGTTACTTCTTATCATTGTGATTAGTTATATTATATTTAAAAAATCAAACTAATTTGATGCATGTCGGTATTTACAATCGTAACTAGACTGTGGATCTCCATGCAAAATAAAATTTTTTTAGCAATTGTGATTCGCAGGAACTGTAGACATTTTTTTTTATTCAACAATTTTAATAAGTTCAAAGTAATATATGGACGTTCTTAAATTCTTCCAATCTGTCTATCGTTTGAAATTTTCTTTTCAGATTTAAAACTTTTCCGTGAGAATTCTTATATTTGATATGGTATATTTTCAGGATTGTATAGTAAACGAATATTTCAACAGTTACGTACCTATTAGTAAAAGTCAAAGACACGGTGAGAGGAAATTTCGCATAGTCCACATCGTGAAATACCATTAATTCCGAGCAACTCGCAACCGCGTGCTCCTGGCGCGGTCAGAATTAATGTTTGAGAGTGCAGCGTATCGGATTGTTCGGCAGGAGAATAAATTAGCAAGGCCGGAAATTATAATCTCGCATTATCATTCTGCCCGTTCGATCTCCTAGTACGATGAAGTCAAAATCGATTCACGAAATTAGGAACGACCGATTTCCGGCTCGATCGTCGAGTTAGTAGACCTAGCCCGCCTCCGAAACAGGAGCGAAAACGGTGGTTGCGCGCGTCTCTATTAAAGCTCGTCGGACGATAAATTGCAGCCTGTTCCTCGGTTGAACGTTTTTATATCTCACTCCATCATAAATTTCTTATTTCCGAGCGTCTTATTGTTCTGAGATTAGTGGGCTTTCGGCTGGGGCCGGAGGAATCAAAGGAAACGCAAAGAAATCGTTGAATCTTTTCTGGGCTTCCGGTATACCAACACGGGTACACCGTTCTCATTGCAACGTGATTGCAATATTTAATCCGTCAGAAGATACGGCCCTAGTGTTTAATTCATACGATACCAGTTTTGAGCCCCTAAGATCTTCTCAAATATAGCTTCTTGCATTTTTGAGACCTGGAGAGTGATGGTCCTTTGCATTCTTGAAGATCTTGAAATTGTAGCCTTTTGCCGTACGCGAGATGCTTCTAAGTATGACCTCATGCATTCTAGATAACCCTACAGTCTTTATATTCCCCACTAGCTTTGAATGTGACATTTGTATTCCCAATGATACTTTAAATTGCAGTCGACCGTATTTTCAAATATTTTCCAATTGCAACCCTTTGCACTTATCCTGTTTAAAATTGTAACTTTTTGATCGGAAGAGATTCTCAAAGATCTTAGAACTGCAACCCTTTGCAACCCCAGCAGGATTCGAAATTTTGTCATTTCTGACATCGTCGATAAAAATGTACTTTTCGCACCGTGACGAAGGCGAGACAGACGAAACGATTTAGTACGTCGATTGTCAACCTATCCTTTATTTTTCCCCTAAGTGTCATATGATCTCACATGTGCGCAATATTACCGCTTCGTATAATATTATCGCTCGGATTGCTTTGTATATGGAAAGGACGGGTTCAAATTGAATTCATTTTCTCTGGAACACCACCATCCGCCTCCGCGAACCCCAGAGCAGTCCTCGTTGCAGGATAGGACACAGAAACTGGTCCATTAAGCTTATTCGACTCCATTACCTCCACCGCTCTCACCTCTGTCGATATCCTTTCCGCTCTTTCGCTCGAGGCTTCTGTTTCACCGAGAGAAATATTCCGTGTCCATTTTACAAGCGACCGGCAGCCACCGTTATCGGTTTCTCGACGAAAACAGATTATAATCTTGCGATTATCTTTTATCTCCTAGAGTCTTGCCAACGACTCAAAGAACCAAAATGAGAAAGTCGTGATTTATGCTGTCATCTAAAATTACCTGGACGCGTAAAGGACAGTCGCAATGCTTGGGACACATCTTTTAGCTATTAAAATACATAGGATGAGAATTATGCAAGAGATTATTACATTAAATTATATTAAAATTAATATATTTAAGCAATCAGGGTTGAACAATTTTCTGTTAAAAACGAATCAATAAGAAACACTTTCTTGCGTTTGTATTTGTGTTCTTGTTAACAAAAAAAGAACTTTTAGGACATATTTTTGGTGTTTGCTTGGCGCAACTACGCCGAACACGACTTGTTTCTAATACTCATGAGAAACTTGTTTATAAACAGAAATAAAGTTGACAACAATGAAGTTGATGTTCGCAGTGCGTTATTGGGGAGAAAACTCACTGCCCCAACTTACAATTAATTGTTTCTTCCAAACAATTAATTGTTTCTTCCATTTCTGACCTTGCATGACCTTGAAGGTCATTGTATAGTACATGGATGAATTCGTCTTGACACACGCTTTCATACGACATAAAAAAATGTATAGCATTCCATTTAAAAAATTGAAGGTCACCTTCATTTCTATCAAAATAATGTAAATAAAACAAAAATGCATATGTCATTGTGTTGCGCATAAAAAACAGTACTATTTTTTCCTCTATCATTTTTTTCTAATATTTACTATTTACAAAAAAAAAATGCTGGCTAGTAATAGCGTGAACACCCTGTATAACTCACGTAAATTTTCATAATTTTGTCTTTAAAAAAATCACACGTGTAAAAACCCAATGGAATAAGTCCAGCAGCTTTCCTGCGAAAAATTCCTAAAAATTCGTACAAGAACTGCCCCGAAGATAAGAATATGTCTCAATGCACTGTTGTGATAAAAGGGTAGGGAATCACGATCATTCGTCGATCATCAAAGTTGCGGTTCGTCGACGAATGAATCGAGCGGGCACGGTGATCGTGCTTGATCGCAGAGTGTTTGCGAATCGAAGGTAACAAGTGGAAGAGAAAGAGACAAAGAGAGAGAGAGAGAGAGAGAGAGAAGGAGAGAGACAGAGAAATTGCGCTTTGTCGTCAGCCTGTCAGCCGCATCCGCGATTGTGTCCTTTGATCGCCTAACATCCCGCAAACGGGTCGTGCCGTGGCGGATGCGGGAGACCATAATCGAGATGAACTCTCGTGTCTATCCATCCATCCTCTCGCTAATGGTGGTTTTTCGTTGAGCAAACTCGGCTCGGATTCCTTACAAGGAAGACTTTCGAGTCGTCGAACACCGCCGACGGGTGCTCATGACCATTTTCCATATGACGGTCGCACACGTTGAAGTCCTTCTTTTACCCCATCGTCGACCGATCACGAAACGGAATGCAAAACGACTGAACCGAACTCGATTAAAGGGTAACCACGATTTATCGAAAGATCGTTTATCGAAGGTAGAGAACACTGACCCTGTCGCATTCCTATCGAGCCCGGCACGGATTCCCGCTTGATCCTCGAACCTCGCGCGCAATTTGCAGTGCTTTCGCAAGATAAGGAACTGCTCGCGTTAGCCGGGAGGCAAAGAGAACCACGAATGCTCCGACGATGTCTGCGAAGAGGTTCTGTTATTGAATTTCTATCGTGCGAGCTCTGGCTCCTTTGATGTGTTCGAGTTTTCCTTACAGGAAAATCGGAAATCGAGACCGGCTAGTTGCTCCGAGACGATCTTGACTCCCCAGGGTGTCGTGATTGTTTTCGAGCCCTTCTTTTCACCCCTATGTTGTTCTAGCTCTTGATATTCAGTCAGTTTTATGGAAAATTCATGCTAAGTTTCGGTACTCTGCGCGGGTGTAGAAAAATCATTATGTGTATCGAGAATTATTTGACCTATATTCCACTCCAATTGAGCAATTATTTATTTAGCTAACGAATGAATTGATTCTTTACTTTATATTTTCTCTCACAAACATAAATACAGTAAATATTCGATCTGTGAAACCGGGAACTATACGATCTAAGAGAAACGAATATCCACTCCACTGTGGGGTATACTGTGTTGTACAATTTGTGGAAACGATGTTTATTTTGTATAAAGATCCGCAGTCCGGGGATTTAACAGAAGTCAATCACAGTCAATGATTGTATAATTATTAATACAGCAATCCTATACTTTGTTGATCGATGCTAGAAGATATTGAAGATTGTTAATGTTATTAACCAGATAGAGATCACTTTTCTCCGACCTAAATTCCACTTCTGCTTCGAATCGATTTTTGTCGAAGCCAGATTTCGCGGTGGGAGATTAAGGGGGTAGTCGCTGGCAAAGGGGGAGATTAATTAATCCGTCGGGCGATTCCCGGTGATTAATAAAACGGTTAATTAACGAGCTACCGATAAAAATCCTCGAGGACGGCGTGGCAACAGGGACGCAACGTGATACATGGCGTCGGATATCGATCGCGTCGGACTTCTTTCGTGCGAGAGAGCTCGGATTAAGCAATCCCCTGTCGCTTTGTTTTGCATCACGTACCGTAAACACCTACAACTGCTCCCGTCACTCAAGTCTCGTTGTTTTCCTTCAATTTCCCGGATATTAGTGCCGCCGAGTCCACACGGAGCTTGAGCGGGTTTGTTCGACGCGATTAGAGTGCATTTCGTGAGAAAAACGAGTAAAATGTAAAACAGCAGTAATCGCTGTAAATTATGCATTTATGGTAAAAGTAAGTAGGTTGAATTTAAAAAAAAAACAGTATCCATACATTAATCCTAACGTATTCAAATTATTAAAGAAACAAAGAAATTTCCATTTGGCTCCCGTCCATTATAATCGATGCAGAAAATTTGTATTTTGCACAAAGATCTGCGGTCTCTTTATCATCAATTTATTAAAAACATTAACAAATTGACACTCGCGTAACTCCGTCATTTCATAACGTTTTGCCATGGCAAAATGGAAAGGAGAAGCTGCAAGTTGTATGTGTAAGACTCGATAAAAGTGGAATTATTAATTTAATCCTCTCCAAAACAAACTCGGAAAGTTCACTAATTCGTACACGCTTTAGGATGGTCTCGTTTCCTCAACGCTGAAAACCTAACGCGTTAACGAGATTTTACCACGGTCCTCGATAATACCCCCGTTATTCGGTGAACCCTGTTCGCGGCGAGCAGCTCGATTAATCTTCCGTCCAACAATTTCCTTTAAGGTAATAGACCCACTCGATCAACGCGCGGAAACGCTAATTAATTTCGGTGTCGTTCGGTTATGCCTCGAAAGAGAAAATTTGTACAACGATCCGTCACCGTGATCCTTTGGATCGCGGTCTACTGCCGCGAGATTGCTTGACTCGATCCACTTAAAACTTGTTACGCTATGTACGACGAAATGAACCCAGGACTTGATGCTCTTCGCACATCCTGCGGAACTTCTTGAGGCGATGATAAATGCGCTGCCGGTGGTAAATGTGCCTATCGTCGTACTTTCGGGACCTCGAGGAATCTGCAACACTGAATATGCTGAGAATATCCTTCGCAATTTCACTTTTACTCTACTAAAATACACGTGGACATGGAACTCGGCGACTCTGTATGATGGGAACTCGATGAGGCAATAATAATTGGAGTATGCTTCTTGTTCGATTACTTATCTTAACGTCCTTGTAGCTTATGACAATTTGACAGATAGCAAAAGTTGAGGCACTTTGTTCTAAGTGAGAGAATAAAGAAACCCTATAAATATAATATTAGTCATCGCTACACTGTTTATACTCATGTTTTCAGCTTATAAAATTTCAGAAAATTGGAAAGTCACATTCTCTTATAATTAATAATCCCAATTTGCGTCTAGTTTTCCCAGCTCGTTCAATAAAAATTTGCTTCTCGTGTCAATGGTAATTAGTAGACAAAAACAAAATATTCTCCATTTATTGGGGGAAGCAGAAGTTAAATAAAAATTCATTTCATCCCCTAACAGTTCCTTCACATTGAAACTAACAAAACAATATTTTTTTAATTTTTCACTGGTTTATATTTCATCTGGACAATTGCTTCATAATCGCATAAAGATCCGCAGTCTGGTAATTAGACTCTTTGTTAGACTGCTTATGTTTGTGTCCTGCAGCCTACCAAAATTTGAAAGACAACCAGAAACCGAGCACTTTTGTTCAATCAAGAAAACAAAGTCCAGTCTTTTCAGTTGCGCGAATAAAAATTTAAATTTTCTCGGTCGCGGTCTCGTTTACGCGAATTCCCGCGGCACTCACCGCGATACAAAAGCACGGAGATACGGTGCGAAGGAACGAGCTAGGTTCGCGTTAAAATTCGCCGTTGCAATTAAGGGTTAATCCAGTCAGCGATGCAATCATCGCGAGACTGGGTCATCTAAATACAATCTGCCGGGTGGGTCTCTATCGATAGGCATCGTCGAAAAAGAAGACTTTCGGCGGTCGGTGAATGGTTTCACGGTGGCTCCGAGAGTAATTACACGCGACTGTAACAAATCAAAGCAGTCGAAACGAACAGGTAGGTTGGAATTATGACCTCGGGCAAGAAGGACGCGCGAAGGACGATTAAAAGGCGTTCGTTCGAGACTGTTCGAGACTGTTCGGCCTCTCCCAGGCTATCTAAAACATCGATCGAGGCCTTTCCGACGGAGCCACCGCGTGAAATCGCAACTTACGTGATCCTAACGAGTTTCGTTCCCCTCTCGACGGGCCTGACTGAAAGGTCAAAGACTAACTTTCGAGCCTGCCCGATTTAGAGTCCGTTTACGCTATCGATGAGCCGTCTGCGGACCGAATAGAATGAAGACACTATCGTGGCACGTATTGATTGCACATGCACCATTCTATAAAGGGAAGTAGTCCTGCGGGCAGTGTTGGGCAAATCTTATTTTAAATAATAAATAAACGTGTGATTTTATTTGCAAATAATAACTAAACTTGTTATTTAAATAATTCCATAAATAATCTATTTATTATTTCTTATTTGCAAATAAAAGTTTATTATTTGGATTGAGGTGGAAATCAATGTGCCAGTATTCGGGCTCGTCCGGAGGGCGGATTAATGAATGAAAATACAATTTAATTTATTATTTGTTAATACAAATAATAATTGAAAATTGTATTTGTAAATAACAATTAACTTTATTATTTTAAATAAATTCATTGAGACTTGCTCAAGTAAAAAATAATTATTTCTGCGTTTTATTTGAATATCCAAATAACAAATAACTTGTTATTTAAATAAATTTATTTATTGCCCAACACTGCCTGCGGGTATATGAATTGTACGCAAAAGCTTCAGTCTTCTTCCATCTTTCGCGTATAACGTCTTAGAATTATAAGTACAAACTTTTAAACGTTTAATGTGCCGAAAATCGTTTACAGGAATATTCTTAAATTCATATTTACGTTTTCTTAATTCGAAATTTCCTCTATTAATTTTTTCAAGACCGTAGTCTGATTATAATCTCCTTCTTCCGTCACAGTGAAATTTCGCGCAGAAAGTGGCCCGCACAGGGTAGCGTCGCACATTCAGGCTCATGTCAGCCTTCGCCCAAACGATAGTCGAGCAGCGTTAAATTTTCGATTTTCGATTTCGATTCCGGCGTTTAAACATCGACTGCGGAATTGCTCGGTAATTGTTCGTACAGGCCGTGCACGTTTCGCGAATCGACAGCGGCAGAGAAACGTCTCCGCTTCCACGCGTGCACACGGTCTGGGAATTCACCAACAGAAACGGAAACAGTAACGGCAACACAACTGTAGCCGAAGCTCGTGTTTCAAAACCAATGGGCCAGTGTGTGCGTTTCCAGGTTGTTGCGCGATCCCCAAATGGAACGCTCTTTGCAACCCCGGAAACGCGCCTGCCGGTTAATTCGCAGCCTCTGCGAACACCCACGCGAATTTCGCGATGTACGTGGCCTCGATACGCCGCTAACGTAGACCGAATGCACCTCTTCCAGCTCTATGCTCGTAAAGTTTTCCAGTCGCATATGTATTCGTGAAGCACGTAGGATACTATATGAACCTTCCTGAGCGATAGCAAATGTCAAGCACGAGGTCGTCGTTGATGAACTAGGCTCTGTGATCTGATTAAATGGCGGCGCTACGATTTATCTAAGCTGGTCACCCTGGATAACCTTGTCTGTGGTCCTTGTACCCTACTCATTCCGAAACATAGGATCTGACTCGTATTACGTGGTCGCAGTGGCGTCTGAAACACTTTGAGATCTCCTGTAATCCTTCGTGCTCATAAATCTTCTGTCTGAATCGCTGGTCTTATTTTTTGCTTCTGCGCGAGATGCTTCGAGTCTGTTCACATTGTTTAGATCCTTTCTTTTCTACCGCAAAAATCTATATCAGTTAAATACAGAACTGCGAAGACATTGTACGAATTCGTGAATATTGCTGTGTTAACTATTTTAATGCACTTGCAGTCAAAAGTTATAAGTTGATTACATAGAATTCTGTACTTTATATTAAATTGTACAACTGTTTGAATAGAATATCGTACATTACATTAAATTGTATAACTACATTGAATAGAATTCTCTACTTCGTTAATGAATAACAAAATATACGGAATGTACACTACTGTGCAAAAGAAGGAAGCACCCGGCCATATTTAATAGAAAAGCGTAAAATATCGAATAAGAGCACAGCAAGTTTTGAAAAAGAATGATGCCATAGCATGCTTGCCAGCTGCTCACTAATCGCAGTTGAGCACTGATAAGAGACAGCAAGACCTAAATTATTAGAAAAATGGACGCAAGGATGCACTCGCTTCCGATTACACCAGATCCGAAGGAACATCCTTTTTCGCCTGCGCCAGGCCTCGTTATCCTCTCGATACATAACGAAACACATCGCGGAGGGTTCGTGGTTCCCGAAAGATCGATAACGCGCGACGAACTCGACTTTCCACTTCCGGAAATAGCGTTCCGAGCCGCCTCTACTCGCTCGGCGACGTAGGCGCAGGTTTTAGCGATCCCAGGTTGGAATACTCGGTTTTAATATGCCGGGATATACCGTTTCACGGAAAATTGAACGACCTAGTTTGCGGAGGAAAGGCGAGCCGAAACCGGGAATCTGGTTTGAAACGGTTTCGAATGTTTACGACGATCCAGGAACGCAAGATGTGCGCGGAGGAGAAGAGGAAGAGCTTTGGACGATTTCCAAGGCTGATGCATCTGAATACAAGAGCCTCGGGTTCCAACTGCATCCAATAATTACATTTTTCAATTCCCGTCTCACTTGCGATTGGAAATACGACGAAGACGAGTCAGAAATTCGACAAATTCTCAATTTTACTCTGCCAACTCTATTATCAAACTCACAATAAAAACAATTTTCTTGATTTTCGTCAACTGTCTTCTCTTAGTTATTCCATCCTAATGCAACATATCCTCGTACAAGATATACAAATAAAAATTGCCACTAAGTTAAATTCTCCAAACAAAATTAATTGAACTATCTTTTTGTAAAATTTAAGATCGCGGTCGTAACACAAATGAATCTTAGAAAGTGCATAACTTTCCTCTGCTAAATCGTTTAAATATTTCACGAAGGAGGTACAGCGTTATCAAAATATTTGAACGATAAAAATGGATAACGAAAGAAATTATAATGAGCGTGTGGAGCGAAACGAGCGATCGCCGTTTATTTCAACCACGTTAAACACCTCGAGCAATTACTGCGGAGTTTTAATTAATTATCCGAGCCACGACGAATACGAGAAACGTCATATCTGAAGATCCGCGGAACGGTTTGGTACTTTTACGACATCCTCGAGCAAAGCACGAAGCGCGAAACGTGCTTTAAAGCTTGGCGGAGGAAGAAGTCTTTGGCCGACTTCCAACGCTGAAGTTCCCGAGCCTCGAGTTTCAACGGAGTTCGTTAATTGCGTTTTTCAATTCTCGCCTTTTTTGTCAAATGGAATCGGAGGAACGACCTCGTGCAATGGGAATATGTACGTGTGGGAGGTTTGATCGAAAAACGGGTCGAGCTATTTCCATCCGTCGATGGTTAAAACAATCGGAAAGCCGTACGGGTAACAAAGGAGAAAAAGAGAAAGCCAGAGGTCACGACTGCCCCGAATACATACGGACAACTGTTTGCTGTTTCGAAGCCGTCGTTTTAAGACTTTAAGGTACGACTTCGGCGTCCTTATATAAGGGTCGAGGCTCTCGGGGGGCTCGTGAACGCGACCGAGCTTTTTTCGAGCAAGGACGCGCATCTAGGACGATTTATACAGGTAATGTTCGACGAGATGGTGCGATAGTAGGCGGACGGAAATATCAGAAACTGTCGAGCAAAATTCATTACTTTCTTAAAGGACAAAATATCTTACTTACTGAAACACGCGCAAGATCTAAATTAACCCTTTGAACTTGGAGCTTTCACGTGAAAACCAGGCATTCCTTTCAATCCAGAATATTTCGTAATTTGTTCAAGAAGAACTTTAGTAATGTGATTAATTAATTAATGTAGAATATCACAAAATTTAATCATGAAAGACAGAAATGAATGGGCGTCTAATAAAAGGACTCTAGGTAGGTAGACGTCACCTTTATGTACAAGTCATTTAGTGTGGTGCAGCACCGTATTCTATATAAAATATAAAATATATTTTATATAAAATATACAAAGTATTTAATTGACTTTTACATATATTGTTATATATTTACATATAACATTCACTAAAAGCATAAACACCTTAACCGATCTTTTAACTCACAAAACAAATTGGTTTTTTCAGTCCTAAAATTTAATTCGACAACAATTTTTCAATTGTATTACTAATATTTATTAATTCAGCATTTCTTCAATTATATTTATAATTGTTATTTGTCACCACGAAATGACGTAAAGAGAGTTATACGATCAACTGGCTCATAGCGAGAACATCTTATCTTATACTGATATATCATATTATGATATGATAATTAAAAATCCCTTGTTCGAACCTACGATAGACTCGTGCGCCGCACACGAGTATAGTAATCGCGTGGTGCAAAGTCAGACCGATGTCCCCGAAATTAAGTCCTCCCGCAAAGGCTCACCGTGGAAAGAATTCAGGAGCGAGGAAATTGTGGCACTCGACTCGAAAATGCCGTTTTCACTCGTTCCCAATATTCACATCGGGGCGACGACGCCCGTCTAACGTTATTGCTTTCGGGAGGCCATGCAGAGGGACAGGGGTGGAAAACTGGGGTTGCGAAGACAAAGAACCAGGGGCAAATAGCGCTTTCGTCTCCAGCAGGTGAAAGGTCAATTCTCGCGTGTCAATATTGAACTACACGCTCCGCTATCACACTACTTTTTTCCTCGAGAGACAAAGGGCTATTCTTAGGCCCTGCCCCTTCCACGGGAAAAGGTGCACCACTCCGGGATCATGTTTGCCCGTAACAGTTTCTGTCCACTTTCGATCTGCACTTGTCAATTTGCGAAAAGTCAAGACTTTTAAATTGAATACCTTGACGCGAGACCTTCGGAGAAGACAAGTTTCTAGTAAAATAGTTGGAGAGTTAGAATTGTGTCCGCTCATGTTTTACTACAGATTTCATGTATTTGAGACAAAAATAAGTTAAAGTTTCACTGAGGGACTAACAATTTTCAACTTCTCTGAATGCGATATTATGCAATTCGACGAAAAAATAATACAACTTTAAATTGTACTGCGAGGAATACAAGAGCTAATTTAGATCTAGCGTATTCATTCCGCGTATCATATCCGCTACGATGATGATGGTTAATCCAGGTTTGCTGGAGTCCGTCAGATCCATTTGACAAAAATCAGGCAAAAACCGTTCGTCAGAGGACTAAGAAGGAAGCCAGCTGTTAATTACGGCCGTAAAAAATTGTCAAAGGAGCAGATTGGAATTCGGTGTTGATGTTTGCGATTGCCACGGTGCCGACCGAGGTATTAGGCCGTGGGAAAGAGGAAAATTAGAAAATCGGGAAACGCCAGAGGCTGCGAGCTTTATCCAGCGAGCACCGGATCGCGCTGACTAACGTACACGGTGCCGAGGCTCGCAGACTTTTTGCATAAAACCACCCAGAAGCGACGAAGCTGATATTTTTCGAACGGAGCCGGAAAGGCGCGTGACTCGATTACGGGATATTTTAATCGCGATTGAACGTGCGCAACCTGGTTACACGGCGGAACAATTCTGTTTCAGATCGAGAGGAACATGTCGGTCGAGATAAGAGCGGGTCGACCAACAATGCCAACTATACCGCAATCAAAGAGACCGACGATTTTAGTGTATCCAACAGGTGAGCGAATTAACGTGTCGCAGTCGTGTTATACCAAGTAAATTGCAGCCGGGCAGCTCCATTTTCCATGAAATCTAAATCAATTTTGCGTGACAGTGCCGAACTGCTTTGAATTCGTTGGTTTTACGAAGTCAGCCACAAGTAATTGAGAATTTGTTGAAACTGTTATAGAATTAGAGAGCAGCTGTATGTTTTATATTTGTTTATAAAATTGACAAAAAAATGTATTCCACAGATTCTGCAGAAAATCTTTGCAGGCTCGATAATCGTAGGTTATTCGCTTTGCTTAATAAAATAGATTTCGCAGTACATATTCTTATTTATCTAATAAGTTTTCTGAATTCCAAGTGAGATTTCATAACTTTTCCTACAAGTAATATTCCTTAATTCTATCACTCGTGGTTTGATATAACAAGTGATAGTTTAATAATTATATTCATAATTGATATTTATTTCTTGTGTGGAGAAAATATAAAAAAGGAATGGACCACCGGACGTGACGCTTTTCAGTGTTTGTCATTTTTGTCATATAATAAATGCATAAAATCCGCAGTCTGTTTATCAAATTATACAAGAATTTGCACTATGTTTAGGAGCTTCGATAACGATGCTATGAGTTTAGAAACGATAATAAAGTGTGCTTCGGAGGAATCCAGCACGTTCGACTAGTAACAAGGCTAGCTTATGGGTGCTGTACGCCGCAGTTCTCCACATAGCTGATCGATGCAACATATTGAGCCGGGAAACCGTGCACCTGCGGGCACGTTAAGTTATTCGACGATATTCGGAGCCCGGTGGAACGTAATTGGCACCGTGAAACTCAGCCGCGTCGATGTATCTACATGTTGCGAAAAAAGGAATTCCCTTCGATCATAGGTGGAAACGTAAGAAAATCATGGTTTTTCCAGTGACTCCAGAGAGCATCATCATACCGATAGTCTCGTGCATCTTGGGATTCCCTTTGCTGGCGCTCATGGTGATCTGTTGCCTGAGGAGACGAGCGAAGCTTGCGAGGGAACGAGCCAGGAGGAGAAACTGCGATTTGGATCACGGGGCGCTGAGCCTTGTTCGCTTCAGTCCCGTTCATCGCTTAGGTGAGTTTTAAACGCGGCGACGTTTTCTTGTCCTCGTTCATCGACGATTACCGTTCTGCCAAGGTGAAGATCCACCTTTATGCGAGTTCTAACGCGGAAACTTTCTGCGTCCATGAAACTGTTCCCGAGAGTACCAGTTCGTTACTTTTACCGAACTCAAGTTCAACAACGGGGTGGTAGGGAATGGTCAAAATTCGCGTAGTTCTAAAATGGTATCAAATCTGTAGATTCCAAGGAATTGTAACAGCTGTGCGTGTAGAATAGGAAACTGTTTGGAAAAGTAGATGCAGCTGGAGGTTGTTCACGTTGAATGATTGTGACCTTGGAAAAAATTCATGAAAATCGATCAATCTTTCAGCGTTTACATGAGGCAGCTCCCACAACACGTTCGCTACCTTCATCGCAAAAGTGTTTTATTAAATACACCGGAGCTCCCTCGTGAAATGCTAAAACAATTTACTAGAAGAAAGTGATAGACTGTCCGAATATTACGCTGCGTAGTTTCAACAAAAAGTAAAGGACTGTCGAAAAGATTGGGACACGTCTTATTTTTTAGTTATAAAATTTCATAAGGCGAGAGTTGGAAAGGTATAGTTGCCAGTTATATTTTCGCTGCAGAAGGTATAATGATAGCGTTAACGGATAAAGAGTTTTAGCCAAATTTAGAAATTTTGCCATGTCAGTTTGAACACCCCAAGAACTCTGAAAGTAAGTAAGTATTGAAATGAAGTCAAAATGCTTTATATTCGGTGTATATTGAGTATTCATTTCTTAGGACATATTTTTAGCGTTTGCTTGGGACAGTTACACTGACCGTGACTTGTTGCTTCTAAAGCTCGTGAAAAGTTCGTTTATAAACAGAAATAAAGTTGACAACCTTGGTGTTCCCAGAGTGCGTTAATGTGGAAGAAAACACTGTCCTAACTTATACGGTGTGCAACCTTTACGACAGCCCCTTACATAAAGTGATGTGATTCTGCTAAAGTAGACTGCGAAACTGTGAACGTCACATATCTGTGACGACGGTAGCGAACGTATTGAAACGTCTTCTTACATTTTGCGATGACGATGGAAAGCGGTCACGGGATATTTGTATTTTAGCACCCCCGGCCTCATTAACAACCTGAGCAGCTTCCGTGGTCCCGCGTTCCTACTCAGTCGCTTCGGAACACCCACGTGCGCTTGAATGCGTGCAAATTCGTGGCATTGCGTTCGTCGACGATTCCGTAAATGGTACTCGCATATGCACATAAACGCGTGCGGATGCACAGGCCGCGATATCAACATATAAAGAGAGCGGAAGAGGCATTAAACCAGATTGAATGTCGTCCTGAATATCCCAGTTCATGCGTCGATTCCAGAATGCTTGAAATTCGCGATACATACTGCGATCAAGCGCGGTTTTATCATTCGACGAAACGAAAATGTTTAATCTTCTTTCGAGCCGTGTTGCGAATGTAAACGACGCGACACATCGCGTACGGGGGCCGCGAACGCTTTTATCGGTTTCCTATAAATTTTGATCATCGGTGCTTCGTCTAAGTTCCCGTGGCACTTCGGACACAATGATCTTGACGCGATCGTCTCGTTAATTCCCGGCGATATAGAAAACACGATCCGCCGCCATTTGTTGAGCAATCGACGCGATACGCGGACCGGTAAAAATATCGTAAACTTATACTGTTACGCCGTTTAAGCGAGACTCGAAATACTGTTATGATATCGACCGAGGCTCTTGAAATGGCTGCGAATGAACTGCGGATTTCAAGCACTGGTGATAAAAGAGAGTGCATCGATTGCGGACCAATGAAACGTATCATGAAAACATTGAAAGAATTAGAGATAATGTTGGTTGTTCGTAAATTGATTACTATTATTTATTAAATCATGCAACTGATAATCGTCCATTTTCTCGATTAAATTAATTGAATTATGCGCTACACCATTCAGGAAAGAAATAAATGTCTATGTAGAATCTGTACCATGCATACAATTATTATTTTGCATAAAAATCCGCAGTCCAGTTGTAAAGACCCATTATTCCGAATAAGTTTCACGAAGATGTGATATTTCCAGCTGCCACCTGTTCCAGTCACTTTTTCGGTTCCATATCGGTTTTGAAACAGTTCCAGGATGGATTCCCGTATCGACGTTCGCGTAATTGATATCGCTAATTACTGTAGCTATAAATCCCTACGTGTATGCACGATTTTTACAAAATTATTACAGAAGAAGAAACATTTTTCCACGGTATACATTTCTAGTAAATCTTTCAGTTGAGTAAAGCAGCTACACATTTTTCATGTTCATATATATTATGAAATTATTTCCTCTCGTGTATAACGAACTCAAAGGACCACATCGATATTCGTAACATATTTTCCTGTGTATCTTTATACATATAGAAATAAACGAATCAATAGAATGTCGTGTTGTTCGACCATGATATGCTTCATTGGCGAGTAGTGGGAGTTCAGAATAAACTTTACTGCAGAAAATAGACGAGAATCGATTTTAGAACCGTTTCAGAATCGATGTATGTAAACAAAAATAGATAGCAGTTGGAAAATCTATTTCAAATAAAAGTTATTTCTAACTGTTTTAATCAGAACTTCAATAAATAACAGTTCTACACAGTGTTTTGTGGAATCGTTTGAAACCCTGCTACTTCCAACAAGAATTAACGTAAACCAATGCCTCTATAAACGGGAAAACCATTCGTAACGTAGATTTAAACCGGTAAAATGGACTCCGATAACTAACAATGCTGAAATGAACAGTGTCGATGCTGAAAGAACTAAAATACATGTCCCTTATTTCATTCTATCCCGTCAAGCGCAGCGTCTAAAGAGGATTTAGGTAAAGCATTTTCATGGTTTGTTGCTTGATTTCGTCTCTAGAGACGGTAGCATTTTCTGAGAACCGGCGCGGTTCGTTTTCCTTAAATGCACATGCATTCTGTCCGCCGCCGTCGCCGCTGCTGCAGTTGCATACTCGGCATAGAATTTAATTAAAGTTTCGCCAGAAAGCCGAAAAGGTACGCGCATTAGAGAGAACGGGAATTAATAGCCGTGGCGAGAGATGATTGGTCGCGGAGAATCGGCGCTGATCTGCATCGAAATGCGTTCTTCGTGATTGAACCGGGTCGACGTGGGTTTCAGCCCTTCGCTATACGTTTTCAGCTTCTAGCTCTTCGTGTTCCCGATGCAAAAGCATGAATCAAATTAATCGATATCGTGAACCGCATGTAGCTGAATCTCGACTCGAAATTCGCTCTGCAAGCCTGGCAATGTACGTTTCACTTTATCTCGCATACGACTGTATTCTAACTACCATAATAGCGCGGCAGTCTTATATCGTTTTCGTACGGGGTGCGGTATTTCAAATGTGTCACATCTCGTTCGCTGGCGATGATGCAAACAATTGCATCTGATGAACATTATTTGGTTTCCTGGAGCCTGCAATTTATCTAATTTTGTGGAACCTGAGCAAGGTCCATTTCAACATTATAAATATATAATATATAACATTCTAAATATTATAAAAGTCGTTCGAGGCCATTCAAGGTCGACTGCAATGACGAGTTTCGCCCGATTCATTTCTTCCATCATCGATAACAAGCGAGATATTCAGGTGACCTGTTTTAAATACTCCGCTCTGTACACGTTCGAGTGCAATTAGTATTCCTGCTGCGTTCTCGCGCTTTTATTCGCGGGTTTGCTTGATGATTCGAGTTCTTCTTAATACGTCTAGGGTACAAATTAATTCGTGGCCCTTGCAACTAAACAATTAGAATCCGTCTGGTTTGGTTCCTGTCTCTTGCAATCAATGCAGACAATTTTTATTCTACATAAAAATCCGCAGTCTATTCATAATAAATATAAATGCAACGTCATTCGTTTGATGACATTTGTAAAGTGCCAGAAACTCCACTCGAGTAATTAAGGTTTTCTGCGAACGACAGAGGGCAGCGAATTAAATTGTACAGTGAACAAGATGAAGTATTCTGTTCCACGGGTAGTTATAATTTTATTTCTGTGTAACAGTGGGAATTGATCGTCCAACGAGAGCAGTGTCGCTACGAAGCGATCGAGATTCCCGCACGTTTCCATCGTTGGAATTGGATACGGTGGTTGAAGAGAGATCGGATCCTGAACAGAGCACCGCACTAGAACTCAGCAGTCCAGACTAGCATCCAGTTTTGGTACCGCCCAGGTTGAACTTTTGCTCACGTCCTCTAACACCAGTAAATCATAATTCATCTTTAGCCGCAAATATCTTTTAAACGGCCCGCCGAAAGCATAGAGCGCCAAGGAATCTAGCTTTCCTTCTGCTGACACGACGCTATCGAGCGAAATTTCACTGCGAACGCATGTTCTGAACAGTTCCTACATTGCCGACATCGGATCACGTTCTGTCGGAAATTAGGAGATTCCCACTTTGACGAGACACTGGCATTGGCATCTTCATAACAAAATTTTCGGTACATTTTTTAAATAAATCATTTTTAAAAGACTCGTTTACGCGCGATTGGATTCGAAAAGCTTTTCGTTGTACTTCATTTAATTACAAAGAAGTTAAAGGAAATATACATATACTATTGAGGGCTGTTTTCACCCCTTTAACATAGATAGAAGATTGTTAATAAACAGAATATCTGACAAATATATTTTCAAACTAATAGGAAATATTTATTGACATCCAGGAAACATAAAGACATTTTTCTTGCGAGCAGAAATACTAATCTTATGTACCAATTAATTACGATGAATCAGAGCGCTTAACACGTTGATCTACGTGATTTACTTGACCTTCTGCAATATTTAATAAAAAGTCTTTCCAATATATTGTAATAAAAATTAATTTCTACGTCACCCACATATCAACGTGACAATCAATGAGACCGTAAAAGAATGTAACAGATGTTTTTTCATAGACGTTAGAGTAGAGAGACTCTGTGATACTCCATTCTCTAATGATCAATCATTTTGTTTTTCAGGTCTCCCCGACCAGCGAAATCGGCGGTACCACTGCCTGTAGATCACAGTCCATTGTGGACGGCTTTGACGCGCGCGAATTCCGCGACGTCTGTTCTCGGAGACACCTAGCAGGAGGTTAATGAGGGCGGTTACATCGAAGCTCTCGTCCTCGACCTACCGATTATCTACTGAACATTTCAACGAACGTGTCCACTTCAACAGAGTCAAGATTTGTCTGCGTTCGATTCAAAAACCACTGGACTGTACTAGGAAAAGTGCCACAACAGGAACTAGTTTCAAAGAATACACGCGCTGCAAAACAGAGAAAGAATAAACTATCAAAACTGTAAAAACGCGTCCGAGACGCGCGACGTAAAAGAACTAAATTTTTTACCGGCATACTTGTTAAGCACGCTATAGCCACCCCGCTTTTTACATGACGAAATACGTGTACGCTACGAGTGTGTTAATGTAAATACAAATTTGTTAACATCGTGTACAAAAAAGACAAAAAAAAGAAAGAAAGAAAAATAAACGATCGAAGTATATAAATAAAGCATTATAAACAGTAGTATTGCGTACGCAGATTCACTGTCCATTTTGCGAACGAAATTCGTCAACCTATGTATTATATATACATATCGAGCATTGGCTATTTCAGTGGTACTCTCATGTCTGTATCATTTAAACTAATTAATCCTTATCATTTAGTGTTTCTGTGTATTGTCCTATTACGTTCAAACGAATTATGTATACATTCACACGATTCTCACGATATACAACTTCCAAGGCCTGAGCACAACATAGTAAAAGTAAATTATGCACAGTGAACAGTGTGTATAATGCACGTGAAAGTCTTCCAGAATAAATGACTACACCACTATGGTCCAGTTACTTAAAATCCAGGCGTCGCTCGTCCCCTTTTAGCTGCCTTTTTGAGTTTGTTCACTTTTTTGTCCTTTTTTCTCTTCATGATATTCTCTTGCCGTTTCTCCTGCCTTTCCCGGATTCCCTTTTGAACGGTCTCTAGCCTCGAATCCCACTTCTTGGTACTGTGCTTCTTTTTTTGTTCCTTTCTGTTTATTGTTCGTTTTAACAAGTCAGGATCATCCTTCACCTAAAAAAGAATAGAGTGATATAGATACACAGATACAAAGCTGTGAAAAGACTAAAATTTATTTCAATATTTTCCAATTACTTTTTCTCCACTGGCTTTCGCTAAAACAGCGTTCCAGGCTTGCTTCTCTTTCATTTCTTGAGCCTTTTCTGTTTCACCCGACTGCTCCATTTCCTTCAACTTCTCTTTGTTCTGTTTCAATTGGAGTAAAATCTTCTTCGGATCCTTTGCATTTTTGGGTGGTTTCTTTTTAGTTCCAATTTCAGAAAAATCAAATTTGCTAAACACCATTTTTCCTTCCGAATTAAATACAGGCTTAGGCCTGGGGATCTTTGGCACTTCGCCGTCTTCCTTTTTGATTTTAGACCCTCTTGTTGCGTTTTGCTCTGTTTTCACAATTTTTCTTTGCATTATGCGCTCTTCTCTCTTTGACATTTTTTTCATTTTATTCTTCAAATTTTTCTTCAACTGTTTATCTTTGTAACCCAATTTTCTCACGTTTCTCAAACCTTCGAGTTTAGCGTGTAATTCTTCAAAGGTATTCGCTCTTTTTGCTTTTCCAATGCCTTTCGGAAAACCTTTAGCTTTGGTAAAAAAAGAACATAATCAAAATCGGCAAATAACGAACGATACGAGAATCGTATAAATGTTACAGGGAACCTACCTTTCGACATGGTTTTGACATTATGTGTTACGACTTTACTGTTTTCGTCTGAAATGAATAAAAATTTATTTTTGTTATCGTAGTAAACATTGTATAGATTTCAAAGGTTATGCTATCGTTTTATATTTTTACCTATTTTTGATTGAGGAAAAGGTATTTTCGAAAATATATTTGTAATAAATTCGTTTTCCTGTTCCAACAATCGTCTGACTAGATTCTTGTCGAATGGCTTTGACATTTTTAACTGCATATTTGTCGGAACGCACGTGTATAACAACAAAATAAATAACACAACGACTCACAAATAGAGACACGTTTCCAGCTTCGAAAAACCAGAGATAGTGTAGAATAGGTTAGAAATTGCACTCTACTGCGCAGACTCATAAACAACTGGCACCTTGCGTCTTTGTAATAATCACACAACAGCACACAATTAATTACTAGGCTAGTGCGTATAAAATGTCCAGAATAAAGCTCTTGTTTATTATATCTTTCTGTTAATATCTACAATTCATATTCGAACAAGAAAAGGTTAAAAATGTCTGCTACGCTACGTATAGTATCAAAATAAGTGACTTTGTGCTCACGCACGGGGCTTACAAGAAATAGAAAGCAATTAATTTCTCTTTCTTAAACAAACCTAATTTATTTATTGGACGTTTAAAGAAGTCCCTGGATTCTAAATCATGTCAGCGTAAAAATGATGTAGGTTCTGATCCAGGCTAAGAGATGATGCAGGTTCTGATCCAGGCTAAATGATGCAGGATCTGATCCAGGCTAAAAATTAGCGTGAATAAACTGGTCATAGATAACGCTTCAAATAGAAATCAATTATAATGTACTACATCACTTGATACAATGCTTTAAAAATTATATATTTTTTGTATTACATTTAAATACACGCAACGAGCACATATCGCACATATACATAAACAATGCTTCCTCAATTAACATCTGTAGTCTTAGAAAAATACGGACATGCTCACGTAACAGATACTTGTTAAAATTCATTTCAATTTCTAATGCATCCCTGGCTGAGAAATCAATATAATGGACTACATCATTTAAGATAACCATTTACAAATTACATATTTCTTGTATTAACGTAAAAAACACGCAATGAGATGTACAATAAATTTAACAGATATGAGAATATATCTTACAGACACAAATGTAGTCTAATTAAAATGAATAGTTAAACAGAGAGTATAAAATTAATGTCGCAAATTAATATTATCATTTACATGAAAAATCCTTCCTCAATTAACATCTGTGGTCTTAGAACAATAAGGACATGCTCACGTAACAGATACTTATCGAATTTCTTTTCAATTGCTAACGCATCCCTGGCTGACATGAAATAAGCATGACAGTACCTTATTTCAGTATCTGGCACTTGCTTTATAAAAGTTATGCATATTGGATGATAATCTTTAAAAAGAGTTAATATCTCTTGTACCCCTAAATTGGGATCAATATTTGCTATAATTACTTCTTGAGCTTGAACAATTGTCTTTTTATTATTGTATGTTAGGGAAGGAATTTCATCTTCGCTAAGAGAATTCACCACTTTCATTGAATTATTGTCAGAAAATACAGAACTGGTCACAGAGTTACTCCTTCTTTTGTTAAACTGTTTCATTTTTAACAGTTGTATCAAATTTGACGCTGATGAAATAGAGGATTCACGATCACTGTCTCTTTTATTGACCAGATCATCCAAAACAGATTGCTTGTCATTTTGTAATTTGTTTCTGAATTCTTTGGGATCAACGAGACTGGGTGTCTTCGTTTTCTGCTTTTTGTCAGTAAAATTTTTTTTCACGGTGTTGCTGCTAATTTTGTTTTTATGTTGCAATATCTTGATGACCTTATTATTCTTGAAGCCCTTCAGGCAATTTATAGTGTCTTCTAAATTTTGATATCGTATAAAACATAAACCATATTGACCATTGCGAGCATCTACAGACATAGTTCCATAAACTGAAAACATGCTCTCGATTTCGTCTATACTTAATCCATTATAATTCGGGAAATGTATCACATACGAATCACCTCTTCTATCGTAATACTTTTCATAATCCATATTGGTATATAATTTTGGACACTGTTCCAGTACAAAAATAAAAAAATTCTTTCGTTTTGACACTGTGCTATAATCGCGTTGTTTGTTTCGTTTGTTGGTTATATCGTCCACGAGCACAGTATACGTTTCATTCCATAAACTTTTGTACCAATATAACTTTGTTCCATCAACCGTAAGAAAATATTGTACGGCAATACGATATCTATAAATACAAATTCGATGCTTATATTACAATTTATTAAAAATTCTGCTGAGGAACGAACCTCGCTCGGACGTTGCACAGTACCGTATTTACATGTATACATGCACATATATGTGTATGGTCTAAGGGTTGTGTATGGTTGAGAGTTGAGATTGGAGATACGTATAGATGTCACTGAAACGCAGCCTGAAATACCTCAAAGTGCACCCATCGTAAGGATAACTCGTGAAATTCTAAAATACTAAATACCGCGTAGGGTACTTACTGAGTACTTACCCACTTGACATTACTAGAATCTAACTAGATTTTGGGTCGAAACATGGGTTCGCGGGCATCGGTTATTTGTCCTTATGCGAGCATATTTTGAACTGCACAAAAGTTCATTCGATAGAGGAAACTGCACTGTGGTCCATCATATCAGTCAAAAAAATAAAACATAGTTGCCAATTGTTTTATAGTAAAATAACTTCCTCCGTTTCGAGTGACAATTACCTTTATTGTAATAAATTACTTCATCGCGTCTAGAATTTTAGATAAAACAAAACTAAATAATAAATATCATACGTAGAGCCTTGAAACATTTAATTTCAAGCGAGAATGTAATTAAAAGCAAGGATCATCGAACGTTACAATCGTCTGTTCATATTTTGCCGCGCAACAAAAATGGCCGACCGTGCAGCCATCTTTGCGGTACGGGCCTGCGCACTGGCGGGTCGTAATTTACATTTCCCGAGCCCAAAGTCTCCTTGTTTTACCTGCACAGTGTTCACAAAGTAGGCAAGATCGCGCTGAACCGTTCAGTTTTGGCTATTTTTTCGGCAAGTTTTCGCGCGGGAGCAACGTGTACGCGTGCGAAATTGAATGGCAACGGCGATGGAAAAAAAAGAAGTAGAAATGGGCGGAGTTTGCGCCTGTGGTAATAACACGTAAAGGACGTGGTCGGTTGGTTCGAAGGATATTCTCACAGGATTGCGATCAGAATTTCCACACGGTGTGGTATCTCGAGGAACAGGTGTTGGAAGCTAGTGGAGATTCGAGATTCGAGAGGTGTTCGCGATACAGGTTAAGGAGAACGCGGCTACGAAAAGGCGGCGAGGTCGCGTCGTAAATAAAGTTGATGCGCACGCGGACAATCCACGTGAGACAGAGAGAGAGCTCGGCGAGTGGATTGGTCGGACGAGGAGCGCGATGAGTCGGGCGTTCTGATTGGCCGACGGCGGCTGTTATGGCCGCCGATTAGCGCACGCACGCACAAATACCGAGGCGACCACGGTGCTTCGCACACGGACGTACGACGCGCGCGTGCATCAGGCCAGGAGCATAGCAGTCGCTCGCGGTCGAGAAGAGTGAAAAGAGCGACAGACAACGGTCGGTCCGCGCGTTGCCTTCTAAGGCGGAGGTAGAGTTGGTGTGTGACGTCGTGCGTGCGCGGATGGCTCGAGGAACGCCGCCGATTTTCCTCAGCTTCGACCGAGTATCCTTGCCGAGCGTTCGAGAGACCGAGTGAAAGGAGAGTGTGCATGCGGGCCGGCCGCCGCCGACGCCGTGACCGTCGACACGAAACCGCGTATACGTAAAACTCGACAATCCGTCAAGTCCGAAGCTGCCCGAAGCAGCACCATTTTCGTCATCCTCTTAGCGTGTATACCGTGGAAAGGTAAACCTAGAGAGAGAGAGAGAGAGACCACGATTATTTTATACTGGAAGGTGTTCGGGTAGCCCGTGTTCACGAACGAGCAGATACAAAGACAAAATAAAAAAGGATATACGAAGGGCACCGGGAAAGGTAGCGGGAGACGGAGATAAAAAAAGAATCAGACACGAGCGAGAAACGAAGACGCGAACGCGGAGTGCGCGCGCGAGAGAGAGAAAGAGAGACGGCCGAGAGAACCGATCGGAAAAGAGAAGGCGAGAAGAGAAGCGAGTTAAAACGCCAAACGAGATACGTAAGAGACAAAGGCCACGGCGGCATAACCTCCAAAACGACTGTGGCGATATATCGTGCCCGCGCGTTTCATCGGACCCCTCCGTGGTTTTCGTCATCTCGCCCGACGATCACACATTCGATATTCCCATTATTTACGAGAGATTATATTTTTACAATGTGCATGCCTGCCGCTGTTGCTGCTACTGCTGCTGCTGCCCGGAGCTTCCATATACGAAGTGTCGCACGAGCGAGATAGAGAGAAAGAGCACGTGTATGCGACGTATTTTCAATCGAAGGTATACAGAAAAAAAAAACAAACAACGCACAGGAATCATCGACGTCGTTTCAAGAGTGGACGAGCGGGACGGTTGTTTGTATGGTCGTGTTTTTCCGCGACACCTGGTATACGATATATAGACCGTAGTCCGCGAGTGTTGTCTACTGTGTAAACGAACTCGACATTGCGTCGACAACGAGGAAACTTAAGTAGAAGAATAGAGAACCGAGGTAGAGACAGGGGCAAACATATATATATACGAGAATAGAGATAAAATTAAAAAAGGAGGAGGATAACATACCATCGTTGCGGTCCACGGTTGATGGATGAAACTAGCAGGATGCTGCAACACGGTGGATCAGGTGTTGGTCTGATGGGTGGCAATCAGGGACAGGGGGCCCAAAACACCGGCGGATACGGAAGCATGGGGCCCGTCGACGCAACCGCGACGCAGGGCCCTGATCCTGCCGCGGACGCCAGGAAACAGGATATCGGCGAGATCCTTCAACAAATTATGAACATCACCGACCAGAGTTTAGACGAGGCACAAGCAAGGTATGTAGATTATTCTAGTCGACATCTGATCAGCCGCCATTTTTAACGCCAGAACTGCCGGAGTTGCCGCGGCCCGAACAACCAATTTCGAACAATTTTCCCTCGCGGTCGCTTATTAGATTGAACTCATTTTCCGAAAATTCGCGTCGATCGTTAACTAGATTTTCCGTCATTGTTTTGTTACAAAATTAACCCTTCCTTTACCGATTACAGTCGTACTACGTTGCACTTCCTCGGTGTACCAATGGCGACTATAGACACCCGTCAAAATTTTGCATTCGTCCACGATTTTGGTCGATCTGGTCCGCAACGGAATTATCTGTAATGGTTTTTAACCGGATTACATATCAAACGGATCACTGAAAAGTCGTAGCGATTGTTAATGAAGTTTCCAGTCTTGTTTTTGTAGTTATGTTAATCCTTTATTTACTATTTGTAGTCACTCGACGTTGCGTTTCCACTGTTTATTAATGGCGGCTAGAGCCACTCATCAAAGTTTTGCATTTAACAACGAGCCAGATTTTAACGCATCATGTTATATTAATAGTTTATCCATTGGAAACCTGTTATGGTCTACTCTTCCGAAGATGACACTTGAAACGTCTTCACAGTCATAATAGCTGTCCACCCCACTCCTGCGTTTCATACACGAGCTGATACGAGCGGGTTGGACAACTGTTATAGTTTGTCCTATATTTGAGAGAGCTTTAATTATTTTGGTTTCAATTAATAAGACGTTATCTAAAATTCAAACAGTGGTAGTATTATGTAAATTTTAGCGAACCATTCTTTCCAAGATCTTTTTCACTGAACAACAATATCAAAGAACTAGAACATTATTTCCGCGCGGCGTGCAACGTGTCAACTCGAGATAGCTTAAGTGTTAATTACAAAACGTAATGGTTAATTACCGCGCAATAATCATCCAACTACACGGCAGTTCTAGTATGATTAACCAATGCATTCGCAACGTTCGTAACGACTGCGCGTTGATTTCATTTTCACGCGTTCCGACGCACTGTTTCGCGAAAAATATTTGCATTAGACGAGTCGCGGTGGCATTACGGATCGCTCTAATGTCGCGTTTGTTAGTACATGTATCGAGAAAATTGCGATGTGAACGGATTACGTTGATCGTCTTTGCGCTCGCTCACGACTTTGTTACCTTGTAGGTCTAATGCCGGACATTGTTTTTACGAGGTCTTCTTAATATTTTCTATCACCGGTTGAGCCGTTAAGTGACGGTAGCACCCGTATACGCGTGTGTTGGTAATGACAAACTGTAACACGCAGCTTCTTGTGAACAAGCGCGGCGATAAGGCCGCGTTTATCTTCGCATTATTGGTCCATGATTGTTCAACGTGTGCCAAAACGTTGACGCGTCTCACGCGCAAACACGATCAACGATATTTTAGGATGTGTCCGATGTTTCGTTATTTAAACGCCGAACGTTTTTGTTTCTGTTGCGCTCGCAGGAAACACACGCTGAACTGCCATAGAATGAAGCCGGCCCTGTTCTCAGTCCTATGCGAGATCAAGGAGAAAACAGGTGAGTGCTGCTTCGCATCGGCACCCGGCGCCTTCCTTTGCTCGGGCCGCTTATGCGACTGTGCGTCACTAATTGTACTTCAATATTTACCACCGGCTGCGTCTCCCATAAATTAAGATACGTCGGTCCGCTGAAAATCTGCGGTTTATCTTGCCAACTGCTCACGCAACAATTGCTTAACACCCTTTGCCTGCCTACCTTCTTAACGCTGGAAACTGCCTGCGCCGAGAGCAATGTATCTCAAACGTCTCTGAAAACTTTATGTTGCAATCTCAAACATATTAACCGCCGAACAATCATCCTCCAAAATCGAAGTAATTTAAACATAGTATTCAAAATTGTAGTGTTAATCGACGTAGCATAGACATTACTTCTTGAATTCTTCTACATCGTACAAATTCCAATGACAAATTAATACACAGGCAAATTTAACAATTATCAAAATTGTTTTGTGGACTCATCATACGACAATGTTGGGTGGCATCTCACAGTGCAGAGGGTTGATATATTTTATTTAAGAGAGACAGAGCAATTTTATTCGCAAACGAGGAAGTTACATGGAATACTACAACCAAAGAATTTGCTCTGAAGTCATTGCTCAGCAGAAGATTGATTGAATATCACCCACGCTTAGCACATTAATTAAGAAGCTTCTTGGCAGGCTAATGGTAGGTGAAGCGTTAAGTTTGTTGCGCCGCAGTTGCCAAACAAGATCAAGATTGGAAATGCGATAAAATACTGGAAATCATTCGGCATTGATCTGTTATTTGCGATAATCTGTCGCATCGGCCAATCATCGTCGCCGAAACGCGACGATAACTAGCTACCGATTAAATAGACGCTGACGAGATAAGAGGAGGGAGCACACTCCATAAAAGTGTACGGACGATCACCTCGTAAACTCTTGTGCACCGACCGCCTCTAGGAGTCGTTCTAAACAATCCGAGAAATTCCTAGAACAAGAGATCTTTATCTAGCCGAGAGAGGGATGAAAGAGAGAGTGAGAGAGAGACCAGGAGGCTGTTGATACATTCCCCGAGCGTGGCGGCGCAGGGTCGACCCCTGCGCCCATTCGAAACTCGTAAACATAATTTTTATGCGATGTTTGGATTACTTTTACGCGCGGATCAAGAGACCACGAAACGCGCAATTATTTTTCGGGTGCGAGGGGTGGCTTGGATCAGGCTGTGTCTCTCTTGCTCTTGATAGCCTAGCTAGCTAGCTCTGGCTGGCTTCTACTCGGCTTGGCTCGGCTCCGTTCGAACAGACACTGGGAGCAAACCGGAGGGCTGAGGTGGAGAGAAGGAGGTGTGTGGGTCGGCTACCCCAAAAGTAGTTTCTGCCTGGTCGCTTGATGGGGGTGGTGGGGCCACCACGCCCCTCATGCTAAGCCACCCTCTTTCACGTCGTTCCGCTATAAGTATATGTGTATATCCTACACACAGCTTTCTCTCTTCCTCTTTATATCCTCTGTGTCGCATTCTCTCTCTTTCTCTGCCTCGCTTCCCTTTCCCCCCGACCGTCTCGCCAACGGCCAGTCTCCTTTCTCGCGACGAGGGTGGTATTGTGCTGGTCGAGGGTTCGACGTCGACGACATTCCACGAACAGCGTCCGTTGTATATGTCCATTCGATAAAAATTCGAAAGGGCGCAGCAAACCGGCTCCCATTGTCGCTGTACCAATGCTCTCTTTTCCCTATGCACACGACCCGAAAAAATTGATCTACCCTTTAAACGCAGCCGCAGTTTTCGTTTAACTTCTCTACAAAAGGGGGAGGCAGCTCACCTTCGACTGCAAACTTTAGAAACAGAAATTCATTCAAACAATTTGTACTGTTGTCGATTGTACGTTGTTTGTTGTAAGTAGAACGTTTCTGGGGATTTCTTGACCTGGGGAACCTATCTTTTACAAGGGAACAGAGGATGCTACTCCTTAAACAGATTCAACATGATTATTCCACAATAGTCTCCTATTTGCATAGCTGTCGAAAAAGATTCTGCCAAATGATAGGAAAACTGAAATCTACCGAAACTCACAGTTCGTGGATGCAAGAATCTACCATCGCAATTTCGCGGGTCTCCAACGAGGTTGAAAACTGGATCTCGGCGTTTTTAGGTCCGTAGTGGGTTTGATCGTAGGATAACGCGAACGAATTCTTTGCGTAATGCTCAGCGATTGAATGGTTCCGCGGCTTAATCGGCACTCGTGAAAGAAAAGCAAGAGTCGGGCCTGACTCTCTTCATGGTGGCGAAGATGAAAACGGAGGGTGCGCGAACGGTGGTGGAGAGTATAGGAGGACGAGGACTCGGTGGAGGAGGTAGAAGATTTACGTAAACAAAAAAGGCGTCGAAGTGTGATGAGCGCGCTCAAGAGGATGACTCGTTTTAATGGTTCTATATTCTTTATGAGTCCCGTTGCTAAGTATACACCGACGCTCGTTCGTCGTCGAGGTGGACACATGGCCGTGTGATGGCAGACGCATACATGTGCGCTTCTCGCGTTAGGTCAGAGACGAGAGTGTACCGAGAAAAATGTGTATAGGGTAACAGAGACCGAGAGCGAACGGGGATGAAGAGTGCGGAGGAGAGAGGGCCACGCTTGTAGTAGAGTTTATGGGCAATAGCTGACGAGGCAGTGAAAAAGTACTAAAACCAAGAGGAGCAGATAAACGCTATGTTAAGCAGACCGTTTTACCAACCATTTAATATAATCGCCCCCCCCCTCTCACTACCGCGGCTCGGATAACTTCGGATCAGGGCCGTCCCGAGTCAGATTTCTCCCCATTCGACAGACTTTTTTCTCCCGCGTCACTCTATTCGCTGCCTCTAAACCTCACAGCTTGCACTGACGTTGTTACGATTTGATTTCATCTTGCAACCCAACAAAAGTGAATAAACCATAACTCGAGGCGAAGCTTCTGGGGATTTTACGTCAATCATTGCCAGTAACTTGCTCTTAGCTTGATGCGGTAGCGCAATCTCTACTGGCTGAAACTGTTAAGTCGGGTCTATAGATTTTATGCAGCTGCGATAAAAATGAATACGTAAGATACAATTGACTCCGGGAGAATCTAATTTCTACTTGTTTTGTGCTCCTTACAATTGCTTCACAGCATGTTCTTGCTTAAAGGTCTCCAGTTTAGTTGAAAAGGTGATCTCACGTGGTTGAGACTCCAATCTATACGTTTCAAATACTCGTGTATGAATCCTAGCAGTTGCAAGTGCAAAGGGTTGATCTGGCATAGAGATCATCATCTCTCGTCACTCTGGTCACTCTGGCCAGTCTCTAGATTTAGCATCTTTCAGAAAGCTTATACACAACGTGCAAAAATATGCGATAATGATAAATCATTTTTACTACATATCAGAATCCAAGGTTCGCTTAACAAATGCATAAAATTCACGGTCATCGTGGATATGATACCGGTTAACATGTTCTTTCGTGGCCGTTGGCAAGACAATATTCGCGTTTCGAGATGACTATCAAGATACGGGAAAGCTTTCGATCAGCTGATAACTCGGCTATCGGTCGCGGTGGATCCGTTTTTAATGGACTGTTTGGCGGTCTTTTCCTCATTCATTTGAATATCTCACATTGTGATCGATAGCCTCGAGGCGACGACGATTTGTCACGGTCACCGATGCCGGCTACTCTCCGAAATGCCGTGGTGATCTTCGAGAACCTGTTTCGGACAATCCCGTTTAGACCGATTTCCCATGAGACCCACGAGAGAGGATCCCGATGGGCAGAGAGCGGCGTGAAAGAAATGAGAAGGGACAAGAGCGAGAGAGAGGGAGGGAAAGGGACGAGCCCCAAAATCCGCGGGATTTCTCGAACCCATCTTTTTCGAACAATCCCTAATCCGTTTTTCCCTCTCCTCCATCGTCGGGAGATCCTCTGTTCGGATAGTGGCTCGCAGCGGTGGTATAATCGTTGCTATGCCACATACTGCGTTACTCCTAAAAATATTCCTGTCTCAATAGGTGGGCTACGCGTTGCTCCTTTCGACGAGAAAAAACTCTTCGTACATGTCATTCGCGTTGATTTAGCGTCGCGAACTTTTCCTTTTTCAAAAATTGAGTCAAGTGATAGCAATTTATTTAACCCCACAGGGACCACATCCGTACACAATATTGTCTCTGACGAATTTTTAAAAACTTATACTAAACAACTGATATGTATGCAAAGTATACATTTCTTGCTCGCATTGCAACGAACCGGAGTGGAATGGAAATTAATTTTCTTTCTGAATATGTTTAATAGGTTCAACATAATGTAACGGTATCTTTAAATTCTTGTGATGCTTTTACTATTTCGACTTTTTTATCTGCTTATTTACAATTTTCTTCTTGTTCATCTGACAGATTGAGTAAATTGTTTTAAGAAAGCTCCAAACAGGAATAAATTCCATCGTTGTCTAGAAGGTTTCTCATGGGAAATATTCTAAGTATTTGATATAAGAAGACGGGAATTGTACTATCTAAAATGAGGGACGGGATTAAATTTGCCTTCTTCAAGTCGATTGGATTTAGAGGAAGTCGATAGCATCAGGCCGTTTTCCAAAAAATTGATTTACTGCGGGTTCGATGGTTTGTGAGACGGTTTCGCGCCGGGGCCGGCCTGTTCGCATTCGATACAGTTAATTCGCGGAGTAGCGACCGGTGATTCGCTAACGAAGCAAAGAGCAGTATCGATTGTCGGGCTGGCCGGTCGTCCGAATCGTGGTCGACTTTATTTATCGTTTGTCAACGCGTGTAACGCGCGCGAGTTCCGCAACGCGAGTCGATTGGGTTGCACGTCCTGGACGCTTTTCCGGCTGTGCTCTTTCTCGCTCTCTCTCTCTTTCTCTCTCTCTCGATTTATCGTCATTCAATTACACCGGGCACCGTGTTGCCTCTAGGCCATGTTGCCATCCTAGGCGCTATCGAAAACGACGTCTCGTCGCGGTCGCGTTTCGGCGTAGCAATTAAAAATCCATACTCGATTTGGCCGTGGTCCAACAGCGATTTTGCGTTGTTGCCACCGTCTACGCTGCCGTAAGTGTTTTTCGTGAAAACCCTTCGGTTGGACGCGCCCTTTTTGCTGGCCCGCGCGCGTAATCTCTGATTCGTTTCAATTGCTTTTCCCGCGATGCGGAACATCCGAACCATAAAACATCGGTGGATCGTCCGTTTTTTGGAACGATGTCGCCGTCTACGTGGCTCGCAACCGCACACACCTTTTTCTCGCTTATTTTCATCCTCATTCGGCCACCCGAGATGTAACGATCTTTTCCTTCGTCGCTGGGTTGTCCGCGAATTTTTACTTCTCACTCAGCATTTGCGATTATTTATTATTTTTAACGCTGGGACCAAAAACAGACAAATTTTTTAATTTATAAGCGTCGAGGTTGCGAAGATGCGTTTACGGGGAATTAGTAAATGTATTTATTGCATTAGATGTACCTCTGACGAGCTAACAGAAGATGTAGAAGACAAGCACATAATCGTAAAAAACAGGAGCCAAATATTCTGTGCGCTTTTAACAATATCAGTAATTGTCAATTCGCAATTCCGTACTAATACTTATACAAACTAGTTTGTAAATCAGTCGCATTCAGTGCTTGATATCTGTACCTTGGATAATTAATTCGTCGAGTACAAATTTCCACAGCCCCGTAAGGAATATTGGAATTGAAAACCAGTAGGACAATTATTCGCGAACAAGCCAATCTACAAAATCGATTTTAGAAAATCGCCGCCCATTCAATGTATCGCATCGATGGTTTAAGAAATAATTAGCGGTCCACTATTACAGTTTCCATGACGAGCACCGGCAGCGTTCTCCTCCGAGTAAACCGTACGTTGCACGTTAATTGGACGGCGCTCACTTTAATTAAGGCTTGCGCAACGATCCGTGTATTTGTTTGTCTCACGCGATTCCGCACGCGATACACGCTACGCTGGAACGATCTGAAGCTCGACGATGCTTTTCCTGCGGCGGTAAACGAAAAAAATCGCAGAAATTCGTCAAACCTTTGTGTTCCCGTTTACAGAATGGCTCTTCGATCGATTTCTCTCTGTAGCATCGGTTTGCACAGTTGAACGTTCACGATTTTGTTCGTGCGGCTCATTAACGAACACGCGGTCCGATCGATCGCAATTATCCGAGCCTCGCATCAGCGAACCGCGCTCTGCTTCTTCGTCAACGAGACACACCGATACAGGGCCGACCGAAGAATGAATTACTAACGTAATTTACTCGATGCAGTTCCAACGTTACTCTCTCGGTGCAACGCGCGTCCGGTGCATCGTGATTTCACGCGCGTTCTCGATGCTGGAGCTACCACTGATATGATTTACCGAACTTGCACCGTGAGCCGAGATTAAAATGTTGCTCTGCTCGCGATATCTGATTACCTGGCTGCCAGTTTATGCGCTCGTAGCCAACGCTATCGAAACACGCACCGGAATTAGCGATACACGCACTGATACGTCAGCGATTTTATTCTTCTCGATCGTTTCTAATCAGTTTATATGTGAATTTTGTGTGCACTCTTGATCCTGAATCTCTCATTATTTCGACAATTTTATAGTGATTAGTAGAATTCCAATTTTACGCATTTATGGCAAAAATAGGTAATTTGAAATAGCAAAAGTATTTAAAAGCTCTTAGAGTATCAGTATTGCAGATGCAGTACATGGTCCCACAGTTTGTTGGTGAAGTGTTTAGATCGCCATTTTAACGAGCGGAGACCAATCAACGGCATTTTTCACCCCCATTTACCACGATCTGGTGGCGCCAGACGTTTCCTACGCACGGTGCACGAATACAACGGGTGTTAATTGTAGCAGAACAATGAAATTCGCTCGTTCCGGCTGCAGGATTCAGCGTGGGTCGTGTATCGTTTGCAAAAGGTAGAAAGGTGTAGCGTCGGTTTTCCAGGAGATGACGCTTCCCATCCCGACCCCAGTTGGAATGTCGTTCCCCTAGCTTCGATTTTCTTTTCTTCTTCTTCTTCTTCTCCATGCTCTTCGTTCCCCTACCCTTCCTGTTCGACCTCTCGGGTGCTTCTCGTTCGTTTTTCTGTTCGTTTTCTTCTCCCTCTTCTTCATCCGCGGTCCCCGCATGCAGATGGGTTCCAGCAACCAAGGTGAACCGGCCTTTCTGCTCTCTCTTTATCCCCCCCTCTCTCTCTCTCTCTCTCGGTGTGTGTGTGTGTCTGTCTATCTGTCTGTCTGTTTCTCTCTCGAGACAGAAACTTCTTCGACCCGACTAACGAGATTTGTCCGATTCCAGCCTGTCGTATTGTGCGCTGATTTATTACGAAAAGTTTTTTAAGGTTACACCGAGCGCACTGTGCACCGGCGCGCACCACTGCACAATTTCTATAAAATCGGCGGAATTAAATCGAAAATTTTCGCGTTACGGAACAGGTTCGAACTAGGTCTCTTCGTAAACTAATACTTGACCGAGGTAGACCGGAAAAGGCACTTGTATCTGATCTCGGTTGTTCAACAAATATTGGTCAAGTTCAAGTCTCTTGAAGCGACAGTCAGTTTTCTTCGCGTCTAGAGTGTTACCCTGTCGTATTTCGGATGAGGGATTAATAAACGTTGCAGGTTTACGATAAATAATACACTAGTTTATTACTAAAACTCCTCAATTATAACCTTGGTAAAAGAAGTGCGCAACAACGTGTAATTCGTCGAAAGTCTGACAATTTTTAATGGACAGGAATTCGAATATAATGGTCTTAGCTGTGCTGAGATTGTTTCTATAATGTTAGTTTTGGTTTTTTCGGGAACTTAAATATCAATCACTTAAAGGGAGAGGGAGTACATAGGGCAGATTTTTTGTGACTAATGATAGTGACCGGTTCCGGTTCGCTGTCGAAAATATCTTAGTTATGTAACAACCCCTTCCACTACAATGTCGAGTTAAACTAGTGACGGAGATTTCGTAGAAAATGAACTAAATATTTATGCTCACAGCAAGAAATATTTTGAAGTTGATTGCAGAATGTTACAACATGAAGATGCCTCGGGAACATATCAGAAAGTTTACATAGTCAAAAGATGATTATAACATTTAACATTAAACAAGCAACCGTAAAAAACCGTTCTATTTATAACTGATAATGTATAATTAGTAAAGGCGAATTCTGTCCATCTTTTCTGTGCTGCGTGTGCAATCGTCGCAAGAGTTTTCGCTCGCGTTCGCCAATTTTCACAATAATTTTTGCGGCCGCGAAAAACCTTCCACCACGTTTCGAGTTCTGAAATAGTGTCCGTGTGCATGCACGCGAGATGGGACAGCGTTCAAAGCGGACACGGGGGAACTTCGAGCGAGTCGACGATAGCTCGCGTCGAACTTAGAAAATGTTACTTTGTAAAGCAATATGCATAATGCAATCGCGACCGCGACGCCGGCATTCGCAGCTACGTAAACGCGGCTTCGATATCCACGCCACAACTATGCTTGTATATTTATAGGCCCAGATAAAAGCTCGCCGGCACTATCGAGCAATAATGTTTCGGTAATGCTTGCAATGCCGATAAGATACAGACACTGCCCTCGTTAACCCTTCGATCGACCATTGTTCTTACGTTCCAGTTTCCTTCTCATTCACTGATCAAACGAAATTCATTAATCGTCCGAAAGAATTATCACTCTCGTGTCAAATTCCGAAACATTCTTGATTCGACCTATTGAGAAATTAGTCTCGACCACTTCGACTATACATTATACGTATGTATATCATTTTACATTCTTTGCAGGCAGTAGGCGTAATGCGAAGTTACATATTATTAATGCATGAGGCAATAAACAAGACTGTTTTTAACATATGGAAACATTTCGAGACAGACGATAGGCAAATTATTCGTAATCCATATCATACGTTCAACAAGTATCAAGTATAAAATTTGATCCTTGACATCATGAATAAATGATCTGGGAAAATCCTTCGGATTCAATGTTGGATAACTTCGAATCTTATTGGTAGACTGCATTTACAGCTAAAATGGGTAGGTGAAACGTAAAACAGTGACCATCTGTTATTTTTCTAATTACTAACATTACTAAAACAAGAGAGAAATTTTTCGTGGATTTCTGTCTCCCAACTCGTGTTTGGAGTCTACTTCAGTGCACTCTCCATACATTAAAGAATTGTAAGCACTTCGTTCTAACAAGAATTACATTGCAATCGTTGTCCAAAGGATTTAATCATCAGGATCTCGGTCGTATGAGAGAAAGCGTGTCGAAGCCGTCGGAAATTGTGTTCCAAAAATACCCTGCTACTCATGGCAGCCCCGATATTTCTAGAGAGGACTAGGCTTCCGTTAAACTATTCTAGAAACGATCAGCGACGGTATAATGGACGATGGTGTGTACACCTAACTGGAAATGCAACGAAGAAGACCGCCTTATGTACAGAGCAGAGTAATGATACGGCGAACAAAAGCAAGTCCGGGAGACCGAGCAGGCATTGTGCTGTCAAGTCGTACACGACAGTTACACTGCTGTCCCGTTAACGGAATTGCACTTAAGTCGCTTTAATTGCGCAGAGTTACTGACCGGAAGTCGCCGTTCTGGTCATCGCCCCCGCAGAAGGATCTCCCTTGTTCGCCCTTTGCATCTTCGATCGGTATCGATCCCCATTTTTACGCTTTTGATCCTCTGAACTGCAATCAAGTGACCTACGTTTATACATGTTCCTTGAGAACTTCGAAGCCTTTTCAATGACTGGCAAGTAACGAGACAGAGAAATGAGAAGGCGAATCCCGCACCCTTCTAATCCTAGAAACCAGTCTACCCCCTTACTATCCTGACTTATTATCCTAGTTTTGAAAGAAAGCATAGCACAAGGGTAACAACAGGTATCAGTGAGCTACGAACAGTTTCTCCGAAATAATTGTAGTCGTAAGCTCCGAGTCGCGTTCGAGGTCCCTCAGCGTGGAATCGCGAGGCCCCAGCGTCGATTTCGGAGCGCTGGCATGTGGCAGAGGTACGAAAGCTGGCGCAGAAAAAATAAACACTCGATCCGCTGGCTAGGTCGTCGTACAGCTCGCGATAAATATCTACCTCGGCGCGAGAGAGGAGTCGGTGGCCCCTTTGCTGGATTCATCGTGCGTGTTCGCGCGAGCGGCGTAAGTGGATCGGCGAGTGGTTGACTCGATGCGTCGTGTATGTATGTATGTACAATACATGTGTGTATATGTACGGCACGGGAGGGGGGAGGGTCGATTTAACAAACCATACGTTACGCCACGATAAAATCTCGCAAACCTATAAACTTCGGGGCTGGAGCTAGGTGCGGGTACGTTATATCATAAAAATCCAGTAAAATAAGCTCGTAAACCGAAAGACAGAGAGAAAGGAGGAGGGAGAGACGGAAAAGAGTAGAGTGCCGTAGAGTGCCGAAGAGAGCGGTGTTGTGCACGTGTGTGTACGTGCACTCACGTGGTTTACACGCGCCTGCGTCCGCGGAGTTACACTTCGACAGAGTTCTAGGGCCACACACACGTGTCCACCGAACTCCGGCATTTTTTGTCGACGATAATTAATCCAGCCGAGGCTTTCCGACCGATATCAAGGAAACCAGATAAAACGTCCTTTGCTCTGTCCGACGATACCTTCGCCGATATCGCGGCCGCTTACATTGGGCAACGCGAAACAGTGGGCCAATGTTCTCGGTTTTTGGAAGACACAAAAGACGTTTGACGGTTTCAGTATTGAGTGACTACATCGACGGCCAACTAATCTGTAGCCTTAGAAATCTGCGTTTGTCGTCTGCAAACTTTTGACCAAAGTGCATCCAGCTGCATTCTTCTCTTGCAACTTGTTCCTCGGTTGGAGCAAACTCCAAAATGCAACTTAACCCTCGGCGTCACACATATTTTCTTCATCGGTAAATTTGTTTGTACTCGATAAATGATTAAATATTTCAATTTTGAAGGAGTAACTTGGATCGCTTTCTGGGTCGGAAAAAATATCCAGTACCTGATCAATGATTCAGAGAATTGATTGTAACAAAGTTCAGAGTTAGCTCGTCTCGGAAACGAAGTGTTAAGTATATAGATACTTATAAATCTAGAATAATATCCAACAGCGAAACAGCGCGCCAAGCTCGTCGCCTCCTCGCAACGAAATATTGCCATGTTGTCGGCATGTTCGTGTTTTTTACGGGAACCTGTGCTTCCGTTTATCCAGATTATCTGGCCGCGCGTATATTCGAGATCCTATGTTCTGTATCACGATGCGTTGTGGTTTAAGAGGCATCGCGACGAAAATAATCGAACTTTTTTATATATTTTTCAAAGATAACGCGCGTAGAATGTCGCTCTAAAATATCTTTCCGAATTTGTTGAAAATAACAAACCTACAGCAAGAGAAATGTTAAAAACGCGGCTTGCTTAATACTATTTATAACACTGTGAATAAGGTTTTCATACTAGACAGTGCTTTATCATCACTAAACCTACCAAGCTGTAAAAATGGTTGACGTCTGTTGTCTTATAATTTCAATAATTGTAACATAAAAATCCAAAAACCGGTTATTTGGCCGGCGATGGTAGATTCAGTGTTAATTGTCTAATTCTGAAATAATAAAAAAGCAGATAGATATACCCATTGGAATAGCTATGCGAATGTTAGACACGATGATAGAATTTAGTCCCCGATTGAAAAGAAATTGTTTCTACAGCGAATAGATTAAAACGATCGTGCGCGACGTAGGAACCTCATCTTTCGAAATAGTTGATTTTTTATTTTCCGCCCAGGTAGAACTGCATTTCGAACGAATGCGCGTCGGTAACTTTGGCCACGATCTATACAGGCCGGAGAGAAGAAACGATCTTTCTTCGGGCTAATTGGAAGACTCTCGAGGGCCGGCATCGCCCGCCTCTCTTCACGGTGTACGTACACCGGGGGCCGGTATTCTCTTAATCGTATGGTAATTCTATGGAGATTGCATGGGGCGAGGAGAAGCTCGTACCGTGGATCGTTAGGCCCTTTTCGTCCCCGGTGGAATCTAACTACGAGCTCCTCTTTTTCTTCGATTCGTCGACGGCGACTTCTTGGACTTTTGCTCGCGGATTCTCTTCACCTGTCGTCGTCCAACGACTTCAGTCCCTATTCACTGTCCGGAAATGTCGGACACCGATCCCAGCTTTCATAGAATTCGATCAATTAACAGCGGGGCCACCGGCATCGCTCAAATATTCGGTTTCGGATCTTTTATTTTCGCATTGAAGAGCATGGACTTGCAGAAGCGGAGCGAGTCTTGCTAGAACCGTTTATACAATTTTAGTAAGATCGTACTTGGTGAATACTCATTGTGTCATGCATGTGTGACGCCCACAATCCCTTAATCTACGTTAATCTTATGCATGTTGTCGTTTAAAGTCATGAACTTGGGAAGTTCATATCTTTCCTTTGTTAAACAGTTTAAGCTTTCATAGTGGAAATAGGTTGCATTTAACAAAAATTTAAAAGATGAAGACAGTGAACGTGTCGAACAATCTTCTTTTCGATTTAATTGTTGCAATTCATCAGGAAAAAAAATCCTCTTTCATAGTACAAACACGAGTCACGACTCTGTCCTAGGCCGGAGCACTGAGGCCACGCCTACTCGGAGGAGACCACGCCCACTCCACTCAGACTAAGAGCAAAATAAGTAGTTTCTATCGTCAATACCGAGCTGACAGGATTAACGACCTCTCCTTTGACGTCTGATTGACGTTTCTCCAACAAAGAGCGTTTCCGACGATTCGACTAATCCTATTCTTCCCAGATTCCGTGCCGAAGTAAGAGCCACTTAGGTTTACGGAACCTGAAGGCTAGCATATCAGAAGCGATTCTAGAAATTGCACAAAGGATCGTAGCATTTGCTCGCTGTGACGTTCGATTCGTGGTGACGAGTGAATGGCACGACACCCTCGGGGATCAGAATAACCGGGCTGCTCGTCGGCATGAAATAAGTATGGCGGTGTCTTGTCTTCGCGTAGGAAACCGCAAGACACGCGACGACCTCTTATACCATGCTCCCTGGGAGAGCAAGGCGAACGCTATGCGACGCCGTACAAACGCTATGCAACGCGCGCCGGTCGTACACGTCCGTCATTACGTGCCGTTCATGCAGGCGCAACCGTTATCGTTTCATTTAATTCTATTTCAATTCCGTCCGTGCAGAAGATGACAAGAGAGTGACGGCTCGTCCTTGAGCGGAGCATCGCCACGTCCGTCATCATCGGAACGACACGGTGTGTAGCGGAATCGTTTTATCGCCGGGCGAATTATTCGCGAGCCGGCTGTATAGCCGACGGACAGGTATTCCGGGGTCGTACCCGGCACGACACCTCGCTCTATTATTAATGGATCGAACGGTTCCGCCAGGATTCCTGTCTTTCCAACCACGCGTTTTCGTTTTGGTCTCGTCGACCGGGGATCAACCAACTGCGATAGTTTGCACCTGACGGTTACACCGACACGCTGCAATTGCTTGCAGCGATGAGCAGAAGCTTCTACAACTCGAATCTTCCATCTATATAGCCTCGGATTCTTTGATCTTGGTTTAGAGGTTCTGCGCGATCGAATTTTTACATTATTTCACAAAAAATAAGAAGACTTCCTTTACCAACAGTTCCTGTTTATTACTTTTAAAAAATCCAAGTTTGCACAAACATCCACAGCTTGGAACAGACCAATTAAGTTTTCGCGAGCACCTTCTTTCAAACATTCGAATAACGTAGCCTCGTTACATCGTTCCCTCGGTTTATTGAAAATCGAACGAAGGCTAAACAAACGCGGTATTCCTGGTCCCGCAAACCAACATAGAGCAGTCATTTCCGAAGCTACACAATTGAACCATGAACCGAACCCAATCAGGCGCATCGATCGACCCGCATCATTCCGAACTCGGGGGTATTTCGCAAGGTTCTCGAGAGCGTCTGTCGGCTTATTCTCGCGGCTGCGATTATTTACGAATGCGATTTCGCGGGGAATATCGAGCGTCACGTAAACAGCATAGATCAGAGAGAGGACCGGGAACAGCAGGCGGTGTGTACGCGGGAATACCGAGCAAAAAGACGAAGAAGAAAGGGGGTGAAGAGGAAGGCAGGGACGAGAGAAGACAAGGCGAAACACGGAGGAGCTTCTCCGTCTCGAGATTTCATTAAAATTCATGAACCGTGCGCGACTCGCGCCTCTCTCTCTCTTTCTTTCTGTGCTGCTGGTGGTCTTTGAGTTTTGCGCGTTACGAAGAAGCAGCAGCCGGCATATCCAGCGTCGAAGGAATCTACAAGGATCCAAAGCGAAAGATAGACAGAGAAAGAGAGATCCGAGGAACAGCTAGAAGAAGCCGGAGAGTTCGGGAAAGGAGCTCGAGGGGAGCTCAACGTTAGCTATGAATAATACAGGGAACTTCTAATTGCGCGAGACAAAACTCGGTAGTTGGAAAGTTTCGTAGCCAGCGCCGGCGACGGCCAGAAACTTTCTCGACTCTCGCTAAACTTGTTTCCACCGACCCTCCTTCATATACGCGGCGCTGTCTCGGCGGAAGTCAGACTTCTCTCTCTCTCCCTCCCCCTCTCTCCCTCTCTCTCTCTCTCTCTCTCTCTCTCTCGCTCTCTTGTCTCTCTCTTCGATGTTCCGAGAGTCGACTCGACTCCGCCGAAATTCTTCGCCCCGTCGATCCATGCCACTCGCAAGCCACCCCTACAACCCTGATCTCTACGAAACAGCCCCACGATCACACAACTTTCCGCGAGAAGTTCATCTGTTGGCCTTACTGCTGGGCAGCTCCTCCTCTTTCCCTAGCTGACCCAAAATCGTGTTTCTATCCTGTACCACGTGCTGAATTGTGAAGGTTCGAGTAACGCGTTGCATTTTTTGCGAAAACATTCTATCAGAGAATCAAACATGACCCTCAAGTAAAATGACCGGGTTGACATATTTGCTAATTTATTAACACGTCCGTCTGGTTCACTTGGTCACGCGGTGCCAATAGAAGATGACGGTGAGGATTATACTGCGGACTTTCATGCACAATAAAAATCTTCCTCGTCAATTGAGATTTCTTGCTTCCTTTAATCTAGAGTCTAGTGGTAATAGGAACGTGACGCTAAGGAAGAAAAATGTATGTGTTTCCACTCGAAACAAATTCTAAAGGATTGGAGAATAGAATGACTCGATTCGACTGTACGAGCTTGTTTCCTCGATAGGCCGAACGAAACTAACGATTCGTATGAATAAAACAAATCCGATAGCACGGTAACGTGATTCTAGATCGTCGCGTTATTTCAACTAGCAGAATCAGTCCCTAAAATGCAACAGCACGCGTAGTCGAGCACCTTGTGCATCGATCGACACGTAAAGCAAAAGTTTCTGCGGTTTTTGTTGAAACGAGCTCTGGGCCGTTAACGAGACGGCACGCGACGAGTTTCCCATCGGCGAACGATCATCGGAATCATTATTATGCGTACCAACCTATGAGGGAAACAGAGAAAACGCGAGAGAGAGAGAAAGAGACGTAAACGACGGACATAAACGAGCGGATAGGACGTTTCGGGTTTTGCGTCCCTCTCTTTTTCTCGTGCTAGCCGGCTCGCATAGGTGCCGGCAATGAGAAGAGGGATATCGTTTCTGCGGGGAGGGTGTGTTCAGCCCCCGTACTCAGGGGTGGCTGTAACGTCGCTCGTAAAAACACCGTAAACTCGACAGCAACAGGTCCCGTGTGTCTGGTACAGAAACAGCGACCGTGCTCGAATATGACGTTTCGAGTGCGCGGGGCACCTCGGTCTCGTGCCACGAACCTGCCAAAACTCCACGCTGAAGATTCAGTTTCCCCCTTTAACCCCAAGACTGTTTTTGATCATCGGAATCGTAAATGAACCGAAATGGATAAAAATCGCAAAAATAGAATTTCAATTTTTATGCGTATTTAACAAGATCCCAGAAATTTTCTGCAAGTTATGATAATTGAGGGAGTTCTTTGACAACGAAATCGTCTATGAATATCCAAATAAATTTTTGTACATTGAACAAGGTCCCAGAAAAATTGAGGTAGAGAAAGAGGGCAGCTGGTCCCAAAGGACCTCTGGGGGACCTCTTCTCGCACAGAAGAATTTCAGCGGCGAAGGATTCGAAATTCTCACCGCGTAAAGAGTCTGCGGCATCCCGCCGACATGCATAATGCATACACACCGATGCTCGGAGAAAAATGTCTCCCCGCAGCTGCGAAACACCGTTCCGTTTACGTGCGGTGCTTCTGCTCGCATCTACGTGCGCGTACTGAACGAATTTTTAATTCCGCGATCTCTCTAATCAGCTTGGAATCGTTGGGGATGAAGATGGTCGCTCCGTCTAACTGAAACTGGTGATCTTTAACAATTTTCTTAGGAGAGCTGTGAGTTATTCCTTTCTGAAACGTTTAGGGTGTATTGCTACACGTATTGGGAAGGGGAAATTATTTTTTAAAATCAGAAATACAATCTGACGTTTGAGAATTTGTAATGCGCAATGTGGTGAATGTTGAGCTCGCTTAAAATTTAAAAATCGTACATTCTGAAAAAAGATTCCAAATATTTCAGAGAAAAATGTCGTTCCTCTATCGATATTTGCAAAATTGTGCCACTCACAGCAGTTGTTCACGAGTCAGCTCTTCCACTAAAGCAAATATCTCTCTCACGCAATTTCTGCAGTTCAATTTATTCGTGTCCGATAGCTGTTCATTATTGCTTAGGTTGCACTATTCTGTATACGATAAAGCAATCGGTGAAAAATCGAACGTCCACGCTGCAGATAGAAAACTAGATGCACTTTCCATTTGAAAAGTATACTGTAATAGTTAACGAAGGGTTATTCTTGAATTGCTGATAGTCTAGTGGTAGCGATTAAAAAATTAGCAGAATGTTAGGTCAACGAGAGCATATCCTCGATATTTCCAGGATGGTTTTTCGACGATTTGATATCGAGCGAGCCTTAGCCACCCTCTAGACCGTTGGCGGGGGTGGGCCGACAGTGGCGTCGGTCCACCCTTTCTCAGGGACGGATTACCCACTCTTGCCGAAACTCCATTCGTCCTGCCATCTCCGGCGAAAGCTACGCGACCGATTCCGCTGTCCGATTCTTCTTGTCCGAATAATTGATCGATCGATAGCTCGGTTATTTCCACCGTTCGGTAGAGATGAGAGCTCCGAGAGCCGTGGGATGGTTTATAGACACGGACCTGGTAACGAGATTGTCCCTCGAGGCGGAATTTTCACCGGCAATGCCACGGACCACCTCGCTAGTTGATTCGAACCTTGACTGATTGGACACGAACCACCCAGAAGAACCATAAAGCTTCCCTTATGCTTGTTAACACATCGCGGCCGGGATATGTCAACTGGCGTCTGTTGTTTTGCAACCGGTGATGACGCAAGACGATGGTTTGCGTCTTCCATGTTTCGTGTGTGATCACTTTGATTTTTAGTATCAGTCCAGAAGGATAAGTTTACTCAAACGATCGCATCAAGAAATAGTACTAGCATCACCATTAAATGTATTTGTACGTTTTAAAATGTTACAATCAGACTGTGAATTTAAGGCATTTGTGAAGAGATTGGTTGGGTGAAATATAAAACAGTAACAGATTACAAAAATTTAAGAATATTTTACTATTGTTTTTAATGTAACAAAACCATTAAGGGATGAATCATTTTTTATTTTAATCCTGTTTCCCACAATAAATGCAGAACATTTTTATTTTGCAAAAAGATCCTCGGTCTAGTTATGATCAACAAATTCTTAACACTTTTGAATGTACTCGAGAATATATTTCCCAATTTGAGATAACTTGTGGGAATTTAGATCAGTTATTTCTGTCATCGAATTCAGTACGTTCTTGAACCCCGGGGATGATTCTTGAATTTGAAAGACCATGTATAAAATTATAATATTGTTTAATGAAGTGCATTTATTGGAACTTGATTGCTTTCGAACAGACCCGTAAAATGAAGCTCGCTAATTGACTCAGATTCTTAAACACATATCGAACCTGACTCCATCCGTCAAGTTTCTCCTGTTCGTCGTCTCGTCACTAGAGGATTCGTCTCGTTAACCGGGAAACCGAATCGCGGGGGCGAGACGTGAACTGAACGCGGGGGTGTAGTTTTTCCGATGGTGATGCACCGACGCGAGGCGTGCGTTTACGATGCCCGTGGGAGCCACCCGCATGAAAATGAAACGCGGAAGAGTCCCCGTGTGTCGCCTTGCCTTGCGAAAAGGACGCGGAATGTTCGATTTTCCAAACTTTCTGGAAATTAATCCAGGAAGATTGACCTCTTTTCGAGAGGGTTGATAGTTCCCATAATTCTTCTACAAAGCAACCATTGCAAAATTTCGACTCTTCCGATTTTGCAAGAACTTTAGACTTTTTACGGCTCTAATAATTCCCCCGCACACGTAGTAACCAGAAAGTTATCTTTCAACTCCTCCGATTGTTCAGATCTGTAAAAACTTTCCATTTTTGGGGGCTCCCGTAATCGCTCCACACACGAAGCCTTGCAAAATGATCTTTCGACTCGTCGGATTTTCAACTTCAGATTTTTCGCGTAGAAATGCAGCACGTCGATGCGAGTGCACGGAGATTTTGCATGGCGAGTGTCACCGCGTTATTCGTGGGCTGCACCTAGCATAGATCACGGTGTTTTCAGCGCGCCCACGTCCAGCGACGTATATACATTCGCAGCCATGCAAACGGACATCGAGACAGACAGACAGCGGTCCCCGTTGCACATGGGAACAGGCCGACTGAGTTATTTTCTGACCATTGCCTCTTGTCCTCCCCACGCGATCCGTTCGCCGTACACGTTTGCAAATACGTGTGTGCGTGCCATGTCCGTTTTGCACGGAAGGAGGATCGTACAGGCTGATCCAGGAGTTGATGACGAGCCGGTGGCGATCGATGGTTCGTCGGGGGATTGCGAGTAGTCGGTCTCCGAGAGCCGGTCGATTGCGCCCGAAATAAAGCTGATGGACTTTTCTTGTACGAACTGGGGAACTTTCGGTGAGACTGGCTATTCTATCTCTTTCTTTCTGAACAGAACAGAGAAAAAGAAACTCGCACGACGTCTCCTCCGGTCTCGGGCAACAGTATCTCACGTGTACAAACATCGGCGGGAATAGATTTCCTCTGCGCGCCGTTACGGACGCCCACGCGCGAGCTGAAACGGCAGGTCGAGCCACAGGCCATGAACGTCGCGCGGAAATATACCGAGCGGTAAAGGGTTCGAATGTTTCATTGGAGAACAAGCGTAACTCACCCGGAGCGGTGCGTCTTTCGAACGACAGGGTTGCAGATGTCCCTTCGCGTTTTCCTGGTGAGGACAGTCATCAAGATTGTTTGAATCAGCCTATGTCCATAATGATACACAGGAACAATTTGCTTTTGAATGATGATACAGGAAATATCCTGGAGTTCCTCTTCAAACTTTCTTGGCGAACGCAGCCATCAGGATTGTTTTTTGAACCAGTCTATGTCCACGAAGAAAGCATAAACACTTGGTAGAAGAGGGGTGTGGGGTCTTCTCGAACTTTCCTGATGAAGGCAGCCATCGGTATCGTTTTTTGAACCAACTCATGTCCAGGAAGTAAGCATAAACAGTCGCCAGCGAACAACATTGTCGGGGATATCCTGAAGCCCTAGCATTTTTCGCATTTTTCCTAGCCATTGGGATTGTTTTTTGAGCCGGCCTGTGTCCACGACGAACGCATAAACAATTGGTCGCCGGTGCTTGCCGGCATGGCATAGCGCACACGCTCTCATCCTCGTCTAGAAACACAGACGCAGTCGCTCACCTATACAGGGTGGCTCGAAAGCGACGGTGGTCGACGCGAGAGCCACTCGATCAATACGCCACGTTGCCTCCTGCGCCTCCACCCCCAGGAACGTCGGTCTACCCCTGTCGCCTCTTTCTCTCTTCCTCTCTCTCACTATCCGTTCCTACCAGCCAGTTGCTGATCTCTTTCTCTCTGTCTATGGCTGTCTCTCATTCTCTCTGACTCCGGCTGTCTCTCTTTCTCACCGACTCCGGCTATCTCGCTTCCTCTCTATGTCTCAGGGTGTCTCTCTTTCCCACTCTTTCGTTTCCATCCCCGTCTCCTCGCAGTTCGCTTGCCCACCCCCGTGGAAAAGGAACGTCGGAGGAAACGCTCGGCTTCGCTCTTTCCCCTTTTCCCCCGTTCCCCACCCTGTTCTCGGACTGCGAAGGAAATACTCCGCAGCTCAGCAGGATTTTTCCAGCCGGGAAATAACAAATACACACGCCGCCTCGCGGCGCGGGGTGGGAGCGAAAGGAGCGAGTGGATTTTAATGGAGAATTCGGGGGACGTAGTGCGCCGCGGACTCCATAGGATTCGGAAGAACCGGAGACGGGATTTATCTGTCGAAATGAACCTTCCAAGACTCGGCTCGGAGTCTCTAGACGCGTTTCTGAAAACCTCGGGCTAGCCCCTGAGGAGGATTGCCCTGTGGAGCAATGCCCTGGCTCCGTTGGAATCGGGAGCGACGAGTCTCGCCATTCGGAACTATCCACGGGAAGAGAGGTAGGATATTTGAAGATAAATTGTTGGAGAATGTAGAATTCAGGATCTACATGGGCTCAAGATTGCCGTGTGAAGCATTACGATAGTTTTTGGGAGGTGGGGTAGGGAGGGGGTGAGATACCACGCCTACCAGGGTACTCGATGCTAAGAAGGAGCAGAAGACTACTTTCTATCGTTGATACTGAACTAGATCTAGGCTTTTTAGGTTATTCAGAAGTCAGAGTAGCCACCTCAAGAATAACCCGATGAAATTCGGGCTGATCACGAACATTACAATTTCCTCAGGTTCATAAGACAACCTATTGATGATTCAGACTCTTCGAAACTGGTTCGCCGGATACTCGCGTACGGCTCGACGGACTAAACCGGGTTATAGAGTGATTACGCGTTCTAGAACCGCGAGGGTGGTCGGCTTTAGGTCCGCGGTGGGTGTGCTATAGTCGGTCTCTTGTCAGGTTCGTTTAATCGATTACCGGTTCCGTTATGATCCGCGGCGGGGAGGCTCGCTCGCGTATTTTCACACCCGCGACAACGTTTCCGTGCTTTTCATCGCGATCACCGCCCTCGACGCACACCGGCAGCCATGCTTTTTCTCGAGCTGTTTACACCGTGTACCTTGTTACCGCGGCTAGCTAGCTGGGTGGCCGTTTGTTCATTTGTTTTATCAAGCCTAGAACCGGGAACATCGCTCGGGAAAACGATAATTCCACGCTTTTTCCAACCCCCACTCTTCCGGAACGATGTGTCCGGTGTGTATATCGTATGAAAAAGGGAGAAAGAAGAGAGAGAGAGAGAGAGGAAGGAAGAAAGAAAGAAACGGGCAGATATTATGGGGGTAGTGGGCGAAACAAGAGCAAAGAGTAATGGGCCTCGCTAGACAGAATACGATCCTGACCATGCGTGCACACGGGGCTCTGTGTTTCTACCCTTACGGAGCAGAGCGTGTACCGCGACAGAGGGTGGGACGGGGTGTACACATTCGGTACACCTGTGCTGTATATTGCGGAAAAGCCGGACTTGCCAGGCAATAAGAATTTCTTTCTCGATCCGCTTGCGACCGTTCTCTCTCTCTCTCTCTTCTTCTCCCTCCCTCGCCTTCTTTGTTTCACTGCTTTTCTCTTTAGTCTTGCAACGTTTTATTAATACTTCTTCCGGCCTCCTCTTCGGCTCCTTGTAGCCGATGCTCTCTCGGCTCTTCATGCTTCTTATTACCGTGTTGAACGATGTTTTATCTAGATGCTACCTTTATAAAAAGCATGGTGGGATATCTAATACATATTCAAACAAGAAGAGAACGTTAGAACGTTATATAAATAAACATTTATGTAGATATCAAGCACAACAATTAAATAATAAATCGCGTACGACTAGTCACTCGCTAGCTGACCGCTGGGAACGCCCCGTGCGTGACTTGCACGCTTTGCTCCGCCTCGAATGTGTCCCCACCATCACTGTAAGCTGCCTTACGGTGGGGCGAGAGATCTCGTAGCCCCAAAAACTAAGGGTTATCGAGCAGACCGCCGGTAAAAAGTGTTCGCGAGCGAAACAGCGGGCGGAATCTCGCGGAACGAGCTGATAAATTTCGATGGCTCGTAACGAGGGGGCGGCAGGGTCCGCGAGGGTGGGCTCTCGCCGTTGCTCGTTAACTCGTCGCGAATATCTTCGGTCGTTATTAAGCTATTAAAAAGTCTAGTTATCGTTGTCGCGGCGTACATAGGAGAGACAAGTTCTCGAGGGTTCCCGAGCAGGAATGCCACTTCAATAACGAAGCCGAAGCGGAGTCGAGGGGCTTAATTTGCCTCGAGACGCCGCGCCATGTACGTTCTTCCTACCGAGCGCTTCCCGTACATACATATATCTGCGAGCACAGTGGATGCTTCTCCCTGACTCACACTCACTTGCTCTTTCCCTTTGTACGTGTTTGTGTGTGCGTGTGCTGAGTAAGAAAGAGAGACAGAGAAGCTGGCTACGCGATACCTCGGCTACGTGTGCACGGTTGCACGTAGAGTACATAGCACGGCCAGACCATTTTGCAGCATTCCTGCCATTCTAACATCCGCGTTTCATTAAAAGATCTTGCCCGACCTCTTGGCGGAGGCGCGCGCGTGCACACTGAAACACGCGGCCCCTGGCCGCACACACCGAGAAGAGGTGTTCGTTCGAGAGCTCAGACGTCCTCTTCTCTCTCTCTCTCTTTCTCGCTCTCACTCTGTTCGTTTTGCTCGCTCAGTCTCTTGGAACAAGAGAGAAACGGCGAGAACGCGAGGAACGAGGAGAACCGCCACGTAAGCGAGCACCGATTCCCTCGCTCGAGATATTCTTGCACCGTGTAATCTCTTTGCTTGAATATATTGACGCCGGCGCCCCTTTTTTCTTTTCCCCCTCGAAAAACCCAGAGCAAACAGGAAAACGGGGACCAGGCTGCGTCCAGTTCACAGTTTATGCGCTGATCGCTGACCTTCTGCAAACGAACAATGTACCCGCGAACTTGCAAAGTAATAGAATTGCCAGAGGTTGTCCTTGGTGCACGGAGTATTATACGAAATAATTATTGCTACACCTCATACACACACACAAATTCATCACAATTTCACTGGATCAGTCTTATACGTATACCTTCTTATTACATTGCTTATCCATCCTATGCCTTCTTCTCCCTTTACGAGAATCGGTAAAAGTAGATGCGTTTGATCGTTTCCCGTTCGAATGACGTTCCGATACTAATTTCCCATCGCACCTCGCGCACTTTCCAGCTGGTCATGGTGCATTTATCGTGACCATACCTCGCGCACGCGACTCATGAGCGAAACAGATGTAATCCTGGACCGGTTGCGTCGCTTTTACGACACTCGGTTAACGCTTAATCGAGATCCGGGGGCATTAGGCGGGTCTCGCCGCAGGATGCCCGAAAGCTATAGCTCCTTTCGGTGACTTTATGGGGTGCGGATATGGCGGAACTGTCACGACGAGTCGAAGGATAAGATTTTCGAAGGGCGCGCGCCGTTGACGGAGAGGGGATGGTATAGGGGATGGGGATGTTAGGAGACAGCGGAAGCGTGCAGACGCGAACGCAGCACTGACGGTAATGCGGCATAATACCCCGTAAGGGGGTTAAGAGTAATTCCTGTCGGCCAGGGGGTCGTCCCTTTCGACGTTTACGACGTGTTTTACGCGATCAAAGCGAGCCGTAACAATTATTGGACGATTTCGCGGCCGTAAAATTTTATTCGACCCCCACGGCCACCGCCGACGCGCTCTTCCACCCTCTTTTCTTCCGCAACCGACGCGCCGCGACACTACAGAGGGGATGCGATCTTCCACGACTCTGCAGAACTATCCCTTCTTTCCCTCCCTTGCACGGTGGCACGGAATCACGGAAAAGTGCACAAAATTCGCCACGGAACAAGCAGTGGATGCTTCAATGCAGTGGATCCATGTACATTAACGAAACATATTACGTGTAACACAAACGATGTTCAATCAACTGCTGATAAATTTTCCAAACCAAACGCTCACTCATGCACACTCATTTCTTTGTTTCACTTCATACACTTTGCCTCTCACTCACTATGTTTTTTTCTCGTTCTCGTTGCACATATTTACACAGTATCAATGACAAAATTGTCTCATGATACTAGCTGCAAGATGCTCCGGTCAAATTTCGCCTTAACACATCACTAGACTGCAGCTCTTTATACAAAATGAATATGTTCTTCGTTAACCCATTGTACTCGAATTTCTCTTTTATGGAATGCATTTATGCATACCACGCTTGAACATTCAGCAATTTATTAAACACGAAGGAGACATTTACACTGCGTTGTCTTGTTCTTCACGACGATGCGATATTTTTCTTGTTTTCGCGAGGCACGGTGTAACGGGAGACAGGGACGGGGGTGACTGAAAAAAGGGCGGTCGGGCGAAAAAATTTATGTCTTAATTAAAATCGTTCCGCCCTGGTAACGAGAAGCCGGAGGCAACGGATGGACCGAGGTAAAACTCTCGAGGTGAAGTCGACGCTCGTCCTCCTCGGGGTTGCAACAATCCGGCCTTTCGAAACAAAATTGCTTGGCTATACCCTCGTCAAATTTTTTTCGGATGCTGCACGCGACCCTTCTTGATACTATCGTAACAGTACATGTTTTCTTACGGACGTCTGTTCTTTTGATTTAAGGGGGAAACTTACCCTCACCCGAAGTTGGGGACGGGAAACCCATATTATAAAATGTACGATTTCGTATTGAAACACGATAAGGAAGTACACTGTATTATTAAGAATTAATATGAAAGGTAGCAAAAGGTTCGTACTAACTCATATCAACCACTAAAATAAGGATAGTAGAACTAATACGTCCGAAAAGGATCGGGGGCTTTCGAGCTGTGCCATCTACAAGAAACTTTTCGCGCAGATTCCCGGAAATCGCTGTGATTAACACACGATGGGTCGATCCCTCGGTTCCCCGCCACGTGTACAATGCGAAGAAGTAACGTGGGTGCTCGCAAAGAGCACTTCTTTGTGTCCAGACGGCCTTGACGGTGATTGTGGACACCCGGTGTACGTTGGTGCACCTTTCGTTCGCGTTCCGGAGCTTTTGATTTACGATTGTTGGGAAAGCCGCGTGGCGGAGAGAGATTCGAGCGCCCGTTCGCGCCGGAAGTCGCTTGGAGGGAAGGAAGAAAATAATAAAAGCGACGAGCGAGCAAGGGATCGAGCGAGCGAAGCGAAGGCACGCCGAAGATATGGTCGAGCGAATTCTACGCGCGGAACTCGAAGAGGAAACGACGCGACGCACAGTGGTCGATTTACTCCGAAACGTGGCCAAAAATCAAAAAAATGAATCTTCAAATCAAGAGTTTTGTACGCGTGGGTTGGCTACCCTGATAGTTGGGCTATTGGATGGTTAATGGGAAAAGGGCCTGACTTTTCCACCTGAGTGATAACTTCAGTCTGAAAGTGACCATCGTTCAGGTAGCAGCTACGCACAGTAAATTGGCGAGTGAGAAAAGTGTCCAGAAGTCAATATATTTGTGATATATCCTAATAATTGTTATTCTGCAAAATGGAGGGTGTCCCTGGAGGTAAGTAAATCATGTTTATACATTATGTAAAATGCAAGTAACAATGGATAATGTAGTATATAAGATATAACAAAATTTCATACGAAAATTTTAGAAACCTTGGGAAATAGTTATGATTTTAATCGATTTTAAACATGTGACTTGTACACACCTTTAGTTTGTACTATCACCTAGTAGAATCAACAAACATTGGCTGCTCCAAACTGCTACCGCGGTTGTTATGGCAATTTTTGTAATGTACTGCATGGGCCGGAAGCCCGTTTTTGTGAGCTAAAGCTATCGTAGCCTTATTTCAAGGTTTAAAGTAATATTATTAGAGTTCGTTGAATTCGTCTCGGTACCAGTTACAATATTATGAAGTAAAAAATATATGTTAATGTTTAAAAAATGGAATTAACTTTCTTTTTTTTATAAAAAAACATTTTTTGTTTAAATTTTTTCTATTGAAATTTGGAGAAAAGTGAATACCGACCAACTTTTATTGGAAACATGTTTTAAATAAAAGAAGAAAATACCAGTATCGCGCTTGTTCCTTCGCTCGGAGGGTTTTACGACAGTCGTATTTGTATTGTGTATACTTAGCTAATTTAAGTGACCGTACTTCTTGGGGCATCCTTTGCATGGGAAAAACCTAAAATGTAACGGTATTTCTGACGATTTCGGTAGAGCATCGGTTATACCGAAACCGGTATTTTTACGATTTCAAGCATTTGCTGCAGGTATCTTTGTAATTTTAGCTTCGACGTTTTCTGTTTCTGTATCCATCTTTCTTATGCACAGCAGTCTACATTATGCATGCTTTTCTGTTTCAGCTTCCAATGTCCGAGTTGTAGAAATTTCTAGGAAGGAACTTTTTGTTTCAATAAAGGATCATTTACACGATGAGATGACAGTAATATTTTCAGTTATTGAAGAATTACTATCTATGAAATTTAGAAGTTCATATCAATTGACGGACCATAAAAAAGGAACGCTTCGAAATTTGGTATATGTGTTCAGAAAAAAGTGGTTGAAAGCATGTAGGGTTGAGGCAAGATTATACCAACAGTGCAACCAATGGCTGAACGGTTCCTTGACATTTGAACAAATGTCAAATGCAGAACTTGATGAAGAGACAAGTAGGAGTCGAGGTCGTCCTTCTATGAATTTTTCGACATTGAGCGAAAGATCTAAAAGAAGGAAGACGGAAGATATTCGTTCCAATTACAGTGTAGAGGAATTAAGTTACGCAACGCAAATGAGCTTTCGATCCTTAGGCCGATCAGAAGCTGCTAATATAGTAACAAATGTTACGTTAGGGGGCCCAAGTATCGCATTGGAATATAGCCAATCCATGAAGGAGAGACAAGAACAGCCATTATCTGTGGAAGAGGCACTTTCTCTTATAGTGGATCTACAATTATCACGAAATCAATACGAGGGATTGCGTGCTATTAGTATCGCACATAACTGCAATTTGTTTCCATCGTATTCAGCTGTACTGGAGGCAAAACGTAAATGTTATCCAGATCCAAGTGCAGTTGTAATTACAGAAAGCAGTGCAGAAGTGGAACTACAAGCATTGCTAGACCACACAGCAAAACAAATTATTCGGACGCAACTAGATGAAATAGAAAAACTGGATGAGAAAGATCTAGGAAATATGGCGCTAATTTGCAAATGGGGCTGTGATGGGAGCAGTGGCCATAGCGTATACAAACAGAAATTTACAGATGATGATGGACAGAAAACCGATGAATATGTATTTTTGACATCGCTTGTCCCTCTACAATTAGTTTCCGAAAATGAGAAAAAAGTGGTATGGAAAAATCCTACACCCGCATCTCCCAGATATTGTAGGCCTATACGGTTACAATTTTTACAGGAGAGTACAGAATGTACTATGCAGGAGATTGATCACGTTAAAAGGCAAGAGGATCAACTTATTCCTTTGCAATTAGTTATAGATGGAAAAGAAACGAACATTTTTTACAAATTGGCATGCACAATGGTAGATGGGAAAGTGTGCAACGCAGCTACGTCAACTACGTCTACACAACGTTGCTATTTGTGCAATGCAACGTCCAAGGACTTCAATTTCATTGATGATATGCTGCAAAAACAAATTAATGAGGACCATTTAAGCTTTGGGCTTTCGACCTTACATGCGTGGATTAGATTTTTCGAATGTTGTCTACACATTTCATACAGACTAAATATTAAAAAGTGGCAAGCTCGCTCTGCGGCAGAAAAAATGTCAATTGCCGAACGAAAAAAAATAATTCAGGAAGGTTTCCGCATCGAACTGGGTCTTATCGTGGATCGTCCCAAACAAACATTCGGCAGCTCCAATGATGGAAATACAGCACGACGTTTTTTTGAAAACGCTGATATTTCTGCAAAGATTACAGGAATTGATTTAAAATTAATAAACCGGTTTTATGTAATAATGCAAGTTATTTGCAGCGGGTTCGAGATAGACGTCGAAAAATTCAAACACTATGCAGTCGAAACGGCAAAATTATTTGTGCAATTATATCCATGGTATTACATGCCCACATCCATTCATAAGATATTAATTCATGGATCAGAAGTAATATCGGCAGCACTATTGCCGATCGGCCAAATGTCGGAAGAGGCTCAGGAAGCATCGAACAAATATGTACGAAGATTCCGACAAAATTTTGCACGGAAGAGTTTTCGGACAAAAAATTTAGAAGACGTTTTCTGCCGACTACATCTTGCATCTGATCCGTACATTAGTAGCATCAGAACATTGCAATTGCCACGAAAAAAATTAAAAGCATTATCTGAGGATGCTATGCAATTATTAATTCCTAACATGAATTTGGCAACAGAAAATGTAACAGATGACTATTCTGATTATTCAGATGGTGAATAAATAATTTGGTACATTCATAATTACAATGCTTCCTAATTTATAACCTTCCATTCTTCAAAACACATATTTAAAACAAGAATTTCTTCTTCTATAATTTAATAATTAGCCGGCTACTTGTGTTCTTTATATAATTTGATATTAGATTCATATTTAACAAGACAAAAAATTTTGAGGTATCAAGTTTCACCTGTATTTAATACTTTCTTACTACGTACATCCGCCATATTGGTTCCGCCATTTTGTTTTTTGTTCTTTTAACTTCAGATTTATAATTAACGACTTCAGGAACCCCAAAATACCAAGTTTTGTCCCATTCGGACAGTTTTCATAGGTTCAATCTCTATTTTACAGCCGCCATTTTACTTTTTTTGCGATTTTGATTTTAGATTCGTCATCAGCGACCTCGAAAACCCCGAGATACCTAGTTTTGTATAAATCAAAGAAAGATTTGATTTTTGGCCACGTTTTGGAGTAAATCGACCACTGTGCGACGTCTCGATAAGGGCGAAAGGGGGAGAGAGAGTGAGATTTCTCTGTCTTGGAAAAACATCGAGCATGGTCAGAGTGTGTACAGCGCGCGAGAAACCGTTCGCGCAGGATTCCTTTCGGGAAACGGAAGCCGGGAATTGCCAAAGCGCGAAAGAAATCGCGGAAAAGTTCTGGCTGGCGAGAGTAGAACGAGAAACGAGGCGTCCAAACCGGAAGCTCGGCGCACCGGCTCGTCTGCGACATCCGAGACGCTCGCGATGTCTGTGTATTGTCCTTGCGGACGTTCAAAACTCGCCGATATTTCTCGCCGCTCGGTTTACATTGTAACGCGCGGCCCCGTCGCGTCGCGTCGGATTAAAATAAATATTTCACCCTCGCCTCTCGCTCTCCTATTTATTCCTCGGTATTTCTCTCTGCTCCTCGTTTTTCCTGCGGATTACGTCGAGCAATTCGAGATTGCGTATCGCGAAGCGAACGTGACGCGGCTCGCTGCGTGCAATTTTTAAAAACCGGTTCCAGTCTGGCTGCATTTGCATTCGTTTTTGCTGCGCCGTGTTTTCGCGCGGCCAAATTCGAGCCAAATAATATTTCCGAGCTTGGACGGTCCTGCTGACTCCAAGGACTTCGGACGATACCTCGACATAGGAATTTTTACCATTTACCTTTGTTTCGTCTTCGAATAAAAGATGTACTGGCAGCTTTATAATTACACTGCGGATCTTTCTCTATTTTAATGGTTTTATTAAGCTGTAAGAAGCGTGGAGATTGTCTTAAACATTTCTGTCATCAAATCCGCAATCTAATAATTATTTGGTACAGGTAGTATAACGCGGTATATCTAACGAACGATATTTGAATTTCATCGTAAAAGAAGAATAATCGCTTTGGATGGTTTCCTCTTGAAATCGTGCATTTTCGGCAGCGATTATTCGCAACGCGCGTCGCTCGTAACTGAGCGAAACACGATATCAACAGCGCGGAACAGCTCGTCTCGATTTCTTTCGTAAATCAAAGGAGGCCCGGATATTCTTACGGCTCGGTGTCGATATCAGATCCCTGGGGTAACGCTCCTCGGCCCGTCTCCTTCCGTTGGCCTCTCTTTCGCACCCCCTCCTCGAGCAACCCCTCCGATCCCGCCGACAGGATTCACCCTCGAATTAAAAGAGCAGCCATTCCCGCTGCCTGCCGGAGCTCTGCCAGCTTGCTAGCTACCCTCCCGTCCTCCTCTTTCTCTTTTCAACCCCCTGATACCCTCTTCTCGTCCCGCATCTGGACCTCGTCCGCGAGTATTGCTACCCTGGCCCGGAATCCCGAGGGTGCGAGAGCAGGAGGACGAACAAAATTGAATGGATTTTGGGAATCGCGTTCTTCTGGGATGGAAAGGATCCTTGATCTACCTGGCCTCGATGACGGTCCATAAAATCGATCATCAGGACCGGTTCGATTATTTCCGGTCTGTTGTGTTCCGCTGTTTAACGGAAAACGGGTTTTGATTCTGCTCAAATTTGTGCACGATTGTAATTTTCATCTTTATCGTCTTCCCCTAAAATGGGCGTGCACTGTCAAAGTACAGGGTGTGTAAAAAGTAACGATCATCCGTCCTAGAGGTGAATTTACACCTCTGCATTGATGGACATTTGCAAAAAAAACTTGCTGGAAAATTGTCGTTAAAGTTTTTTTTACATCGATACCTCCTACTCATCTTGAAGAGAAAAAGTTTGAAATAGGCCATATGCCGCAAAAAATAGTTACGGAAATACAAGCTGTCAAGGTTTTTGCAAAATTTGTGCGTTCTTTTACAAATGTCCACCGATCCAGAGGTGTGGATTAACCTCTAGTACGGATGACCATTACTTTTTATGCACCCTGTACATACATTAGAGTTCTGCAAAATATTCTTCTTTTTCGGATTTGTCCCGTGGATCGTACGATATTACAGTTTGAGCATTCCTCCACCCCACGTTATCGTGAACGCGTTTCAACGGGAGGTCGCCGATGAATATTTGAATATTTTGTAATTGAACCAGTCGAACAACAAATAGCATTGCAACCGTAGACGGCAGCAGCTGAATGTGAGTTTCGCTGTCCAGATTAGACTTCATTTAAAAGTCATAGTCAAATAACACCTGTGAACACGTCGAGATACGTAGTTAGCTCAGAGCAAAACAAAATTAGCTACCCTGCTACACATACAGGAACACAAAATTTCCCTACAGATGCTGCAGTGATTTATAAAATCAACTTTTACGCGCTATATTCGGCCAGACTTGTACAGGGTGTAAAGAAATGTTTGGTCCTGGCTGTCATATGCGTATTCTACATCTTCGCATCGGTGAAGATTTGTGAAAAAAAATTGCCGCAAAATTGTTCTTGACCTTGAATTTTAAGGGCAAATTTTTGTATTATTGCATTTAATCCTACGCATCACGGGGACAAAAAGTGTCAGGGGAACGATGGGTCAAAACTCAACTCACCCATAGTTCTCTTGACACGTTTTGTCCTCGTGATGCGTAGAATAAAATGCAATAATACAAAAATTTGTCCTTAAAATTCAAGGTCAAGAACAATTTTGCGGCAACTTTTTTTCACAGATCTTCACCGAGCCGAAGATGTAGAATACGCCTATGGCAGCCAGGACCAAACATTTCTTACACCCTGTGCAGCTCGGCTAGTTTCGAGATTCTTTCGAAAAGTATTGCCGCGGGACGTTTCCGGAAGTGCGTGCGGTCGAATGGTTTTCGAAAAAAATCAATTTTCCAAGTGGCCGGAACTAGAGGAGCCTTTAAATCGCGAGGAAAACGCGCTCGATACGGTTTTCAGCCCCGCGGTGATGCTTTCCCGCTCCTCCTGCTCCGTCGCAACGCTTGTATCTGCCTCCATCCTGTTCGTGACTCTTTCTATTCCCCCCGTACGGTCCTCTCGTTCTGTTTTCCTACGGTGAAAAGCGGGTAGCAGCCGACAACCCTTTGTTACCGTGCCTTATCTTAATTGCTTTCACGGGTTCCCGTTTAGATCAATACACACCAGCGACGTTCCACCGCCGCCGCTGTTGCCATACCACCACCCCTCGACACTCTTCACCCCCTCTGCAACCCGGCTCGCGAATCTAAATTATCCTAAGGGTTGTTTCGACCAGGGATTTTCGATTTTCTCCTCGCTCGTTCCCCTTCTTTCCGTACGCGCGAAACCCTCGTGTCTGACGCCACTCTGGATTTCTAAATATTTGCTGAGCGTAGCCCGAAATTGCCACAGGTATATGTTTAAAGAGTAGACTGAAGGGCTTGTACATGTGCTTTCAACCCTTTACACTTGAAGCTGTTTGAACTCGAGCTACTGAACATTTTCTACGATATGAAAATATGTACATCGATATTCTTAACATATTTTAGTTCTTTAAAAAAATATGTAAATGTACAAAATGTCTAGCGGTGATTATTTTAAATTGTCATATAATTCGTAGCGACGCTTCTGTGTCGCCATCACGAGATCAATACTATACTTTGTGAATGTATCTATTTCCGCTATAAAACAAAATAATGCACCAAAGAGCTAAACATAAGAATCAAATTTAATCTGAAGTTAACCATTAAAATTGCGGTCAGATTCTCCTGGATATATCGACATCGCCGAATCTAATAGACCAGCGTTCACTAGAAACGCATAAAACAGTTCTCTCCAGTTTCCCCTATGTCCCGATATTGTTACACACGAGATTGACGCAAACAGGAGCATCGGGGGTTGATTGTGGCTTCCTTATGGCAGAAATTTTGCCTCGGCGAACACGGTGTGCGAAGTGGGGAGGACGGAGGGGGGCAGAGTAGCGAATTAGTCGTGCAATTAGCTTGATCTTCAACGGGGTGTCATATTAACGCAGTTTCGCCTGTTAACGACCCTCGAAAACGACGAGCGTTACGTTGTCGCCGCGGCTCGTATACATTCGTATAGCCGGTGTTTCGCAGTGTGAAACTTCACGTTGTGACGGATACTCGACCGACAGGAAGCCGGGTCGGTTCGAGAGAAAGAGGGAGACAGGAAGGAGCGAGCTGGTAGCCTTTGGCGCAACGCGAACAGAAAACCAGAGTGAGAGAGAGACAGAGAGAAGGCTAGAATGTACAGAGCCAGCAGACCGTCTCAGTCGTAAAATGTTAACTGCTAGTAAAACTGAGTTTACGTGCTTGTAAGGACCCCCCCAGGAGGTTAGCAGACCCTGTGCCACAGCGACACGGTTCCAAGGGCCTCCCCTTACCCCTTAATGGCCAGATTATTGCCCGTAAGCCACCCCCGATTACTTTCTTCCGCTCGATACCCGAAAATAATTTCGAGCGCTTCATTCCGCGGGCACGCGACCGCCCCCCGCGCAACGGACAACCCCCGAAATTCTGTTTCGAACAACCTTCCCTCTCTCTCACTCTTTCTCTCTCGACGATATCAGCCCCCATCCCTTGAACGAATAAACGGAAGCACCGTGGATGGCTCACGGGCCTTTAACTTTCAATGGAACAACTTCTTCCGGCCGGCATCGCCGTAAACGTACGTTTTATTTCACGGCCGAACGACGCGCACCAGGCTCTTTCATTTTTAATTATTCGGCGAACCTCGCGCCCTCCCCCGAACTTTTAACGATACACACTCTCACCCCCTACAACGCTGTTAACCCTTTTCTGTATGCCTCGTTCGCCCGCGATCATTCGATTCTTTTCGGAAATGTGTTGCTCGATGCTGCACCTTCCTTCCAGTCGATTTTTACCGGTTGCGATCGAGTACCCTTTAAAATGAAATGACTCTTTTAAAATTCGTCCAAACGGCTTCAGTATTTTTTGCGGAGCTACTGCAGAGAGCAAGGTAATAGGTGATATACATAAATTTTGTTTAACGAATGCGTTTGCGTCGAATCGGAGAGGAAAGAAAATACTAGAAGTACACGATCTAAGAAAAAGCACGGTTCCGAGAGTTTGTCTTGGATCAAGGCTTTACCGTATTCCAAAATTTCGGGAAAAGTTGCTCCACCCGCGAGAGAAGTTAGCGAATTTAGTTGTTCCGGTGAATCTGAAAGTTTCGCGACCGTACGGCTGCACTGACAGCATCGGGAGCGGCTTCTTCGAAGAAACGGTTCCCCAGCGATCGACTCTGCGTCTTCACCCTTCCTCCACCATCCCGAGGGTGGTTCTCGAACCCCTTTCGCTCCGTGGCTGAGACCCTAATTGTTACACTTCGTATAAATGCATTAGTTCCGCGCATTCGTTTCACGGTCCCGCGGATCCCGGGCGAACTTTCCGCCCTCGTCTCTCGAGACTTCTCTTCTTTTCTTCCTCTCTCAGAGGCGCGACCAGCAGCGTGGAGAAAAGTTCTAACGAATTTAAATTACGGCTCGAATAACCGCGAACTTAATTAATTCAACGCTCAAATCTCAGCCGAGGGATGCGTGCGGGTTCCGAGCACGATGTCGGACCATTTAACAAACTGCCGCGCGTTAGAATCCGACGAGACTTTTAACGGCCACTCCAATTTATCCCGCGAATATGATACTCTCGACTATCAGTTTTTTTATTCCGAATCGACCGAAGAACGAAAAGTGTGCCACGAACAACCCCAATCTTGTGGTTCGACAATGCTTCGCCGCGCCGAAGCTGAACATACAATTCATTTCTCTTAGCACCCTCAATTTCTGAGCGGATTTATAATTACAAGAATTGTTTGTATGGGTCGGTAGGGCAAGTTACAGAGACGGGTCTTACGTAGAACGATCCTATGAAATTTCCCAAATATAACGATATTTTTGTTATAATATTGTGAACCCTTGCACGCGTTCAAACAATATTCAAAGAGGACAGAGCGAGAGAGAAATTTTCATAGGTGCAGGGCGCCTATGTTCTTCTCAATTCTGTTTTTAAATTGAAGAACTCACGAAAAATTAGTGTGCTCCATGCGATAGAACTGCCCTGTTTTATAGTCATGCAACAGGGAAAAAGTCTAAAATTCATTCGTCCTTAACACTCCGAGTCAACTTTCCAAGTGAAAATGTTGAGGTTCAATAATTTCATTCCGAGAAGGAAAAATATTCTAATGCACATCAGCAGCAGATCGAGATAATGAAGTTCTGAGAGTTAAAATTCCAATCGTATCGAAAAGTGCTACCCAAATTCCGGGTGATGAATTGATGAACAGACAAAGGTGATTACGACTAGATCGTATGAGAATGGTGTGCCGTTTATCGAAACGCAAAATTGCCGTCGGACAGTGTACATAATCGGCGCTCCCCCAGGAAGCATAACTTCGCTCGAGTTTTCCCGCGCTCACCGGCCCGTGCACATGTTGGTTTTCCCCACACGTTCACGCGGAGGGTGAAAACTGTCGAAGAACGGGGGAGGGTTGGCTGCATCTTCTCTCCTCGGCGAGGAACTGTCACGCAGGCCCGCGGAAAAACGGAAGAAGAAGGGAGGAAAAAGAAAGAAAGAAACGTGGAGAGAGACCCTCGGTGTCTGCGGTTTTATGGGTCGTCCAGCTTCATCATGCGCCGTAAAACTACAATAAAACCACTGTTACTCCGCCGGAGAAACCACCCCCGCTCCAAAACCACTGCGTGCATCGGTCCTTAAGACAAAGCGAAAGGGTCCTGGACCGGGGATGCTGATCCGGGAGGGTACGCCAAAGCAAAATTGATTCTTTTACGATCGGTAAACGCGCGACTTTCTCCCTCACCCTTTTACCATTGCGCGGCGGAACTCGCAACTCCCCGGAAAATTGCTGTTGCAATTTTTCCGAACCGTTTCACACTCTCTCGAAAAATCGGAAAAAACGTGTCTAGCGTTATGTATGGGCTCTATGTCATAATATAGTAGGTCATTTTAATTCATCTTAACGTCAGCTATAATATTATAAAATCAAACGTGCATTTTAATATTTGAAAATACTAATTCATCTCTTTTCTGTTGCCGAAATAGAATCTTTTTCGAAATTTTATATATGTATGGAAATTTATAGATGTTTAAAAACTGTTCACCCCCTCCCCCCCTCTCTCTGTGTGTGTGTTGTTGGAAACATTTCTTCTTAAATTATCAGGAACCCTTAAAGAATCGTGGTAATGGAGTGCTTCCACGGATAATTATCTGGGTCGCATTGGGAACATAACTATGTAAAACCTTCGGAATGTATAAAAATTGTATTATATTTCTGAAGGTAACGGAAAAGTTTACTATAACTAAATATTACAATATTATATTAGTAATATACTATAAAAACAATATATTATTTTCTGTGGAAGAATAGTATTTCTCGTAAGATATCGGAGCTACGTTAAACATTTACTTCTTTTCACAATTTCATCGAGTTGAAAATAATGCGATAGTATCTGTAACTTCCACAAATGTTATTACTGTTTTATAATTTGACTTACTCGTTTTTGTCATAAATCTATTTCCGATACTGCAAATGTAGTCGTTCGAAATAATGGCGTCCCATTAATATCGAGAACTAACAGGCATTGTATTCTGGTTGTTGCAGTGCTGTCGTTAAGGAACACTCAAGAAGAGGAGCCGCAGGACCCACAGCTAATGAGGCTGGACAACATGTTGATCGCAGAGGGTGTAGCCGGACCAGAGAAGGGCGGTGGTGCAGGAGCTGCAGCGTCCGCTTCAGCGGCTGCAGCGGCTGGACCGCCTGGACAACCTGACAACGCGATCGAGCACTCGGACTACAGAGCCAAGCTGGCGCAGATCAGACAGATCTACCACCAGGAGCTAGAGAAATACGAACAGGTTCGTTGCAGAATTCCTCTTCGTTCCTCAAAACTACCCTTTCAATGTACTATCTCCTTGAGGAGGTATTCCGGTTGCGAAACCATTTTGCACGAATCTTCCGGAATTTTTCACAGAAAAACTGTTGAATATTTTGCATTAATATTCCTCGCACACGTTTATTGATATTTTTACTTTAAAGTACACGTGTGATTTTTTCAAGTAAAAATGATCAAAACATGGGCCGACGCTATGATTTTGGTTTTTCTGCTGATCGGAAGCAAAAACATGTTGTTTATTAATCAGCATGAATGCAGTTATAGTCTCAAAATAGCGACATTTTAAATTACCGATTTTTTCGATATATTTCGGCCGTCACATTGACGAATATAACAAAATTTTGGTTTACGTGATAACAGGATATACGCTGGAGATACTCTGAATAATTCAAGTCAATTGGTCGTCTAGAGACCAATAATAAACCAGTTCAATTTTGACGGAGAAGTATGTCATTGGTCGCAAACGGATTAAAGTACAGGCTTGCGAACGGGGGCAAAACGTTTTCGAATGGTCTCCGGTAATCGAATCGAAGCGGCGGTTTTTCGCATGCGGTGTTCTCGTGTCCCGGGGATTTTTTCCTCGTTTCGCGTTCGAGCCTCGAGGCGGTCCGATAAGAGACCAGTTTAGGTTCGCGGTTCCGAAAGAGAGGGAGAGAAAGCTCGTCTCTCGGTTCGCTGATTTGCGTGCTAATGAACCGAGCTCCCACTAAGTAAAATCTCGCGTGTCGGTTTATATCGCGTCCTGCGGATCTCTTTAACAAGGCCCTGCTCCTCGCGGGCAATTTGTTGGAAACACGACGAAATTTTGAAAACGCTTCTCACTCGCTGATTCCGATAAACCGTCCAAAAGTACAATCAGTAGTGTACAATTTCTTTGTCGATCTAAGTAAGTCCCCTACAAAAACCAAAAGGGATCGCTCTCGTTCCTCAAAAAATCTGAAGTCGTTTGGTTCGATTTCAAGGAAGCTCATTGACACAATTTGTAAAATCGGACATTACGTGATGCAGCAACCTAATACAATTTTACAACAGTTTAAAGGTTAAGACTGAGAATCGGCGTTTCGTCTTCAGAGCTCGTAAAGAAACGACGTCGATTGATCTGGTCCGCAATGTATCATTAAATACTGATTCTGTACTATGAAGCAAGGGGTTAGATATCGTCGGAGTCGTTCGTAATCATAGTCAGCACCGTTATCGATCATCGTGGTACCTGGCCCGGGTCCCAGGCTGCTTTGCATTCACAGTTTCGTTGTTTTCACCGTGGGGCTTCGGCGTCCGGCGCATTCAATTGGCTGTTCGTTAATATGCGCGCGCGATTGGAACGAAGAGCCTGGTGCAACGATGCTCCTTCAGCCTTTCCGAGTACGTCGAAACCAAACGCGGCTGCCGTGCGTAAATACGAAATCACTCTCGCCACGCAAGAATGAGAGAGCCGTAGAAGGAGAAAATGAGAGGGAGAGAGAGAAGATTGAATTGCCACACCCGTTTCGACCCCATATTTCACCGGGTGTCAGCGGTCTTGATGTTTCCCCGCAGTGCATACGCACACGCTCGTTTTGAGGTCCACCTCGTGCGCCATGCACACACGGATGCGTGCACGGAACTCTTTGCAGTTTGCAGTTCGCGCGTATCGAGCAGAGAGCGCAGCCCCGCGGACCGAGATGTATGCGTTCGCGTGCTGCACCGACACCCTATGCAACTGCACTTGCCCCAGCAGTTGACGCCCTATCGATAAGCCCGGCCATTAACAAGTTTTAACCCCGTTCTTTCCTGCGAACAACCGACCCGCGTAACCGAGTTCACTTTGATTTCCTACGGATGTGCAATCAATCGACACTGTGTCGCGTTCGCGTCGCATGCCGATGCGATTTTCCACCCTTCGACGACTCCATCGGTTCCACAGTTCCTTCGAAATAGGCTCATTAGGGTGGCTCTTATTTACTCTTGTTTAAAATTTTCTGTTAATTATTTGAGACAATCCGGGAGGCGGGCGTAAAAGAAATTCAAAAGTCGAAAATAAGAACCACCCCAATGCCTACTCATGCTTCGTGTAGAGTCAGTTTCATAATTAATGGCACACGTGGTTAATCAGAATTACTTTTTCATAGAAGTTTCCGTTTTAGGAGTTTGTTACATGCTGAAAATATCATCGAAATTGATTAATTGGTTTACGAGCTATACAATCGTGAAGAACCCGTAATATTTCCATTATGAGAAAGTTGTTCGGGTTCAAAGTGTGTGCCATCAATTGTGGACTGTATCTTATACCTCGATCTATAATTTTATTACAGCCATATCAAGAGGTTAGAGTTAGGGTTGCTTTTTTCCATGGAACGCGTGGACGGGAATCGGAGGGGGTAGTTTTTCCCCGCAGGATGTTCCCTTCTTTCTTCATTCACTCGGATCAGTCATTCGTGTAGCCAGCACCATTGTTATTTAAATGATCAACGTACTTTAAAACATATAAAAGACGTATATATGCATATTTTTTATAATGATTCATAATTTTATTACAGTGTGTAAGATAACCAGCATTCAAACCACATGGTCATTTTCTGGTACAGAAAGGGGTAATTTTTTCCGTCCCCTCTTCTCGTCGGTCATTCTTTGGAATCAGTCATTCGTATAGACAGCACAATTGTTTAATTATTGTAGTTTAAATAGCCTATGTGTATATTTTTCACAAGAATCTATAATTTCATTGGTTGAAGAGGTGCTGTTCAACCACGCTTGCATAGAAAGGGATAGTTTCTTCCTTTCCTGTTTACTTTTTTATTCGCACAATTAGAGCAGCTATTCAGATAGACGGCACTATTATTATTTAAGTGAACATAGCACTTTAAGGCGTATAAAAAAAGCTATACGTATTTTTCATACGTAGAGAGCAACGTCCAATTGCATGGTTATTTTCTGTTATAAAAAGAAGTAGTTTTTCTCCCTCTTCTCTTCTATTATTTATTCATTCGCATCAGTCACACGTTATCCAATCTACAATGCCAGTAGTCTATCATGAAAATTCAACACTAATAGAAGCACAGAAGTGGTCATCACACTTTTCGACAACAACCTATTGGTTGTAACATAAATTCATTCAGTAGCAAATATAAATTAACAGTTCAATCATGGCGTCATGACCCACTGCTAATGCACATAACCGCGATTGAAAAGAATACATACCTCCGTGCCTCATTAACGAGTAATAAGCAATACACAACCGACCACATTTGCGTAACGATCCGCTGTAATTTGATTAAACGAAGGGTTGACGATCAAGCATAAAAACGCTTTCTTTCACGGAAGAGTATAATTTCTTCCGGTTCCCTCTCCTTCCTCATTCACTCTGTTCGTACAGATAGCGCGATTGTTATTTAAATGAACACACGTTCTCTAGACATAGGTGGGATGGGGTTAGCCGAGTTTTTGGCGCTTGGGGGTGGTGCACGGGCTCTGTGTTTCGGGGGAATATATTGCCACGCTTAAAAGTAACGATATTACCGGGTGATATCGTCGCGGCCAAAAGTTTTATCATAACCGAAATTTACTATTGAAACTCGCCGCTCAGTGCAGCTCGCGGTCTGAAGAGAGAGAGAGAGAGTAGCGGCGAGGAGAGGAGAGGAGCGAGCCGAGTCACTGCATTAGGGTGAACGTCTGCCTGGCTATGCAAAATGGCGTGACAAGTACGAGAATAGAACCGCGCCGAGTTTTACGAGATCGCGTGATCACCGCCAGCAAACATCGTCTGGCATGAATTTTACTGGTGCATGCCCGCCTTTATTTCGTCCGATTCGCAGTCCAGATTTCAACCGGCTCGGCCAGCAGCAGCTTGTATATCTGCTCAAAACTTAGTTCTCGATCGCCTACATTCTTCTACACCGTCACCCTCTTGTCCCGTTAACCCGAAAACTTTTTGCAATTTCCGTTTCCTCGCCCAGTTGTTCCAAAATTTCTCAGATACGGGTGATACTTTCGTGAAGCTTTCCTTTCAAATAATTCAACCCTCTGTGGGCAAGGATTTGTTGAAACACTAAGAATATTTTCCTCAGAGAACTGGATCATGTAGGATGAAACTAGCGACCAAGCGGAAGCGATACTAGATTTTTTAAGACCATATACTTGACGTGTTCGTAGATCGAATACTTACTGTAGAAAATTTTCTAGGTCGGAAAGAATGTCTGATTTCGGCGTTAAAACAGTTCCGAGTTCAAAGGGTTACGGTTGACAAACCTGGAACGATGTCCTCGGCTGCTCGCGAACAAATCGGTCGCGTTTTAACGCTGTTTCGCTAAGATCGTCGTGTGTTGTGGTAACCGCAGAACAACTGCGGTTCAGGTATATTTAGCGGCGCGCAGGTTGGAATTTCGATAACGTCCGCGGCCAGGAACCCACCTCCCGGCTCTTGCTATACGTCCATGGAATACGCGGGCAAGTATTAATAGACCGAACCGCAGTAAAATTAGAGGCGCCGCGAGGAAACTCATTTGGGAGTTCCGGATTAACGACCGACGACACTTGTTGGCCGCGTCCTTCCGATAGACTTGTCGTTGACATGTAGCAAAATTGATCGCTTTCTTCGATAATTCTACATTTCCGGGGCGATGGGCCTGGACAAACATGCATCTCAATTTCTGGAACGTTCATTTTCACCCCGCATCCGTTCAAACCGGTAAAGATAGAAAATTTTTCCCTAAGTATTCCGTCGAAGAAAGACTTTTTTGGAGACGTGTTTGTTTCAACGACGACTACTAGTTCCAACGTTGGACATCGAAGAAAGAATCTTCTTCTAGTAGTTCCACTGTCAAAATCTTCTGTATTCAGGTGCAGTACAAAACGGGCACGGTTATCTTGAGAAACAAGTCGGTAGCCGGTATCTGCCGCGTTTGTTTCGGCGATAATTTAAAAATTGGAGAAAACAAGGACGCAAGGGGGACATAATTCTCTATGGGTTTTCCATCCAATCCACCTACTCGAGATCGTCTCCAGCCCCTCGGCCGCGGCTGGAATGAAGCTGATCCACCACCACCACCCTCTTCGGATCCTTGTGTGTATATGCTTGCTGCGAGGAGAGCGAAAGAAAGAGAGACAGAGAGAATAGAATGGAAGAAGAGAGCGAAGAGAAACGGGGTGGGATGGAAGAAAGACGAGGAGAGTATCGGGGGATGGCGGCAGAGTGGAATCCATTTCGAAATTGCGAGCCACCCTGTCCGACCTCTCCCCTACCGACCTCTCTTCCTTCTAGCGCCTTCCCTCAGGAAAATCCACCCTCCTGCGCCTTCCTTCTCTCTCTCCCTTTCTTCCTCTCTGGTCCCTACTTCGCTCCCTCCGGAAGGTAGCGTGCTCGCCTCGAATACTGATATCGAGCAAAGTCCTTTTTCCCTTAAACCGAGCAGCCACCAGGAATAATGCATTATACGTACGCGTCTTTCGTCTCGTTTCCCCGTCCCTCTGCTTTCTCTCCCTTTCCCTCTATATCGTCGCCCTTTCCCTTCGTTCACCTTTTTCGAGTTTCGTCGACCTTCTCCTCGCCAAAAATGTCGATGATCAGCAACTTCGAGGCATTGTCATCCTCTCTCTCTACTCTAGTTGCGATCCTGTATCAAAACTGAGAGGACACCCTCTGTCAAGCTCTCTGTCTTCGCCATTCCACGGGTTTTCCAGAGGAATTTTCTAAGCTAGACTTCGAATTTGGTGTACAAGCCAAAATTTTACACTTGCTTGTTCTGTGATTTGTTCTGAACAAATTGCGCCGAGGCACGTCTGCTCTAGCTTGGGAACGAAGAACTGTGATGTTTCAGCTTCTGTGACTTTCTGAAAAATAATTTGAGAATGGTCTACCAAAGTTCATTTTAAAGAGTGAACTCTCTTTAGTTTTGTATACTTGAATTGCTCTTTTATTTTGGAGAAAGAAAAATTCTTTTTGCAAGAAACATTTTTTAAACAAATTAGTACTAATTCGAAAGCTTAAACGGAGGAGAATCTAGTCTGTTGGATGAACACGGATCTACGATTGCTCAGGGCTCGTTCACCCTGGAAATCGTGGATCTTGGTCTAAACAGGATCCTATCTTCCCGGTCTTAGTCGAAGAGAGTCCAGAGGGCGGGAAACGGGGGAAAAATGACGACGCTGAAGTGGATTTCCGTTTCATTTCAGGCGTGTAACGAGTTCACGACCCACGTAATGAATCTGCTGAGGGAACAGAGTCGCACCAGGCCGATCACGCCGAAGGAGATCGAGAGGATGGTCCAGATCATTCACAAGAAGTTCTCGAGTATTCAGATGCAGCTGAAACAATCAACATGCGAAGCCGTCATGATCCTAAGGAGTCGATTCCTGGACGCGAGGTCTGTATTCCAAAAATCCTTAACTTTCACCATTTTTCTGCTTCAACTATAAAAGCTACACAATTGTTCTTTTTCTTTACAAAGAATTATCATTTATAACAAACAAAAACATAGTTGCAATTCAGATTTTGTTTCGCTCGAACCAACCTGTTCAAAAATTGACATTGCTTCTAAAAATATTCTTAAAGAATGATTAGTTAGGGATCATGAATTCTTAAGAACTATTTTATAGCTCCCAGTGATGTGTTAATGCTTCCCTGACTAGCGAAACTGAGATTCTCCGTTTTCACTGGCTATAAAACGGTGCGCGGAACTTTGTTGCAGGCGTAAGAGACGGAACTTCAGCAAACAGGCCTCCGAAATCCTGAACGAATACTTTTATTCGCACCTCAGTAATCCTTACCCGAGCGAGGAGGCCAAGGAAGAGCTCGCGCGAAAGTGCGGTATCACCGTGAGTCAGGTAAACGAACGAGCGAAGCATTTTCTATGTCTTCTGTATCTTCTAGATTCGAATTCACACTCGCCGGAATTGACTGGCAGCCATCCTGTTCCTATACGTCTGAGAAACCCTTTTAGTAACATTACTCCAGAAACATGTAACAATATTAGAATTGTCGATTTTTGCACTGAAAAGCAACTTCTAAAAATCGAGACTTTTCTCTTCTATACTAGCACCTGAAGAGTGCAGTGCGATTTTTTTGATGATTTTCGACAATTCCTCGGTAGCAATTTAACGATTCTTCAATTTGTTGGAGTAGTGTATACTAACATTAAACTTATCACAGCCGGTCAATTGATCAGTATTTAGATATTTTCACAATTATTGAAATTATAAAGATGCGTTCACAGGTATCAATTCATTTTGATTTCTTTATTCAATCATGTACACAGGATGAGTCACCTAAGACAAGTCATCTGAATAACTTCTACATTTTTTCAGGTCGGAAGAAACGTTTCAGACAAAATTCGCTTGGTTTCAAAGGGCCCATTACGTGGTGTAAATAATTTTTTCTCAAACGAAGGTGCTTAGGATCAACCTAGTTAAAAAAATAGAAATACATATTTTTGAACTCCTACATTTGCAGTCCTTCTCGAGACTACTATTTCAAAAAATGTAGAAGTTATTCAGGCCGCTTGTCTTGGGCGATTCATCTTGTACATTGTGATAAAAACTAACACACAAAGAATTTGAATAAATTTAATTTTGTTATTTTTTTAAGATAGTCAATTTTCAAGCTCGGTAGGTTTAGTGTTTAAAAAAATGAAGTAGTTTAGAAATAGATTTTCAATAAAATCAGTAGAGAGGACGATTACAGATTCGTCTTCTCTGACTTCGAACATGTTCGTTCGCAGGTTTCCAATTGGTTCGGCAACAAGAGGATACGCTACAAGAAAAACATAGGTAAAGCACAGGAGGAGGCGAACTTGTACGCAGCCAAAAAGGCAGCTGGTAAGTTCCGTCCTTCGCCAAATGAGCGACGGGTGTTCCTTGATGAGTTCGTTTCGATAAATTAGAACCAGAGAAAAAGCTAAGACATATCTCGGCGGCTAGGACTTTTCGATCGAATCCGAACGGCTAAAACTAGACGATTCAATTCGCGACATTTTATACGGTACTAGCGAGGCGTTGCTGATGAAAGAACTATCGCTTCTGACCACCTTCTGTCTCCCCTGCAGAACAAACGAAAAAGTTACTCGATCCTTTAACGCTGGAAAAAGAGAAAAAGATCAAATCTGTAGACGTACTGTAATTCAGAAGACGTGCTTTTGAAAGAAACGTGTTTAAACCTGGCATCGAAACAAATAGTCACCCTTTCATTTTATAAATTTGTTCTTCTGAGGATCTGTTAAGAAATCTAATTCTTAATCGATTAAAAAGTTTTGTTTTAAATTCCTGTTAAAAGTTCCTATGGAATTTTCAAGGAAAGAAATGTTATTCGTAGGGGCTTCTTTAAAAGAGTGTTCTTATGAACTAGATAGTTTAGAATTTCTTCTAATTTAGGATAAAGTTCCATAGAAACAAGTTTTGCATCTACATTAGATAGCGAACAGAGCAAATAAGTTCATTCAGAACATTAATGTGCCTGTAATAATTATTAATATTGTCGCAGTGCTATTGATTGAAGAGTAGATAGATATTTATCATTTTTTACAATAACGGAAGACTTGCTCAACGTAGTAGAAGAAGATTTTATTCTAAAATAGTTCCATCTTCCGTGCTTTAAATAGAACCGACTAAAAAGCTCGATAATTCTTTCGATCCCTGGTTTAAACTCGCTGGGTAGTCGAAACTCGGCAAACCGGCGACTCTGTTATCTTTGTAAATTAGCCGTCGCGACGACGCAACTTCGCCGAAAGTTGGAACAAAGAAATCGACGTATTCAGCAGAAGAGAGTCCTCGGAGTAAAAGACAATTGTCGATGGACGACGCGTGTCGTGTTTCGTGTCCCCTGTATTTACCGTGGCGCGCATTCTCGCGGAAATTAGGAGAAAAATGCCGGGTTGGTTTTCTCGGGGAAATTCCTGGCATTCGCGGGACTCGTGGCTCGCAATTACGCGCACTTCCCTTAACTACCGGAGGCGTCTCTTTATTTTCGACAGAGAAAGAAAGAAAGAGAGAGTGAGAGAAAGAACGTCGCTCCAGCGAGATATTTTTAACTTACCAATTGCACGGAAAGAGAAAGCGAGAGAGAGGAAGAGCGAGAGAAAGAGAGACGGGGGAAGGCCGTGCGACGAAAAGACGAGGGATGCGTTTCTTCTTCTTCTGTGTTCTCGCGTTTCTTTCGACGCCCCTTTTCAGTTTGCTGCCCTTTCCTCAGCCACGCTTCCGGTGTACGCGGCCCTCCCGTAATTAAACAAACGGAATTCCAACCCTCTCGAGGAATACGATTCTTCCTGTTGTCGAAAGAAAAATTTCTCGCGACGCGCCGGCTAATCGCCAGCTACGTTGACATAACTCGAAAAGTATTCGTACTCCTTCGAAAAGAATTGAGAACAAAAATCTATCACGATCGATCAACGATACATTTGCCAGTCTTGATAACCAGTGGCGTGATCAAACCCTCAAGAACCTTATCTCTCAGATTGTTAACCCTTCCGCCAAGCATTTCTCAAGATACACGAGGTTTAGCGAAGAGTAGACTAGTAGAGTAGTAGTATAAGTCAAGCTAGAAGATACGTTGCATTTAGTCAAACATTTCAACGAAGTCGATAAGCATTGAAACAAATGGTGATTGCGAAATTGTTCAGGTACAAGAGGTTAATCGTTTGGGGTTCGAATCGACATCCACATCACGATTTTATATTTCGCGTGAAGAATATCAAATTATTTCCTTACACGTTGTTCTGTGAAGCTATTACTTATAGCAGAATATTAATAGAATTTATAATTTTGACGATATTTTTCTTCAAGCTTTAGAAAAAGATAGTTTATAGAATGTATGTGTTAATGAACATAGTCGAGCTTTTATTACCAAATCTCCGAATGATGTTAGCGCGAAGCAACGCATGGTGAAAGGGTTAATGGAACCTGTTTGAAAATTTAGTGACCGATTCAGGCCGCCACTGGTTACAGATAGGAACGCAATGCGATAGAACCAGAGAGAGAAGGAGAGAGAGAGGAAAAGAGGTATAGAGAGGCCAGAGAGACAGACGGAATGTATCGGTGTCAGGCGGAAGAACTTAAAAGACGCACCCTCGAATTTTGTATGCACCGCGATTGTTTCTACAGCAGCTTTTGCAGGAGCGTCGCCGTACAGTATGGGCGGTGCCAGCCAGGGCACCCCGACGCCGATGATGTCGCCGGCGCCGCCAGGTGGGCCCCAAGACATGGCCGGTTATGGCATGGGCATAAACGGTAGCGATTATGGCTCGCAACCGTACAACGACGGCTCGATGGGCTACGATCCTATGCACCAGGTAATTAACAAACGATCATCTATCTCGCCACCTGAATAGTTTCTTTGAGAATTTTTTTTTATTTTATTTTATTCACCCCGTAGTCGGCGTCAATTGCCTCGCTTTCTTCGATATTACACATATTTATATATATCTACGTACAAACAGTCATATACACAGTCGGTCACGAAGGTACAACGCACCCGATGAATTTCTAATATTTGAAGAAACTTTTGCGCATTTTATGAACGTTGATGCCCCTGTTACTTCACCCTCATTACATTTGTAGTCTTACGTAACAGTATTCTGGGTCTGTGAAGACCTAACCTTACTACACACCAACTGCGAACATCGCTGAACTATAAACACATAACTTTTCAACCAGCGGATTCCTAAGATTAAAATTTTGATTCTCGGCATTTGCTCGCCATAGCGTACAGGATTCTATGGGAGAAAAATTAAAAATTTCTGGTTTAGTCTGAACTTTCAATCGTGTACAGATGGTTGAAATTTTTAACAGGCTCTGAAGTCCTTGCCTGGAAGAAAGAATAAATTAGTATTACTTGCTTACCCACTGTCGAGAGAGAATATTCATCTTCGCAAACTTCATTGTCACGTTTTTTATCCATGCTATCTGTTCGTACATCTACGTGCGCTTCTCTTCTCGTTTAATCAAGGCGAAAGGATTTATAGTTAATTTAGCTGTTCCCCGCAAATTTTTAGTTCGTCTACAAATAATTAATGTAGCTTCAAATAATTAATGTAGCTTCAAATCTTGAAGAGACTTCTCATTATTTTGTACACTTTATTCCATCCTACAAGAAACAGATTTGATGTATTTATGAATAAATTAAAAATAAGGTGTGCCTTGGAAGAATAGAAGGATTAAACGACTTTATAATTTCATGCAATTAATGTAGATAATTTACAATTTGCATAAGTATCCGCAGCCTATGGACTAGCACCTAATACAATACCTCTTAAAAGTACCATCGTTTTGTGGGGAATGTCTAGTTTTAGAGTGGAACTTGAAGCAACGAATGGTCCATAAAACGTTCAAAACCTTCGCGTTCTCGCCTGAAATATTCAAAACTCGTCGGATGCACTTCCATGACCGACTGTGTGTATACGTGCCCACCCCCTTTTGCATTCTCTGAGCATGTGCTAGATTCTTTTCTGATAACGCTTGTTCCCCCGCCGGAGTTCGAGGGACCATCCTTGGCTCGAATGAATGGAAAGAATCGAATTCGAAAGTTGTCGAACACAAAAAAAAAATACAAAAAAAAGTAAAGTACTTACATTTGTATACTCGATTGACGAAAGAACTCTGTCGCAGCAAGCACACATTATACGATTTCCATCCATTTTCAAGCCGGTGTATCAAGCCATAATGCATGCGCATCTCACCGCATATTCACACATCTTGCGAGACTGGACGTTTGGATAGAAGGGAGCGAAAGGGAGAGAGAGAGAAAGAATCAGAGAGAATCGGTGAGTTGATTGTTGGTGGGAGGAATGAGAGGATGGTATCTGTGAAATTGTGTTTGCGCGAGCGCTGGTGTACACGGTGATACTAAGTGTCTATTAATGAGATCTTGAGAAAAATTGCATTTCCGCAAGCAGAATTACATTTAAAAATTGATTGTTGCAAAAATTATACGCGGAAATTAGAAATGTATATTTCTGTCGTTCACATGATTGACATTGTTAGTAGACAATATTTGTTATGCATAAGAATGTGCAAGATCGACCATAGAGAACGAGCGAATGAAATCTTATTAAAATATGTACGGTACTAAACAATCACAGTAATTAGTTGAATGTTGCCATTGTTTCAAGCCAACACGAGTGAGTCATTGTTCAGTTTAATCATTTAGAGAAATCTTTTCATTAAGACATGTATTAGGGTAAAAATCGCAGAGTTTGAACAAGTCGAAATTTGTCATTGTTAAGATGAAAGATGTCACCGTGTGTATAGCGCAGTGCAAGTTGAATCGTGACGTCTGAAGGTACCGTGGTGTCTGCAGGTGTGAGTAGAGTGTTGTTTGAGTGTACTATAGGGCACGTAGGGCTGGATGCGCTGTTGCTGGCCTAGGAAGGTAGGAAGGGTGGACTTAGAGCGGGCTCTCGGTGGTTTTAGGGGCGAGAGGATGGGGGTTGGTCGGGGTTTGCGCGCACGGGGCGCCAGCAACGGTGGCATAAGGGTTGCTTAGTATGCATTGAAGTTGCTAAGTCACTTTTTAGGTAGGGCTGCTCTCTCACATATTAATGGACTCTGGTAGGTGCGCGGCCGTGCTTCTAACGAGCTGCCTCTGTTCGGCCGACACGAAACTCAACGGAACCTGCGGATCTTCGGAGATCCAATTTCCCTTGTATCCGACACGGAACCCCCGTAGAATCGCGCGTTGATCTCGTTCGTTCCGTTTCGGACCACTTTCTCGCCAACAATTAACGCGGCGAATTCGCTTAGCGCTGGACACCGGCATTTTATCAAACAATCGAGACCCTTTCACCTTTGCGAACAATTCAGCAGCAAACAGATCGAACTGATCGGTAGAATTTTATGCTTTTGTTGCGCCACTGAGTAGATAAACTTTCAAACAATAGTAAAGCAGACTGCGGATTTTTATGGAAGATAAAATCGATTAAATTCTGCTGAATTAATCAAATGAAAACATAAAATCCGCAGTCCAGTAACTGCATTATTACTATTACGGAAATAGACCCCTAACTTTGAGAGCCATTTTCACCTCTCTAACACTCATTCGTTTTCGTGTCAATTTGACAGAATTTTCTTTGTTTCTTGGGAAACAGTACAGGGTTGAAAACGTTAGTTGACGAATACAAAGACTTTATTTAACTGTGCGGTAATATTCCGCTGAAACTTCATTACACAAATCAAATCATCCTCAATGTTCCTAATCCTTAGAGGAGAAGATACACAGCCATTATTTCCGTGTAATAAAACAGTTTTTCATTCCATCGGGGAAGAGAACTCACGGTCTCGCTCTCTCGTACTAGCTCGTTGAGGCACGGCATTTTTGCCTATCGGGACGATTACATCTACCAGTTCTGCCTCCTACAAGTACGTTACAGCATCTACAGTATCTTCTTCTTTTTTCCTTGAAATTGGTTCGTTTGAATACCTTGAACGAGTAAAGCTTTACACAGTTTGCTACAAAGGACAGAAAATATTACCAAAATTTAAGAACATGGATGCATAAGTTTGTATATTTGAAAAAATCATTGTCGTGTGTCCGGTGCTATAACTCTCCATAGACTAGCCCAATCCACCCCTGGATCGGCTAAGTCGGCGAGGAATGAGAGCATTCTCCTAGTCAGATTCTCCGCGGAATCGGTAAATCATTCCGACGTGCAATTTCGCCGGTGTCACGTGGTAAAGAGTGACGTTGGATTAAATTCGCGCGAGAACCCGCGGTACTCGTTCTGTTTCGACCAGCCTCTCGGAACCGGTAGCCCTGATACACGGATTAAACGTCCCCCTTGTCGATACACCGCGATTGGTTGTCGATACTCTTTTCGCGAATGTTGCTGCTTGCTGCGTTCGTTGCGAAATGCTCAAATGTACAAATCTCAGTGATGTTCCGTTCACGTATTAACAAAATTCATTTTTAGAGATAACGTTAATGATATTTTCTTTGTACCATTGCTGTAAAGACACTTCTGATTGAAAATTTTCACCAAGATCCACAGTCTGTGAACATTACTATCAATTCCTCGTGTTAACTACCGAGGTTGGAACAATTTCTCCGAAAAATGGCTGAGCAGCGATCTTCGAATACTTGACGCTACGGTTCCCTTCTTCTTTCACGAGAAAATTAATTTCGCGGTTGATCCGGTTCACGTGCAGCCGGGATGACTGGGAAGAGCCGAAATGAAGCGACTAAAATGCATGCTCCCACCTAGCCGACGCCTCTTCTCGTTTCGTTTTCCGTTCGACCACGTCTAGAGACTCCGTTCTTCGTTTTCTCTGTTCATTGCCGAAGAACTTCCTTCGGGAATGACTGCAGCACAGCTTCTCGCGATCCCCCTTTTGCGATTCGCAAACGAACACGAGCAGCAATCGTGCTTTCCCGCGATTTCCTTTCTGTTTTCCGATATACACGGTTTCCGGCGAAGAACCTCCGAAGAGTCCAAGAGTGTCTACTCCTGATCCTTGCTAGGGGCCGTTCGCGATCGGTCGAGGATCATAGCAGCAGGGAAAATAATCTGGTGGTAACGACGGACGCTCTCGCTGCTGCAGCTGGCACTAACGTTCCCGTAACAAACAATAGAAAAACCGAACGAGTCGGACCAATTGCTTGCACGCGATTATACGAGCACACCAACGATCCTTCTTGCGCGGGTCGGTCGACCTTAACCAGCACCCGTTCGACCGACACCCATAATCCGTTCTACTCCCGTTAACTTACTCTCTTTTTGCCTCTGGTGTTTCGTTTGTTTTAGTTGTTGTTCCTCTAATTTGTTTAATCGTCGCGGTCGGGGCTTGGGAACTGTTATAATTGCAATTAAAGTTCACATCGTGCATTACCCAGTATTAGAAGTTGGTACATGTAAGTTTCAATTTTTGCTTCAGCTCGTTTTGCAGCTGATACATACAATGGAATATAAAAATACAATATAACACTCATAATCGTACTTATTAAAATTCTGAAATTTCTTAACGCGTTCGCTATCACCGTCCCACATCTTGGTATTTACTCAAAGATAGACAAATTAATTCGACGCACTTTGCTATTCGAAGTTCTCGATATAAGTGACTCTATAAGAAGAATCGATTTTAGAATAATTTCGGAACCGATGTATAACACACAACAGTTCAAGATTTCGATTCTACTGAATTTTTCGAGTTCATTCTCCGAAATTGCTCGGATCAGAATCTTCGCGCAACAAGTTTAAACAATTATTTTCTCGAACCATTTCAAGCCCTGATCGCAATTACCGTTCTAATAGCTACTGGTTGGTTACCCGAGTCTAACACACGAGGAACAAAGAACTGTGTTTGTTGCAACGGGGAAAAAAGGGTGGGTGCTTTCTTCTGGAAGAATCGAAGAATTTGGTGAGGAGAGTTCTCTTCCTTCGCTATTTGAGTTCAAGTTGTTTCGGTTTCTTAAAAAAGAAAAACAAACACGGGCACGCGACAGCCACGCTCTTTCGAGTGCATTGTCACAAACACAGTTCGCAAGCACAGTCCCGGCACCTGTATAATACCGTTTACGATTGGTCGTCTGTTCCTTGGTCTCTTTTACTCTTCGTTCACCTAACGACAAGCGACTGCGACGAGCAGTTTCAACGACGAACCGTCCATCTGCTTGCGTGATGCTACTCCCTGATCGATCTAAATTCGAATATACGCTTTTGTGTTGGCCAATCTTTAGGAATACTTTAGGAATCGGTCTTTTAACGCTTCACCTATCGGAAGTGATAGAACGATAGTCTTTGCAAAGTCAAAAGTTACCTGAACCTCCCTTCCAATTTTTAAATAGCAAATCAATAAAGTGTCCGCAGTAATACAGTCTAATAATTTTCATTGTCGTCAATAAGAAAATTCTCAAGTATTTTTTAGGTACAACACAGTAGACTAAGAATTATTACATTTATCACAAAAAATGTAGAAATACAAAACAATGTAATCATAAAAAGAATTGACGAATTTATTTTCATTCAATCTTCGTTTCTAGTCATTGATATTTTTATTTTGCATACAGATTCGCAGTCGAATGATTCAGTAGAGAACAACACTATTAAACCGATAGGTAAAGCGTTGAAAGCAGACTAGGACGATCATTTTGGTTTTTGATCCACGAAGAAGATCTTGAAGCAATCCTCGTCTACCTTTTGCATCAACTTGCTATGCATAGTTTTAGCATAGAGCAATTTCATTCTTGTTGTTGTTGAGAAAAAGATCTACAAGTTCAACGATTTACTTCTCCGATCACATGTCCATGCACTTTGGGAACGCAGCTTCTTCCATCGAATAGAAAGGGTCGAGCAGGATAAGCATTGTCCAGTGGCCCCTGCGACAATTTTTATTTAACATCGTGTGCAAAACAATGCTTTTAGGTTGAAAATATATTAGTTGGGTAATAGAAGATTATTCTTGAATTTTTTGATAGATGTCACTCAAAGGGTTGCTTGCAACCCCTACTAAAAACATAAATTTCTATTTTCTACCCCTCATAATTTGCTCGCAATTGTGAAACAAATATGAAATGCAAGATGTTCATCTTAATATCTTAATTAACAATAATTTATTGATGATAATTCCAACCTACTTAAAATTTTGGGGAATTATCTTTCAACCTAAAACCATTGTTTTGCACACGATATCAATAAAGATTGTCGTGAGGGCTGCTGGACTATGCTTGTCCTGCTAGACAGTTTCTCGATTGAACGCGTTCACGGAAACTTAAATTCCAAAAGCAGAGTAAACAGTCTAAGCAAAATGCGGGAGAAACCACGCGTCAACGATGATGAACGGTTCGCTCCGTCTCGGCTGTGTCGTGACGTCTTGTTTGAATTTACTTGAGTATTTCTCTTGGTGCAGATGAAACGAAATTCTTAGAAGGCGACAGAGTGAGATAGAAAGAGAGCGCGAAAGAAAGAAAGAACGAACGAAAGGGAAAACAGTAGACACGAATGATCAGACTCCGCAATTAAAGAGAGACCAGAGGTGAACACGCAGAAACTAGCTGCGTGGGACAATATAGAGGTAGCAAGACAGAGCAGGAGGTCTTGGGAACAAATCAGAGAAATGTCAAAGTGTTTCGCGGTTAGACTAACCTGACGCGTTTAGACCATGGTCGTCTATCCGCTTGTCCTGTGATGCAGGCGACTTGCGAGGGCGCAAAACCTTCGTTGACGATCGTAGATTAATGGGATCGGAGGTCGACGAGCCGGCCAGAGGACGTCCACGGTTCGTTGCAACAAGCACAGATCTCTTTCCCTCGGAAACAGGAGTAGAAGACGCGCCTCTAGGCCCGTTCGATTAGGCTGTGGACCTCGATCTCGCTCGTCACGGTCGCCTAGAAGTCCGGAGAGCCTAGGGGAACGAATATTTCGAGACAGGTTTCAGTCCCGAGGACTCTTCCTCGCCTCCCTAGGTCAAGGTCTCGCCGAGTGTGCAATAAGATTTCGAAATCCTCCCGCGGCGAGAGAGACCTCGGGAAACGATCACTCGAAGAACTCATTGGGAAAACCCTGCTGTACATACCGCCATGGACCGTCGACGCTGTGTGATTCCCCTCTCGAAACTTTGAGCAAAACACTCGAATTCTCATGGTGCGTCTAGACCCAACGAACGAATGCTTGTTCGCCCTTTTCGCTTCAACAAAGTCTTATCGTTTTTAAGTGACGAACCAAAGTCGCCAGATCAGGAGAGTATCGGATTAGTGACATTCTGATACAGTAAATATTCGGTCTAAGAAAGAGGAAACTGCACGATCGAAGAAAAGCAAGTATATCCCTTCCACTGCGGGTGGAATATCGAAGCGTGGGGGAATAGCGTCGTAGAAGGGGTAGATTGGGAAGATAAGTCTTAATCTGGCGATTCTGTGTCGAACGCGAGCGAATGTATTAGTATAATATTACAATGAACGTATTTGTTTGTACTTATAAAATCTAGTAAGCTTTCTTCGAGCATTAGCATTGTTTGTATCAGTTCCAATTTTCTCGGAGTGAGGGCCGAGCGAGAATTCGTTCACCGTAAGAGACCAGTCGTCGAAAAACGGATTTTGACGCGCAAACGATGTCGGAGAATTGGATAGCTGATGGATCCTTGAGAGAAAGTGAGAGAGAGAGACATCTTCGTGGCATGCATGGCTGCACGTAGAGTTTAAGTTTATATGTGTGTGTACTGGTTCTACACAAGTAGTACGTGTGTGGCGTTTTTATCATTATCTCTCTTGTGTTCATGTTTTGTTATTTTTATTTTATTATTTTTTGCGGGTCGATTGGCTGGGGTTCTCTTGGGCGAGTTGATCGGTGAGAAAGGAGAGACATGAAACTGTGTGTGTATGTATATGCGTGTGTGCGAGAGAGAGAGAGAAAGAACGAGAGTGGAAGGTGAGAAGAAAGGAAGAGTGGAGGCGCGAAAGGGGACGGATGCCAGAGACTTCATTATTTAGTTCGTTGTGCAGAGTTCTAAATTTTTCGCGTAGACAAGTAGAGAATAGGCGCCGGTTCGTTGCATTGGCGGGTTTGAATGAAAGGATTTTACAGAGTTTGTCGCTCGGTGCCATTGTAGTGATCTGATCCTTTCACGCGCTTGTAACGGGAATCGACGCGCGTCTTTTCACAATCAATGTTGATTAATTTTTCCCCTGAGAACCCAGAGAGTGGTGAACAGTGGCGGATTCGCGATTCTACTACTCGTTTTCGTTCGGGCTACGAATTATTTTGCTTCTAGCATTTACATATGTTTGCGAGAAATTACACATTTAGAAAATTACTATAGAGAAATTACTCCGACTGATGGTGTAGAAATTAATTTCATCGCGATACTGTTGGACAAACTGAACTTCAGTACAGCTTAAGAAGGTTTAACTGCATTCTGCAGTTATAGTAAGATAAGTACAGTAGACACCGGTCTATTGGGACACTCGTTAATTGGGAGAGTTTATTATTATTTGGGATAACTGGTTATTTGGAACATTGATTAATTGCGGTAGATACAGAACAACAAAAAGTACAATACGTCACCCTATCGCGACAACACGTCCCAACTAGACTGCGGATTTTTATGCAAAATGAAAGTTTTCTGCACCGATTGCAAGAAACAGGAGTCACAAAAATTGCTTTGTCTCCAAAAGTTCTAATACTATTGGAAATACTGTATATTTGTTTATCCTTTGAACTTATTTCGTCTAATGCTAATTACCAGAATCCCCACTGTATTTTGATTTTCTGCTATTTCTTTAAAATTATTTTTAAAAATTGAGAAAATTTTGAACATTCGATGAACCCGCCACTGCCGGAAGTCGATGTCCCGGTGCGAGTGGGCCGGCCAATCCAACCACCCAGTGTTCTTTCATCATTTTGTTTATTGTCCGCGCGACTCGCGAGCAACCGTGTACGATTCGCGAGCGGTGATAACGACTGATGCGTATACATAACACGATAACGGTAAAAAAAAAACGAAAAAGTAATATTGCCTATTTGCGACGAAGGCGAGGCTAGCGACGAATGACACGCTATTTTGTCGCCACCTGCAGGGGATAAAGACAGAGGGCTAAAAATCAAATTGCAAACAAAACAAAAATCGAAAAAAATGACGCAGGGCAAGGCATTGGCTGGGGGGCCAGGCGCGACGGGATGGATGCAACAACGCGAGGCGGTGCCGGAGTTTCCGCCGCTCCACGATTCAGCGGACTCTGATTCCGACCGAGAGAATGAAAAACGGCCGCGCGTCTAAACCACGCGTGTTGTACTTTTGGAATGCGCGAGCTAGCACGGTGACGAAACCGAGTAGAGAAAGGAGACAATTGCCTGCGAGAGCAAATACCGGATTCAGCAAAAAAGAAAATATGAATGAGCAGAAACTGAGAGAGAGAGAGAGAGAGAGCGAGCGAGAGAGAAAGAGAGAGAGAAAGAGCGAAAGAGCGTATGTCCGAGAGCAAAAACAATGGTATACCGTCGACAGAGACAACACAGGAACACACACACCGTCACAGAGATCCACACACGCGCGTACATTTTCTCGTCGACACACTTTGTACACACAGCGAGACACTCGACACGTATACACGAGATATTCGCGCACCTCCGAGCCACACACAAGGAGATATAATGTTCGTTGGTGTTCCTACGATAAATAGTAAACGTTAGTTTCCAGTTTTCGAACATTTTTCTCTTTTTCCGTCGAGGGAGAGGGCAAGCAACACTCCTACGCGCCGATTTCCTTAGCCGAACGGCGGCCATGTTGGACAGCGAACGTCCATTTCAGATATTCGAGTGAAAATTCCAACCACAAGAGTCGCCCAATTGAAAATCCGATCGGTGGATCGTCTCCGCGGGAATTGAACCTTTTAGTAGCCGCGTTCGCGACCGTTTTTTGCTTGCTCTTTACCCTCGATGCTTGATCTTGCCTTATCGAGTGACCGTGCACTAACGTACAAGTGACGTATGTACGACTTTAACGGATTTTAACGAGCGTAAAACAGGAAGAGGAGAATAGTAAAGAGGAAAGTGGTAAGAACGAGTGAGTGAGAGAGAAAGAGAGGGAGAGAGCGAAGGAGAGAGTGGACAGGACAAGCGCACGATGTAAATCCGTAGGCCTATGCGCTCTCCCCGAAGAACGCGTAGGCTCGCTTCTCTTTTTAAGACAATACGAACGGCGTACAGGCACCTGGCTAAGGAGAGAGAGGGAGAGAGCGTACACGAATTCAACTAGTTTTTACTTCTACATACGCTGTTATTACACACACAAAGAGAACACACACTACACGTATAGATAGTTCTGTAGCTTGTACAGATCATTTTATTCTTTCCCCCTGTCCGATTCCCTAAACCCCCGTCCCCCCTCCTCCATGTATTATTTCTTCGTATTCTACGTCGCGGTTTGAGTTTGGAGACACACCCGACATCGTTTTGCAACGATCCTTGACGAGATCGTGTTATGTATCCTTCCGCGCTGTAATGTATACATATGTACGAAGAAAAAACACACACATTCTTGCGTAGCGTAATTTTGATTGCTGGGCACGGATTTAAACGATCGCGGTGTATTTATACAAATATAAATATATATTATATATAAATATATATACATATACACATATATATTTTTGTAACGTTTTAACGTTATCCTTTCGAGAACTCACGAAACGGAAGATACTTATTGCGTCAAGGAAACTTGTACTTTGTCGTTGCAGGCTTCAGAAACCAATCACTTCTTTCTATATTCTCGTTTCCGTTTCGTTTTTCGTTTCCAGTTACTGTTTCTTTCTCTTTTTCCTTGTCTTTTTCATATTTTAAAGAATCCAATCTCCCAGCACGGGTGTATCGTGTCATGCTAGCGAATGTGTTCCCTACGTTCGATCTAATTATGGTGTTTATGTTCCGAGTATTCTGCTCCTTAAGTTTCTTTTAGCTTCGACCTGTACACACGTTGCAGCGTTTCTCACACGTTTGCGTGCTGATTTGTTCGAAATCGTTTCGACGCGAGGACACCGTTCAATTCATTTCCCTTCTTTTCGCACGAATCGACCGGGATATATCCGTTTCTTCTCTCGCGGAAATTTATTTATTCGTGAGCAATTTTCGGATCAGCGAGTGTCCTCGTCTGAATGAAGCGAGAGCAACAAGTATAATCCTTTTGTCACGTTGGAAAATTGTTTGCATGATTGTACCCCACGAGAGCGAGCAGACCGGGAGAAAAACCGACGTCGAAAACCTCCCTTTGATTTTCTCTCTTTTCTCCCTCCGACACTCCCCCCTCTGTGTTTTGTAAAACAACGATTCAGCACGAGCTCTTATTAAAAATTCGTTCTTCTCCACCATGCCTTTTCTGTTTCTGTTCAATCTCATCCACCCGACACACGCGGCGTCGAATCCAGAGACGTTGGACCCCTCTCCTCGTTCACTGTGAATTTATCGAAACAATTTTATTGAAAAGAAACAATAAAACGGCAACAAAGAAAATTAACCCTTTCGTTACTCGTCAAATTCTTTCATTAAGTATAAACCGTAAAGGTGACTTTTATGGACAATCGATTTCATACATTTATTTCCTGGTCATATGTTGGGATGAAAATCATTAAAAATTTGAAGGAATACATTGTTGTCATTTTTAGTAGTTCTAATATTAAACTTTGATTGTCCCATTCCAGATTTCGAATGATTTATTAACGATTTATCCCACAAATTTATGTCTTCTTCTTTAAGATAAAAATCGACAAATATGCTGAATGCATTGCTTCCGTTTTTAGTAGATCCAGTACTAAAATTTGGTTGTCCCAACGCACAGACTGATATTTCACCGATCTAGCTGGCCAAAAGTGAATTTCCTAGAACTACCCCCAGGTAAAAAATAACATGTTATTGGGACAACTATGTAGTCCCTCAAACCAACGGCATTGTTCGCAACGTATAAATTGTTTTTTTAAATTAATGTAAGCATAATTCAATAAAACGTAATAAATTTAATCAGTCTTGAGCAATAAAACATTTTGGCCAGCTAGATCGGCCAAATACCGGTCTGTGCATCGTGTAAATAATTCGTCGGATTTTGTTTCGATATTGCCCTCCTGGAAATGTCTAATAATTCAGAAATAACGCGGTAAAATAGGGGAGCAAGTTGAATTCTCAGGAAAACGTGGGTGGACGTAGAATAATTCCAACGAAAGGGTTAATCGCGCGTCCCAGTTTTCGATCCGCATCGGCTGAAGCGCGACTATCAAAGGAAAAGTGGTCGGAGCAAGCATCGACCGCGGGTGTTTTCTCTTCTATTGCGGTTTTTCGGGAGCGAACGGTAGGGAAAAGGAGAAAATCGGTTGGCCGATCCCGTGCTGGATTCGACGCGCGAGATATACGATTGCGCCTGTCTACCCTTAGTTGGTCGTGCGTACGTAGGTACATATGTATTGTGTGTACGTCTATACATGTGTACGAGAACGAAGAGAGATCTATATATATTTATATATATGTCGTATATATACATATATATATTTTATCCTTTCGTATATCTGTGTAACCCTCGTATGGATCACCATCGCGATGATATAACACCTCCTCACCGGAGCAGAGACCGAGACGATTGCGTGGAAATGGTTCCCAGACAAGTTTTCTGTCGATCGTACGCGTGCGTGGACAAACAGTCGCTCGGCAAAGGTCCTTTCCTCCGATCGCGAGAGAGAAACGATCGCCCATACACTGCGGATTTGGTGCATTCACGGGAAAAAATTAATAGGCGAGACAGAAAACAATGGAAACGTCAGACCAAGTGTAGCACGTTACTCGCTGACGATCGTTTCGGGATTTTTTGGAAATTTATTGTTCGTAGCGTAGGATTTCTTGACGCACTTTTCGACAGAAGTATCGATTCGATCGCTGACCAACGAGCACTCTCAGTGACGCAACAGAATCATTTTTATATGGAATACGGTGATTTAAAAACAGCAGAAATTATTTTTGATGTTCTTATTAAACCTTCGAGGATCTCGATCGTCGTGATATCGATTCGTTCACCGATCTAACGTTGCAAAGTAATAATTTAACATTTGTACGTGTTTGTAGTATTCGAGAAAAAAAAGATAACGGAAGAAACGAATTTACATTTAACAGTAGCTACTTGCAGTCAATACATCTGTGACAAATACGAGTAGGTGAAATTCGAAGCGACAAGCATGAAATACCCATGGTGTCACTTTTGCACGACTATCCGCAGTCTGTTAATTAACAATCGGTGAGACAAGCTGGTCCGGTTTCCTTTCGTCTGTTTCCGTCACGCTCGCGTACACGGCCGGTGCTGTTTGCTTTCAGGAGCTGTCGCCTTGAAATACTTAGAGGAATCGCACAGAAGACAGAAATCGCAAATCAGACAATTAACCGAGATTCGTTGCGATGTAGGAGCACGTTTTACAAACGAAAGCGTGCTCGCCGAATGCCACGATGTATTGTGAACATGCTCTCGCGCAATCTGATCACCTCACTATCTGTGATCCGAGGCTCGCCCTCAACCAGGGGGCGGGTAATACGAACTAAAAATAAACAAACAAACTAAGAACAAACAAACAAACAAAAAAAAAAGAAAAAACGGAAAAGAAAATCGATAATTAAGCTAATTAACGTTATTGTAATGGATATGCCCGGGGCGAGGGAAGCGTTCGCGCGACGAGCCTATCTCTCTCTCCCTCTCCTCATTCTCTCTTTCTCTCTCTCTCTCTCAATCTTTGCGTGTGTGTATGTGTGTGGCGACATCTCGAACATCATCGACGAGGAATTGCGTACCGTTGAATCGGAAGATTCGCGAGGAGAAGAGGAAACTCGGGGATTCGAAAACTTTCCGTTTTCTTTTTCTTTCCGTCTGTGTCTTCTCGCCGTTTTCCCTACCCGTTGGATTATTTGTCCGGCGATCCAAGACGATATAATTACCCCTCCTTTCCCGCTCCTTCTACCCTTTTTCCTCGATATTTTCCACTGTTCTCTCTTCTCCTCTCGCGTCGAAGATTGCAACCCCGAACGCTTCCATGCGTCGAATTTCACCGGGCTACCTTTTCTCCCCACTCCGAAAACCCGAGAGTTTCGATCCGAAACGCGATACGAAGGAGAATTCAGAGGAAGAGAGAGAAAGAATGGGAGCGAGCGAGCGAGAGAGAGAGAGAGAGAAGACTACGGACAGCGTGTGTTCTTTTTCGAAACGGTGCGCGCCACGCAATGGGGGAAAACGATAGGGATTAAGAGGGAAAGAGTTTGAACGAACGGGAAACAGAACAGAAACGAAGCAATGGTCCTGCGACACAACACTAATGTATACGATTTTTCAACATGGAAATATTATATATTGTAGCTATACATATAGAAGTATATAAAAGAGAATAGTACATAGGCAAGAAAAAACTGTAACGGCTAAGTACATCACTGTAACGACGATGCTAATTAGTAGGACAAAAATTTATTTTATTATCATTGTCGCTATTAACTATTATTACTATTACTATTATCATTATTATTGCTATTATTATTATTGCCGTTATGACTATTATTATTATTATTATTGATATTTGCGGTGACACCCGCATTGCAATTGTATTATTGTCACACCGACAGCGATTATTAATATTACGAATGTATGGAAATTTATTGTCGCGTCCGTTCGTTGAACGTGTTTTACTTTTTTAAGGGAAGACGATAATCGATCGAACGCTAGGCGATTTCCGTCGAATTATTATTATTATTGATTAATGATTTGTCGACGATTTATTGTATTGAATTGCGTCTCTCGACGATTTCTTAGTTAGCACGTAGGCGGAAATGAAAAAGATATCCATTTATTGTATAAACGAAGGCGCGGCGAAGATGAGAATTACGAGTATCCTCCGGAAGATTAGGTGATTAAATTCTGTTGTTAAATAATATGTCGCGGGCGGGACGATCGACTGAGGATCGTTCATTGAGCACGGTTTACGGAGCACCGATTTCCAAACGCCGATTTTATTCTGTCCTCTCTTCTCGCATCATGTCCTCGAATGTCCACCTTGTACACGGAATTCCTCGACGTTTCTCCCGCTGCATCTGTTCGCGAACCTTATCAAGATCTCGAGACGATCCGAGATCAGACGAGACGAGACGAGACGAGTTTCAGTTCGATCTCAAAGGCCGATCCTCAACCGATCTTTCCCGTCGTCCATGCGACCAGTACAAGTGCGTTCGGCACAGCTAGTATACGAGAAAAGAGCGCCTGGAGTTCGCTGTGAGCGCGTCTTCAGGTGACCCCTTATTAAGCTCTACCTAACATTTAATAAAAGAAATGAAAACGAGTCAAAAGAAAAATACGAGAGAGAGAGAGATGTCGACTAAAGACGATAAGACGGGCGAGAAAAAAACGAGAAGAAATAAGGAACGAAAGAAAGAAAGAATAAGAAATAACGTTTAACATTTATGGATACACACGATATTAAGATATTATATATTCATATTCCTCCTCGCTCCCCCCACCCTCTCCGCTCGATCCTTTTATCTCCGATCGTCCACGTTTTTTCGTTCTAAGGATAATCAGCGCGCGAGATGCGAAAATGAAACCGAAACAATGAAAACGAAAAGAATATATAAGACGATTCGGCCGTGAGATGTTTTTCACGCGAGCCGCCCACGCTGGTTTGATTAACTGCATTTATTATTGTTTCTTCTCACCCGTTGAGCGAGGTTTCAACTTGCTTTTCTTGCGTATTTCACGAGGAGCGCGCGATTTTTATACAGACGACAACCCGAAACGTTCCGAGCGACGCGTTTACTCTTTCAAACCAGGAATTCGTCCGGTGTATCCGGAAAGCTCAAAATCAAGTTGGGAAAAGCTCTCGCTGCGAGAGGTTTTTAAGTCACGAAATAAACCCTTCACCTCCGAACACTTTGTTCCCGCTTTGGAGAAAAGTACAGAAAAGAAAGATGTTACATATATTCTTCGACGAAACGAAAAGGAAGTTGAAGTCACGTCTCGATGCGCGCGACAGTATACCACAGAAATCATTGTATCGATTAAAATCATGGTAAACCTAATAAAACGCTCAGAAATAATATCAGTTCCATCGATACACCGAGTGTTTCTCTCTCTGTTGCTGGCCGATTACGATTCCCTTTCCGCATCTCTTTATTCGCTCCTTGAACTCTGATCAAATAAAAACATTTTAAAGTGATCTTAGTCTGGGTTGTTATTTGCTACCTTCAACGAAACAAATCTCAAATGGTGTCGATATTATCGGTATCTGTCTTTACAGTTACTGTTTACAAACGGTTTGCATTTTGTGCGCAAGTTTGATTTTACTTATCTAAATATTTGTTATGCAAAAATTCATAGTATGACGTCGCTGTTATTTTAAAATGGTAATGCATCGATATGGCAAATTTCTCCAATTTTAATTACTCGTAGTGGCAAAATGCTGAAGTCGGTTATCACACGTTACCGACAGTGGTTACGAGAATACGATAGTAGCGCCGCTTGTGGCGAAGTTGCAAAGCCAAATTCTTTAGTTATTTATCCAGCCTTACGGGAGTGCGTTTCACTCGAATATTTCGGTGATCTCTTACGACCTCTAGGATATATTCTGAGTCGAGTGAGAAACAGAAGGCCACCGACGGCATTTCGTCGGTACAGAAGACCACTGAGGCGATTCTCGTCGCAACCACCGACGAGATACTGTTAAAGACTGCCAGCCTTACGGGACTACGTGTCCCACGAAAATTTCGGTGTTCTCTTACGCCCTCTGGGATTTATTTTGACTGGAGTGAGAAACAGAAGCATCGACGACATTTCGTCGGTGCAGAAGACCACTGAGGAGAGATTCTCGTCGCGACGCGTCGGTGAGAAGACGAATCATCACGAAACCATATGGGTTATCATCAAATGTTATATTCTCCGCCATATTTCAGACGAGGTTTTAGTGCTGATTTTTGAGGTTTCAAATATTAAAAGTAACACTCAAGAACAAAAGATTCCTAGAAATATTGTACGTAAGAAAGTATTGAAGCATTATTTTAGAAAAATCTAGAATTCCTAATACAAATTTCATATCAAATACCTGAATGTTTAATTTAAAAATATTTCATAAATGAACATACTTCCTTACACTTTTTTAAATACATAATTGTTCCAAGAATCGATCACTGAAAACAGAAATATCTAGAAACATGGAATAAATTTTATTTGACATGTTGTTCCGAATAAAGTTTCGACTGATTCCGATAAAGAATTATGTGGATGAATTAATATGTATAAAAAAATGCACGGAATTTGACAGTGAAGTTTCAGTTTCAACTTTAATAACAAATTGATATATTCAGTTAAAGTTGAATGTAGGTTTAGAAACTACGTTTTGTTATGAAAATTTAAGATACATAAATTTGCAGATCTTACACACTATGATTATCTGACTTTTCTCCATTAGACGGCACACTGTGCTACGTGGAAAACATATGTGGAAAAATAGCGATAATTCTAAGTGGACGTGCCCAAAGCTTGTTCTCGCATTTCGTTCCGCTTAGCGTCTTCGCAAAGAAAACATATACAACCGTCCCCTCGCGAAGAGGGAAACTGTAGGAACGTCTAGAAATTCAAATCGCTGACAAATATAATATAATTGTAGGAGCAGAGATAGACAAGTTTTTATTGAATTAAGAATTTCAAATAGCCAATATAAGAGATAAAAAAATTATTCGTCACGCGTCAAATAAAAATAATCCTGGTTATCTCTATTGCACGCATGAAAAATGATGTTTTATTCTACGAAAATTTATGTTTTTGCGTTGAATGAACTTTTCATTTTCATGTGTATCTTTATTGAACGGTTTATTTGACTTCGAATAATCTTCTGAGCCGCGTTCGAATGCTGTAGGAAGGACCGAGCACCCGACCAGTCAAAGAATGGAACGCACGCGTTACAATGTAGTACATATCGCGTATCGCCCAATTACACTGTCCAACAAACTTTTTTATGATGTCTCGATTCTCACTATGCAATTCTTATAGTGTTTTCGCGCTGATTTCGAATCTGGCCTTAATTTTTCTCCCAGACTCACAGTTTTTGAGAAATTTAAGTTTGAAAAAAAACACATTTTTCAACTTTGAACAAAGGTTGTGATATTATTATAAAAGATGTTGTATTGTTCTTTACAGCAAAAGATTCTCTAGATTTTCCCGAATTCAGTGATGTACAATAGTAATACATTATGATTGTTTAAACATGTTTAAACAAAACATTAAAGACGGAGATGCACCGCTTTTGCACCTTTTTTTGATGATACTTTTTAATTTATCTGAAAAAATAAGGGTCCAGTGGAAAATCAAACTACACCACGCGATAGAGCAGACTTTTATCTTGCGAAACCACCCTGTCAGACAGGGCCGCCGCGTGCGGTTGTGCAGGTTGTGCACCGCACACGGGCGCTTCATCAAAGGGGCGCCACAACATTAACAGTAAACAGATTTGCTAAGTTCAAAAAAAGGTAATTCAAATTATTTGCATGTCTAAAGAGGGCGCACTAAATTTCTTTTGCACACGGGCGACTCGTACCCACGCGGCGGCCCTGCTGTCAGATTTCGAACATCGACGTTTTTACAGAACCAGAAAGCAAAATATCATCGCGGAACACGAGTCGCCGCCAGTGGTGCTCTGCCCTAGCGTGGTCGTTTGAGGGGATACGGCGCGCGGCGCGCGGTGGTGTCTCTCCGTCTTTAATGATTGTTTATTAATGTTTAAACAATCATAACGTATTAATAATGGATATCACCGTATTCAGAAAAGTCTACAGAATCTTTTGCTGCAAAGAACAATTCAATATCTTTTATAATACCGTCACCACATTTGTTTAAAGTTGAAAAATAGGTTTTTTTTCAAAGTCATGTTTTTCAAAAACTGTGCGTGTACGAGAAAAACTAAGGGCAAATTCGGAATCAGCGCAAAAAACTCTATAAGATCCACCCATCAGTTATATGAAAACATAAAAAAAGTTGAAATTTGTTGGACAGTGTAATACACGTACTGCAAATTTCATCAAAATCGGTTGGCGTAGAAGAAAACAACACGCATAGAAAGCAGGGATTGAAAACTATTATGAAACCCAAGATGATGTTATAACTGTTATAAGAATATCGATATTGTTTTATATCGGTTACGGTTCCGGTTCCGGTTCCAGTTTCGATTCTGTCATTTTAAATTCCGTATTGTGTTCGGCATTATGTATTTATTTGGGGTGTACGGGCCGCCCGATTGTCGAGCTGCCGAAGAGAGTAACTCGACTTCGCCGGACACGTTCGGAAAGAATCGGACAAGTTCGGACGAGCGAGTTATTGCGATACCCGAGAACATCTCTGCGTTCTTATCAGTTCTTATGAAATAGATAATTGCAATAATGGCATTCTATCATAACTTATAACGTAATTTTTATTATATAAACACTATTTATTATTTGAGTAGTTATTCATTGTTATTTATAATGTAAACAATTGTTACATACATTTTTTATAATTTGTTTCTACACTCCATATTTGGATTATTATTTCAATAATTTCTTGTTAAAATAATTGTTTAAATAAATTATTATGGAGATAATACTTCAAATAATAAATATAGAAATAATTAAACAAACAATTACTTTAACAAGAAACTATATTGAAATATGTAAGAGATAGCCTGGATTAAAACAGCAAATGCGAATCAACTTTATTTAAACGCCTTTTTCCGGAGACTGTTTCTTGTTCATTTCGTTTTCGACGTTCCGCTTCGTTTTTGACGTTCGCTTGTCGTTGGCTACGAACCGCTTGTAAATAACATTTACAATACACCGGGTGGCGTAACATGAATAACAGCAACATGAACAACAGCTTACAAATATTAGTTCAAATAATAAATATAGAAACAATTTATAAAATTTGTTTATTTAAAAAATAATTTTAAGAGTACATTAGTATTGAAATAATAATTTCAATAATGAATATAGAAACAAATTACTCAAATGTATTTATTTAAAAATGGTTTAAATTATAAATAACAATAAATAACGATGATTACAGAATATTTTTCGTTTACGAATCATTGTTTTATGTATAATTTTCAAATTAATTTTAAATTCCAATACTTTTTTAGGATATTACGTGGTAATTACTTTTGTTTTTCCTACATCTATACACTGTCGATTATAAAACGATAACTACAATGGTGAACAATAAGGGACATAAGAAAGCAATAAGAGTGCGTAATGAAATTATACAATAAAAAGTAATTTTTTTTCTAAGAATTACAGAATGTGGGTAATGTCAGCATTCTACATTTAATTATTATCTGCGGTACTGAATCTATTTACCTACGCCACTGACGCAGTTTCATGTGGTTCACGAACAAATGATTTATTTAGGTAGAGAGCGCTGACCACCAACAGTATTTCGTCGGTGGTGGAACTTTTAGCGATGTGGTCTTTCAGGTCACTGTAATTTCCACCGTTACCACCCCGCCCATTGCGCCCACTTACCGGACCGCGGAATAGCACGGGCGCTGGCAGTCTTTAACAGTATCTCGTCGGTGTCGCAACGCGTCAGTGGGAAGGCTAATTATCATGAAACCATATCGATTATTCAAGTGAAACATCTTTGCTGAGGGTAACAATTTTCTGAAAGTCGAGTGGCGCGAAAATTTAAACTGAGAATGAACGTAGAAAAATAATTTCTTACCCCGACGGGATCCGAACCCCGGTCTACCGATTGGGGACAACCAACGATTTCAGAATAATAAATACGTAATATCGATCGCAATTAGTTTCTAACCAAAGTATAATGATTTCAGCGCACAGGTTCGATCTGATTTTACATAAAACACTATTTGCAAAATATCACAAAATCATTTTTCAACGTTTCGATCTAGATATAGATCATTTTCAAGAAAATGATTTTGTGATATTTTACAAATAGTGTTTTATGTAAAATCAGATCGAACCTGTGCGCTGAAATCATTAAACGTTGGTTAGATTTCAGAATAATAGCAAATGGTTAGAACAACACGTGCAACTACATTTTTTATTTTTATTTACATTAATTAAAGTAATATAATTAAATATATTATAGACATATTAGAGAGATATATATTTTTTTAACTATAAATTGTAAATTCCACGTTATCGACTGCCATCTTCTGTGCTATTCAGCGACACACAGAGAAGTAAGTGGGCAGAGGTGGGTGCGCGGATAACGTGGAACTTACAGTGAACTGCAATACCAGATCGCTAAAAGTGTCATCACCGACTAGAATAGTATCAAAATAGTGCCCAAACATTGTCTAAAATATGAGAATGTAACATTGAATAAAATCGTGTGCGTGGAAAAGATAAATTATTATACCTAATAAGCAATAAGTTTCACTTCTATCGCGCAATTTTTTCTATATAGAAAAACATATATCTCTAATATGTCTATAATATATTTAATTATATTACTTCAATTAATGTAAATAAAAATAAAAAACGTAGTTGCACGTGCTGTTCTAACCATTCGCTATCATTCTGAGATCGTTGGTTGTCCCCAATCGGTAGATCGGGGTTCGGATCCCGTCGGGGTAAGAAATTATTTTTCTACGTTCATTCTCAGTTTAAATTTTCGCGCCACTCGACTTTCGACTTCCGTTACATCGACTTCCGTCACATCAGAAAATTGTTACCCTCAGCAAAGAAGTTTCACTTCAATAGATACTGTTTCTAAAAGATAATGTCTTAGCTAAATATGCTAAAGATAATGTCGTTCTGTTATATGCTAAAGATGATGTAGTTTCTATTCCATGCTAAAGATGATTTAGGAAAAAGTGGAAACATCGAAAACCTGGACCGGAGTACTTTCATATACTTTCTCATTATACTAACATACTAAAAATTTGAAAAGAATTTGTAATGGTCCCATAGAATGCATACCCGAATACTTCATGCTTTTTTAAGTAGCTTGTAAAACTTGATTTAAATTTAATTCAAAATCTGTCTTTGCAACTTTTTCACTAGGTCTTGCGGCCGCACCATTAAGAATCATTTACAACTGTATTCTCTAAGCAAATTTCTATTTTTTAACTTACTTACCCTTACCCCCTAATGAGAGGACATTATCTGTCTTTTCTGCTGACGTGACTGCAGTTATTTCAACAATGACCACGATTGAACGATTCCATGTATATTCATTAATCTTTTTCTGTTTGTGGAAAGGTATAGTTGTTGCATAATTTAATTACTTCTCGGATCTGCTGCTTCCATGGAACGAGGGCCTACGTGAAAGTTCGAACGTACCCGAGAGCTACGGTGATCATTAAGGAGCCTGTTAATCGCGGTGACTAGTGCCTACCACCGATCATGCTCAGGGTTATCGTTTGTTTGTTTCTCGCCTGTTCTCCCATTTAGAATTTCGTTGATTTATTCGTATGAATCGTTCGTTCAATCCTAGGGAATTTTTCGAGAATAAATAGACCAAGATAAAGACTTTTAACGATAAGGATTACAGCGCGGCGCTACTAGCATTAAGCAAGACGACAAGTGCTTTACATATTATTTCGATGAGAAATTAAAAAACTTAATTAACTTTAGATTCGCCGGACAAAGAACTTTGATCGGTGCTGGCAGGTGGGGCGTGCAATCAATAAAAGCATTGTCTACTGCGCACACAATCGGGACACTGATAAATTATCTATCAATCGATATACACTCGTTATTAGTCACTTCAAATTAGTCGGAGCTACGAACCAGAAGAAGAGGGAGCAAAAGAAAGCTTGATCCAATTTCGGACATTAACGCGAGGCATTGTTGATAGAAAAACAAGTTTCTACTTAGAACAGAGCTCGGTTTCTTTCTTCAATGGTAGCAGAGAAAACTTTCTCGTTTTTGATTATGTATGCAACAGTACTAACTGGCATAATTCAATGAATATCGATTCGAAAATTACGTCTAAAAAATATACAGTTGCTCAACGATTTGGATTAAAAGTTTCAAAAAGGTACGATCTTTCGTTCCAAATAAAATATATTATATTTTATATGCATTTATATTTTACGAACTTTCCAAAACTTTTTATGTTACAAATTTTTAAAATCTTCTTACCAGTGCAACTGTACATGGATCTTGTTAATATTAAGTGTAAACGGCGGGTCACTCGTGACGTCAAGGGAAGGATGACTGAACCGTCGGCTTTATAAATAGTGTCGAATTTTTGCCGTGTTATTTCACAAGACGAGAATGTTGTACATACTGTTATTCCCCAAATTCGGAATACGGACTCTCCGAATACGTAGCGTTTACGTCATATTCGCGTAAAACCGTCTGAACTCACCCGAAACGATCGCGGAATCGTAATGGACCACGCAAACATCTCTGCAACGCGGATGTTACGATTTATAGCGGAGATCCGAAACTATAGTGTTTCCGGATTAAAATTTTAAAAAATACTACGAATGTCTAATTGCTTATTAATAATTTTAGCAGTAATGGTTCGACGCGAAGTAGATTATCAAACTGAAATGATCAATTCTTAAGTTGAACGATCAATTTCGATTCTTCTTGAGTGAAAAGTATCCTCCATTTACAAAAAAAATTGGTTTTTACTATACATAAAAAAAACTGGAGTTTCTAGTTGTGTTTTTTCAAGGTTTAAATAGGGTTTGAAGTGGAATTTTATGAATTCTCCATAAGAAGACGTGTTAAAATGTGCAAACTTCAAGTTGCTATAAATATTAAATGGTGTAGTGAATCAAACTCAAACCTTAATAATTGCATTAATTTAGTAAGAATTATATCTTGTCAAATTTTCAAAAATTTTGTTGCGTTTTTATACAGCTCCAGAACATCCTTAACTAGGGTAACTGCACCAGTGAATGAACATTTAAGAAATTGTTCAAGAAGATATTTTACGTAAAAAAAAAGTGTGAATTATAAAGGAATCTCATATATGCCAAATGGCTCCCTATACTTCATTTGTCAAAAATGAATGAACACAAATAAAATGAAATTATTATTATTTTTCTTCATTAAACGTTAAATAAAAAATATAAAAAATACCAGTCAATGAACACTACATTCTAGTAATTGAACAACGATAGTCCAATGAATGAACAAAATTACTAAACAATATTCTCCTGTTTATTTAACTCTTTAATCACAATTTTATCGCTGGTATGCCGTGCAGGTTCAAATTTGTTGAAATATACAAAAGCGTTCATTTACTGGTGTCCGTTTATTCACTGGTGCAGTTACCCTACTTAAAAACCCCGTCTTTTGATTATCGAGAAATAAGCAGGCGCATCCCGCCCATCGCAAATCTAGAAAAACGATACCAACACATTTAATAATGCAAACAATACTGTGAATAATGATACTGCAATTTTGAGTGGTCACTCTGAGTGACCACTCGAGTGCTAAGGGCCAATATCTGTTCGAATGCTTGACAACTCTTTCAACATTGACGCACTACCTCTTCCTGTTACCGGAAGATTGTTATATTTCACGAGTTCCGTGAAAACGAAGTCCCGTAGTTCCAAGAACGTTTCTTCATTTGCTCTGGTGGAAACTAATAAATGTGAGAAGCTATCAGAAAATTTAACACTGCTCGGTTTAAACGACCAAGTGGATCACTGCGTGTCGAACCACTTTCGCTTCGGATTCCGCGCGTGTAATTAGAAACAGATCGAATGTCAGACAACCGACAATGAGAGTGTGTGCAGGGATTCCCTGTGTCGCCGTCGATCATTGCTCCGGTCGATGCGTTTACGATCATTTTATGACTACAACCTGAAAGAGAGAGAGAGAGAGAGAGATCGAGGACTTTAACAGCGAGCCGTTATCGACTGTCCGCTTCCGTGGGAGCGGCTTATCAGTAGGCCATTTGGTGGAGGGTTAAAAATAGAAGGCACATTCGCGAGTAACAATGCATCGGATGACCTCAGGTAGATCCAGAGATATTATCTGTTCAGTCAGACCGAGATCATCGACAGATATTACTCGGCGAACGTGGAAGAGCAGGTCGCCCGTTAAAATCGCATTAGGTCGTTCATCTTCGATTTTAGATGCGCTGATAGCTACAGGCAACAGTTCAATCAAATTGCGAATTAAAAGCGGAACCTTCCTGTTTCAGCATCAGATGGCTTTCTTGGGCCGATCGTGTGTTGTCTTCTGCGTTTGGTTTCACTTTCACGTGCTTGCTTTTCATAGGAAAGCTTTTCAGTTTCCGGTGATTAGTACACTGCGGATTTTTATACATTCATAAAAAAATTGATTGGGTGAAATATAACACAGTAAACGGTTAGAAAAATTTGAAAACATTCTAACATTGTTCTTAATGTAACAAAATCACTAAGGAATAAAATCGATTTTCGTTTTACTTCTGCTTCCCACAATCAATGCGGAACATTTTTATTTTGCATAATGATACGCAATCTAGTGATTGGTAAATTCAGTTTTATCGTGTTTGTTTGGCTCGTTAAGGAAAAAGCAAACAGAAGTTCGTTTTTTCTTTCATCGATTTCTTCTTGAAACATTTCTGTTCAATTTGCTTCTTGAGATTGACTGCAACGTCATCTTCAAGTATATGGAAAATTAACGCTTGAAATTAACTGTAACTCTTTTGATGATTCAGATCTTGGTGCTTGATTACTAGACTGCGGATCTTTATGCAAAATCAATGTTGCTTGCACCAATTGTAAGTAACTGGAGCCATATAAACAGTTAATCCTTACTTTAATAATTTTAACAAGCTGAGAAAAATAGAGTAGCACTCTTAAATTATTGTAACCTTTCTGCTGTTTTAAATTACACCCACTCGTTGCTGCCATAAATGCATAAAATCCGCAGTCTGTTAATTACAATTGAATGCTATTTAATGAAATAAAAGTACGTTCAAACATAGAAAAAGACTGCTGACACCCGCAACTGGTCTTCGACTATGTACCCGCTAAAAGCATCGAGCAATGACCAAAATAAATAGATTGTACAACACTAAACATTGCTTATATAATGAGTAAAAGGAGGCAATTATCGCACCGTCGAAAGACGTGAAAATACAATTCGATCGAGAATTAAATGTCGATATCGTTTTCGATCAGGACTATTAATAGCTCTAGATAAAAAATCTCTCAAAGTTCTGACGATCATATCGGTGGGTAATTGCATAATTCGACACATCGACTTCGTCCAGAAATAATTTTTGCGATCGTTGTCATCACTAATCTAACACAAGGCCGTGCAAACGTTTTAAGCTTGTTAAGAAATTAGCTCACAGCAAAATCAGGAATATATACAAAAGTTTGACGTTATATGAAGATCTTCTGCTACGTGATCCTTTGTGTCACGTTTGATGCACAAAGATATTGATCCTATCGTAACTATTCGATTATCCCGGCTAATCGGTTCCAGTTTATGATACTAACGTTATCTGGATCATAGCGTGGAAAAAATTGATTTTTGTAATTGCAGTGGAGAGGCTATTAATACATAAAATTGACGACGGTGATAACAGCTCCGAGGTTGTTCAATTTGAAGATAACCTGTGCTTTGTGCTTCGTAATGAAATTTAGGCGTGTTCGTTGCACGGAGCAGGAGACGTCTAGCAAAACTTCGATCCAAAGAACTTCGTAACAAAAAATGATTTGTTGCTAAAATGTTTAATAATTGTAGTCTTATCAAAAGGTTGAGGGAGAAGGTTGTAGATGTTCGTACATGATAAAAATGTTTTGCATCAATTGCAGGAGGCAGAAATAGAAAGTTCTTTCTTCAGAAATTTTAATAAATTCGAGTTAATGTAATTGTGAATTCCATTTACTCGTTTTCGCCACGAACGCACGACATTCGCGAAATATCGTTGAAGATGGTTAAGTTTTTACGACGTCTCTCGACGGACAAGTATGAAATTGTTTGCGGAACAATTTGCCTGCGCCATCTTGTCGGGTGCACTCGGCCCCGAGGCCTCGAGCGAACATCATCGCCAACTATGATTAATCAGCCTTGTATCTCGAGGAACATTATAATAAATAATTCCTGGAACACTCGAGTCGATTTCAACAAAACAGCTTATCGGCGCCGGTATTCCCTTCCTGTTGTACTCGAGCTGCTCCAAATCGTTTTGGCAGCGCGTTTCGATAAACCGAAATAAACGGGGGAAGGGGAGGGCGACGATTTCCGATCGGTGATCTCTATCGTTTTTGAAAATCGTATTTTTTCCAATCCCGCGGATAAAAAGCTCGAAAACAAGGCGGGGGCGATCTCCACGCGGAATAATTTCGATTGTGAACGAGCTCGTTATCTGTCCGCGGTAAGCAACGGTATTAAGTCCCTTTTTTTTATACAGCCACGAATGATAAATTGACTGTGCGAGCACGCATGTCAAAGTTTGATGGATTGCTGGATTTATTTCGAGCGGTCTGTTATTTTTAGGACCCGTGTTCCTGCGTCATTATTCAGATGATAGAGTACTTACGTGGAACACGTACGAGCATTCAGGTCACAATGCCGCCGATAATTAGTATCGCCTTTGCTCGTCGCCGATCCTCTGCGCTTTCCAAATTTCAGTTGTGCAGACATTTAGGCAGGAAGGTTGAACTCTAGGTTGAAACTCGATGAAATCGACTTATTATTAATAACTATATACAGGGTGTCCCACCCGAATTCGACATCTTGTTTTTCGCGCTATTGTTACTCGTAGCAAAAAATGTTTCAGCGAAGACTTGAATGGTATCGAATGGATCATATTCAGATGTTATTAGAATTTTCAGTCTCAATTTTCGTGAGTGGACGCGTAAAGGTCATATAAAGGTCAGCTTTGATTTTTCAAATAGAATGAGGTATTTTTTAATACATCAATCGATACAGTTGGACATTCGTTATGAAAAAGTATTTGCGTATGTACGTTGAAAAGTTCAGGAGATATTTCAATTTGAATTATTTAAATTATTAAAGCAGCATTACTGCCCCATTAAGACGTTACATCTGTTTGGTTTGGTTTGATAAGACAATGATGGTGTTTTAGAATTATTTAAATTGAAATATCTTCTGAACTACTAACATTTCGACGTAAGTAGGTTAGTAATTTTTCATGACGAATGTCCAACTGGATCGATTGATGTCTTAAAAAATACCTGTTCCAATTTAAAAAACAAAGTTGAGCTTTATATGACCTATACGTGGTCACTCACGAAAAAACTAATAGCATCAGAATATGCTGCACTCGATACCATTCAAGCCTCCGCTGAAATATTTTTTGCTGAGTAACAATAGCGCGAAAATCAAGATATAGAAATCGAGTGGGACACCCTGTATAATTAGTTACATTTAACGCTTTGAAAGTGATTTTCGAGTTTCCTATAGATCTGATCTAGCATATGATCCATGCAAGAACAAATTGATATCTGAGCTACCAAGGAGGCAGAGAAGAGGGACCCCGCACGATTCGAGCTGTCGAGGAAGGAATTAAGAGAGAGGAAGGCCGCGAAATGCTTAATAGCGTGAAACATTTTAACCAGAATTAGCCATAATCTACGCGGACCGGCGAGATTATGGTAATACGGCTCGTTTTCACTCGGTGACGTTCAGATTTAGCTCCCGAGGATAAAACAGAGGGAATATACAGTCGGGCAGATTTATCCGCGGGTTTCCAGCCGTCGCGGATAACTCCGCGGTTCAGAGTTCCGAACAACCACCCTCGAACCTGTTACGAAACTTAGAGGAACAAACGTCCGTCGACAAATCGCGTACAACTCTGTACCTGCACGATTCAGCGAAAAAATTCTTACGTAAACCAATGGAGAATCGAGAAATTATTGTTCAACAGTGATTCAACAGTGATTCAACCTGTCACCACATTAGCAGGGGTTTTATTGGAAAATTATTACATATTAATTTCCAGTTCGCCTGGTCTCATTTTATTCGTATAATTTTTCCCTTAGTATTCGAATATCTCGAAAATTAAAATCGAGTGGCGGTAATATGTATAGGAAAAAGTTGTCCAGAATGATGACCTTGACAACATATTTCAAGATCATCGAAATCGGTGAGGAGGTCCCTAAAGTAAATAATTACCAAATAATTATTCACCCTGCATGTTAATTCCGACTCATACAATTCTTTTTTTATATCATTCAAACCAATAAGAAAATCAATAATGATCTCGAAATATAAATATACAAAAATTGAATGCTTCTTCGATGACAAGGAAAATATACAATAAAAAATATATACTACGGTAAAGTCTTGATATAAGAAAAAGCCTCGGGTCCTTGCTGTTTCTTAAATCGTATAGTTCTACTATTTCTTAAATCTAGCGTTCGAATTTAACGTGGAACAAAAACATTGTTTTAAAAAATCCCCAGGTTCTCGCGAACCGGAAGGAAGCAATTTCAATTAGGATCGTAAGTTCCCGTAGCGTTTGTGTTGGAGTTGCCGTGCGTCTCCGTCTTTTAATTGGTAGATAATGGGTCTCTTCACGATCGAACCTTAACGAGCTAGCTCCGCGTCGCGCCTCGATTCAAGAAAAGTGAAGAACTGCCGATTTCGTCAGCCGACCGTAGTCCACCGTTCTTCGAACTCGTCGCAGTGTTTTTTCTCCCAGCGTGATCATTCTTCCTCCTATGACTCCGGTGTGACTCAACGGTTCTCTCTCCACGGTGGTCGTAGTATTTGCCGTAACAATTTGACATTTCCTAGAAAACCAGCATACTCGCGACCATTCTTGTGCCAGTGATACGTACGCTAGCGTAAACATGTGCAATCGGTGCTTCATAATGTTCGATTGCGTCCCGACGCGCAAGTTTATGCGACGAGTAATTGATGCAATGTTCTTCAGTATTTTCTTCTATAATTAGCACTTTATAATGCACTGTAGATTTCATTCGTTTTTTGCCACTAGAGGTGAAGAGAAACGAACTCCTCGCTATTGTACAGTAGACTACAGATTTTTATGCAAAACAAGCAAAAAAAGAGTTACGTGTTAATCGATCGTAAATTTTTAATATGAACCAATTATATGTTCTCGGTGCTCGAGCAGTGTTTGATCGAAACGGTGCGCCGAGAACATATAATTGGTTTATAAACAAAAAAAGATTCTGGAACTGCATACATTTTAATTCTCCCTTCAGAGGGGCTGCAAACGTAGGAGTTCAGAAATATGTGATTCCATTTTTAAAAAACTAGATTCACCTTAATATCTCTTAAGCATCTTCACCTGAAAAAGTTATGTACAGCACGTAATGATCCCCTTGAAACTAAACAACTGTTGTCTTAAACATTTCTTCCTAGAAGTTTTCAGATGCTTGTCTTAGGTGACTCACCCCCTGATTTGACCTACCTAATTTTGTCGTAACTGCTTAAAATATGTAGTCCATTTTCATGTTACCGCTTCTAGCCCATTTATGGAGATGTACGAATATAAACAATATAATATTTCTTCGAGGCTATTATTAGAGACAAGGAAATCCTAGTAACAAGTTAAAGTTAGAAGTATTTCGCAACGACAGACGATTTTCATTGCACATGAAGATCCGCAGTTTAGCAACAACTTTTGTCGAAGCATTCAAGGCTGTCGCGCATATTCTTTTACAATTCTCCGCGATCTTTCACATTACTCGAATTTCTAGGATTTCTAAATTCTCGGGGCTTCGAAGATCGCAAGATTCGTTAGGATCTCCAGGATCTCCAAGGCTTGCGAGACTTTCACAATTTTTTTCGATGATCTCAAGGCTTTCTGTACTCTGAATTTGTGAGACTTGTCTAACATTCGACATTTCCGAAGATATGTATCTGCGTCCATTACCTTTATCTGTTACAGAGCGAGTTACCTGTACAGGGTGGGGCTATTGCCTAAGAATATAGAAAATTATTTCGATAATATCTCGTTAACTATTAGGTTCAGGACATATAGAGGTCCATACATTTTTACTCAGAATACGATTGCCTATCGGTTCACGATAGAGAAAGTAGGTATTCCATTTTAAAAAATCAAGATGACCTTGAAAACTCCTCTATGCCTCCACCCACGCAGAAAATGTTTGCTTCGCAATGTGCCCTCCTCTATACTGTGTATGTTTTGTGTATAACATTTTTTCTTATTATTGCAAGTATCGACAATATTAGATATGGACATAGTTATTGTCCCACCCTGTATATCAGGTACAGTAAAAATTAATACATCATCTCGCGATTAAGCAATTTACGAGTAATTTGATTTCAAGAGTATGATGACGTAGACGTGAAAATTACGTGATTAAATCAGAAATTACGCTGCAGCGTATCAAAACAATCGACAGCTTGCATTTTTACGAAAGCAAAGATAAAGTTGTAAGAAGATGACGTAACTCTGAAATTAATTAAACCAAAGATGAAAATGTATCCAATCAGTCGACAGTTTGCACTAAATTTATACAGAAAGGAAATCGGTATTTTAAGCGTGAAATAATGTAACTTTGAAATTAATTTGACGAAAAATTTAAGTATAACGTCTCAAAGCAAACGGCAGCGAGCATTAAATTTTTACAAAAGGAAAAACGGAGTTCTAAGAATGATATAACATAGCTCTGATGTTAATTGGATCAAAAATGAAAGCGTAGTGGATCGAAACAATGGAATTAAATATTTACAAAATCTGAATTCATCTCAGAAGCAATAATTTCACGTAGAGACACGAATATTGCGGTTCTACTATGTTTCGAATATCTCGAAGGGACTCGGAATGATCGCCGGTAGACTCCTGAGCACACGTCGACATCCGTTGGCTTACAAGAAGCATCCTGCGACACAAAATTGCAGAGATGTATGTTCGCCGAGGTGCCTCGACATCAGTGTCCATTCAAGAGTCGCCATTAGACCTTCTTAGATGTCCCGAATTGGTTCCATAGCAGGTCGTCAATTCAACCGAGCCACGATTCAACTGATAAATCCCTGCAACCGAATTCCGCCGAAGAGTACAGGTCGAAAACCCTCGATCATCCGAATGGGAGCGTGAGATTACATAATTTAATTGGCGAGAATTATACGAGCTCGAAGATAGTAGGAAACTAATCAGATTTCGCGCGCATTTTTATCTCTCTTGGTTCTTTGCTTATCTCCGAAACGCATAACAGTCTGTTCATTAACTTTCCGTAACGATATTTTCGTTCTACGAAGCTCACGAGAAGTCTTAACTGCCCGCGTTTGAGAAAATTGCTGCGTTAGATGGGGGCTCGTTCTCTTCAAACATTGCTTAAATATGTTCCACTGTGTATTATGTTATCAGTAGACTGCGGATTTTATGCATTTATGACAAAAATGAGCAGGTGCAATTTAAAATAACAAAAATATTGGAAACATTTAAACATACTATTATATTATTCTCAACCTACTAAACATAATAGGGAAAGAAATAAATTTCCATTTCACTCCAGTTTGTTGCAATTTAGGTAAGAAACTTTTATTTTGCATAAAGATCCGCAGTCTAGTTATCAGAAAATGCACTGGTGTATTCCGGAGAGGCTGAATCGTTCTGCGTAAGAGCTGTCGTATAGATTACACGTTAATGTCGAAAATTCCGGTGAAAAATTTCGGAACATTGAAGATGGAACAGAAAAATGACTTTCCAATTCAGTGGAGGATTCATTTTTCTTAGACCGTGCAGTTCCCACTGTCTCGGTTCGAATATTTACTGTAAATTCGATTTTGTCATTGTTACTAGGCAATGCAAATCCTCGTGCTCGATGACTATAATGGTAAGCTGCAAATTAAACGTAGGAGTTCCTTTGAATAAAGTTAACGTCGATTACAAATGGTTCACTGAACAGTGTACAGAATCTTGGAACCCGATGAATCGAACACGGCTTGCTTGAACGAGTCAGGATCGTTTTTTAATGGATGATCAGAGATACCTACACTTACAGGAAGACGTCTCTCTCGAGGCCCAACACCGGTCTTCCTTGTCACGGTGACTTATGCTCGTTGGACCGTGTACTTCAATCCCGCTTCAGAACGTTTTATCATGCAAATTCCGAGCCGGCACGTTTTCATCGCGCACAATGCTCACGTACGTCGTCTAAATCAGTTGTTTGCGGCGCGGCTCGCGAGCCGTCCCCGTTTTCGCCGGGCTATCAACAATAACCGGCGCACCTGCCATTCCGGTGCCACCGATTAAACGCGTGTTTGCATAGAAATTGCAGCTATGTGTTCGAGCGTCCCGTATGAAAAGTAGCCGGCGATCAACGCGTCCGACTTCTTTCATCGAATTAACAACAACAACTGACCTGCCCAACAAATATACACCTTTCCGACCATTCACAGCTTCGTTCAGCGATTTTACCAATCAAACTTTTCATCGCGTCCCTTCTGGTTATATCAACCTTTTTATCGATCACTTTCCAGTCCTTCATCGTAATTTAAATTTATCACCAATTAGTCGAATAAGTTTAATGTCCTGGAAATGTATTTTTCAAAGTACTTCGTATCTGGGTGCGCCAGCCTTCTTTTAGGATTTGGTTCTCATAGAACACCTTGCAATTCAAATGACGAAAAAAAGCGTTCTCAGATTTTCTCAAAAGACTTTTCTGCTCTTTCAGTACCAGCGTTCAGCACCATTGTCGAGAATCGTAGCTCTCGCGAAAGAAAACGAAGTACAGTGTTAGTACAGTAGAATGTGTTGAACCAGTGGGGGACTTTCAGAGCGAAACAATGAAAAAGGAAGAGGATCAGAATGGATCGAGGAGAACGAGAAGCGAAACTTCGAGGAAGTCAGCTCCCCAAAAGTCGTCTCACTAATCTAAAGTTCGATGGGGGTAATTGCCGCAGCCATTAAGCTTCTTTAATGTTATTGTTACGTTTCGCGGCACGCACAATAGCGGCGCACACGCGAAATAAAAATAGACTCATCCCGTCTCTGTTAGTGCGGCCTTCGATGCATATTTGCTTACAAGGTGCGTCTTAAAAGCGCGGCAAACATTTAGCAGTCTATCCGCAAGCCGATTGCGTATCTCGTTTGGCACGTGAATGCCTGCAACGTGGCGCCATGTTGTTTTTTTTCAAATACCAGTCGCCCTGTGTGTCCGAAATGATTAAAAAACCAATAAAAGAACCATTAAAACCGGTACATCAATCTTGTCCGTATAATTTACTTCTCGGATACAAGTTTGCTTAGGTAATTCCCTCGAAAACATCGAAATCCAAGATGGCCGACCAGTCTCGGACATAGGAGGCGTCGCGGAGGAATCGGAAAAGTGCAATTTTTCTCGGAACTTCGTGCAAAACAATCACTTTTCTGTTTTGTAGTCAACTCTCGGCATTGCACGCTCTTGTTTAACTGGAGATGACGCAAGTTCCATAAACTGTAAATACTTTTCAGTCCGGTTCCGTGAAATATAATTTCAATACTACGGTGTAGCCTACCAAAGTTAATTAAACATCTTCTGACCTTGCTTTGGTTGTACATTAGCAATCATCTTTTAATCGTACACCCTGACTAGATTAAAACTTGACCAAGTCAAAAATCGTGATACAGTTGAAGCCGTATTAAAGAAACACAAATGTCATACTCTATGCAAGTACGCAAAATTAAAATGTTTTCGGCGCATTGGTTCGATCAAATGTTACTCGTTACACTATTTGCAAAATAGGCACAATAATTTGTCTCAACGTTTCGATCTCAATTTAGATCATTATCAAGAGAATACAAAAAATAATATTGTGTCTGTAATGGAAATTAACAAAAAATTATTCATTGCATTAAGCCATAAAATAAACTAAACTATATCATTTCTTTTACCCATTCCAAAAATAAAAATTAAATTTTTCTAAATAAAGACATCGATTAACAAAATTTTCATACTCACTTGCGTAGTGTACACAAATTGTATAGCATTGTATTGAATTAGAAAACTTTCAAAGAAAATGTTAATTGATGTCTTTATTTAGAAAAATTTAATTTTTATTTTTGGAATGGGTAAAAGAAATGATATATTTTAGTTTATTTTATGGCTTAATGCAATGAATAATTTTTTGTTAATTTCCATTACAGACACAATATTATTTTTTGTATTCTCTTGATAATGATCTAAATTGAGATCGAAACGTTGAGACAAATTATTGTGCCTATTTTGCAAATAGTGTAACGAGTAACATTTGATCGAACCAATGCGCCGAAAACATTTTAATTTTGCTTAAAGCTTCGTACGATCGCTATACTTTAACGGCTTCTATGCAAGTACGCTGTGATTCGCATATTTTCGTCGGGAAATGTATCAATTCTTTGATAGAAAATTTCACTTACTCAAGAGAATATAAAAAATGTATTAAAAAATCCCCGTCCGCAATGAGTCGTTCAGGAATGTGCGTGCCCGAGCGTAAAAGTTGAAGAGTAAAAGCGCGTCGCGAGCGAGGTTGCTTTCTCTCCGGACGAACGTTTACGGCTGGTAAATAAAATAAAGTCGCAAAGGGTAAACGGCGAGGAACAGGTCCGCGGGAGGTGAATTAGTCGAAAAGGAGCTTCGGTGATCTCGGCCTGGATTCCGACTTCCCGAGGTACTCCTCGAATCGATGAACGTGTCCAAACGAGACAAAAGCTCGGCGGTCCGTTATTGGCAGTTTTAAAAAGGCAGGAGGGAGAGGGGGAGCAGGAGAATTTCGCCGATTCCCGTTCGCAAAACGGGAACAAAGAGGTTTCACTTGTTTAGCAAAACACGCGTCTCTTGTTCGCCGGAGGCCTGGCGTTGAATTTCCGATAGACGACGGCGCAGCGGCCGACCAACGAATTAATGAAGCCCCAGCCATTGTAACGCAGTAACAACGAAATGTATGCATTTTCTTCGTCTCTCGTCGAAGCCGTTCTGCCTATATTTAGCCGCTCGTCTGTTGTTTTGAAAAATATCGGAAGAGAGCGCGAGAGCATTCCGGATGATAATGTGACTCGCAGCGATACAAAATTTTAATACAACCGATCGGGAAACTCGTTTGCAAATCAATGCGGCGAGGATGCGCGCTGTGCAACATTATGGTTGAAGCTGAACGTTGCATAATTACCGGTCGGCCACTGAGTGAGACATCGTTTGTGGAACAAAGAACACGTTCTCTCACCTTTCAGCTTCGTACAGACCTGAACATTTGTGCACACGATCGATTTATCAGTTGCCGGTTTCTTCATCCATTCGTTAAAAATTATTGTGCGATTATGTCCTATCGCATTGACACAGTCAAGTGGACAGTAGTAGGCTACTGTTTACTCCACACAACCAAATTTTGCTAAAACTCTAACTTAATATTACTAACATATACAGGATGTCCCAAAACTAGTGTAGGAGCGGAAAATGGGAGGTTCCTTGGATCATTTGAAGCGACATTTTCCTTTACAAAAATGACGTACGGCGTTTTGTTTAGGAGTTATTAACGAAAAACACGGACCAATTAGAGCGTGGCTACAGCGGATTGATTCTGAGTCAACCAATGGCGACACCACGCCTCGCGGGACCTGTCGCAGAGTCGGACTCCGTTCGCTATAGCTGCGCTCTGATTGGTCCGTGTTTTTCGTTAATAACTCCTAAACAAAGCCGCGGATGCCATTTTTGTAAAGGAAAATGTTGCTTCAAATGACCCAAGGAACCTCCCATTTTCCGCTCCTACACTAGTTTTGGGACACCCTGTATACATATCAATAACATTTCGTTTGGTGGTATGGTTCCTTTCAAACTTGTCCTGTGTTCATGTAAAAACAAGCACTAACACCGATTATCCTCGGTATGAATAATTAGTGGCAGGTTTCTTTTACGAATGTCCATCGATCCAGAGGTGTAGATTTACCCCTAGGACGGATGACCATTACCTTTTACACACCCTGTGCAAATAAAGGTTTTTAGGAATTATTAACAGAGACTGGAACTGAATAGGAAATTATTTCCTGTATCAGTAAATTGAATACATTAATCAACCATAAGAGATAGAGCAGTGAAGGTGTTAATTAAAGCTGTTAATGAGACTGAAGATGCAGAGTCAACTTCTCTAACCTTTTGAATGTCCTCGTAGTGCTAATCAATTGGAGCAAATGCAGCACGAGAGAAAGCTATTTTCAAAGATGGAGAAATTATTTCTGTTAGCCAACTATAAAAGATCGAGCTGTAAAGGTGTTGAAAAAGCGAACTGGGTCTGTTTGGAGTTTTCGGTAGGTCGACGGTCCTCGTTCGACCGATGACTCGCAGCGAGCTCGAGAGCACGTCGATCCAGATGACTCTTTCCCCGGTGAATGACGCGCTTCTTTCATAATTCTTTCTTTACTAGGCGTTTCACGAGTATCACGTGTTGGGGCTAACTTATGTGACACTTGACACAGTGCTACCGGCGATAACGAGCCACCTGGAACGAGACTAACGAGCATCTCACATTTCGTATGATGTATTCTGCCGTTACCAACATCGCACGCAAGCGATACGCCGATGCTAGATGAGTCAGTGCACCGCGAAACATTATTATACCTGTATGCATACATACATACACTCCCCACGCTTCTCTCTAGGACCCGTACCGCGAATAAGTAATCAATGGCGGTCCTCTAATTAGCCGATTAACTCCGGATTAACCGAGTGACGCGGCCGTCCCGTGTCACCATTGATCTTGCGCGATTCTTCGAGAGCGTTTCACGTTTACATGTGCTCGCCTCGTCATCACGCCCAATACTGAGAATTCTCAAACCTCTTTTCCACGTGAACAGACCTGAGAGAGAATCACGGAACGAGTATAACGCTGTGTCACCTGCTCTTCTATGAATTCAGTCCTTTGTCAGCCGAAACGATTAACCGTCTTCGTACTTTTTGTGCATTGCGCTGCCAAACTGCTCGACTGCAAGCTCTTGATATACAATTATTGATTTAATACACAACTTTCTGTTGAACACTTCATCTTGAAATGCCCCCTCTTATCCTTCCAGAGAAGACGATTGGCTATTCCTAATAATTTAAGTGAATGTTTCAAGATTAGTAAGAACATAGTCCAAGTATTAAAATTTCTTAAATCAACAAAGATTTACCATACTCTGCAATCTTGCTTGTAACTTCTTCAATTTTTTTTCTCCCCTCTATACCTATAAATGTTTTATTAATATAAGGACATAATATTGTTTTCATGCTTCGTATGTTATAATCTTTGTGGTCGCTAATGACCTTGTTGTTGATGCAACCTGTATAAATAAATAAAAAAAAAATTATTGATTTAGCGATACAAGATCAAACGTCCCACACGATTTACGCTCAAGATCCAGAATTGGGCAACGAGTTAATACGCTAATACCGAACGCCCGAATTAAACGGATCCCCAATAAAATCGTAATCTCGACCATCGACTTCGATCATCGACATTGCGAAATAGAAAGCCTCGAATTACTCTGCGGGTTTGCGAAGTTTTTCAAAGGCAATAAAACTGGACCACGTTTGATGAATCGGATCTTTATTCCTGCAGTTGGCGTAATGATCCCTGTCGCCGTTCGAGGGATCACCGTATCAGAGGGAATTAAATAAGACGGCGGAATGTAACCGCTGGAATGTAAATTATGTCGGCGTGAGATGTTCACTAACACGAGCGCACCGCCGAGATAATGAATTATAGAGGGGCGAAAGTTAGTCGAGGCATCGTCGAGCACCGGCTCCACAAACCCTCAAACCTAATTCGCGACGAAAACGAGACTCTACAGACCGAGTTCGCGTTATTCGCTTGTATGGGCTTGCATTAGGCTTTTGACGAAAACGATGCTTTGTTCGTCTTACAATTTTAGGGAAACGTCTTCGGACGCTTTTCATTGTTGTAAGTGTCATGGTATCTTTCTGAAAGATAGATAGGGTAACTGCACCAGTAAATGAACGCTTTTGTATATTCCAACAAATTTTAACCCGGAAGGCATACTAGCGATAAAATTGTGATTAAAGAGTTAAATAAATAGGAGAATATTGTTTAGTAATTTTGTTCATTGATTGGACTAGTATTATTCAATTACTAGAATGTAGTGTTCATTGACTGGTATTTTTCATATTTTTGATTTAACGTTTAATAAAGAAGAATAATAATAATTTCATTGTATTTGTGTTCATTTATTTTTGACAAATGAAGTATAGGGAGCTATTTGGCATATATGAGATTCCTTTAATTCACATAGTTTTTTTCTAAATAAAATATTTTCCTGAACAATTTCTTAAATGTTCATTCACTGGTGCAGTTACCCTACATCGAATTAATTACTGTCTCGATTAAGAAATTATTTGTTTCTCAGGCACACGTCGAAAAGATCTTATTCAGAATTCATCTTCTTTACCAAAGACGACACTTACATGGAGTTTTGAGCAGTCGCTGTAAAGAGAAGACTTCAATATTTAAATCCACGGTAATTTCATTAAAGAATAAATTGTTTCAGCAGAGATCGAATTTGCAAAATTTTCTAAGAGAGAAAGTATAATTTTCTTTCACTTGTTGGTCAATGTAGAAATTTTTTGGCAATAATAAACCCAAGCCATCGAAAATAGAAGAAGTAAACTTTCGAACGAGTCTAAGTGGATGGTTGTACAATGTTTTTCACGAAGTTACAAGTTCCAACAGCTAGCGTATCTACGATTCTAGACTATTTCGCAATACTTTAACTTTGCACCTCTACGTAATCTGTCTATGCTAATCTCAACATACTGACACAGCAAAGCAACAAAATATTTGTCGAATTTAGAAAAAACAATGGAAGGTTACTGAAAGTCGATAGCGATCACGTACGACGCGCGACGAGTTAACTCGTCTTCCTCGATTAACAGTGTAACCCTACATAACTGAGCTATCATGAGTGGACACAATTACGTCAATTAGAACGCGAATACATAACTTCTCTTAATTTACCAACAAAATATTTCTCAACTGAAACGTGTTCAATAATCAAATACAATCGTTTGTTTCAATGTTTATCTTCATCGTTAAGATGTTTGATTAAATGCAATGCACTTCCGTTACGGAACACTAAACCTACCGAACTTTACAAGAAATCGATACATGTTATCTTATAGAAATAACCGGATCAAATATATTCGAACTTCTTATTTAATTATTTACCATGAAAACAACTTTACAATTTCAATAATTGTGAAACGAAAAGTCTCAAATGTGGCCCAACTTCCAATATCTCGGGTACAGTGGCGGAAGTAGAGGGGCGGTCTATTAACCGTGCCGGGGGTGGATTGTTTTTTAATTGGTATGCGTGACCGACCATCCGTCACGTGAACCTCACACTACCCCCCTGTGGGGTGTGCGTAATGCATTTTTTCAATCGTATCCTTAAAAAAGAAAAAAGTTGGTACATAGAGAAACAACGTTACACACAGAGACAAAAAAAGAAATAAATTTTCGTTTGACCATGTTTCAACCGCCTAGTAAATACCATGACTTCGAAACCACTCTGCCTGTCACTTGCGTTTTTCGTAGAAGTAAACAAATACGAGTAGTAGCCACTTTAGTGCGACAGAGTTCAACTTACGTTTCATAGTCAGCAGAAGATGCACGTTGATGCTGCATTGACTCATCTCCTTGGATCGTGTGCACTATCGATTGGACTTGCGAATTTTACGCATTTAAAAATGAGTACGCAGTTCTCGTATCCCAACAGAATGACTTTCCACCAGAAACCCAATTAGAATGACATTCGCGGCAGTTTTTCGGTGACCAATGGCAAACAGATCCATCGGTGATCGTCGACGGATCGAGAATTCGTCCCGCGGCGGGATGCACGTGCAGCGTGCATATAAGCGACGTGACGCGATTGGCGGGCGTCGTTGCGCGTCGCGACGCGTCGGCCTCGAGCCGCAGACGAGAGTGCTCCTCGCTCTCTCGGCGCCGCTTTGCGAGAGAGCGAGAAACCAAGAGAACCAAAGATAGAGAGAGACTGAGAGACAGAGAAGGAGCATGAGCAGAGGAGAGAGAGAGAAGGAGGGCAAGGAGAGAACGGGCCGTCCCGCGACGGGCGGCTCGATGGTGGGGTGTCAGCCGCGGCTTATCTGGCGACTTTATGTATATTACGATGCCCAAGGCAGGAACACGAGCAGTTCACTGCTGGCTAACTGGTCGGAGAAGTCGGCGAAGCCGAGTCCTGAGCCTGGCGGCCCCCCAAACGACCCCCTCCCTCGACACATCGAGAGAAACGTGTTCGCGCGAGTGTGCCCGAGTTCGGTTTACCTGGAGTTACCTGTTCAGTTGCGACCGACACCCAAAGTTACGCACGTGCTACCAGCCGTGACCTCGACGAACCTCTCCAATTTCGTCGTCGCTCCTCCCGAGACAACACAGGATCATCATCCACCGATCCCTGCGAGCTTCTCCGAAAAACGACAACCAGCTCTTGTCAACATACCAACACTGATCCAGTTCTCCGCGTCGCTGACTCTTCGTGATAGATACGATCCAGGATGATCGTCCTCGCGTGGTCACTGTTCGTGCTGGTATCGTTGCTCGTCACCAGCAACCAGGCCTTCCTCGCTGCTCCTCTTCCAGGTAAGAAATTAGATCATTTCTTCTTTTTCTTCGAGTTGTTAGCACTTAGTATGTTCTTGCTCCGTTCGCGACCCGTGGATCCTATTTCCGCGCGAAGGTTGTCGATCATCTTTCTATTGTAGATTGTTGCTTTCTTGCGTTTTGATTACGCGTGCTCGAAAAGTGAATAATCTCACGATGGGTCAGGTTTGGAAACTGGAAATCGTGGTATCTGGAGGGTTTAAGAGATCTTGTGATCAATAGATCTTTATCCGCGAGTCGCCCGTGATTATATGTTGACGTTTCTAAATCTGTGTTTTTGAAATCCCGGACCGTATATTCGAGGATTACTAAATTGGGAATCGAGAGATTTGGAGATTCTAGGAGTTCGTGTGATCGATGGATCACTGTTTCGCGCGTGAAAGTCGTCGCTGATCGTCCGTTGACACATTTTTGAATCGGTATTTGTCACCTGTCTATCCGTGTAGTCGAAGCGTAACAATAATGCAGCGATAGATCGAGCTTGAAAATTCAAAATCGGGAGGTCCGAAGAATGAACATCGCAAGAATTCTCGAGGTCGATGAAAACCGCGAACTTTGAAAACCGTGGAATATCGGGGGAAAGTATGCTCGCTAAGGTACGTTCGGGTGTGCGTGTGTCTGTATCGGAGGATTGTTTTGCCACTACTAAATCAACGAATGTCAAGTTCACGTCCTTCCTCTATGTTGGCTGATTCGAGTGACGATTTACGATCGTGATTGTATACGTAGAGGCTTTCCCGCGCGTCGAACCAGAAAATATTTGACTCGTTTTACGAGCCATCGGAAAACGGACGTGACAGATAAAATATAACTGTAACGTAATAGACCGTTGTTTAGAAAATCGAAGGTGACCCCGCGAGTGCAGAGAAGAACGTATTCCTCGCTCGGGTTTATAGATCGTTCGAGGGTTGAATTATTGAAGCCAGGCAGTTGCGCGAACTTGTACGATGGCAAAAGTTGTTGTCGGAGTGATGGAACGGGACAGTAGCTGCTCTAGAATGTGTCAAAGTGTGCGGTGACATAGTGTGGTGTCGACTGAACTATAACGGAACGTGTGCGAGCCACGGTTTGCTCGACCGAGATCGCGTGTCGTCGATTCGCGAATACGCGTTTTTTTTTCCAACGAGACGGGAAATATGTCTTGTGACGATAATTTCGGAGATTTTTGGAGTGACCACCACTTTTTGGGACTGTTTAACAGCACTTTTCAAAAATAACAAAATTTAATTTAGGGTAACTGCACCAGTGAATGAACGGGCACCAGTAAATGAACGCTTTTGTATATTTCAACAAATTTTAACCCGGACGGCATACTAGCGATAAAATTGTGATTAAAGAGTTAAATAAATAGGAGAATATTGTTTAGTAATTTTGTTCATTGATTGGACTAGCATTATTCAATTACTAGAATGTAGTGTTCATTGACTGGTATTTTTCATATTTTTGATTTAACGTTTAATAAAGAAGAATAATAATAATTTCATTGTATTTGTGTTCATTTATTTTTGACAAATGAAGTATAGGGAGCTATTTGGCATATATGACATTCCTTTAATTCACACAGTTTTTTTTTAAATAAAATATTTTCCTGAACAATTTCTTAAATGTTCATTCACTGGTGCAGTTACCCTATACAGGGTGTCCCAAAATAAGTGTAACTCCCGGAAATGGGAGGTTCCTCAGATCATCTGAAGCGATATTTTTCTTTACAAAAATGGCGTCCGCGGCTTTGTTTAAGAGTTATTAACGAAAAACACGGACCAATCAGAGCGCGATCTAGACATGCGATGACAAGTTCGGCCAATTGACAGTTGCCCCGTCGGTCCGACTGTGTTAATTCGCGTCTAGATCGCGCTGTGATTGGTCCGTGTTTTTCGTTAATAACTCCTAAACAAAGCCGCGGACGCCATTTTTGTAAAGGAAAATGTCGCTTCAAATGACCCAAGGAACCTCCCATTTCCGGGAGTTACACTTATTTTGGGACACCCTGTATAAATGTTCCGCTATTCGTTTCGATAATGTCGTATACCCAAAGAAATGCATTTGTCGAATAATTCCTTATTAACGCATCTTTACAATCTCGATAATCGTAGATTCAAAATATTAGAACTCGTAATTTTTACGCGCCTCGCAAACCTGGTGTTAATCGTTTTTAGCATTCAATTTTTTATTTGTGTTTGTTAAACGGTTCTGTGATTAGACGCTCCTTCGGACGACGTGTTTCGTTCTGTCAATCGGGGATCGATGGATTGGATTGTTGTGCTTTCACGTGACGGCGCGCGTAGTCTCGACGTTCGTCGGTTATTTTCGTTTCACGCTCACGCGTTTCCTCTCTCTTTCGTACTCTCGAAGCTCCGGGCAAGAATTCTGCGGGATTTTGCACAGTCCGATAACACGCACGACGTTTCTACACACGCTGCCAATTCATTTTCCAGCGGTATTTAACGCTGACACTGCAAGACTTTCCAAAACTAGCTTCGATTCTTCTAACGATTCTTGCGGGTCGATCAAGAAATTGCAATATCGAATTCGAAAATTAAATTGGAGTAAGGATGACATTCGATTCTATATAGAAAGGATCTGACGTTTTTACCTGTGCACAATTTATACGACCTGTCAGTGTTCAATTATTATAGTGGATCTACCGATGGTTATCTTCCGCTTATCTTTGAGATGTACACTTTGTTCTGTCATCGAACAGTAATTAAAATATACAGAATCGTATACAGGATCTCTAAGAGTCGATTTCAAAATTTTGCATAGGTTGTACAATTATTGCTATCTGACGTAGTCAAATGTCTCAAGAATAAGGTTTCGGTATTGTTTTTTTTGTACACCCGTGAACTACTCTACTCTATCGAAATTATTAGCGTTTTTGAAAAGTTTTTTTTTTTAATTTCATCCGAATCGAAGATTAGGTCCGCTTTGTAAATAATTACCAATTGTTATAATATATTTATAATATATTTTATGCTCAATAACTTACTTGAATGTCATAAGCACCGATAAAAATTGAGAATTTCGATTCAACGTCGAGGCGTCCAATAACATTTTTGATTCGATAGCTATTACAAAATCGATCGGTGCAGAAGTTTCAATCGAAATGATTAACGATCGAGAACAAGTCGATTGCTGCACTCGTCGTATTGACCCGTCTTTCCTTGCAACAAAAATATACAGAAGATCGTAACTTTTTAATTGCCCAGATAAAATGGACGCCAGCGGTCGCGTTCTCGTCTTAAATATCGAGCAGCAGAGAAAATTGGCGCGGTTTTACAAGTCCGGGCTTCCTCGAAGCATCCAAACTTTGCTAAAACATTATTTTATATAACAACGTAATCACCGCTTTTAGCTACCTATTTATTTGCGAGGTTGCGTTGAGGTAGAATTATTTTTTATTTGCTAGGAATTGGAGCTTGAAATTCTTTTTTTTAAAGCGTTAGATGAGTTTCACTTGGACGAAAATAAGTGGTATTTGCGAGGTCTGTGGGACTGTATTGACACTTCCTGTGTATTTGACTTCCTTTATTAATCTTAATAATATTTAATAGTTTAATTTATAAAAGGACACAATTTTTACTGAAATTTCTTCAAATAAACTTCGTCAGGATCTACGCATTATAATAGAATATTAAAACTTTGCTTGAAGTGCTACAATTGTGTGTAGAATGAAAGATAATTATCAGTTAGGCTACAGGGAAAAATAGAGTCGACGGTTCGCGGAAACAGTGATCCAATTCATTGAATGAACTTCAACAGACGCGTCGCAGACGATTCGTAAAAGCATGTTCGTGACTCGCCCGAAAACGGGCAATTATACTTTGCTCCCCGAGATCGCGTAATCACGCGGGACGGTTTTATCAGCGACGACGTGACGTGCCGCCGTTTAAAATAATTGAAACATCGAGTGGTTCGAGGACTTTGTCATTGACCCGCAAAAATGTCTATCGCGTACAACACCACTTGAGAAAAAAATCTCGCGAATAATTGAGCGAACGGCAATCGCTCTTTCCGCTTATAGAGTCGTGTTTATTCAAGATCTTTTTCAACGGCAATTAATGTGAACGATTCTTATAGAAGAATAAATTTATTTATTCAAGGCACCGGAGTTATGAAATTATGCTAATGGGAGAGCAGTAATGTGCCCGAAGATAAAACAGAAAAAAGAATGATATTAATCAGTATAGTCACCTGCTGATAGATTGTTGATATACATGTAAAATCAAATTTTCCTTCCGTAATCTGAGAAGACTGAACAAAAAATCGTTTTCATATTCTCAAGGTTCCTGGAATCGTTTGAATAAATTATTTGTGCGAACGCGATATAATTTGAACTTTACTTAGTGATTTAATTGGCCGTATGTAGTGCGCCTTCGACCGCTAGGTCCGTGTTTACATGCGCTATCTTTTTCTACGGTCAAGAGGTCACAAATAAAGACCGCGCATAAGACCGCGCGACCAATGAAAACTTCTATGATGATTGCACACACCTGTCCATTTTTCGCTCGTTGGCTCGCTCGGCTGAACTCTGCTCCCCTAGAGTGTTTCACTTTTGAGCGTGACGGATCAGACTCGTTTAGTGGTCAGAAATTGTGTACGCGGTGCGCCCAATGAAGTTTTCACTTCAAAAAATAGTAGCCCTACACAATCTACAGTGACTCCCACTAATATTCGGACACTCTTAAAAAGACGATAATTGTTCTAATATTGTACTATACGATTTGAACATTTTTTTAGAAGCTAGAGCAATTAGTTTGCTACAGGATGCGGAAAAAGAATTTTGTCAAAAATTGCAATTGATCGGAATTATAAAAAAAATACTAAAAGTTGCATTTTACAACTTTTTTATGTGGACCTATATTGAAAATTTAAAAAATACGTTTTGTAGATCTGTGTCAGTTATATGCACTGGTAAAGTTTCATCGAAATCGGTTGATGCGGGAAAAAACGACAAGCCTTGAAAGATGCAAGAATCCTTAGATTTACTGTAGTTGAAGGCCGAAAATCGTGAAAATCTGCAATTTTTACTATCTTTAAACGTCTATACCTCATCGTAACGTCCACCGATTTTGACAAAATTTTAAGAATATGTTTAATTGACACAGGTCTATAAAACGTGGGTTTTAAATTTTCAATATAGGTCCACATAAAAAAGTTGGAAAATGCAACTTTTAGTATTTTTTTTATAATTCAGATGAATTGCGATTTTTCACAAAATTTTTTTTCGCATCCTGTGGCAAGCTAATTGCACTAGCTTGCCAAAAAAATTCAAATCGTATAGTACAATATTAAAAAAGTTATCGTCTTTGTAAGAGTGTCCGAATATTAGTGGGAGTCACTGTATGTCGCAACACGGACCCGAGATCTCGGCTTATTGTTAACGATTCAAAAATTGTGTTTTCCGTGTTGCGATTCGATTACAAATGCATGAGCAATTAGTGTGGTGAACAGTTTCGCAGCAGGTGTCGCGTTGCATCGTACCAAAAATTAATACTGACCTGGTATAATTACAAAACTTTGAGGGTCGATCCGTCCGTTATGTTTCGCAGAATCATGACGATCGGCTCGAAAAGTGCACTGTCTCGAGTGGCAGCTTATAGCTTCGTCTTGAACTTCTGCCTCTCCGCGGATATTTCAATGACAGATTGGAGAATTTCTTATGCAAAAGGCATTAACAAACTGTCGGCAAGTCGTGAAATACGATCGCGCAAACTAACCGGGTTACTGTTAAAATACGTCCAAAGGCGAATGAAACGCTGTGACGCAAAAACGTGGCAGGACCTCTCGAACGAACTTTGAGTTTTCCAGTACTGTTGCATAATATATTCCACTCGTAAATTGTCACCATTGAATCGCCAAATGAAATTGAAATTGTGCTGTAAACTGTCCTATCAATTCATAAATTTATAGAGAGAATCAAGACGGTAGCATATATTATCAACACTGAGTGCCAACCCATCAACTTCAGAAGTTCTATCAAATCAAAGTAATTTATTTAATGAAATAAATATAGAGAAATTAAGGTACACGATACTGAGTGTTCTTTCGACGTTTCTGTTCTTTTGCGTTACACTGCATCCATTAACATGAAAATTAAATGAAAAAGAAAAAACAAAAACAATGAATAAGCAAATACACTTTAGAATTCACTCACAATCAGAGCTAAGTTATTTTACCAGATGTTGTTGCTAAAGGAGTTGCATATGCAATTTGTTCATAACTCCTTGCACACATAACATCCAGTCAAGCTCGTGACGAGCATTGCAAACAGACTCTACTAAATATTTATGCCATTCGCTACTTTTAAATCGAAATAAAATTCCATTCTTCTGCTATCAATATTTAACACTTCGACTGCCACATCGGTGTCCATAAAAGTCGACAGGCTCAGTCAACAAATTTTATAACATCTTACTCGATAATATCTGAATGTAGATTGCCTCCTAACGTCCATCGTCTTCAAAAACGATTAAATTAATAAGATTTATTAAAAATTGTACAATTGTTATAGATAATATCGATTATCTTTTTATTGTGGTTATTTCAAAAATGAACATGATCTTTCAGGCAGTTACCATGATCAGACGAAAAACTGTTTTAAACCAAAGTCAATCAACATTTAACGATCTGCAAATTTCAAGACAAAAGATTAAAAAAAAAGTTTATTCTATAAAAAATCGTGACTGCCTGTAACTTTTAAAAATCAATATTTATGACCTCGTTAAATTGAATCCAACGATCTAGATTGTTATACCTTCAAGATTCCACATAGTGCTAAAATCTTAATGAACTGTTAGCTCAGCCGCCTGGACCACTGCGGGTCGATGGGAATTAATGCAACGTTCGGTTTTATGAGCTCTGTTCGTGGGACCCAAAGTGCGAAAATAGCATCAGTAGACGCGTGTTTGTTTTGCGAGCCGGGTTGGCCCCGCGAATGCGAGGAAAGTGGCCGAAACGGTTCCCGCGTGCTCTTTCATAAAAGTTCAGATAAAAATAGAGCGGCAAGAAGCGAGACGGATCTCCAAACGTGTTCATTCCGAATCTGGACGGGTGTACAGCTGGTTTCGCGTATAGATTTAACTCGTGCCGACTGGTGGTGGTTGCTCGCGAACTATGAATTTTGTTTGAACCGATGCCACGCGAATTGTGTCAACAAAACGCACAAGGGCGCATGTGTGCAAGAAAAATAGTCAACTCGCGTGTCTTCCGCTAGCTGAACATTCGCACTTCTCTGTACTTTGGGTCGCGAACGAGTTTATCGGTGTTTTTGGAAGTTGGTCTCGCTCGGTTATTTACGAACAGCGTAATCGAGAACTAATTAAGCGGAGACTACGTCTTCTTTTTCGCCGTATCGATAAGAGAACGCTG